>OZ029926.1:6411791-7071032 GCA_964023275.1 Norana najaformis
CCATATGATCGACGCCCTTTCCTACATACATACATACATACATCTATAAGTAGCAAAAAGCAAAAGGAAAGTTCCGTTTTCTTCACAAATTTTAATTTGTAAATAAATAATTACATTAAAAACAGACATGTAATCATTAACAATAAAAGTTACTCAACTTTAAAAATTCTTGTAAAAATCTGCGGATTAAGAGAAAAACGAATCCCTTCAAGTCGAACAACAAAACTTCTGGAATGAAACAATGAATAAATGAATCGCTAGTAAACTATAACCTCTAACAATTATATACAGCACGACTTATGTAGATTCAGGCCAAATTAATTTAGCGAGTCTAATCTCTTAAGCATCATTAGTCATTTCCCCAGTATGAAACTTCAATGTGTCGGAACACTTAATGAATTAGCCAACGTTGTAACTGACGATAGTTTAAATAAACATCCGAAATTCATTATTGCCAAGTTGACGATAGACGTCTAAGGCATCACGAGCTCCGATAAATGAAAGTTCATCGTGAATTCATTGAGACGTTTCGGAATCTTTTGGCTCAGAGAGGCACAGGCAAGACGAAGGCAATTTGTGCGGGATAAACATTCAACAATTCAAACGGTTGTACGGTTAGCTGACAGCGAGTCAATAATCCAAACCCCCGACATTCCATCATGGCTCGACTTGCCATTCTCGCATGACGCATCGGACTCAGGAAGCTGAATACAGCGGCGTAAACGGCTCAGGCACTGTTTATCATTACGGCACTTGTAAATTTCATCTTCGAAAAAATGATATATGATATAATAATAATGAATTTTTCGTACGCTTGGGACACAGGCCTAATCCCTTGGGTTTAAAAATAATAATAAATTAATTCAATAAAATAATACTAATACAGAATTTTCAACCCTAGGCTTGCACTTCTATTATGTTATATTGAATTAATTTTAACGATTTACTAACACGGTTTTCGTTACATCAGTCATTGGTTAAACAGTAGTAGAGACTTCGCAACTAACAAAGGTAGAATAGTAACATGTCGTTTGAAAAGTTCGTACCTGTGAAATATCAACAAAGTTACCTAGTAATTATCGGTATAAAGTGAACATAATTCTTCTAAATGAGAAATCTCGCTGACGATAAACGTTACTTATATTAGAAACCTTACATCATATTTTAGTAGGGCGCTACTCTTTCCCTTTGCCTGCAGGTTTTCTCTTGCAAGCCTATGTAATTCCGTATGACACTTGTAAAGATATTAAGTGTAACAGACGATAGATGAAGACTTTTGTCGGTGATGAAATGACGTTAAGATGACGTTGCTACTTGGCTGTAGGCGTCAACATGTCGTCTGCATGCTGGTCATTGTAACGAAACTCCCTCGTAGGACCTGGAAACAAATTATTATTTATCAGATATTTATATCGCGAAAATCTATGAATTCAGTTCAAAAGCACGTGTTACTGGAAAAGTCTCTAATTGTTTGGCAAATGTGATCAGAGAAAAGCATATTAAATGTAACAGACGATAGACTTGAAACCTAAACTGAACGGTATGCGGGCAATTTCAGGGTCTACGAAATTTACAACGCTGAAAATCTTTTTACTTGCGCCTAGGCCTGTCAACTTTTGATTCTGCCAATCCGGAACGCCCGCATAGTCACTCGATATGCCAGTACCAATTTACGCTGTCCACATCACTGTATGTAACGACTGTTGCGTCAGCCTAATGTAGGATCTACTGCAAACAGTCGTTAAAAATTACAGTCGAATGATTTGACTCAAATCATCAAGAAACAAGTGGCTTATATATAAAATTTGAATCAACGTCAAGAGCAAAAGGTCTATTAAATACCAGTAACCTACCAGGCTTCAGGGCCTAGCATGAGCGAAGTTCGTATATACATGCATGATGCGTGCATCTGCAGGTGTCATCTATTAGGTCTACTAACCTAACTACCCTTTATTTTACGGTCACTCTGTAAAACTGTTCGAGTTTAGTGCGCGAACAACATTTGGTGAAGTGGATATTTACACCAAGTTCCGGACAATTTGGGATCAATTCGGGACAAGGGACGCACAAGGCCGATTCCGGGACTGTCCAGGCGAATCGGGGATGGTTGGCAGCCCTGCTTGCGCTCCGTTCACAGTGGACTATGGGCTACTTTACATGCTTAATTTTGTTTTCTTGTATGCAATTATTCAAATTGGACATTTAGAAGCTCCTGTTAGGAATCAGGTCTCTATCCGTACACGGAGTCCTTAATTGGAGTGGAACCTATTCAAACCGGGAGCGGTGGTGAGGAATCTAGCCCGATAAATTCTTTGAAAAATGAGCAGGGACGAGGCCATACGGTTGCTGTATGAAACCATGTACATTTATAGTTAAAGGTAAAAGTTATATACAGACATTTATTATTTCTCCTGAGAGAGAAAAACTCACTGAGACGAAGTAAACGAGGAAGGCTTTAAGAATTCTGAAGGTCCGTCTGAACCCAAGTCACTGGCCTGTCTTCACTCTGTGAAAGACATCACACGCAAAATAGTCATCACGAGGTTGTAGATGCTGAAACTGGCTTTAAAAAGCTCTGACACAATTCAGTGTGCAGTTCTTGGTATGCTAAGCAATGAACTGATGCAAAAATTATTAAAACAACGAAACAGAGGCTAGTAATACTGTTCTCGTGCATACGTATTGTTTGAATCGAAGAAAAAATGTGGAATAAAACACAAAAGATACCATACGTTTCTTTGTCTCATTTGTAGGCATCTGTTTGTTCTGATTGTATAAAAGGGTAATAAAAATAATATTTAAAATATTTAAGCATTTTAAAATGTCATCATTTTTCTACCCGTTTCAAGAAAGACTAATTGAAAATAGTAACAACATATTTCGAAAAGCATCTCACTAGATTCGATGAAAAAGACTACAGTTCTTACAGAAGAAATAATTTTAGTTTTATATGGCTTCTTAAATTTTATTCTGTAGACAAGCAAACGCCGCCATTAGAATCGGCTGCACAAACATGAGAAGCTTTTAATCCGAGTGGCTGGTGGAACTGTTTCAAAAGAAAAGTTATCAGCTCAGTTGACATTTTCAGCGTTAATTACATTTCCTTGAAGTTGTAAGCCCTAAGCGGAACTTAACGCCTGTGTGAAGTTATATAGATGACCATGTATATACATACAGACATGCCTTGAGGTTATGCAAACGCCTCGTTACTTCAACTGAACGCTGATACACATTGGCCTCAATGTGGGACTCTCTTTACATTCCTCTTTCACATATCCTATCCTGACACCCCTTCTTCCTCTTATCTCTCTCTCCTCTCCAACCCCAAACACCACCACCCGTAGCTGCCACGCTGTCTCTCCGTCTGACTTATGGATCTTGACCTGGAACCGAACCCTTTTGCCTATCGATTTTGTTTTGACTGAGCGCCTGTGAATAAGCTGGACTCCGCGGCGCGGCTTTCGTTGGGCGCTGTAGAAATCTCGGAATCACGATTACGATTACGATTTATACTTACATAACTACAAATACTAAAAGAAAGCTATGACCAACTGTAGTTTTGTGGAATGTAACGGTTGACATAACCGAGCGGTTTCGGAAGATTCAGGGAAAATGCTTAATGTAGGAGATATGCAATGGCCGTAACTTCTAAGCCAATGTGAACTATGCGATGCCATCTAAGAAACGTTAAACACAAACTGTTGTCATAAAGTTTGGACACGTTCCGTGCTGTTCATAGTTCGTAGCATTTTATACCACTTTTCTTGTTCACTGTACATGCAACAGCAAATTAGCAGCACAAGGTTTCAATGGAACACAAGACAGATTTGACAGGTACATGAGCTAGGCTTAATAGTAGTCGATGGTGCAGACAAAAAGTGCAAATCGGTCTACGTGCTAACAATGTGCGTCTGCATAATTAATTAATTAGTAATTATGGAGCGAATTTAAGATAATCTGACCCGCGGATAGACAATCCAAAAGCGGTGAAACTTAATATTTTGTATACGGGGCAGAAAACAAAACGCCAAATTAAGTAGAAACTCAGAAACGAAAATTATGTGCTAACCGGTAAACATTTGAGCTAACAAAATGCATATGTTCAGCGGTAAATTGATATTCACACTGACAGGGCAAGTCATCAAGATTCACGGGGTCCTTTTACAAATGCAGGCAGTATAGGGCTCAGTGAATGGCGGGTCAAAATGAAATAAGCCCGATTGTCCTATAAGACGGGAAGCGCAGCTGAACAGTTTCATGTAAACCTGCGTCAGCCATGACTAACCTTGTGCACTATCTCGACCTTGTACGGGTGAAACCGACCCGAAGAGTCTGCCGTCTGCAATCAAAAGTATAGGCCTGTATCTAGACTCGGCTAGGGGATTTGCAGAAGAGCAATTTAAGCATCCGAGCTTAGACATATATATGCGCCGATATTCATGCGATTTTATTTAGTGCAGCGAACATCTGCGCATGCCCGCGGCCATATCGGTCATTGGGTGTCTTTATGTCTAAACAAAAAGTTGCTTGATAAAGCAAGTAATAGTTTGGACTTTCACTGCTGCCGAGTCTGCGTGTAGGAATTATTTTTCGATTTCAACACGGATTTACCGCGTTTTTGTTGCATGCTAGGCCTATTGTGAACTTCTGCGACGGGAATGGTCCACCTACGGGGGGGAGGAAGATTCCAGCAGAACAGTCAAGCCTCAGACCTATGTACATCGTCTACGCCGGGAAATCTTGGATTCGGTGGAAGAAGAGCGAAGACAGTATGTGGGGCGACACCGACCGTCGACCACGGAATAGTTCAACTACTGTACCTACCGGCAGGCGGACAACGAATATCTGTCCTGCACATACCTGGCGGTTTGAAGAACATCCCATCTACGAGGGACTGCTGAACCGTGAGAAACCGTGATCCATCGGCTGCGGATCGCATCGCCTCTCTTTGTTCCTTATCCTCGATGCTACGTGCTTCAGTAACTCTGCTTCAGTCTTTCAACTCTAGTCGGGAATCTGTTGGTAGGGGTCTGCGTGTGTGCGCGAGCTTGCCACCGGTGACTCTTCTAGTTATCTGAGCAATGCTTGCTAACGGATAAGTGCTCCGCTCTTAATACGTTTAACATCGTCAAAGCTAGCACAGACAGCATCTCTGATTAGTTTCACTTGAAGCGGCTCTATACAAATTTCTGATTACAGTTACAATTACAACGCAAGGTCTTCTAAATTTCATTTGCATAAGTCTTTCGCAGTAGCGGCGAACGTATTGCGGGATAATTGCGGACAGTTGGATGCCACATGAAGACGATCAGATACACGCAACGTTGCATTGGGGCGCCGCCTCCACTGATATGTGACTCCTCAGTGCTGAGTCGTCTCTCGCAATCTCTTTATTCTATATTATTCCTTCATCATTCTACCTTCTGTCTAACCAACATAACGGCGGCCTACGTGGTCCAAGCGGTCTGTGGCTTGGCCTACTCTACAATAACATATTCACCAAAGTCTCTTCACTCGAACATCCCTGTTCGAATTAAGTTTTTCTCGCACATATTACGCTTACTTGTAACAGCCTACGCCTGATTGAAATGCAACAGTCTTCTATCAATCAATGGTGTCTCGAGTGCGCACTATGAAATATATATGTAAGCTAATGACTAATAAGTGTTGTTTGAATCAAGTGCGACAGAAATGAGAATCAAAGTGTAGCATGAGTTCCAAAAGTGCATGCAAGGCAGCAAATTCATCTACTGTGTAAATATAAACATGTATATAACTGCCACTGGAGGCTGACTGTGAGACCGTGCACGGCAATGATTAGATTAGCAGAGATCATCTTGAATCTTTCTCGCCTTCTTGGACCTTCAAAAGCCATTTGACCCCATTTTAACCGAGTAAATCTGTTTTACAGAGGCAGATGTTAAAGGTCAACCCCTTCAATCAGCAGCAGTGACTCGATGCTTCAAACCTGATTGAAGATGTGGGACAGTTTCTTTTACCGATTTGCCTGCTAGTAAAACATTAGCCTTCGCTGAAGTAGGCATATAGACTCTTCTTCGCGTACTCTAGTTCTCTGATCAAACCTTTCTTAATAATAAACTGCAGGCAAAATTAACTTACATGCATGATGCACTACAAGTATTTGTTCAAATATGGCCAATTTTATCAGTTGTTTTAGTCCTTTTGCCCTAACGTAGGTCAAATATGATCTTCCATCACACACGTCTAGTATTCTGCCCTAGAAAGCGTTGCAGCAGCGACATTCAGCAACAGAGACTTGGCTCAAATCTGATAATAATCGGCCTAATTCTGCGCTTCAAAAGATCTGGACCGGATCCAATCGACGATGCGCATGCGAACTAAGACCCATCATACGAACTCACCAACACTTCACCCCTTGCTATTTCAGGTCTTTGGCTCAAAACTGAAAACACTCCTCTTCTACAAATCCTATCCTGATTCTTCCTCTTCCCATTATCTCACTTTCTGGTTCAATTCTAAACACCATCCACCATAGCCGTCTGACTGTCTGCCTGTCTGACTCTGGATCTTGACCTGGAACCGAACTCTTCCTGTCTATCGATTTTATTTTGACTGAGCGCCTATGAACGAGCGGGTTCCTGTGACCTAGATAAATGTTAACTTAAGTGTTTGCGAGAAATGCGAGAAAGAAGAGGTGCAACACGTGCAGATTAAACCATAAGATAGAAGAAATTAGCAACATCTTGAAAACCCGAAGCCAAGCAGAAAAGCCTTCTTAAACTAAAGATCAGGGTTCATCACCGGATTGCAACTGTCTTGGGAAAATGACCATTGGTCTTATGGTCGCACGAACAGTCATCACAGACAGGCAGACAGTCAGACAGACACAGACAGACATCACAGACAGGCAGGCAGGAAGACAGGCAGACGGACAGACAGATAGAAAGACATGACATGGCACTGTGAGCGTAATATTGCGCTGAATAGTCAGCAAGTTTTGAGCAAGCGTTTCTTTAGGAAATTTCCATGAGTAATCGGGTTATTGATTCGTTTATACACGTGCTAATCACGTGCTGTCTGGAACGTCCCAAACACATGGTGAGGGCGGTGTGATTGGCTGACAGAACCCTGCTGGCAGGCGGCCTTACATGGGGAGTAATTATTGCTGGCTCGTAATTTATCACGTGGGCGCTCGCACGGCCTAGGTTGTGATGAGTCAGTGGGTTTCTGGAAAATCAAAGACTGTGCGTCTTTATTCGATTTGGTCGACAGCATGCATGCCCCATATTTTGATAAAACAGGCAGATGAAAGACAATGAATGAGCGACGATCGGAAAAATGGAAAGAAAAGACACGTCATACTTCAGATACAGACGAGCAATCACAGACGTACAGACAAACAGGCAAACAGTCGGGCAGCCAGACAGAGAGGCAGACAGACAGACGAGTCGAATGTCAAATTCGGTCAGGTAAAGATCAAAGGAGTCGAACATTAGAGCGACGAGGACCTGGACAGATGGAAAGAGGGAGTGAAAAAGACAGAGGTCATGGCCTTGTTAAGGTGTGCACTCACTCAAGTAAATTGCTCATCAAAAGAAATCGTTGAAAATGCGCAGAGTTTAAGGCACAAAATCTACACAGACGAACAAGTCAAACGAAGAGCCTGCAGTGAAACCGTTAAGTCCTTCTAACCGGATATTCGACGATGGCTATTCCGTTGCTACCGGAAGCCTTTGTCTGACGCCTCCAGCGACTAAATCCTGCATAACTGCCAATAAGACATTCAGTAAAACGAATTAATCTACGTTGAATACGTAGACTTAAATCATTAACCTAACTTATTTGATTTTGCAATGTTAACTGAAAATGTTACGTAAGACACACTGGATTTTAAAATATTCCTAATTAATGCTCAAGGCTACGGTTAAAAGTCTAATTTAACTTTCAATCCGGTTTTGATAATAATTAAAGCCCCAGTCGATTTATAAACTTTCTATAAACAGTGTCAGAGTAGGCTGTTGTGATGCATGGCTTAGTTCGCTTGACAGAACGATGGCGCTAAATGTCATCCAAGAGATGTAGCTCAGCGTGAAAAAGTTTCTATTTTCACTTTCTATGATAATATATGAAGATAGAAAGCAGCTTCTTGAAAATGTGATACACAAGACGCTGTAGAAACGATTCTGAAGGGTTTCCTTAAGTTTCACAGCTTCCCACGTTTTCCTGAGTTTCACCTACAGTAGTTTCACCTACAGTAGACTACTGGATGGAATTTTGAGCGCTGAACTATATTGATCTGAGCAAAACAACAACAATTTAGCCCGTGAATTATTGATTTCCTATAATTCATTACATTTCCACTATTTGTCTCTGAATCAAGTGGTTTTGTGCAATCAATCGGAGCACTTCACACTGAAATGCTAAAGTCCAGACTCAACAAACTCAACGATCCGTGAGTGACGCATGGGGTATAAAAGGATGAGAAATTAACAACTTTATACGACGGCGATAACAGTGATAAGGATGAATCGTTGATGGTAAGGACGAAATGATGACGTTGATGATGATGCTGGAAATGATTGTGCTGAATTCACTTGAGCTGAGAAGAGTGAATTTTATGCTGATAAATATGTACCTTCTGTTATGAGCTACACATAAACGGGTCTGTCTCGCTAAATAGTAATCCGCAAGATTAAGCCCAATTTTCAGACCGAGTGTTTCATGAAAATTAATGTCTTTGTACTCTATATTTCGATCATTTGTAATAGTTATCTGGTCAGCGATAAACCTCTGAGGCATGACGCTAACCATCTTAGTTATCCGATCAGCGATAGACCTCTGAAGCCTGTTATTCATCTGAATCATGTCGTTAGTAGATTGATTTCGCGGTGACAGACGAGAGACTTACTTGCCAAACAGTTCCTTGAATTGCTGTTCGGAGCAGATGGGACCGAACCCAGCCACTATGAACCCGGAGCAAGCAACGCTACCTGCCGCCGGCAGAGACATCGTCGGGCAGGGAGGGGCTGTCGTCCCGACAACCGGACTATGGACGATGGCCGACCCGTTGGCGCCCTGCAGAGTGCCTCCTGCAGGCGGTCCGTGAACCGCAACCCCATGTGTGACGACAGGAGTGGCATAGGCCTGGCCACCCGCCATCACAGCCCCATGAGGAACCTACAATCATAAATATGTAATCTATTTAATATGCACCATTTGTACAGCTGCAGCTAATGAGCGGCAGTTGAAAGGCGAATAGATGTAAAATGCCGCTTTGCAGCCATCTAGTGTTTCGCCCCGGCATAATCATCTTCACCGAAGCCCCCACAGTCCCCGCCGCGCCTCAGTCAAAAGCGCCTTAGGGCGAAAACGCTAGGTGGCACTAAACTGTGGCCCCCGTGGAGGAGCTCGGCCAATCCTAGTGATCCCCGAACTATGGCAGGGGATGAGGTAGGGCGGTGGAGGCTTCGCTGAAGATGATGGTGTCAGGGCGAAAACACTACTTCGCCCCCAAAACGATATTTTACATCTACTAGGCGCCATAGGTGTCTTCATACATACAGTACATGCATAAATACATGCATACATACACACATATACACATACAAAATGACCAAAATCTACATCTCTATAATGCTCTGTCTTTTGTAGCATTGCATTTAAAAAAATAAAAGTTACACGGATAGGCATGCAGGAGACAGACAGACAGACAGACAGACAGACAGACAGACAGACAGACAGGCAGACACATGCAACTCACTGGTTGGCTAGTTAGCCTCAGCATAAAGACAGCTGGCAGATAGAGACAAATAGACAAAACTACAGTCAAACAAACAAAATCAACACAGTGAACCAAACAAAATCACATGTTTGTATTTGTGTCTCTGCGTGCGACGGCGCGTGAGAGCATGTCTGAAAGGAAGTCTTCTATAGCACTGTGTAACCTTTCGGAATGTTCTAAAGCAACAACACTCGGTCCGTGTCTCGTTTCGCCTGCGAATGTCAGTCGATGTTCGCAGCCTCCACGACGCACGCAGGCGCACCTGCAAATCACGCACCTGTCTCTCACTCACCTGCAGACATTCGGGAAAGACTAAAGCGCACCGGGTCTAGTAAGATTATTCTCAACACCTTTTGTACAATCGATCTTTCGATACGATTGGCAAAGAATTTGCCGTAGGCAATCGACTTTAAATTTGTGATTTTCTTAAATACAAATGAATTCTAAACAAAAGTAGGGAAAGAAGCGATGTTCTGCAGACTTACTTTAGTTTGGATTCGGCAAAACTGCGTTTGCGTGAAAAGCTTTATAGGTATTTTGACTGAAACTGAGAGTTGAATGGCAAAATAATAGAGTACCGTGAGATAAAACTGTAACAGTTAACAAATATGTAATTCATGGATGCGTTTCAAAGACGACAAAAACTTCAAGCGATCGTCCGAGCTTTGGCCCTTATTTGAACCTTTCCCTCTTTCCAGCAAAATGCCATTGTCACGTTTCAGAGCACTCCTTCGTAATACAGTCCAAGCCTTTTCTAAATGATTCCCGAGGCTGAGTTTATCCTATTCGCTTTGTCTGTCTGTCTTTCTGTCTGTCTGTCTGTCAGCATTACTGACTATCTGCGGTTTGCCTTTCTGTCTGTCTGTCTTTTATCTGCCTGTAAGTCTGTAGTCTGTCTATATGTCTGTCTGTATGTCTGCATGTCTGTCTGCATGTCTGTCACGCCTCATCAATCTTTCAAACGCTGCGACTGTCGATCTGTAGAGTGATTTACGTTTCCATGCACGCATTGGGTGTACATAGGAGGCATGACGGCAAAGCAGCTGCCTCACGCTATGTAACACCTGACAACTTCTAAAGCGCCGCAAAGGAAACTCTATCAGATATGGAAGTCTATCCTTATTAATGCTGCTCGGCTGATTCTATGGCTAAAGACGCATACTTCCATACCACTCCAGCTGAAAACTAGATAGTTTAGCAAGTGAAAAATACGTTTATATTTGTGACATACATAGGCCTACATACAGTACACATACATACATACATACATACATACTGCGTGAACTCCACTCCATAGGAGTTCGCTTCACAGGCTTGCTTTCGAATTAGTGACAATACAGTCACGAAGTCAGTCTAGGAAACCAGAGAGCGAGAGAGTGAGAGAGAGTGAGTGAGAGTGAGTGGGTGAGTGAGTGAGTGAATGAGTGAGTGAGTGCTCGTTGCTCATCCATCTACGATCTACGCCGTGCACTGTGCATTATCTGTTATTTTAAATATGTTGTTTTTGATATGTTAATTTTAGCTTCTTCTCAGCGTGTTTCTTTAAATGTGTAATCTTACATTGATTACTATAAAATAAGCGTGTTATTTTAAACGCGTAACCTTATGCTTAACGGTGCTGTTTTCACTGAAACGGTTGCATGAATCAGGATCGAAAGTTATATATATATATATATATACATATAAAAATACATCGATCGATAGATATTCACTGATCAATGGAATAATTCATATCGATTGGTCTACAACTGATTAACTCATTTGATTGAAAGGTAACATCGATTGTTGACAGAATGCCATGGGTCATAAGAACTTACCTGTATAGGTGATTGCATAAAGGCGGGATGCTGGATGATGGCAGTGGCTGTCGGCTGCTGATGGTGGTGGTGGCTGTGTAGTGCAGTAGTCGCCTGCAGGTGTTTCTGGATGATGTCCGTCGGGTAGTGCGTTGATACAGCTGTTGCTGTAGCTGCGATCAGCTGACCAGGAGGAGCAGCAGAAGGAGCAGGACAAGGAGGACAGGCCAATCCATTCGAAGGCCAGGCCTCAGCGAACCCAGCAGGGCACAGTTCATCTGAAAAGTCGCGTCAGCATTATCTTTAGATGTAAACTGTTCGATTCTGTTCAGTCTGGTCTAAGCTAAGCTAGAATTTTTAGTCTAGTTCTGCCGACGAGCATAATATGCACCGCAGTCTGATTTAGTAAGCTCAGTTAAGTCTAATTCAGTTTTTTTCTAGTCCACTGAAGTGGTTCTAGTCAGCAATTCATTCCAATTTAGTTTTGTTTAATCATTGTTTGAGCATGACCTAGTCCAACCAACCTCATCCTACACCACTAAGTCCAATCTAGCGTCGCCCGTTTGAGTAAGATGCTAATCTGTCCTAGTCACCCCAAAGCTATTAACTGCTGCTGCAATTATTTACAACTAAGGTTTAACAATAATCCTATTATCGCAGAGAAGTTAGCCAATGATTACGCTGTATAAATCTGAAACAGAAATCTACGATAATGGTCCAAATCAAATGGCTCCTATCTCAAGCGAAAATAGACTTTCGATCTAGCTGACTGGTCGACATTGACTTCTTTCTTTTTAACTAACAAGTCACTGAAACTAAAGTGCTATAGTTACGCGCTATGACGGGGTTGAATAGAGGGCCATGATGGGGCAGAAGAATGTGAGACGGCGACGGAATCTGAAGTTGTCTGGGCGGTCGAGCCATCTTCGTGTTGCTCTTGGCGAACTCCAGGCGAAGCAACTGCGGCTGCTCCGGGTCGAATCGAACACCCTGACAATTACAAACGACGACACAGGGAACGACGATCGACAGGAAACAGAAGGAGAAGGAGAAGGAGGAGGAGGAAGAGGAGGAGCAGGAAGAAGAAGAAGAAGAAGAAGAAGAAGAAGAAGAAAGAAGAAGAAAGAAGAAGAAGAAGAAAGAAAGAAGACAAGAAGGAAGAAGAAGATGAGAAGGAAGAAGAAGGAAAGAAGAAGAAGACGAAGAAAAAGAAGAAGAAGACAAGAACGAAAGAGAAGAAGAATAAGGAGACAAGAGGGAAGAAGAACAGAAGAAGAAGAGAAAAAAGAAGAAAAAGAAGAAGCAGAAGAAGAAGTTGAAGAGGAAGAACAAGAACAAGAACAAAAAGGATAATGAACATTAAGAAGAACAATAAGAATAACAAGGGAAAGCATAATACCAAGAACAGCAACAATACGAAAAATAATAACCTGAAACTCAAGAATAAAACAATAAAAGAGCAAGAACAACTAGAAGAAGAGCAAGGACAAGGAACAAAACAAGAAAGAGGGCAAAAAGATAAAGAAGAACAAGAGCAAGAAGAAGATATTAAGAGTCCATTTAGGTCCAAGAAGGAGAAGAGGCGTACCTGCAAATCTTGTTTTGCTTTTTCTGCAGACTCTCGTGATGAGAAAGTTACAAATCCGACAGGCTGCGAAACAGAAAGATCAAAGAAAACGCAATAATTTCCATAAACTTCAGCTGAATACAGGAGTGCAAGACTTCCATTCGACGCAACTGAGTTGCAAGATGCTACCTTAATATCTTTGATTTAGAAATAGTACCGTAATTTGTCGTTTTGTATGCAATAAATTCTCGTGGATGGATGGATGGATGGATGAATTGATGGATGGATGGATGAATTGATGGATGGATGGATGGTTGAATTGATGGATGGATGAATGGATGGATGGAGGGATGGAGGGATGGATGGATGGAGGGATGAATGGATGGATAGATAGATAGATAGATAGATAGAAAGATAGATAGATAGATAGGTAGGTAGGTAGGTTAGTAGGTAGGTAGATAGATAGATAGACACATAGACAGATAGACAGGCAGACTAGATGTACACTTTGCAACACTTGTAAGGAAATATCTGCAGGAAACGTGTTAGGTTATCTTGATACTTGAGAAGGTAACGGGCCTCACGGAAATAATCAGATTGGCTAAACTAATCCCATATCTTGAACCCACTGCGTTGCTTGATTGACCGATATGATGATTAGCTCATCAACTCATTACTGCATGATTTATGGAGTCAGAAATGTTTGTGATGTTCATTTCGTCCTAAGGATATTATTGTCTTTCTGGATCTGATCACTTTGTTAGACGCCTTCTGCAGCACTGCCTGGATCTGATCGTGTGACTGCTAAGCCATGCACATGATACCAGATCATCCAAGAACAAGAAATAGACTTACCGATGTCGTCTTTCCGTTTTTGCCTCCGACCTTCAGCTGCGAGGTTTCGTAGCCCTAGAAAAGACACACGCATACAAGCGTTCTCATAGAGTAACTGTTGCCACTGTCACGACACGTGTGAAGTCACGATCGTCTCTCCAGCCCTTCCGTGTCTTTCATGTAAGTTTTTCCTTCTGTCTCTCTTTTCCCCTCTGCATAAATGACCAGCTGGATATTTGGGATCTCATTCCAGACTCCTTTGTTCCGCGCATTTATACAGGCATTTGATGGAATGAAAGAAAACTGTCTTATCTTCTCTAAGACAGTTATCATTAGTGCAATGGACCGTAGTCAATAGTATTGATCTTCCAATGCTTGCATTGCATTCTTGGTTCACTTGGGAAAATAAGACAAGATGTAATTGTGAATCAGCTGAACTAATAGAGGAGGAGCGAATTCCAAAGCTTCGAACCAACAACAGAGAAGGCAAGTTTTCTATAGGACTCCATTCACAAAAGAGCGGCTATGAAACAGCAGTAAATGGTAAGCCATGCAGTTGGCATAACTGATTCAATAGTAATGAATTTGAAGAAAGAACATTAATGCTTGAAATTTCTATGAAGCCGAGGCTATAAATGGTTCAATAGTAACGAATGTGAAGAAGGAACATCGATGTTTGAAGCTTCAGCCGAAAAATCGGAAGGTGAACGCTAAATGAAAGCTATTGTCAGTCGCAAGCAAAATCTCTATGGCTTAATCTGCTTTACAGGCACAAACATGAAATATCCCTGAGTCTCACTGTCTATTTTTCAGTCTGCCTCTGCTTTATAGCTGCGTCGTTTTCTGTTTCTATGTTTGTGTATATATTTGTTTCATCGTGTATCTTGGCTCGAAATTAATGCACTGTTAGCTAATTTTCGAAATTCGACATCAACAGTGACTCTGAATGTAAATGAGCCAACGTTATGATGAAACAGTTTTGCACAGGAAGCCATTTTACTCGAATGGTCGTTTGAGCCTCAGCTGTAACGGATTGACGCATCCTGGTCGAGTATAAACGTTGTTTGCTGTCATTTCTTATTTCGCAAACTTCCCATACAGACGAAGTATCTGTTACATGAACTCAGCAATTCCAGAGCCTTAGACCAGCCAGGGCTTTTGGACTGACTGCTTCACGAATCTGGACTACGCTAGTTCAAGGCTTTAGAATTGGCTACATTATAGACTATCAGTGGACATATTATTAGCTTAGAGCGTGTCCACCCGCTTCCACAATACTCGCATAGTACTCGACTTTTTGCTATCCACCGATCCTCATCCTCCTCTTGCCCCCCCCCCCCCATTTATTGGCAATTTCGGTTGATATTTTCATTTGGTTGCGCCTTCTTTATAAGAAGAGTATTCATTGCTGATACGACGTCAGGTAACATTCCCTTTGGCAGACATTCTTTGCCACTGTTGAGGAATTGATCGATTGAATTGCGTCGATTGAAAACGTTAGCCAGATAGTTGAGTGCAGTTTTGTTTATGCTCTTCAACCGAAATAAGCCATCTGCGCGTTAGTTCGGCAAGATGTCCCTTCTGGGCAAAATTTTCTGTTGCTCCCATTAGCCACAGCACATGAAACAAATACCAGAAACTGTCCCGATTTTGAGAACTTAACCCAGCATACTGCTTTTCTAAATAATCTTTTTTCATATTTTATTCTCCAGCTAGATAGCGCCAACGTTGACAATCACGTATATACAGCCGGATATATAAAGCGCGTCTAAGCCTAAGCCTATTATTATATAGATAAGTCTATATAGGCTACATGAAGACGAGACATGGATAGCGAGAAGAGTCTTTGTACAAGATAGAGTAGGCCTAACTCCGGTTGCTATGTAGCCAATGTTACTGATGGACAACACCACATTTGGGACAACTGACCTGGGAATGAGATCCTCTGCAAAACTTTTCTCAAACTGATCGAAAACTGGTTAATGAAAACCAAAGCATCGAGCTCCATTTTAAAGCTGAAGTTAAGATGCCTGGTCATATCTGTTTTGTTATTTATGAAAAATGGTAGTAGACTTTCTGTGTGTATTTGTGAATGGTGTGAACACGTACTCGTTGCAGCTAAAAGCGTATTTACACGTAGGCACAATATGCGTATCGAACAGAATAGAACGACATATTGAATCCATCGTTGATGTCCCTACAGAATCATTGATTGCTCTTTGATCAGACTATTCTGTAGACGACTAGTGGCGAATGTAGAGGGAGACAATCCGGCGATGAGGGTGGAGATCTGGGGCTTCAGGTCCATGGGTCAATAACATGTGGCGGCGGCGGGGGGGCAGCAGAGACTGGTGCTACGGTGGCCGCGAGGGCACCATAACCTCCGGACAATTAATTATTTTATGCATTTAGCACATTTCGCAAATTGATTTTTCGCCTTCGGTCTCATCTCTTGGGATAATAAAATCCGTCAAGAGACTCCACACCACGTTAAATATACATGATATGTATGTCTGATTTTTTAATATAGATGTGCTCCATATGCCAACAAAAGTTTACTTGGGCTCAAATTCCAGTCAGGGCGGAAATGTAATTTCAGAAGATGTTCTATTCCATTTTTCTAAACCCTTTGAGATCGAGTAATATTTATAAGACAAATATTCTACAAATGCTTGATGATGCTGATGCTGATGATGATGATGCTGACCGACACTGGAATGTTTATGCGCCGGTTGAGACGCACCTAGTATTCTCATTTGTACACAAAAAATCTACAAATGCATAATGACGATGGCGATGATAATGAGATGATGATAATGATAACGATGACGATGGTGGTGGAGATGATGATGGTCGATCTTTTCGTTCAGAATCCACTCAACTGGTTAAGCGCCGTTTCAAGAGGCACCTATTCTCACTTGTCGATTGACTGTGGAACGCCCTCTTGGTCGTTACAGTGTAGCCCCTATATAGGCGTAAGTGGCTTATTTGAACAGCGCTGCTGTATCTTGTGTCTATTTGGCTTCAGCTTAAAATTCAGCTCAGTTCAGATTTGCATTATAAGAGAAGCTTTAGAGTTCACAGTTCTTGTGTATAGTTCTTGTTGCTTGCACCAATCGTCGTCAGGTCCATTTATTACCATACGAAAACATTCCGTCTTAGTGAGTATTAAAGCATCGCTTAATGATCAAACTTATAGGCTCATGTCCTGTATAATTTCGTCGCAGGCTATTGTGAAAAACCAAATAATGAATACAGAATATGTTATCGAGAAATGTATGAAATGCTAACTTATGCTCTGCACAAAACTATAACAAAACGTATTCAGAGCGAGCAAATAAAGATTAAATAAAGCCAAGAAATCTATTGGTTGCAAATTAAAAACATAAAAACTAATGCAAATCTTCAAACTTTATAAAATTTCTCAGCCTAGCACAAATACTGTGTCAGCGAGATTAGCATATTCGCCGGAGGTTTATCGGATCAGATCCGGAGAGAGAGGTTCTTGGATCAGTTTCAGGGCGAAATCTGGAGAAGCAGTACGATCCTGAGGAAGAAAGCAATTGTGCTGCCATGGGTATTCGCAGGATTGCGAGAGAAAAGAATCAAGGTAAAGGCAATAGCGGCGCCAGGATTTTACATTTGCATGGGGATGAGCCCATTGTGCAACCACCTTCATAGAACTAGCAAACGAAACTACTTGAAATGCATCACGAACAAACCTTGCAAACAATTCCTTGACGGTTATTTTTCAACTTTACAACATTGTTGCGACTGATTATATATAGGACACCCCACCCCAGGACTGTTGCTTTGGGTTACCATTCACTTGACAGAGGATTGTAGGAGCACTACAACATCTCTGTAGTTTGTGGCGGGGAGCTCCAGCAGCCAGAGATTTTGAGATATTTTAGATGCAAATATGAGCAGTTTTAAGTAAGTGATTATACCCATTTTACGAGAATATCTAATCAATTTGGGGCAGTGATTGGAAACAATTAAGAAGCATACTTGGGAATTTCGATCCAGTACTTTTAACTGAATTAAAGAAGCTAGTCTGAATCTAAATGAAGCAATTCATTTATTTTCGAAACATTTTGAGCTCATCGATCAGGGCAAGTAATCCTGATAGTTATCAGATGCAAATTAATCCTGCTTCAAGCAACATGCTTTTCCTTGCTATTCTGAAGCAGAATTTTAGTGAGCAATTAAAAGCTTTAAAGAATAAATCTGAGCATTGAAGAGCAATGAAGATCAAATAAGCTTAATGCATTTTTAAAGCAAATCTACGCAGGAGAGTTTGACGCATTTCCAGAGGAAATCTGATTATGTGGAAGTATTTTGGGTCAGGTTTAGGCACTGTTAAGCAAGTGGTAGCAGAATTAATTTAATCTGAGCAATTTTATGCTAATAAGTAATTCATTAATTTAGAGCAATTACGTGATTCTGAAGTGTTTAATCAGTTGAGCAGAACACAGAATAAACAAGGAAGAAATAAGAGGATAGGACTTTGATGGCACCTCGAAGACAGGGCAGATGAGTTTGAAGGAATGCGCACATCGTATTCCACTTCTAATAGTGGTCGGCCTACTGGAAGGAACAATGGAAGAAATGAAGCGTGAAGAAATACCAAGAACAGTGCTGATATACTCAATGAAGAACAAGAACCAGGGAAGCAAAGACAAGGCACAGAACAAAGAAGAATGGTGGAACATCAAAGAAGGAGAATAAATTCAAAGAACACTAAGAGGCAACAGGACGTTGTCTGACACTCTGTTTATCCTGCATTGTCTTTATAATACCTTAGTTGTGTTTCATTTGCTATATCTTACCTACCAGGTGTAACACTCAACTTGTCCTATTTTAATTAGCAGAAGACGTTTGATTGGCTTACCTTGTACGAATGGAAGAGAAGGTAGAGTTCACGGGGTTTTGCATCCATAGGTAAACCACTCACGAACAACGTCCGCACCTGAAAATATCCAGTGCACTGCAATGCCACATGTTCTAACTATAACATATTATAAGAGCTATAACACATGCAATCATCGCAATCATCAACATCTATTTATCAATCGGCGCTTTGGCAAGCTGCTTTCGTCATGGACTCACTTGGTGTTTGAGGCAATCGGTCAGCTGGGCATGCAGTATTTTATTTAGCACTGAGCCATTTGCCCCTTTGTGCGCTCGTGTTCTGAGTCACGTCGGAATCTGATTCTCGAGTAATTCCCACAGTCTGGCTTGGTTGTAGAGCCGTTTTGGTGATAATTTAACACTTCCATCGTTAGATGTCGACCACCATGACACCCAGTGGTCAGACTCATGCACGTCAGCCCAACGTTGAGATAAGACTTCGCTGGTCAGTTTACACACATCTACGAGACATTGATGATGACTGTCGAGTTTCCTCATCAGCAACGCAAACAGCCATTCATTCATTCATTCAGTCAGTCAGTCAGTCAGTCAGTCAGTTAATTAGTCAGCCATTCATTCAATCACCAATCAATCACCGTTGTTGGTTTGCGTAGACAGAGATACTCTGTACGTAATCAACCCATCACATAGGCCTACGTTTACATACAAAGACGAGGGCGCTTCATAAACAGCTTTTATCTTCAAAGCTATAGTTATCATTGCAGTTATCTTTGGATGTATGCGCTTTAACAGCGCAGCTTATCTTCTTAAGCCATCTTCTCAAAGATAGGCATTCACATCAGCAGCAGCGGCAGTAGCCCTGAGTGTTACGATAATCAGTTGACCCCATAATGACCCCTTCCTTTCTGCCTGCCTTCCCTTTCTACAGCCTATTCAGTCTCAGCGAGCCCTGCCGTATGAATAGCTTGTCTAATCCTGTTTCCCGTTCTCCCTATTCGATAGGCAGAGCCACGACCATCGATTTCCTCGTTCTAATCCGGGCCCTAGGGAAAGTGTCGACGCGCCTAATTAACAGCGGAGACTGGCGACGCCTTAATGTTTTACTAATGGTTATTAGAGGACTGCGCCTAAGCGTTCATGTACGTATGTATTCACCAAAAAAAGACCTCAATCCTCATGGGCTTCAATTAGGCTTATTAAGGCCTTTGGCGCCCAAATGTTATGTCCGTTATTCGGCTGACATCTAGCGTGGCTTCCTAGCTGTCGGCGCTCACTCTATGCGCTAGATACAGCGACTATCACCATTTTGTGTTAAGCGCTGAGGCTTCTGCTTGTGCGCCAAGAGCGGATCCAGGGTGGCCCAATATTTGAGTTTAGGGAAATGCTGCTGAGTTGTCCCTAGCGCTGACCAGTTTAGGCAAGGGTTGCCACGTTCAGCTGAATCTTAGCTGCAGCTGTTTAAGAGTAATCGTATCGTATCGTAATCGTAATCCAGAGATTTCTACAGCGCCCAACGAAAGCCACGTCGCGGGGACCAGGTTATCACAGGCGCTAAATCAAAACAAATTGATAGGCAAAAGGGTTCGGTTCCAGGTCAAGATCAAAAAGTCAGGCAGAGAGACAGCGTGGCAGCTACGGTGGGTGATGTTTGGGATTGGAGCAGAAAGAGAGATAAGAGGAAGAAGGGGAGTGAAGATAGGATCTGTGAAAGAGGAATGGCTATGGCTCATTTGAAACTAATCTTCTCACCTATAGTACTCTAGTGTAGGCCTATTTATTAGTTTCCGAGCAAATCAAAGCGCTTTATATCTAGGCTAGCGCTTTGTTTTAGGCTTAGTGCATTGATTCATAATGTGGACAAACGCTTAGTAGACCTAAGCAACTGTGTGAATGAGTGTGCATGCAGGCATTTTAAGTGCAGAAGTTGTCACATGACAAATGTCCCCTGATGAACTGAATCGCTTCGTGTCCTTTGTGGTGACTTTAAGGAAGTCTATAAGTCTTTAAGGAAGGCTTCAGAATAGCGTCAAAGGAAATCCGTTATTACAGGCTGCAGGGCAACGAAGAAGATTAGTGTTAATGGTCACTTGCTTAAGTATAGAGTCATTTTGACCCCCATATAAATCCAAAACCTATGAACTGATTGACTTCATATTTGATTTATACAATTATGTTGCCGAGATCTTGGCCCAAAAAGAGTTTGGAAATGATCAGTTTAGCGGTGGAGCCCTCACCGACACCCAACCTAATGCACTCTGTGACATTTTAAATTTTTTGCCATCAGACCAGGAATTGACCTTATCAGAGCATGTGAAGACTTTATGTCGAACATGCTTTTACCATCTGCGTCAGATCCGCATTACAAGCCTCTCTTCTCCTTTCTTCTCTTCTCTTTTCTTCTCTTCTCTCTCTCTCTCTCTCTCTCTCTCTCTCTCTCTCTCCCTCCACAACTGATGCATGCATTACCATGTAGGCCTACTATAGGCCTCATTCTGGAACAGGCTGCCATATAACCTGAGGCATGAGTTTCTTGACCTAACTCTGCTCTATTTGGTGAAATAACATTCATTTTGATCGCCGTCTTGTGTCGTCAGGTCGGAAGCACCTTTGAAGAGTTTTCCTGTTTTCTGGAAAAGGCGCTATATAAGCGTGCAAATACAGTTACGATTGAGATAGACAAACTATCATCCCGACTAACTTTCATCTTTACATTTTCATTCAGTTATATGCTAATACAATTTTAGACCATATGAATACTTAACTTTGAGTACAAGGATGATGTCATGTAAATGTCCAGGTATATTCAGGCACAAAAGCAGTCATCACGGAGAGCTAAACTACTGTGAACTCTTATCATTTCTGCCTTGAAATCTGTGGCAAAAAACTCGGCGAACCATTTGGCGTTTAAACTAGATTCTTAGCAATGCTAGCTATAAGTAAGCGCTTTTTTGGACTTCGTTCTTTGATTTTTAATGCTGACTAGCGTTTTGTAGTGCTTAATTAGCAAAATGTGCGAACTTGTCTACAAGTGAAACCTATTAATAATGAATAAATTAATTTGATTGGTATTCGGCGCTCAGTAAAGGCTTCAATAATTAATTAATCAATCAAACAATGTTCCTGACTGCGTTCATTTGCTATTTCGTCCGTCCGTCCGTTCGTTCGTTCAGCTTTCCTTCTTTCCTTCCTATTTCTGTCTTTCCTTCTTTCTTTCTTTCCTTCCTTCTTTCCTTCCTCCTTTGTTTCTCTCCTTCCTTTTCTCTTTCGTTCCTTCCTGTTTTCTTACCTTCTTCCTTTCTTTCCTTCCTTTCTCCTTTCCCTTCATATTTCTGTCCTTCCTTTCTATTTCTTTTCTTCCTTTTTTCTTTCCTTCCTTCTTTCTTTCCTTCTTTTTTCTTCTTTTCTCTTCTTTCCTTCCTGATTTCCTTCCTCTCTTCTTTCTTTCCTTCCTTTCTTCTTTCTTTCCTTCCTTTCTTCTTTCTTTCCTTCCTTTCTTCTTTCTTTCCTTCCTTTTTTCTTTGTTTCTTGCTTCTTTCTCACCTTTCTTCCTCTCTTTCCTTTCTTCCTCCTTTTTCCTTCTTTATTTCATTCCTTCTTTCTTTCTATCTTCTTCTTTTTTCCTTTCTTTCTTCTTTTTTCTTACTTCATTTTGCTTCCTTCTATCTTTCTGTTCTTTCCTTTTTTCTTCCTGCCTTCCTTTCTTTCTTCCGTCATTCTGTCTTTCCTACCCTCTCATCTTACTTTCTTCCTTCCTTGGTTCTTGCATATACATGTATGCATGCATGCATGCATGCATGTATGTATGTATGCATGGATGCATGCATTTATGTATGTATGTATGTGTGTGTATGTATGTATGTATGTATGTACTCATTCATTCATTTATATGCTGTTCTTCCAGGCCTCGTCCCTAGATCTTACTGGCATTTCAGGGTTATTTTGAGGCGTCGGATGGGAAGGCAGGCATGTTATGGATCCAGAGAAGGATGGAGAGATGGATGGAGGGATGGAGAGAGGTAGGGAGGGGATCATGGAAGGTGAATGGAGTCTGTGAACGGAACAAATCGAAATAAATGCTTCGATCAATCGTTGGGTTTCATAATTATGATAATGCAGACGTCTATATTGACGAAGAGTCCAACAAAAGAAAACTGCTACACGTCCAGACGTGTCCCACGGTCGATGCATATGCAACCTATCGTTATTTACTTCGTCTGGAGAGACGTCTGTGCTTCCAGATATGCCGCCCTGTGTTCGATTGAGTAGCTCTTGTCTTGGTGTCTTTTTCTTTTAAACAAACGTACCTAATCGTTAATGGATTGACTGCATACAATCCGTGTTCAATGTTTTTGAAATTTTCGCAACTTTTCAGAACCTCAGAGGCGATCAGCTGCATTTGATGAAAAACATGTAACAGCCCTAGAAAGAGAGTTTTTGAACCACCTGAGGTTTTTAGACTAAAAGTGGATACACCATGTAACACCGCATTTGCAGTCTATTCGCCTGATGTTTCCACCGATAGTGTACGGTCACTGTACTCATTTATAGCTGAATACGTTTTGGAGCGGCAGAGAAGAGGAATATTTTCCTGTCTTGGCGGGGATTTTAGCTCCCGCCTTTTTTAGGATTGGCAGACCAGCACGCAAACCACTAGATCATCGTAGTAATGTCAGCAAATATTAATATAAAAACTCGCAGTTCTAAGAATAAGTATTAAAACCTTACTACTGAGTAGATGACCAGTGATTGTAGGCTAAAGCACTAAAAGCACTGGTGATGAATTTTTTCCTTGTAATACTTAAGCTGCGAGTTTCATTAGGCTATATATAAATTGACTAAAAATTAATATTGGTACGATAATTTTGTTTGCCATTTATACATCATAGACTGCAGTTCAAAAGACGTATTTATGGTCAGTTGGACATGATAAGCTTTTTAAACACTGGGTTATAAAATTTTATTAATTAATGTCTTAAATAATTGGAAATGCAACCACAACACACAACTGAACTCCAGTTTTCCCATACTCGTATGCAAGTGTGAAGTGAGATGTTCTTTTATCAGTACACTTTGGAAAGCGCCCGTCTTCAAGTGTCTACATCGCGAAACAGGAGTTTTACCGCGTGAAGTTTTAGTACGAAAGTTGGGCAACCTAGTTTTTAGGGAAACTGATGTTTTTCTTAGATACAATAAACAATCTTTCAAAAGCAAACTTCTGTGATATTACGCTCTCAATTACTCGAGTTTATTGTTAAGCAACACTTCTGTCATTTACTCGGCGAAATTATACAGGCTATGGATTTGTTAAAAGCTCACACACCAGTCGTGAAAAGTAATTATTGTAGGACCTAAGTATAATTGATAACCCCCTTGGCAGGAATCAGTTAAGGATACCAGAGTACAAAAACCAAATTTTAAAAGAGTAAAACTTAAAGCTCTCTGTCGCCTACAGATAAACCTTGCAGGTCTACAATCCATATGCAATTAAAGATTTAAATTCAACAGTAAACAGGGAATCTGATAGAAAATGCAGGTCTGTGTATTTCTGACAGAATTGGAGTTCGTAGCCCAATCTGTTGCCGAGGTATTTTAGATGCGAAGCCAGTAAATCACAGCGAATCATAAATCGTAAATCATAGGCCCATACATGCGCACTTCAATCAGAGGCTATAGCGGCAAGTCGGATGTTTATGTTGTTCGGTGAAGTTGATTGTAATCGACGCTTAGCAACAGAGAAGCGGATCATAGCATCAGAACTCGAAATGGAACTACAACAAAAGCTTGTTTAAGCACTTCCTTTGCCCTGCATTCTATGGTCTCCTATCTATGGACTACAGTTAGCTTATATACACATGATGCTGTTGACCGAAGAATAGCCAGTTCGTGTCAATCTATTGTGTCAAATCTACGCATGAAGAATGCAACGAGTACAAACAGGCGTCTGAATGGAAGTAAAATCCACACACATCCTGTGAGCACAAAGTCCCGATAATCTACATTACTCCATGACAATGAGAACGATTACTACCATAATATGTCTAGTCTTCTTTCTTGTCCGTTGCCCGCTTTGTTTCGAGTGCATGCATCTATAGTAGTCGATGTAGACAAAACGTCTATAACGATCATGAGGGGTCCTGCTAAACCTTGATTTACTCGGGTTATAGTTAGCACAAATGTAAATAGACTTCCTCTGAACAGCTCCTGTCCAAATAGTATGGCCCATACAGGCCCATACTTGGAATTATGAGTATGATAAATAGAATATAGTAAATGAATAATTAGACAATAGTAAGTAGGATATAGTAAACATATAAATGCAATCTGAATTCACACAAATGTGAAGTATGTAAAGTCTGATATAAATCTTATATGTAGAGACGATCATTATCTCGTCTACTGATAAAAAAACTGAAAGGAAAGGCAGAATATTTTTCCTTCCTCGACCACTAACGTTGTTGCATTAACTGCGGACCGTTTGATTTGCTTCATATATGATCTTGTACAATTCAAACTCTCTAGCCTTGCGACCAAGTTGACTGCGTCGTTACAGACCATCTCCCGAAACTTGTTTGCATCTTACCTAAATTCAACCAGTTTACCAGTCTTTACACTGGCTTCCAGTCGAAAAGACTGTCTAGTAATATCGTGTTACTGTACGTGGTTTAGGGAAACTCGATGGGTCGAAGTGTTTCGTTGTTCAAGTGCTGAAGTCCTATTATACTTTATGTTTATTGGCAGTAGCTTATGTGCTGTAAGCTTTGTGTTGTGTTGTCCGAGTCGGTTCGTGTTAAATGTCGACAACTTTTGCTGCAGTGGCAGTGTTTTACATACACACAGAGCACTTCCATTCGATGCATATATATATATATAGGCTAATGTGCGAGGGTCCAATTTATACTTACATAAGCATAATTACTATTTACAAATTCGAAACTGGAGACGTTGCCGATTATCATATAGTACCCATTCACACGCTCAATCATCCATACCCCATGCATCGTTACCCCTCATGGCCGTCCACGCAATCAGACCCCCCTAGCTCTTACCCATCCAACAAGTCACTCCGATCGTGCCAACTCTTCCATGCAATCCCAACCATGAAACCAACGTAACCGCCCATATCCACTTGTAGGCAGCCTGGTTGAGTCAATAACCTGAGCCCACCGATCTAGGGCCACGTACAGATGTGCGTGAAGCCCTTGGGTCTATGCACCAGAATACGCATAAAATTTACACCCAAATCGGAATAATGAGAAACGGAGGAGGACCAACAAACTGATCGACAGCCATCCGATCAACCGCTGAAAAACATGCACAGGTAGAAGGAGGAGGGATATGAGGAGGAGGAGGAGGAGGAGGAGGAGGAGGAGGAGGAGGAGGAGTTTTGATTTATAGAAATCCAGGTGAATGAATAAACTACGACGACGACGACCTTTTAATCAGAGACCGAATTCATTCAGCGCGTGCACAGGCAAATTCCCATGGACGATCAAAGACCACGCAGATGAGAGTCCAGCAAACCAACATTTACCTATAATTATATACATTATATATATATATATTCAAACGTCTCTACATGCATATATATATTCATAGACTGCAGTGTACGTATGGGGCGGAATGAAAGTGTTAAAACGATTATCTAATCAGTTTTGCTGAGATGCACACATTCACTGAATGTCAGACGTTATATATATATATATATATAACATATATATATATATATATATATTTCCAACTGGAGCTCTATATTGTCCACCTAATAATTTGAACCCCCTAGCGTGGACGAGTTGAAATGGGGCTCATGAGTCTTCGATAGCAAACGTCCTACCAGCAGCGTCCAGAAGACTGAAAAACGACGGCGAAGGAGAGAAATAACTGCAAGAACGCAGACTAAGCCACGTTAGAAGTTCGAAGAAACGAAAATTAGAGAAATTCCGCTTGTGACCAACTAATTGATTAAAATCGATGAACTAGAGTAGCATGCGGCCACATTGGCCACATGCGCGGGAGTCACATCACCTGTACGTATGCAGACCTACATAATTATGCAAATTCAGAAGGTGATCTAGTGGCAAATAGTAAACATACATAATATGCATACGCACATAAGTACAAACAATACAAAAACAAAACCAAAATCCAAACAAACATAAATACATGCAAATATAATGCACTAAGCTTTACAGCTAATAGTGAAACAGGTGTAGGTGTAAATATCGTCATCTATCTTTCTGCCTCTTCTCTCCGTCCGTCCGTCCGTCCGTCCGTCCGTCCGTCCGTCCGTCCGTCCGTCCGTCCGTCCGTCCGTCCGTCCGTCCGTCCGTCCGTCCGTCTGTCAGTCTGTTCGTCATACCATGGAAGCAGGATCATCGCTTGACGAGCACAGTAATAACGAGATCTAACAGATCCGATTGCGATCAGTCGGATCAGCGCTGATCGGATCTGTAATACGAGAAGATCTAATATCTGACTCGGGTAAATCTCTCTATTTATTCCGCATTGTCTACTCCGGATGGCTCCAATTATCGTGGCTTCCCTAATTAGCCTTTGTGTGCGTAGACAAAGGTCAATAGGTCAGAAAGTACCAGAAGCGTGAACGCTTCGCTTCCAAAGCATGGCGTTCTGAAAACTGCTGAAGGTTCGTTAGGCACGTACAGTAAACACGATTATTGGCAGAATATGTTGGAGCATCGTTGTCTGAGCGTCGACATATAAGTGTTGAGAAAGAATTTCAGTTTGATTAGGAACCTTCCTTTGGGTTTGTTACACTAGTGTGTGCTATAGCTAATGTGCTGAGCACAAACATATCAGACGCAGATATGCATAGCACATGTCCTATATATCTAACACCAGGTGCTTAGATTTCAGGGCGGTTAATCGAAGTTAGAGATCGTATGGAATGACTGAATATTTTATCATTGTAATAATTTTAATCATAACAACGCAAGCGCCTCTTCAGAAGAAGCTAATTTGAGGCGCTCTCTGTGCTACCCTAAATGATGTTAACGTTCACTCCAAACAGAAAATTCATCAGTAGGTACGCAGTGCTTATAGGAATAGAATATTCACCACTGACGGGCTCTCGCATCCAGAGCTGACAGCTGACACCATATTTAGAGTTCCTCGTCCGCATTGCATCGAGAATGAGGAGACGCAAGGTCAGTAAATCTGAATCTGAGGCAATTGTGAGTGAGGTCTTGCTCAAAGCCTGTACCTCCTCGAACCCGTACTCGCCGCGTTACAAGCCAAGCGCTCTATCCAAATAGTTACAGTGCCTCACAATTAGCTAAGGTGCCTTAAGACATTGGTTTTGAAAAACCCATAGCAAGAAACAGCAGGTTCTTACGATTACTGATTCGACGTCTAGATAGCAGATTCTTAATATAGCTGATTTGGAAGAGACGAAACATTTTCTAGCTGAATTGGCAGATAGCTGATTTTTTCGATAGCTGATTTGGTTGGCTCTCTATAGTTGGTAGATTCGCATGACAGCTGATTTAGAAAACGAGAAAGTAGATTCGTGCGGTATTTGATTCGACAAATAAGTAATAATGTTATTTTAATTTTTCTAACAGGATTCCAACAGTTTAACGACGTCTCATGCCATCACAGGTCGTTGACTTCGATAGACAAAAATTTTCTGCAGTTCTCACTGTTTTACAAACTGCAGTGTGCGTGCGTAGTCACTGTTCAGCGACGTTTTGCAACAGGAGCTCCCTTGTGTATTGTGACCAAAAGCATCGGAACGGTTTTGAGATTAGGGGCCAAGCTATAGCAGTTGTACTGTAGGCATAGTTGGACAACGGCGTATTTAAGGATTTATATCGAAGATGCTATTCGGATTTCACCTGCTTTAACATCTTTTTCAGTTTCTGTTGCGTTTTATGAGTCATATTTTCAGTTCACCTTTTTGCACTTCGCCGCTTACTGAGCCACGACTTTACAACCAACTTCTGTTGCTAAACGATCTCTGGTCCAAGATTTTTCAGTGAAAGCCACGTCAAAGCCACTTCGGGAATTTTAAAGGAGTTTTCTCGGTATAGTCTGTGCTGTAGTATACCCAAGCATGTGAATTACCACTTCGCAGGATTAAACCGGAACAGGTTAGGTGAAGTAATGCAAGGTCAGGCAAGGTAAGGTAAGGTAAGGTCAGGCAAGGCAAGGTCAGGTAAGGCAAGGTCAGGCAAGGTAAGGTCAGGCAAGGCAAGGTCAGGCAAGGTAAGGTCAGGCAATGCAAGGTTAGGTAAGGCAAGGAGGCAAGGCAAGGTCAGGCAAGATATGGTCTGGTAAGTAATAGAATAATAGGAGATAGTTGACTTGCTGACCTGATCGTCTGTTGAATCCATGGCCTCTTCTTCTTCTTCGATGTCGGGGATCTGATCCTTCGACAACGATGTCTGTGTTTGGGCCGCTGTGGTCCTTGCAGCCTTTACTATAGCGCCTGTTGCTGCGATGCACGGAAAGATTGGCAGAAATGAAACGATGATGATATAGCGCCAACTGATAATTACGATCTTCTTCTGCTGGTGGTGATGTTCGCTGTTCTTAGCAAGCCTCCGATAACATACGACTCTCTGTTCCAGCAACCGATACCATCAGCATCCTTATCATCACCATAATCCTATGCAGGCAATCATCCAAGTAGACATCACAGTCCCGTTATATTAGTTGTGAGGATAGACACACTGTGTATACTGTGTTTTCATCTAATACCTGCTAATTGGCATCGCGCATGCACGCAGGCTCAATGTAATGATCCAGCCTTAACCACATATGATCCCGGCTTTACCATATCGATGCGCGCAGTGATTGCCATCCACCGGGTCTTGCACTATCTACCAATGCGCACATACACGCACACACATGATTTCACCTATAGATAGTTTTTTCTGTGACCAACTCTTTACTTAGCAGAGCCCTTCTGAACCGTCGTAACGAAAGGTAACGTGTTGCTTAGGCCTATATGCCTATTGTATATAGGCCCACGCCGACCACTTGTCAACTGCCTGTATAGGCATCGTATTCGTAGGCCCCTATTGATACTCACTTGGAGGACAGCAAGGACAGTCTATCTTCAGCCGCCCAGCAAACGATGACGACGCAGACGAAATATAGCCCTGTTGGCGATAGAGGGCTGAACGCAGAGACAAAGACAGCTTATGACCCTAGACCTAACACAAGCCTATGCATAGTATGCAGTCGCCAATAATTCCAACAACGACAGTAACAGATACAGCGGCTGCGAGGCCGTATGTAGCACGTAACTTATGCGTAGCTCAATGTGCTAAGCTCATTCTAAACGAACAGATAATTATAGGGGCTGCTGGTGCCGTGTAAATGTAGGCCTACATAGATATGCACGTACATAGGCCTACTAGAACATGGACATAGGTATACGTGCATAAGGATATAATGCCTGCAATGGGTGGACCAGCCTCTGCTTAGTGATCGATCTGACCAGACACAGAAGACACATGCTCAGACAAATTAGCGCGCTGCAACTAGCATCGATGCGACTGCCTGCTACAGTGTCCGATTTAAACCAATCATATTATATGTATATGCAGGAAATACTTAGAAATACATACATGCGTCCATACATACGTATGCATGCAGGTATATATGTATCATGTATGCATATGTATATGCAAATGATTTCTGGGGCTGGGTTGGTCAGCCCGTGTGAGCGTAGGTGCCACGTCATGCATTGGGCGTGTGCGTGCAGGTGGTAGACAGGTGTGATGTAATGTGATTGGAGGAGGCAGCAGTGCATGGTGGGAAGGCATGCTTACAGCGAAGGGGTCGTTCCATTTCTCTCAAGCTTTACAATCAGAGGGAAGAAGTTCTGCTCGTCTGTTTTGAAGGTGTGCTGGCCCGTGCTTAAGCAATAGGCCTAAACAGGCCCCAGGCTACGTAGGCCAATACAGGTTCCGGGCTGCGTAAGCCTAGACAGGCCACAGGCTGCGCAGACCTAGGCAGGCATCGTTGGGTCTGAATTCGTGAGGCTATTTAAAAAATCGCAAAATCAAGTAAAAGCAGAACCTCAGGCGGTTCCCCGGTGTATAATGAACCACCGGACATTCAATTCGAAGGACGACACTTTCTATACACAGACCTACACAGACCTATAGGTGTAAATATATTCATATATACGTTTCAGGAATTTTATGATGCCTGCGCTTGGACATGCTTAATTCTCTCTCTCTGTCTCTCTCGCTGTCGCTGTCTGTCTGTCTCTGTCTGTCTCTGTCTGTCTCTCTTTCCTCTCTACTCTCTCCATCTTTCTATTTAGAAGTAAAGGCTATACATATATGAACTTCCCATACGAGTATAGGCCTACACGAGAGTGTGTGACAGAGTATCAGAGTGAGTGCCAGAGTCAGCACATTTATATTATTGCATGTTTCTCAATTCCGCTTGACACGAAGTAACACCGACGCCCATCTTTGCATAATATAGATAAAGTTTCTTAACTTCCATAGGCTTGTATTATACTTTTACACACATATTTGTTTAAAAATATGTCCGGTTTGAATGAAGAGACCGCGTATTATCATAAGCTGTAAAAATGTAGACTTTGAAGTCTTTTAGGACAAGCGATGTTTAGACGAACCAAAGCAGTGAGTAAGGCTGAGCGTATGTCTGTGAGAACTGTATTCTGTCGCTAAGGCTGCACAATAGCTCTGTTCAATGCGGCACCGACTGCAGGCGATTTCCGAGAGAGACGATGGGCGACGGCCCCATTGTTCGCAGGGTTCGATCAGTGATTCCCCCACCAACCATTGTCTGAAAATAGAGGCAGATGTCGGAGGATCAAAATGATTTGCCAGCTCAGCATGAATGTCGAATTTTCCTCTGACAGCAGCAGCGGATCATTCTTTTCGATCAGACTTCTATGTTGCGAGACAGTTTTCCCTGAAGACGAGTTAGACGAAATGTGGCACCCGATACTAAACTATGTATGCATTGTATGTATGCGTGTATGTATGTATGTATGTATGTGTGTGTATATATGTATGTATGTATGCATGTATGTATGTATGAATGAATGTATTTTATTTATTTTCCAAAACACTTATTTACGCTGAGGTGCGAAGACGAGTGGGTTGCACAAGAAACATCGTGCGGGCAAATAATGGCAAGGAAACTAAATATCTTTGGACACATCTTCGGAAGGGATAACACCAGGATGGTCAAACAAGTGGTATTTGGAATCGTGGATGGCAGAGGGATCAGAGGTAGACCGAACAGAGAATGGTTGGATGACCTGAGGGACTGGTGCAGGACGGATGTGCAGAGGTTGAGTCTGTTGACAGAGGACAGAGAAAAGTGGAGAGATCTACAGTGAAGCGTGCGGTCGACACCAGAGGGCGATGAAAGAAAAAGTGATTACGATTTATCGATGGGGTCATCGTCCGTTGGTGTCGATCGCAAGCTTCCTTCTCCTGTTCTGTTTGGCCCCATTTTACATTGTCATGCAGCCGTGTTTATCCAAAATTTAGCTAAATAGAAAGCAGAAATTGGATAGTAAAACGAAGCTGTTCTGTGGATAATTCGAAATCGAAGTCCTAAGTGGATGTATACCTGACATACGGATACCATAAAGTATAAGGATGGTTTAGCGATGTGCCATCCACATGCAATGCAGATCGGTAAACCACCTGGGATCAACATGGCGCAGACATAGTTTTAGTTAATAGGTTCGTTGTCTAGACAGTTGATATAGCGCCTTTTGGTACCTTATAAAAGCGTCGCCTATGTTAGTCTAAATGATGCTAGATGTCATTAAGAACAGAAAAATATCAACAAGCAAAACAGCGCATAGATGACTCAGAGTCATCAGTGGCGCGATCACGCACACACGTACAGCCCAAGCAACGGATTCCTATCCTAAGTTGACAGATGACACGATGTTCAGAGTTCCTGGACCAAGTTGCGTCGATGGTGTAGAACGACGACAGGCGGTAGGGTCCTCGGCACACGATAACACCACTACCCTATAGTCCTTCATTGGTGGTAGATGTCGCGGCGTCCGGATATCCCTCGAACCGCTGGATCTGAGTATAACAGACATTAATTACCTGCCGGTCAGTGGATCGAAGGACCACCCGTGATTGACGGCCGAGGTTGCTCCAAAGACCCTCGTCGCTCCTTCTCCTCTGTCCCGAGCCCATTACCCGGCTGAAGGCGGCGAACATACGTCCTCAGAACGGAGGCTCGACCGTACACCAGGAAGTCCATCATCCCTCGTATACAGTCACCTATGCCAAGATGATATGCGTAAAAAATACGCCTACCGTCCAAAATGTTTGAATTCTGCGGCGGAAACGAAGATTAATTCCGTAACGCAAACTTAGCAACAGGAAATGTCAAAAATATGTCTGAAATTAGAGAGGAATTCCGCATTAAGACAACTCCGTCGATTTAATTTATCTCCTTCTTCTTCACATACATGGTTCACATATGATTCACACTATGCAGCAAGCATCATTTTACCCAATATTTGCACGAGTCTTAATCTACATATGATCGATTTTTTCATGCAACGTTCTAAAATTTTATTTGTTCCACAAGCAGATTTTGCAAAACACAGAAGCCAGTTTAAGTAAAAGCTGCACTGTGGCAATAAAACTTATACTATTTTAGTTAATATTATATTCGAAGTAAAATAAAACATGTAAACACATACAAAAACATAAACTCAGCTTTGATATATAACATGTTTGCTAAACTTTTCTGTAAAACTAGTCAAATACTGGAACCTGTGATGTTGAGTTGCACATCTTAAGTTGCACATGTAGAAATGTTAGACGGTGCACGATCTCATATTTTTACGAAACAGTATAAATAAAGGAGAGGAAAAGAAAGAAAAAGAAAGCAACAAGGCCAAATGATACTATGCTCAACTGGTGTGCTCTGTTCTAGACCAGTGGGTGGGCCATACTAGTCCGCGTGTGCTTTGTTGCCAGTAGGCATCTTTGTGACCAAGAGTCTCTAGCCAACTCTTCTGTGTATCGACTCCTCTGCACTCCAGTGGCACGCATGATAAAATTTGACTGGCTACAGTTGAACTTGTTCGCTATGCATGCGATTTGTTTTGTTCACGGCTACTTATGGCCTTAGCTTGTAGAAAGCCCTCAATGAGCAGTGATCCGCAACCGTGGCACCAAAGGCCCAAAATAGCATAAGCCTCCACACTGTGCTTTAGAAATTAAAGTGAGAATCAGTAGGCTACATACCTATGTTTCACGACGTTTTGTTTATGATATACATAAATAAAGTATACTTAGTTATTCACACCGTAAGTTTTTTGATTTGTGCCTAGTTAAAAATAAAGACTCGTTTAAAGATGCTGAGTTGTAGGAACTGCTATGGTTTAAAGTAGAGGTATTTAAGCGTGTTTTTGCTGGTGCTTCTTCTAACTGGAAATTGAAATGTAGGTCCTGTAGATGCATAGAAAATAGAATTGTTGGGAAAGAAAACACTACTTCTTTCGGCCTGTAGCTGGAAACAAAGTGTACGAGTATAATTACGCCGCTCTATAGAAAGTAACAATGGTGATGGTAGTGGAGGTGATAGTAATAATAGTAATAACTTATAATATTTCCTTGGGGATTAAAATAATTAACTAGCGCTACGTAGGCAGAGAGCATATCTCACAAAGTAAAGAATAACTTCTTTGAATGTGACAATATTATAACGCCGAGTACACGCGTAGGAGTAGGAAATACACTTTGATAGGAAATGCACTTTAAATAGTGACTAGTTAACCGTTACCACAGGAATGTAAAGATTTCTTTCAAACTCATAGAAGATTCAATTTTAGAAAGGATTAACAAATATAATTTTCATCAGCCATGGGTGTAATAGTTGGTCAAAACATACTTAGTAAATGACATTCACTGTCTGAGGGACATTTGCATGCATGTTGGTTGTTTGCCGCTTCAGGCTAACGTTAATGTTAACGTTAATTGTTGGTCAAAACATACATAGGGGCCGTCCTTTTGGTGGAGAAAATAAACTTGTAAATAAACTGCATGTACAGAAAACTAAATGCTTAGCTAGGGAGACAGATATCTGATTCTGAGTGTGTATGATTATTTGATTGTAAATGTTTATATGCCTGTTTTTAAAGACTCTGTAGCATATAAGAACTGTGTGCTGGACATTTTATCAGCAGTAAGCAATGTTTTTGATCAATTTCCCACTGCTAAAATTATATTGGCAGGTCACTTTAATTGTGATATAGTTAGTGAAAACGTTGGTTGCAAACTGCTTCAGCAACTTATGAATGATTACAAGTCAATTTGTTGTGATAAATGTGTGACAGTAATGCAAAGTATGCATATTATCATGCCATGTTGGGTTATAACTATTTTGTTGACCATTTTCTTAATTTCTAGAAGTCTTGAACCTACGGTACAGAGTTTTGTAATTAGTGACCATGGGGTAAATTTGTCAGATCATCTACCTATTACACTTAAGTTGTCTGTTACGGATAATCTTGATTTTAGTAGAAGTCCTGGATTCAAGAAATATGTTAAACCAACTAAGTTACGTTGGGACAAGGCGTATCTTGCTAATTATTACAGGGATACATTTACTAACTTGAGTTGCTATGACGCCTTGTGCCTTATACCTCAAGGGAATGAGGTCATATGCAGTGATAGTTCGATGATAGATGATCTTAACCGGTTCGCAGTTGCTTGTTTAACATGTGCTGCAGATGCTAATGTGCCTAGGACAAACAATCAGTTTTTTAAACACTGGTGGTATTACAATCTGAAATGAGTGAAAGCAAAGTCTAATGATGCTCATATTCTTTGGGAAAACTGTGGAAGACCTAGTAGTGGTGATATTCATAATACTAAAAGGTACGCTAAAGCTGATTACAAAAGGGCATTACGGCAAAAAGAACGTGATGCTGTAGAATATGTCTCAAATGATTTGCATGACTATGTAATGCAAAAGGGTCAGTTTGCTTTCTGGAAAACATGGAGTTCCAAGTTCAGTAATAGCACAAGAAATTCTGCATTTACTGATGGTACTAACGATGTTGTATTGGTAGCTGAGCAATTTGGCAAAGGTTTTTAAAAAGCCTGCACCAGCAATGATAATATCAGAAGCAGGGAATTGCATGATGAATTTGGGAGTGGCATACACACCTATATCAGTCAAGCAAGTCAAGTAGACAACAGGGGTATATATTGTGATCTTGTTATCAAATTTTGAAGTGATTTGAAATGTGGTAAAGCTGCAGATTTTGATGATATAGAACTTGAACATCTGCTATATGCACACCCTGTTGTCCAGACTTTGCTTACTTTACTGTTTAACAGCATATTGCACTATGGGCATCTACCATATAAGGTTGGTGAAGGCCTAATAATTTCTCTTGCAAAAGATAAAAATATTGATCAATCAAGCACTAGCAATTACTGGGGTATAACGCTAAGTTCAAATATTGCTAAGTTATTTGAGATGTGCCTACTTGAGTTATATATAGCAGTTATCTGCATTCATTGGATCTTCTATTTGGATTTAAGAAGAAAACTGGGTGCAATGCTGCAATTGATACAGTGAGGTCTATTGTTGAGTACTATACAAAGCATGGGTCCACTGTTAAAGTTTGTCTACCAGATATGTCAAAAGTTTTTGATAAAGTTAACCATCATGGATTGTATTTGAAATTAACAAATAGGGGTATTCCACACTGAATCTTGAGGGTTTTGATAAATACAGTAAATGTTATGCAGCTGGTGTGTTTTCTAGAGTTTTTGATGTAATTTGTTGTGTGAGCCAAGGAGGCGGTTATCTCCTAAACTATATTATGTTGATGACATTATTGTTAACCTAGGAGAGAGTCAAGAGGGATGTTCTGTTAATGGCTTGTATGATGGTTGTGTGATGTATGCCAATGATCTGTTGTTATTGTCTGCTTTGTTGACTTCTCTTCAACAAATGATTATCACTTGTGAATTAGAAGCACACTATTTGGATATGAGGTTCAATCTAGCAAAAGCAATGTTGCTTAGGATGGGTAGTGCTTTAAAACATCTGTGTGAGTGTTTGATTGTTTCTGGTTTAAGCTTACCGTGTGTTGATAAAGCAAAATACACAAGAGTCTACTTGACTGCTGGAAGCCGATTTAAACTGAGTTTTAGTGAAACAATTTGCAAATTTTATAAGGCTGTTAACAGTATTCTTTCTGAAGCTAAAGGACGCATGGATCAACTCGTTCTTTTGCATTTATTCGAGACAGAGTGTAAGCCACTACTTATCTATACATGTGAATGTGTTACACTCACCAAAAATGAGCATGCAAGGTTGACAAATGCATGGAACAGAATATTTTGGAAGCTTTTCAAAGTAAGTGCTGTAGGCTTGTGTGCTGCCCGCTTTTGTGGCGAAATAAAGTCTACATATAATGGCGTATTTCAGCAACTTATTCCATATAAATTTTAACTATTTCCGAACAACCTTTACTAAAAATTACATATTTTCTGTATGCTTCTGAGTTGATCTAGAAAATGTGACTTTAGGAGTACTTTCTGTACTCTGGAGCAAGAACTACAAGTTCTGCACTGTAAAATACTATACTAGATTTAACGCCCATTCGCCGAATAAGCATTAAAACTATTCATCTGGTGGAATTCCTCTTATCATTCGTGACAGTTATACATCCAAGTTGTTACGGAATTAAGTCAGTGAGTTGCATGCTATAACCGATCAATGCTTTGACTGCAGGGCTGTTTCCGAAGATAAAGAACATCAAGACATCGACAGAATGCAGCGGATTTTGATTACATTCAGCCTATTCTTTGTCTCCATCAATGCTCAGTCGACAACGCATAATCCATACACCACAACATGTAGGATCTTCATTATTATTAATTAGATAAAATTGTTGCAATTGTCACCAGCACATATTTTATATAATTAAAGAAAACCTACGACAATTGTCTAACTTTTAGTATGCCTATTAGCATTAAAAACTCCCAAAAGACCTACTATCCTGGACTAGTTGATGCCTAAATGGGGTACTAAATAAAATCACTCAGTAAAGATTTAAGTGTGCATTAACAATTAACTTTAGCAATTAACAATGATCTGGAAATCAGCCAGCGTTTGATAAGCAATGTCAGAACAGAAAAAGAGCTCGACTTCCACAGATGTTCGTAAAGCGAGTCATCGCAGCCGTATGACGAGATGGTGAAGAGCTATACGAATACAATGCATAGCTCTACAAACTAAGCTTAATCTAATTATGTTATTTTAATCTAAGCTGATAAGTAATAAGTGCAAAATCTGTTATATGTCATTTGCAGACAACGATTGTTGCGAATTGAAACTGATGGATTGCAACCTGCAGGTTGCAATTGAATCTTCTAGGATTCTACCAGTTGGTCGATTTACTGCTTTGAAGGCACGGTTCTGCACAACAGAACCGATTTATATACAAATCTGGAAACAAATTAATGAAACTGCCTACGAATTCAAATGGCAAACACAATACACAGCTACTCAGGCAGACAATTTTAAGTCATATGCGGTGGTAAGTTTTGGGCAAAATCGGGCTAGATTTAATAATAATAATAATAATAATAATAATAATAATAATAATAATAATAACAAGAATAAGAAGAAGAAAAAGAAGAAGAAGAAGAAGAAGGCCGTATGACAGCCGAGGCCGAAAAAGGGCGCTGTACAGGTACAGTTATTCGCTGACTGCAGCCAAATGTGTCGTGTCAGCAAATACAGTTATACAGCTCCTCTCCTCAATGGCGCCACGCAAATAAATCAACAGTATTCAAAATGGGGGTCCTGCTGACTATAAACCGCATTACTGCATTTCAGGTCAACCATTTCTACTCTTAAATGGAAACAAATATACCGTGCAAAATTTCTAAGCTATATCTGCAAAACATAACTTTCGAAACTAATTTATTCCTGTAAGTGTGTTATCAGTTTGAGCGTCTAGATCAATGACACCTCACAATCTTAACAATTTCGAGAAAAGTAAGATTTTATAGTTAGGACATGTACTCCCGTTATTAACGCCGAAAGTACATAGGCTAGTACGTATCGTATGTACCCCTTCGGGTTGAATAGCTTTTCTTTATAGTTCGAAGATATTATGTTTCTTTTCGTATTTTAATCTGGTGGCAAAAGGCGACTTTTCTAAGAAAAAAACCTCGTTAGATGGGGCGTCAAGATGCTATTTATCGTCTGCTGCAGCTGTCAACGTCATTATATATGTCACTGATGAAGTGGATAGTTATAGGTAGTTTCAGAGCATACACCTTACTAAACAGTTTGGCTGTACCACCTGAATAAAAGAGAAACACCCTTCTTTCTGCGTATGCTCTAAAAGCCATTCTAATGAAGAAAAAGAAGGCAACAGTTTCCGCAAACCAACGTAGGCAAACAATAAAACTATGATTACGGTAAAATCATGATTACAACAGATTCTTTGTTTTTCTTCCGCTGTTTACGAAAGTGTAAAACGCCGATACAGACAGGTTTTTACTCGTGCCGCGCACCTTTGACAAGTTTGGCCAAATGATGGTGCTACACTATTAGGCAAACAGAAATATTGTGTTGATAAGAGCTATTAGTAGAAGATAAGTTATTCGTTGAATTATTACTGTACAATGTAATAGTATATATATTTATATATAATAGTGTAATATTATTGTTTAGGTGCGATTTGACAACAATCCAGTATCGATAGAGGCAAATGATCGTCTCGGTGTCTACAATCCGGCATCAAACTCTAGCCTAAAGTTTGCAATTCCATACGAGCTTGACCGTTCAAGCTCCATGTATTTCTCACGTCGACGATTCGATACTGCGTCAGTATTTACCACCGGCCTCGTTGCTGACATGGAAGATCTGAGGTGGCCACGCACGTTAACCCCGTTCCTTTCTTTCTGCCAATCAGTTGCAGGTAACGCCTGTAAATTTCAGGTAACGATTAAAACTCAAGTGGCAACATAGGCCTACGCAAAAACGTAATGTCACATACGGTCATAGGGCCTATTAAAAGCGTGTGTCGAGAATACATTCGTTGCATTTATATAAAGTTGTACGAGTTTTGCGGAGGTTGCACAGGTTGAGTTACACAGTTTGAGTGGTAACATCGAGGACATGCTTTAATTAGTAAAAGAAGAAACTATAGGCCTACTAGACTATACTAGAAAGCATCTCAGAAGTTGTTTGACACGCTAGCTGTGTTTATATTTTGATGAAAAATAATTATACCAACAGAAATTGTAAACTTTAATTTTAGATTGCCCAGAACTGACACCCGATAATGCAATGGTAAGTTTATGTCAATAATTAAAGACATTTTGTCAATATGAATATGAACTTAGTGCACAAGTCTGTACTTTAATATACCGTGTCTATAATTGATTTAAGTTGCTATAGGCAAATAGAGTATTATCTGCGTCGGTTTAACTATCTCGTTGGTCTTAGCGCCAACGACAACGTGTGCCCATCTATCTGACCCTATCCTCTGCCTTCAAACTTTCCATGTTTTGTTCTTCTGCAAGGTGCGTGGGGGAATAGATTTTTGTCACGTCATCAATTGTGCGCGCCTCTCCAATATAAACTACGCGCTACTAGTATATAATTTTTATATAGTTTGTAGAAATATTGTGTAGATAATGCATAGTAGCATTTGGCTAACTGGACATGTGAAGCAGTAGGCTTATTAACATCCGGAGCGAATCCATTGCCAGCGAATATACTTGTCATCCGACTGTCTGTCATGGGTCGCTGAGCAGTGTGTAATCGTAATCGTGATCTCGAGATAAAGAGAAACAGTAAATCAGTACAGCCGTCGATTGTTTCCTCAACTCTAAACCATTACTACCTACGGATAGTTCCGAGCAACGGGTATCAAGAGTACATGTGAGGACTTCCGAGGTCGAAAGAGGGGCGTAACGGACAAGAATTGATTGAGCGGTTCAAGAATAGTCGCTACTGGGGCATATGAAATTACCTCGCACTTCAAGAGGTTAAGTCGTAGACCTAGAGGCTCACATTCTCGTTCAACGCCCCCCCTCGTCTGCAGCTATATCGGATGCTTTTCCACCCAAGGTAAGGTCGTCCAAATATCTCAATACTAGTTGGGCAGAAAGGCCCAGAAGAATTGGCTGAAGGGGAAGACAGAACAAAAGCGGACCAAGTGGATCTCCCTGTTGAGGGGCGGCCTGAGAAAGTAGGACGTATTGGCCAAACCTGAGTTCCGAAGACTCAGCATAAGCCAGCTGGCAGAAAGGCATGAGTTCAGGCATGATGTTATCGACGGCAGATAGCATGTGATCTCGATGAAGGCTGTTAAAAGCATTTGAAAAATCTAGCTTAATTAGTACGGAATCTGACTGCATGCTGTTAAGAAAGTGTCCGGATGCATGCACAGCGGCTTCGCACCGACAGGCACACCTATTCCGACCTGTGTGTTGATAGATATGCGGTAGCTTTAGGAAGAGCAAAATTTTAAGTGCATTTGGACGCTATCTGCGCCAGTAGTATCCTATTACTGTTGGGCGACGACCACCAGAAATGTTTCGTAGCGCAAAAGTGTGCCTCGAAAGAAAGTCGGTCGAACTCTCTCAGGGCAGGATCCAGCCAAAAGGATGTTAACTATGGCAGTGGTTGCTGACACGAGTTCGGGACTGGTCTCAGCATAACCGACAAGATCTAGGAGGTGTTGGGGTGGAAGCCCGTCAGGTCCTTCGGAAGAACCCGTCGGAAAAGAACGAATGCGGCCAAGCACCTCCTGTTCGGTGGCCTGGAAAGGAGTGGCATTGCTAATCTGAGAAAAAGAAATGCGCGCTGGGGGAGGCACAGGGTGCTTCAGTCGTAACTCTTCGAAGGTTTTCGGATTTACTGGTACCGGTTTATCTTCTGAAGTGAGTATTCTTGCTGCTGTCTTGATATTGCCATCTTCCAATCTTGATACAATGGCTGCAGCGATTATTTGATCGTCATTGGGTCTGGACCTGCCTTTATGCATTGGCGTGTCAGGGCACTGGATAAAGTTTTTCAGCATTAGCAGCCAAGAGGTCAAAGAAATTTTCCACTCTCTTCTTAATGGTTGGTGTCTTATTATGGCGTTTGTCTCCTCTGTTTGGCTGTTCGAGAACAATTGGTCCAAATGCTAGGAGGTTTGCCAAAAGCTAAGGTTGAGAAGTTCGCCCAGGATTTTGTGTGACTGCAAATAACACAGATTCAGTACAGAGCAAAGGACCAATGCTCGCTTGCTGAAACTGATTGCAGAGACTAGAAGCTAACCAGTCTAAGGCAGTCCTTAGTGATACGAAAGTTTTGTTGAGAATGGAAAGTATTTGTTGGTGAATATTGTATTAGGCGCGCATTTCTAATATCAATGTAAAGGCAAGAGTTGTCACACAGGAAGTTTATTGGTAAGGACCGTTGTTATGGGTGGCAGTGACGTGTTTCCTAAACCGTGTAAGGAACAGAGGTTTAAAGAATGTGTTATGAAGGTTGGGAAAAGTTTAAAATATGAATGATTTGTTGGTATCCCCATGAGTAACATTCTTTTCAGCTCTGTATCTCCACATGACAGTCATCGTTTCTTTGTTCTAAGAAGTAGTCTGAAAAATGTACAGATGTGATCTTAGGTCACATTAAAGTTTTCAGATAATTTGGACATTTGCCAGTAATATAGGGTCAACTTGTTTTTCTTTTTGAAATTTGCGAATAATCGCAGAAAACCTAATAAAAGTAATTTTTATTGTATTATAGACCACCACATACGATCCGTACACCGGATACATTCCTAAGTCTTGTTGCGGTGAGTTTGAGAATTTCTTAATTTTTTATTAGAAACAACGCTCTTAACTTGTCTTAACTCTACTAATGTTACAGTCAATTTTAAAATTTTCATAACAGAAAGTATATACTATGTGCAAGTGTTCTGTGTGGCAAGTAACAGCATTTTGTATGAGTGATGTGAACATAATGTATAGTATGAGACGAGGCTTGCAAGCGTAGGAATCATTCCTTCTTGTTAGTATTAAGAGTAGAAAGACCCTGGAAACATTCACGACCATGTCTAGTCTGGCCTAGTATGTTGCCAGTCTATAAAAAGATATAATCGTATTCGCAAACTTAAATGGTTTATGACTGTGAATTATTTAAATTAAAGTATGTTTATTATTTAGGCAAAATGGTTTCTTGCGACCCTGGCGATGCAGTTAAAGATGGTCTTACAGACCAGAAAAACCAAGTGCGAAATTTACAAGATACCATAGACGTATTGGAAAAAACTCTGCTAAATTTACTAAACTGTAAGTTTAAACTGCTTTTGTTAATTATTGATGTAATGTTTGGACCCAGAACCCAGCAACTATATCGAGACACATTTAGGGACGGTGCAAAGTTAGCAGCTTTGTTTTGTCATGGAAAGATAAGTTTGCGAAGCTCCGCAAGATTTGCTGGCTAAAAAAGGTCAAAAATACTGGTAAGCTCAGGCACACAATTTAGGGGATTATTTTAACTTCTCCTGGTCTAGTAACTTATAAACGGCCAACCATAAGGCTCTGGTCATTCAGAACATTCCGCAATTGAATTAGTTAAATATTCAGATTGAAGGCGAGTGAAGTAGAAGTTGCGCCACCAACGCCTTGACTCCTGCCACCCATAGCTTTCGATTGCCAGAGCTCAACTAAGGCTGCGGTATGCGCTCTTGGAATTAAAGGAATATGCATGTCAAAGAGGTCTGTGGAAGGAGATTCAAAATTAAAATGAAGTGCTTGGTAGCAGATCCTTCAGAAAAATTCTCAGAGGTAAGCAGCAAAAATGATTTTCATGTATCGCTTGATCAACTCCAAACAGTACACGCTTTAGCAATTCAATTGATGAAGAGCAAAAATCGAAAGAAAAGTTTACCGCAATGAAGTTTAAGCAAATCTGCTGCCAACATTCCATCCAACCATTCTTACCTTTTTCAGAACATGAACATAGATTAAAATGTACCATAAAATATAAAACTGTATAATACATTTGAATCTATGTTCATGTTCATGATCTTATAGATTTATAGATTTATTTATAGATTTATCAGCTTATTTGGTTAGCTAGCTATTTTTTACTAATGTAGACATGCCCGTTCTCTCCTAGGATAGTTCAGAATAAGAGGAAGGGAAAGGCTTCCCTAATGCTTCCTTAAGATAGGCAACACCGTAAAGCTCTGTTTCGGGAGACAGATTCTCCTTTTCCCCCTCATATGGGGAGCATCCTGAATATGACCTTTCTCAGAACAGATTTTGTTGCTTTACCAGCAATAGTCGTTTCTGTTTCCCTTCTCTGCTACGGGTTTTCTCACCACCACAAGTCTACATGTTGTATCTCTGGAATTACGGCCTTTAATATGAGACATCAGTCGTTCTCTAAGTTCCTGAGACCAGGAAGTTTTATGACGCATCTCTATGTCTTTTCGCTCTAGGCATATCAAGATCGGGCAACGCATCTTCACCTCTTTCATAAGTCTCTTGCTCTGTTTTCGAGTGTAGTACTTTCAGCCTCAATCGCATATGTGTCGTGATAGCACAAGTTACAGATTAAAGTTCTTTTACCTGGACTCTGTGTCAGCAATTCTCGACCAACACACTTAATGAACTCAGTCTCTACAGAATGCTGGCAGTAAAAGCCTTCTATCTATTATCTTCGCTATCTACACGGACCGAACTTCGCACTTCAGTTAGTTTAGCTGTATGTCCTGACATGCATTTACGGAACAATATCAACCGTGTCTGCAACGGCAGGTTTCATCAGACACAATCCACCCTTCCTGCTGTGCATAATGGTACAGTGTGCTCTAAGTACTTGTTCTTAACTCGTCTGCTGCTTTTCATCCGGTGCATCATTCCATTCTCTTTCATTGTCTTCTTGACTGGTTTGGGGTTTCTGATCTTGGTTTGCTACTTACACTAAATCAGTATGCGTAAATGATGATTATTAGTCTAGTGCTTTCTTGACGTGTGGTGCTCCACAGATTCTGTGCTTGGTCCGCTTTTGTTTGCACTATACACTACACCATTAGGTACAATAATAGACAATCATTTAATAAGAAGAAAATTTCTACGATGATGATAATCAGATTTACATTTCTCTTGACAGTTTGTTTTGTCATTCGTCTGAACTGTTGTCGTCCATTTCCTCTGAGAAGGTGGGAGTTAATAGACTCCTTCTTAACCCGCTGAAAACTGGATTTCTACTACTTTATACTACTTAAGAAGATTGAATTGCTTAAATGCTTGAAATTGAGTGACTCGCATGTTGAGTTTACTGATGCTGCTCATAACTTGAGCATTGTTTTCAATTCTACCATGTCTCATCGACCATGTAAATTGTATGTGGAAGTCGTCATACATGCTTAGGCCTATTAGTGACATACGCAAAATTAGGCGTTATGTTGCTATATCTCCAACGCAAGTCTAGCAAACACATTGGTCTCTAATGTAATTCGCTTCTTACCGGTATTACAAGGTCAAACATTCAGAAACTTCAAACAGCTCAGAGATCTTTGGCTAGAGCCATAACTGATACGTTCAAATACGAGCTTATAACCTCTGTATTTGAATCTTTGCAATGGCTTTCCTTTTCTCCTCTCGCACCTGTGTGTTGTGCTCAGTCTCTTGAGTCATTTCGATCTCATCAAAAAAACTTTTTCACTTGGCTTATGCGTAGGATGCCTCTCTGTGTCAGAGGACTGATTTTCTGGACAGATGAGATGAGCCAATAAATTCGATGCATGGCATAGGGTGGAGCGCGCAAATGTCCTGCGGCCTCAGCTGCTTAATGTTTTGCAACGTTTATGTTCTTACTTGCTCTGATTTCTGAGCAAAAATAACAGAAATAAATGAAAGATAAATGCGCTAAATAAATGCAGAAATAATATACCAGATCTGCTTAGTCTTCCATAAATAATAATATAAACTCAAACCAATTTGCCAGTGCTTTGGCTCAATGAAGTTATATCGGATGTCCATCTGTTTAACTTTGTGTCTGCTTAAGCTTACTACTTTAACTAACTAAACTCCAGTGGCCCGGATGTCTCATTCACATGTCATTTACCCTCCCCATATCAACACCAGTGTCAGAGCTCCCCAGATACAATGTCAGAAAAATCATTGATCTATATTTCGGATGATCTCTTGAATGAAGAGAGCATCCTATCATATAAAGTGCTCTAAAGTTTGCGGATTAAGTATCTCTCTGCGTCAGCTTAGCAAGAGATGGACTGAGGGCTAAATCTGATTTACAGCAACACTTCTATCATATGGTCATTAGAACTTGTCGACAAATTTAATAGGAAATTTAATAGAAATTTAATCGTTAAAGAGTGGTATTCTTCGGTATATTAATGGTTCTAGCATCTGGCGAGTTGGAGACGTTGAGAAGTTTGATGAATTAAGATTGTGATTCTGTTGTTTGTTCTTTCTAGCTGAATACATTACTGGGACGTGTCCGGAAGGCTTTGCTCCTGGCGTTTACGGAGTGGGCTCTTGTTACATAGTCCATCGCGAGCGACTGCAGATGGCAGAGGCGGTCATTAGATGCCGCGACCTCTATTCAGCCAGGCTACTTAACATTCAGTCTGAACTAGAAGACAGATTCATCAAAAACTTTCTGCTGAACACATCCACATCAGGTGACATAATCTTCATCAAGATCTTCATCTTTTTGTCTGCCCATCCATTCGTTCAACCGTTCAATCGTTTATTTTATTTATCGATATTTCTTTCTTCTGTGTGCTATTTCCTTCCTACCTTATTCTCTTACTTTCGTACTCCCGCCCTACCTTAATTCGTTCGTTATATTTTTTAGTAATTCATTCAAACGATATATTGGCCTGAAAGTTATGATTAGTTTGCTTCATTATTAAATGCATAAAATAATCAACAGGTTACTGTAATCAGACCAACTAGAGATATTTTCACTTCTCTCTTAGAGATTGTAGCCTAAATACATTTACTTTGCCGTAATTTCAACGTTTACATTTTTGCAAGATTTTTTCTTGCAACATTTGCTGCGTGTTTGTAGATGTAGAGCGATTCTGGACTTCCGGAATGTACAACCTGGAGCTGAGGAATTGGTTCTGGTACGACGATGACCTTTTGACAAAAATGCCTTTCGGTGCATATCGTAACTGGAAGGATGGACAAGAATTGGCGGCCACCTCAATATATGACGTTTGTTCTGTTTTTACTGTAAATCAAACACAGAGCTCCGACTACTGGGAAAAAGTTATCTGCACCAACCTTAACTACTACGTCTGCGAAGTACCAAAAACGTGCCTCTAACACATTTTAACGATTGACGTAACTATCTTACGCAATCGTAAATATAGCAGTTACAGACATCAGAATTTGAGACATCTTCGAATTAGTCAACTGTTTAGTTTAGCAGATATAGACAAACGCTTCAATTCTAGAATTCCTGTTTTCTTCAGTAACGGCGAAAACGCAAACTCCAACACGGAACACAACAAAATATTATTTTGATTCTTTGTGTGTTTGAATGTAGGCCTAACTGTCGTAGCGTATTATCTCTTTTAGTCGCAACTAAGATGTAGAAGTTTTTTAATTCATACTGTTGTTTAACTTTAAAAATTAACTTGTCAAAAGTCGATCAATAAACCAGAGTTCGAAAATAGATCTACTTGACAGGTAGCTGGTGCTTACTTACTTAATATTAAATTGTTAATTGTTACGCAGTATAAGACAGTAACGCTACAGCTTCCGACTAAAAGCCACATGTCCCCACTAGCCAGACGAAAACATCGCTCATTATCTCCATTATCCACAGTAAAGTTCAAACAGTTCTGGTACATTACATAGCCTAGAAAAGTAATACCTCTTTCTCGTCACATAATCATACTACCGAGAATAACCACCTGTGTCCGACCAATAAGATAGGAACGAAACCAGTGAATAGAAGGAACATGGAGGCCAAAGGATAGCTCCAGACGGCGTAATAAAATATTGCGGTCAACAGTGTCAAAGGCAGAGGAGACATCTTGGAAGCATGTGCAAGTGGGCTGATTGTTCGATGATCCTCAAAAGTTGTTGCATTATTCTTCTTTTTCATCGGGATCATGATGCACTGTAAGAAGTCCTCCGGCCATGCTCCTGTGTTGTAAATGTCCTGGCACAGCCTTACCAGTTCAGCCACTGCTTTTTCTCCCAGATTTTTTAATTATCTCATTCAGGATGTTGTCAATTCCACCCGTCTTTTTATTTTTTCATATCGCTGATGGCTGCCAGTACCTCATCTTTCAGCACATCTGGTTCTACATCCTCCCAGTCCTCCGGAGGTGAGTCCTATTAAGATGCGTGGGTCTGTTCTTGCTCTGACAGAGCTCCTCCTTCATTCCACTGATAGTACTGAGGTCTTGCAGCATCCTAGAATTCTTGTCTTCTTCCACTATTCCACTTCCCCTGGTCGACCCTTTTTGTCATCTTCTTAACTTTTCCGTACACTTGATCATATCTTCCCGTTTTTTGTAAAATCTCAAAATCTCTACATTCCTCTTCCCACCACTTTTCTCTGGCCTTCTATGTTGTTCTTCGTAGTTTATTATTTAGTCTCCTATATTCCTTGTTACCTTTCTCCGTACTCTGATGTTTCCACTTCCTTATCCTGAAGCATTTCCGTCGTTCCATGGCTTTCGAGGAGATATACCACAGTTTCTAATGTTTCCTTAGTAATAATCTCCTTCAGCCCTCTCCATCTTTCTTCTGTCGTGGCTGTACTTCTTTCTATTATCTGCTTCTCGATCTTTTCCGATAGTTCTTTATTCTAAGTCTTTAATTTTTCCTGATCCCATTTCTTTACTTCTTTCCTCTTCTTTTTGATGAATTTAATTGTAGATCGACCGTCATGGCTACCAAGTTGTGATTCGCATCTGCACCTGCTCCCGGTAGAAGTCTAGAGTTCTTTATGCTGTTTCTATATCTTTGTTTTATCATGATGTAATCCAGTTGTAATTGTATTCTGACATTTATAAAGCGCCAGTTCAAGATTAAATTCAGGGGCGCTCCCGACTCGAACCAGTGAAACCACTGTCAACTAATACATACTTCAGGCGCTTGCGAAACTGCAGAAGGGACAAACTGGGGAACTCGAGCCGCAGTTCTCGGGAGAGGCGATTCCAGCTGGTAGGTTCAACATAGGCAGAAAGAAAATGTTCACACTGCTAAGCTTTCAGTGTGCATGTGAGGTTTTTAGCAGCTTTGTGAGGTTCTTAAAAGGCACTACATAAATGGCCAGATGCATACTGGGTCCATTTGAGTTTGAGACCCCAGTTGCATTCTTTGCTCCTCAACATTTCCCCAGATCAGGCCTAAGCACTTACCTGATGAGAGTGGCACTTAAGATGGAAACCCATCTTGACGCCAACCTCCTGACACTAACTTCTAGACTGAGCTTCTAGACTGAGCTGCAGCAGTGCACATACGAGATTAATGTCGGGCAGCATCCCCAGGGGCCTTCCATGTATGCCTTCGTCTTTTTTCTTGTCGAAACCAGGTATTTGTTATAATTAACTTCTGTCTTCTACAAAAATCCACAAGTTTTTGTCCTCTGTCATTTCTTTTCCCAGTCCATACTTTCCGACACAGCTTTCTTCGGCCCCTTTTCCAACCGACGCGAAATGGCAACTGAATTGTAATCTTTATTTAAGTAATTGCATTAATTACCCTCTCACCCACCTGACATATTTGCCTTATCTGAAACCTGGCTCAATCCAAACACATCTCTTGCCGAATATCAATACTCTATTCCTCCTGGCTATCATCGTTGCAGTACACCTCGTCCTTGCAAATCATCAACCTCTTCCAATATAACTGGTGGCGGTATTGCCTTTCTCACCCGGATCCCTGCCATCGTTCTAGATTCACCTGGTTATTGTTTTCACTTGTTCGAATACTCATCTATAATACTTAAACTTCCTCACACAAGTCTGACCATCTTCAGTGTAGATCGCCCTCCATCCTCCTCCTCATATTCAAGCCCTCCTTCGGTCTTTTTGAAAGAATTCATCACCCTCCTCTCCACTGCCGCCACTACTCCACATAAATTTCTGATTACAGGCGACTTTAATATACATGTCGATAACCCCTCTGACACATTTGCTTCAGATTTCCTCACCCTGTTATCATCAATCAATCTGGTCCAGCGTGTCAAATTCCTCACCCAAATTCACAATCACACGCTTGGCCTCACTATTACATCATCACTATCCAGTTTATCATCTGATATATCTTTCTCTTTTGATACACCAGTCGATCATTGCCCCATCTTCACACGCCTTAACATTCTACCTACTCCACATCCTGATCTTGTCTTTCATTCTTTTCGTTGCATTAATTCAATTAACATTGAAGCCTTCATGCAAGATATCTCCTCCTCAAACCTTGTTTTAAATCCACCTTCCTCCCGTGATGACCTTCTCTTTTCCTACAGCACCACTCTTTCCACAATCCTTGCTCTTATTATTACCAAATCCTGTTCTCACTCGAACAGTCCCTGATACAATTCCTATCTCCAGGCCTTCAACTCTTTCCGGCGACGCCTTGAGCTCGCTAACAGACGCACCAGGGATCCTCAACTTCTTTCGGCCCTTAAATCTGCCACAAATAAATGCCATCACCTTCCAACTGCAGCTGAAGAGCTTTTACTCCTCACTATTTCGTCCCCATCTTCCCTATGCTTGACTTCGAAACTCCATCTACCATCGCCACATCCATAGTCCATGCAAAACTTGACTACTGCAATTCACTTTTCCTGAATATAGACACAACCCAGATAAACAGCCTTCAAGCAATCCAGAATGCTCTCGCTCGTGTTGTCACCAAAACTCTCAAACACCATCACATCACTCCTGTTCTCAAATCACTTCACTGGCTTAGAATACCTGAACGAATGGAGTACAAAGTCCTATCACTTACCTACAATACAATACAATACAACTATAATTTACTAATGCCCTACTTACAAAGTTCAGAAGTGCACGCTGAAGCCGGGAAACGGGAGACATTAAAAGCCTTACATAAACAGACTGAAAGATGAATGTTTGACACACACTTCAATTCTCCAAACCCTCCTGTATTCGTCAGTTATTCAACCCAAACCAATCCGTTCAATCCGATCATCTTCTGCCAAAACACTTCTCCGACCGCCCTTCACCTCATCCTTAAAATTTGGAAATCGCTCCATAGCCACCGCTCTGGAATAAACTCCCACCAGAACTGGCAATCAGCTGGTCCATCTTACGAACTCACCATCACTTCAACCCTTGCAGCCTCTGCGCAGGTCTTCCACTGAAAACTGGAAACACTCTTCTTCCGCATATCATATCCTTATTCCTCTTCTTCCCCTTATCAGTCCTGCAGATCCAATTAGAAACGCCACCACCGTAGCCGTCTGACAGCGTACCTGCCTGACTCTTGGATCTTGACCTGGAACCGAATCCATCTTGCCTATTGATTTTGCTTTGACTTAACTTTCGTTGGGCACTGCAGAAATCCCGAGATTACGATTACGATCTCTAGTTTACAGTCGATTAAAGCTCATCTTACTTGCAATCAACTACGTTAAATCTCATTCGGTGTCCAATACTGTTTTCGTTTCTTCCGTGAGTGGATTTCCGGTTTGTGACGTTATGTTATAGAAGGAGTGGATTTTCGAAGTAAGTGTTTCATAAATATTTCCTAAAATTTTCAGCGTTCATGTTTTAGTCATGTCATGCCTGTGTTGTTAATAAAATTTATTTTTTTCGGTGAAAAATTATCGAAGTTGAATCGGTTCCCGTAGAGTAAGACAGTGACAGGGTTCATGCACGTCGCACCCAAACAATGTCGGGAGGATTGTATCTCGTGCTGTTGTTGAAGATACTTTTATTCAAAGCCACCTGTGATAATTTGGTGTCTGGATTCAAATAACAGTAGTTACTAAAATAACTCAACTGGAAAGCAGTCCTTATTATCGAAACATAAACGTATTAAACTGTTCAACCGTCAGCAAACGTATCTATAGTAACTGCGCTGAATACGGATTTATTTTCTTGGGTTCAGTTGCCAATCTTAACGTTCAGTTGTCATTATATGCAAATTTAATTCTATTGTTACAGAAAGTTCTGATGCTGTTAAAGTTTTGTTGATGACTGATATTTTGATAAAATTATTACATTTCAATATTTATTAATTGCGAGACGAGCAAATTTCTCGATGTTGATCCAGATTGATTGTCTTTCAGAGGTCTGTTAACTCATCCAGTTTTTTGCTATTCCTTTGGATGTGCTTTTCATTAAAAGCCATTTAGTCAAACGCAGTGCTGGCTTTGATTACTGCATGAAACCTTGTTACAATCAGTTGGAGTAAAATCAGTCTTGCATCTGTTTGCTTTAAACAGTAATATTATCTTTCCATCACCTTTCACGGCATTTCTTGTTCTGCCATTCTGATCTGCTTACCCTAAAAACCATTCCACTAACTTGAACTACTTCACAAAAACATAATTTGTGGAATCTTTCATTTCAGGATCCCGGTTGATTTCTATGGAACGGGAACACCCAAAATTGGTGTAGAAATTGAGCGCTTGAGCATGGTTTTGGAGTTTTTAGTACCGCTCGCAATGCGAGTTTGAAAACTATCTACACCCACACACTCTTCAAGCTCCTCACTTACATGCAAGCTGTTCTGAGCTGTGGTGTACTACAAAGCCCTGTTCTTTGGTCCTGTCTTTGTTCGCTCTGTATATACAAATATACTGCATCTGTTCAGTTTAAACAGTGTTGTTATAGCACTGCTACCTTTCGTTGCATTCCTTGTTCCTCCAGTTCCAATCTTTCTTTAAAAACTGTTTCACTGAAATGACCTTGCTTGCTGGTTACAATAACTTGGTCAGTACAACTGCTGGAACATCACTCGTATGCTGATGACGTACAGTTTATTATTAATCCCATTTGACAGTTGGGTCATATGATGTAAAATCAACCAATGGACCCGACCACACCATCTCAGAATGTGATGATATTAGGTCAGTTTGTAAACCAACATGTGGCAGGAAACCATGCAAAATATAAGCACTTAATGCTGCGTGGTGTTCAAGATATGACCAGTTCAAGATATGACCAGCTCACAAATTAAGACTTAATTCTGCGACATTTTTGATTGCAGATAACTCAGGAAGTATGTCGAGTATAGCTGTCAGCTCTTTGAGTAGATTCTAACCATGTAAAAACTTTGCAGTTTGGTCTGTTGCTCAGTAGCCCAGCACAACTGGAAAATGACTACCTGTTATTTCCAGCAGGACAAATATTGATATTTGAGCAAGCATTGGTTGGCTGGTGTAAAATATAAATTTTCAGAAGTTTATGGCTGTGTTGTGGGCTATATGATGAATGATCTGATGCATTCTGAGGTATTTTAACTCATTGCTGAATGTGCTAGACTCTCCTGAAAACTGTGAAAAGTAAACAGTGGGTCATCTTCTGATTAAAATGTGATCATGTGGAATAGGTAACACAGTTATGTATTGCACACCATTATAAAGGGCTTGATGGATACTTTCATATGATACTAATATCATTTTACTTCCATAGTGCCTTTGATCACAAAAAACACAGCTGAAAAACAATTTTTTACATTTGCAAACTCTTAAACAGACTTGTTTAATTACATAAATAATGCTGTCACTACAATATTTACAAAGTATTAGAATTCTATGACTGTGGTATGTGAATGTTATAAAAGCATGAAAATATATCAAAAGCTGATGAATCACTGTTGTGGACGAGCAGACAGACTTTTTGCAGTTATTTTCAACCAGCCTTAACTCATTACCGACCGCACGGTACTAATCGGTAGTAACGTCAGCCGACCGCACGGTACTAATCGGTAGTAGATGGGACTAGTCATATCGTAACCTCTTGTTTATTTGTAATCCTTATAATTTTAGAATTCTACGTCATTTAGGCAAATAGGTATAATTTTAATGCATATTACATCAGCGGAATCCCTGGAAAACACCTCAAAAATATAAAAACCAACCAATCAAAATGGGCATTTAAATCGGCCAGCATGTAGTTAAAAATGGATATTTAAATGTCCCAAAATGGCGAAGCGTTGTTTACCGGAGGAAGAAATTCGCCGATCGATCGACGAATGGTCGTATATTAACGAAAGTTGTGATTCTACTGATGAATAAAACATGTCAGATGGATCACACGAGACTGTTGGCAATACGAAGTGAACAAGTGGCACACTGATATGGAGTTTGATGACAATGGCATCCGCTATATGCCTACGGCGATTGTGAGGTCAGTTTTCAGTTAACCAGAAAATGTTGTGTTGAGAAATATAATTATAGGTTGGAAAAGAAGAGTAGATAAAATGATAAAGAATGGTGTTTATGTATATATGTCAAACACTGACACAGATATCACAAATTCAGTTAGTTTTGCTTTTAGGCTTTTCCTGTAATTTTCTTCAGTTTTTACCCAACGGTCTAAATACTAAAAAAATTGTATATCTTTCAGTTTTGAAAATAGTTTTAAAATTTCTGTTTGGTTCTATCTGGCAACAATTTCTGCACATTTCTTGTGCCTAACTACCATATGTTGTCACTTATAATTCTTATGTAGACTGTCTTAAAGGTAAACATAACAGATTTTTGGGGTACAGTTGGGGGCAACTTTGGATATCCCAAAACAAATTTTCCCCAAAAAACTTGACAGATGAATGGGGAGAGGAGATAAAATGCTAAAGAATGGTACTTACCTTAAGCCTACATGTCAAAAACCAACAGAGATATCATAAGTTCAATTTGTTTTACTTTTATCCTTTTTCCTGTAATTTTCTTCAGTTTTTATGACAACGGTCTAAATACTAAAAAAATTGTATCTCTTTCAGTTATGAAAATATTTTTAAAATTTCTGTTTGATTCTATCTGGCAACAATTTCTGCTCATTTTTTGTGCTCAATTTATATATGTTGTCATTCAAAAATTTTTGTAGACTGTCTTGAAGATAAAAATATAGCAAATTTTTTGGGGGATATAGTTTGGGGCAACTTGGGGTACCCCAAAATTTCTTTTTTCAAAAAAACTTGACAGATGGTTGGGAAGAGGAGATAAAGTGCTAAAGAATGGTGCTTACCTTATGTCTAAGTGTAAGAAACTGACAGAGATAAAACAAGTTCACATTTTTTATTTTTTGGCCGTTTTTGCCAAAAATGTGCGGTCGTGAGGGGGTAGGTGACAAAATTTCTGCGGTCGTTAAAGGGTTGATTGAAGGCTGGTGAAAAGCATGGGTAGTCTTACAGCAGTAACATCAGTGATGTCATCACTTTCATCATCATTTGAAAAGCTGGATAAATCACTAGTATGATTTCTACTTACAGTACTGTCAGTCCTACAGCTTCTATTCACATGTGTGAAGTCCCTCAATCTCTTTATCTTATTCTGAGTTACCAAAAATCATGAGCCAAACTTCGTCTTCATTGACCGTTGCAGTCAATAACATGAATGTGAATTGAAGAAGGTCACTGATTTCATGTTAAGTGTCTCTGCAACCAACTCTGGAGCACTAGATAGTTTCCTGATGTTGCACCATTGTATCTAAAGGATAACTTCAGGATGGTACACTTAAGGACTTTAGCTAATGTTGACTCCTAATGATTATGTCTTAAAGTCTGTTAGCCTTTCGTTTTTGGTTGCAGCAGATTTTCCAAAAGATGGCCGTTAATGTCTATAGTACGAGTGTCACTTCTGACAACCTTAGCAGACATGACATACTGGCTTGGGTCAACAATAGTCTGCAGGCTAATTATGGGAAGATTGAAGAACTTTGCTCAGGTAAAATATAAATATGGCTGTTTGTGGTGCAAGTGTATATGTGTGCATGAGAGACTATGTGTGTGTGCGTGAAACTTTAGTTTGGTAGTTCTGTTAGAAATTTCTGAAAATATTTCTTGTACAGTTCAATGCTGAAAGTGTCTCAGAGTTTGAATTTGAGTTGTTGAAAAGTTCTTCCAGCCTTTGATCCCCTATTTTATTTGTAGTGCTTTGTTTGCCCATTGCTTGAATCTGTTGCATATGCATTATGGCATAGTGTATATTGTACAGTTTGACGTTATGATCTGATAATGTGAGCAAATCAGCTACCTGCTTCACTGGTTTGTCCTGCCTGCCCTAAGCTTTTCCTGGTGACTTTACTGCCGATAGATGGTTGTTGACAGTGCCCTTGCTGACTTTCTTAGACTGCTGAAGGTTTTTGGCTAGGTGCCTATCACAGTTTGAAAAATGCTTAGAAGAAATGTCTTACGAATGACAGATGCTAAAGACTAAAAAACTTTTTTTCTGCAGGTGCTGCCTACTGTCTCTTCATGGATATGATGTTTCCAGGTGAGAGAAACATTATGGACCCAAATAACTAAACTGTGGTAGAGGACTAAGGACAGCAGCAGGAGATCTGAGCTAATCTGTTTACCCCACTCACCTCAATTCAAACCCCAGACAGGGTTTTGAATTTTGGTGTGCACATCATGTGACATTGACAGTGTGTTGTTAAGTCATGTAAATGTTAAATGTGTTTGTCCAGTTGTTGATTGCTGTTGTCATGTTTGCGCTTCAGTGGGTTATATGCCAAGGATAACCAGCACGTCTAATCAATTTCTGGAATCAGTCAAATGTGACAGTGATGCGTCCTCCTTTGCAAACTGGCATAATAGCCTTGATGGCTGAGAATACCTAAATGTTAATACAGTGATGTTTCACCTCCCGAGTCTTCCTATTGACTGTCAGTGTTTTACTTGACTTTAATGTTTCTGTTTAGATGTTATTATTGAAGAAGAGCAGTTCCTTAAGCTAACCCAAAGGTGCAGCCATGGATGATATAAAGTTTTTGTAACTTTATTTAACTTTATTTTCTTGGTCTCAGCATATGAGACTATGGTAGTCCTCTCGCTGCCCACAAATAGTGTCTGGTCAATGTACTTATTTTTAGCCCAGTTTGCTATGGCATAATAGAAATCTTGAAGTATGTATATCTCTCTGTTCTAACAGGGATTTGAACCTCTGACCTCTGGTTTGTCAGTTCAGCGTACTGACTAGCATATGATTAATGGTGACCTTTGAATCAGTCATTTTCTTGAAATGAAAAATATCAGTTTTGAATCAAAGCTTCAATAAAATCAGACAGTGTATACACGTGTATATGTTTTCATGGAACACATATTCACATGGGAAGTTATGTTTATTAAGTTCTGTAGTTATGAACTCATGAAAAGTGTGATGTGTGGGGGTGTTGTGCACCCAATGTAATAATGTAATGACTTTAAAATGTAACTTTTTAACATTTTCTTATAGGATTTTGTGTTCTTTGCTACTACACTTATGCCCTCCCTAAAATTGAAAAATTGCTGCAATCTGTTGCAAAAGTGTAATGTTAGATCATTGCAGAAAAAATTCATTATGCAACCTGATAAAATTGGGTAGTCTGATTTGGTTTTTGAATCAGCTGTCTTCATTCAAAATCCAGTCATGAAGCTGTATTTTTTCTGATTTCTTGAACTGGAAATATCTGAAAGTGATTGTTACTTTTATCAGGTTCACTTGTGCTGAAGAAGGTTAAGTTGAATTCAACACTAGAACATGAATTTATAAACAATTTCAAGATTCTGCAGGGAGCTTTCAAAAAGACCAGTGTTGACAAGGTAAAAAAATCTTAGGGTGACAAGGTAAAAAAATCTTAGGGAAGTTGCCATGATTATCTCTCGCTTGTCTTATGATGTTAAGAATGAAATAGTGTTGCAACCAGTCAGTGTCTTCATGGTTAGAATCTTTCTCACTACAATTGCAACTTTGGGATGTTAATAGTGTCATTTTGTTCCTTTGTAATGGATTCTCATTTACTATTTGTAATATATATTGTCTTTAAGCAGTCCGCAAGCTAGGAGCTTGGAATCTAGTTAGACCACAACTGGTACAAGGGCCCAATCTCTCCATGTTTCGTCCTTGTGATTGGAGAGAGTGGTTTGCACATGATATATCATGTAGTAAGTAATGGACAGGAAACTGAACTTCTTTGGACAAATATTTAGGAAGGATAATGCCTGGATGGTCAGACAAGTTGTTGGGATGATGGACAGCAGAGGATTTGGAGGAAGACCAAGCAGAGAATGGCTGGATTGATTAGACACTGAGCACTGGACAGAATGGAATGAAGAAACGCAGTGACTTGTGTAATCTACACCAATGGTTAGTGAGCCCAATTTAAAATGTGTTGTTTTATGGATTTAAAATATGTTCTCAACAGCTTAGATTGGCATTTCTATTATTCATGTATTTAATTTGTTTGTATCCATTTAAAAACAGTGTCGAACTAGAAGGGCTTGGCACTGTTTACGATCCCTCTATTCTCTATTATTCTCTATAATTCTATTCTTGTTCTTCGCAGATCATTCCTGTTGAAAAACTGGTCAAAGGACGGTTCCAGGATAATTTTGAATTTGTCCAGTGGTTCAAAAAGTTCTTTGATGCTAACTATGATGGCCGGGAATATGATGCTGTCAGTGCTCGAGGGGGTGAATCGCTTGGCCCAGTGGGTGGTTCTGGGGTGGCGGCTTCGAAGAGACTGGTACAGCCAGCAAAGGTACCAGCTGCAAGACCAGTTGCTGTTGCCCCTGTAACAAAAGTTGCTCCAATTGCCAAAACAGGTGAGCCTTGCTAATACTGTGAGTATGTGTGTTTTGGTCTTGTATTGCAGTGTTTGAACTACTGGTTGAATTTACCAAAAGTTCTTTTCTGCTGCTTGCACACTTTTAAACTGATGCATTATACGAATAGCAATGATTAGAATAGTTATGTTGTCAGTTATAACAAAGCGTTTCTAGTGTTTGGTTTTGTTTCATTCTCCGAAATGTAGCTCACTGCAGTTGAGTGTTTTTCTTTAATTTCTGGTTTTGCAGAGAATTGAACTGAGCAGAGAGAGAGAGTGTGGTCTTGACAATATGTTCTCCAAAATTCTTGTCCTTTGATGTAAGGGGATTGGTTAATTGTTCACCAAACATGTCCCATACTAAGAGGCCTAATTTATGAGCAGTGCACATGACCATGTGTTTCTCACACCTTCAGATCAATCTTTCATTCTGTTATAGTCCATCCAACCTTCATTGATTTCTTTGTTGTCATTCTTTCACTTAAAACAGCCAGGTGTAATGATGTTCTCCCATTTGTGTGTTATGAAGTTGTCATTGGATAAATCTTGCTATCTTGGCTTGACCCTTGTATTAGTCAGCCCCAAATTCAGACTTTCAGAATTGTCCAAAATCTTTTGACTTATACACAGAGATACAGGCTAATTTGGTTTCTCACTTTTGTTTGTTGTGTTCAGCATCACCAGCACCTACTGCTAAAGTGGCACCAGCCCGTGTTGTTGCACCCCAGCCGAAGGTACCATCATCTACAAAAGCAGGGTCATCCAGTGGATCACGCGAATCGCTCGGCCGAGTAGAAGAGCTGACTACTCAGGTAAGAGCAATGCCGCAGTGTGCATGATGACTTGGGAGATAAGTCTTCAGAGGGGTAGCTGCCAGTTTAAATTTATGCTGACATCTGTTACCAAGTGATGGGAGCAGTCTTGTGTTTTAACAACTTGGCAGTAGTGGCTGATGTTGAGGTGTTGTTGTGATATGTCTGCCTTAGTTGACTTAAACTGTGACTGAAAGTTTTAATTTTTCCTATTTTTCTACTGAATGTTACAATCACTCTTGGCCTGGATTTTTTACTTGGCACAGAAACTGACCCAACAATATTCCAAAAAGCTTCTGTCTTGGCACATAATTCAAGTTCATAGTTGTTTAATTCATAGCATAAAACAGTGTTAGTCTTATAAATTTGACTTTTTAATAAAATAGAGAGCCAGAAACAAATGTAAATGGCCATCTTGATGCCTCCTAGCAAACTTACCCTTATGTCTATGCATTTCTTTGGAAGATCTATACAATTACCATCCCATTTCTACTCTAAGCTTATTTGCAAAGTTCTTGAGAGGGTTGTAGCTGACAGGGTTAACTGTCAGTAGTCTTTTCGCTCCTTGTATCTTGTTTTCCAGTCAGCCTGTTGTAAATACCATTCCACTTAATGTGCACTGCTTGCTGTCCATGTTTTTGCTTGAAGGAATTGTCACTGTTTTCATTCTTGAGGACTGGTCAGCTGCCTTTGATATCATCGATCATGGCCTGGTTCACTGTCTTGAACACAGGTTCAGGGTTTTGGGTATTGCTTTCAGCTGGTTCGCGTCTTACCAGTGTCTCTCATTTGTTCTGTCCACATTGAGGAATTTACGTCAGTAGCTGCTGTATTAGGGTGTGGTGTACCATTGAGTCCTTATCTTTTCTCCCTTAATACTTTGCCACTTGGTGCACTGCTTGTGGACTGATCACTAAACTACCATCTATATGCTGATGACATTCAGCTTTGATTCATTTCGACTGTTCCTCGCCTTCTGTCCAACTACTCACATCTAGTTGGGAATGCGCTTCCACACTGCATTTGTACACATACTTGAAGTTGGATGCCGTTCTGTCTGATTGTTGATTTACATTTGCTGTACTATTTTTGCAGTTGAATGAATTGACGGTCACAGTTGAAGGACTTGAAAAAGAGCGTGACTTTTACTTTGGAAAACTACGAGACATTGAGGTCCTTTGCCAGGAGCATGAAACTGAGGAGGTTCCAGTTGTAAAACAAATCCTGGACATACTCTATGCCACTGAGGTTTGAATTCTTTGTTATTGCTAATTGTATTGTTAGTTTGTTGTTTCTTTGTCCAAGTAGCCTGACTAATGTTATAGTTCTAAAAGAATGACAAGTTAAATCTAAACAACAAATTAGAAACATTTTCCTTTGCAGAAGATTTAACATGAGACTGTTCTTAGTAGATAAATTTACAGATAATTTATTGGCTCTGAGTCATGCTAATTATGAAATGAAGCAACGATGAAGTACTTGAGATTTCATTAAATATAAATTAAAAATAGCAAATAGCTTTGAAGCACGCTGCATCACTCTAGATTGTTCCGACTGATCACCATCATGTTAAACATATGCTTTCTGTTTTTAAGATTATCGAAGATCATTTTAAAGATATGTTAAAGAAATTTTAATGCAGATTTCTAAACAGTTTATCAGAATCAAGAATTTATAAATCGTCCCTTCAAGATAATGTCATTAGAGGCGCTTCTGGCCAGATAATCCAGAACCATTGGGAAACAGAATGGTCTTCAAACGCTTGCAGAAGAGAGATGGAGAAATGCCGAGAAGTTCATGTCGCAGGTCGCTGGGCAAATTGTTCCAAGAAGGAGGGCCGACCATCGCAAAGCTTCTGGCTGTTCAAACCAATGGGACAAACAAGTTGCCCTGGGCCACCGACCGGAGCATTCTGCAGCCAGGGATAGAGGAGATCAGAAGACAAAGCTCCCTTAGATAAAGTGTTACACATCCAGTGAGACAGTTGTGCACAAGAACCAGGTTTTTGAATTCAGTACATTCCTGAATTGGTAGCCAGTGCAATTCTTCAGACAGGAAGGCAGAGGTATGGCTAAGCTCAGGGATACCTCCAATCAGGCGGGCAGCAGCATTCAGGACAGACTGGAGCTGCCGAATGCAAGAGAATCCCAAGCCTGCAAAGACAGCATTGCCATAGTCAATCCTATAGCAAATAAATGCATGGATTAGGATAGTTGCTGCCTGGGTCTAGCTACAATAAAGAGGCGATGGCAAAAATGGATAGGTCACTTACTGAGACGGAACTCACTCTTGAGCACCATAATTGAGGGCAGAATGGAGGGGAGGAGGACAAGAGGAAGACCCAGATAGCTGCTGCTGGATTGGATGATGACAGACAGCTGCTGCTGGATTGGATGATGAAGGACGGATACAGCAGGTTGAAAGAAGCTCAGCACCAAGAGGATTGGTGTCATTGGACGTTTGAAACTGCCTGAGGGCAGAGAACCAGAAGAAGAGAAGCCTGGGTAGTGAGGGAACGGTGTGTAGTGCATATTTGACGCGGGTGATAAAAGCACGTGTGACACATTCTTTGCATGTTCCTTCAAAGTAAGCTCCTGGTAAAAGTATTTGTTGCAATGCACACCTACTTAATTCCTTGCAACCACCTCTGTTGAAACTTGCATAACCCCTGTGGTATATACATGAAAATATGATACTTCTAATAGTATTGTTATTACTTGTAGTTATTAAAATGGTTTGGAAATTGAGAGACATGACATAACAGAATTCAGTCTGACTTGTGAGGATGTCCTTACAAGCCAAGATTGATGCCTTGAGCATTATTACAGAAAGTACTGTGGCTCTGTGTATGTACTCTGGTTAGATTGGATGTCCAAGACTGTGTTAGGAGTTAAGGCTGATTTGAGGGGCTTTACTATGTAAGAACGCAGTTGGCCTTAAAATTTTAGTTAAATTATGTTCTTGGGACAACTGGCTGACAATCAAATGCTTAATATGTTAATGGGTGACTCGGAAGAGTGAAATTTCTGAAAAGGATGTCATGTTGTTGTGGTTTGTAGGATGGATTTGTGGCTCCAGAGGACAATGGGGAAGTTGAAGGAGCTGAGGAGGAATACTGAGCCACTCGCAAGACAAACGTTGGCACTGCATGGAACTGAGGTCGTGCATGCGTGTCTTAGTGACTAGTAGCGAGCTGTGATGGACCTCTAGAACTTTTCTTACTTTTGCTTCCACCTTTCAAACCTAATTATTGTTATGTTGGGAATTTCCAGTTCATCCGCGTGGCTGTCACTTCTCTCCGGCAACCATACAATTAAGAAATTCCCAAAGCACAGGGATGTTAACCTTTCTTCAAGCAGGATGGGAGGTTCAACATGCTAACATGAATTCTTTTTGATGGGCAGAATTATTGCACAGCACTTTGATGTGTTTTTGAAACCTATTCACGTTTGATCATGATAAATCTTTATGTAATCGTTGAGAAGGAAGCACTCGTACTCAAAGCCCAATGCATAATATTGACTGATTCCTGCCAAACGAGTTATAAACATGCTCACATTAACATTCATGGCTTTAAAGTATTAACAACTTGTGTTCTAGCATCCAAACAGCCCGCAAAGTTAACCCTGTAACGACCATTTAGGATAATAAGACGATGTACTCTTGACTGTAAGCAACTGACCTCCTCAAGCAGGAGGTCAATTGCTTACTGTCATTGAAAAATGCATTTTGCTGCTTCCTGTTTCTGCAAGCAAGAGCAGTTCCTGGAAAGTGGTCTAGTCTTCAATCTGCTATTGTACTGCAAATAACTACTGGTAAAGGTATCACTAAAATGATGTTGTCAAAACTGCCAGTTACAAGCTAATCCATTATAAACCCGCAAGCCTTGCTGTTATAAAGGTTACAATTGTCAGATTACAATTAACCATTTAACAACCTGGCATTTCCAATAAGTTGACTGTGGTTGTTATTAGAATTGGTGATATAATGTATTCCAACAGTTTTCTGTTGCATTGCTCCGATGATGATGTTCAAATTGGTCACAACTGGTATTTGTGAAACAGCTAATTTCACTGGTATTGCTTTTTCAAATGGTTACCATAGTTCTGCAATTCATCATAACTGTCATTTGAAATCAGTGTAGGCTTCATCTATAGAACTGCCCAACATGTGGATTCTGTTAACCTCAGACGGACAGTAGCATAACGTAAGAAGATGGACAACGTAACGTAGACTGTCAGACTAATAGGTAGGAGGTAACATGATGTCAGCTTACCATAAAAGACAGATCTTTACAGATCTTTATGCTGTTACCAGGATGTACAAGAAGCTGTTAGGGATCTGGAAAAATTAATTTTGGTATTGATCCTACATCATTTTAGGCTAATTCTGGTGTTGATCCTACATGATTTTAGGCTAATTCTGGTGTTGATCCTACAGGATTTTAGGCCATTTTCTGTTTCCACTGCAACTGAAGTTCACTTACATTATTTTTTAAAATCATGTTTACTGAATGGAGAGCATTGTGGAATTTAGTGCATTTTGAGTCAATGTATTTATACAGGTACAGAATTAATGAAGCAAACAAAATAACATTATTTACAATGTTTGCAAATCAGATATATGAAATAAGAAGTTGCAATGTTAATTAATGACTTCCGAAAAAATTGCTTAAAATTTTCTGAAAGTGTTTATACTCTGGGACAAAAATAGAACTGTGATGGCTTTACTCACATGAAATTGTTCAAAGGTTATGTGCTTATATATTCTTGTTGATGAAAACAAAACTTATGCCTTGATTTATATGTTGAACATAAAAATTAGAATGTAATATTTACGTGCTTGGAGTGACACCATTCAAAACTAATCTGTTTCACCTCAGCTACAGTGAGTCTGCATCGTGCTTTTATCGTGTTGTAGTCTAGCCTTGCCAACCTGTAATACTGTACACGATTGACCCTATGTATGTGGTTTCACTTAACTTCCAAGCCCAAGATCACAATGTTGTAGCTGTGCTGTGGCAATTTGACTGCTACACTGGTTATTTTTACTGATTGCTGTCTTGGAAATAATGATTAAGTTTTTGCTGATATTCTGTGCTTTTTCTTTGCACGTAAGACATGTATCTGAACCATTGTCACGTGAAATGTGTTTGTTGTATTGTCAAGCTCTGTCAGATTTCCAGGACTAAAAGTAAAATAAATAAAATTTTGATCTTTTCTGCTGGATTTCTCAACTCTCCTCCAATACGTTGCTGGATTTTTCAAATGGAAGGCTGTGGCAGTTCTTTAAAAGATTTTGAACATGCATAGCACCTTTAAAGACACTTTCTCTTGACTGGCTTATGAAAATCTTATTCTTTTTAGTTTCATATTTGAAGATATTTTAGTTTATATTATTTTGCTATTTATATTTAGAATGCCAAAACTCTTTATGTAGTATATATTGGTTTCTTGTATGTGCTGTTTGAGGCTATGGTCTTGCTGTTATTTCAACTAAGGTTACTCAAGTGTCCAAGCATACGTACTCTTTTGACAATAAACTAATCATGATGACTACTGTATTAAACAGAAAGTGTGAAATATTACAGAATTTTGCTCTGGTGAAGTTTTTACTGCTAACCAAGGCCAGCATTTCAGTCTGATGTGAAGACTTGAAAAAGTGCACCGACACAACACACAAGGCATCAATCAATGGTCACTTGATGTCAAACTGTATTCTGTATGCAAAGTACCAGAAGGATGGCTCTGGCAGGTAAGCAGTCTCAATAGACCTGAGCTAGAGAAGAGATGGCAAAAGGCTAAAGACCAGTGAATGTTGGACAAAATGCTAAAACTCGTGGAGGAAAGAAACCCAGCCAGGCGACAAACTAACACTAAAGACTGGAAAAAATTCAACTCGCTGACCAGAGAAATCAGAAGGAAAATACGAGGAGACAAAAATAATGAATGGAAGAACAAAGCAGAGAAACAGAAGAAGCTTTTAAGATAAACAAAACGCATGAAGTATAAAGTAAGATAGAGCATGAATAGCAAGAACGCACAATAAGCTTGAGATTTACAGACAGAACATGTCTCACTTCTGATCATGCCAGATTTCCATTTGATAATCATACGACACATTTCTTTTTGTTGCAATGTTATATGTCGGTATTTTACAAGTTATTTCATCCAGATCCAATTGCTGCCAAAGACAATATAAAAACCTGCCAAAATTTGCCACTGATACAATTAAAGACCACAGTTTATGCAATCAACTGTTCCTCATCACATCAGAACATGCCATAAATAGTCAAACAGAGCAATCTAGTCCCAGAATTTGATAAGACCATCCCAGCCAGCTGTGGCAACCTTAGAGGTCTCGTGTGGATGCCAGAGGCAGCCGATACAGACATTGTCATGAGCCTTGAACTTGCTGTACAACTTGGTTGTCTTCCAATCCCAAATGTAGAGCTTTCCGTCGGCATCTCCAGAAATCAAGTAGCTACAAAGAAAATCACAATTTTGGTTTAATTAACAGAAACTTCTTTAACCATCTTAAGCTGGTGTGTTACCTCAGATCTGATGCTTTCAAAAAGCATCACCTACTGCAAACACTCGACTCACTCTTGCTCACCCAACATCCTGTAGCCTGAGGAGACAATAAACTTAGTTGTAGCAGTGTTTAAAATTCATTTGCCAGCGCAATCCCTTGACAACCTGACCAATAACCCTAACAGAGAAGCACTGGCAGTTGACTGAGGGCTGGACAGAGGATCACCCAATTTAAAAAATCACACGTTTAATTGGGGGTCTAATTGTAATCAGAAATTTGTATAGTGCCACTTCAAGAGAAACTATTCAGAGGTGCTCACTATGCCTGTCTAAACTATCTTAACCCCAGCATGCCTATGTCCTCATAACTAAGAAAAGCAATTCAGAGAACAGTACGACAAATTCCCATGCAGGTTTACTATGTCCAAGTCTGATTGAGCAAACCACTTTAACGAGCTGTAAGTGCTTTCAACCTCTCGTAAGGGATGCTTACCAGGAAAGAAGTGACTAGAACAGATCTGCCCCTTACCTCATTTCTGGAGAGAAATCGACCCCACACGCATATCCAGCCACCATGTGACCCTTGAACACCTTTTTTCTCATGAACTTGAAACGATTGAGGGCATTAAATATTACGATCTGGTTGTCCATTGACTGACAAGCCAACCACTTCCCTACAAGAAAATATCAAATATACTGCTACATACTGTACAATCGAATACGCACACCTAATTTATTCTTCAAATGACTTCTGCATATCACTTAGCCTAGAAACAAATGAAAATGGACTTTGTGACTTATAAAACAGGTCTTATAGATGTTGAAAGATTCGAGTATCATGGCCTTGGCATAACAACTCCAATCACACCACTTGATGAATGGGCTGCTGAAGGCAGAGAAGAACAACTGAGAGAAAGTCAATCAGGCTAACTTCAAAGAACGTTAATTGATAATCAGATTATTAATAAGTATGTGTATCTTGAACCAGACTGGTGACCAGACATACCAAAACTGAGTAATGATCAAAATGTCAACTTTAATGTCTACTTTTGAGCATTAAAATGGACATTAGTAGATATATGTAATGACTCTGGCTGGGTTAACAAATACAAAAATAGGCTGTGTGTGCATGCTTGTGTGTGTACTTAATTATGCTTCCCAGGATCACCATTTGTGCTATAAATGCTTTGCGAATTGAGATATTTAGTTGCCAACCTCTCTGGCTTGCCTCTCAAGCATAGATGGTAACCCGAGGCGATAATGATCTTGTTGTACCTACCATTTGGTGAAAGTGTCACGGCAGGCATTGAATGCATGGACGGATCGGCAATGTACTTGAAATCGACGGGAATATCCCTAAAATTCAGAGATAATATGTAGTCAGTGCATCATGTAGAGCAACTAATGATTTCTATGGGTTCTGCTTTAAGTTTAAGAAACTGTTCACACTATTAAGCTTTCAGTGTGCATATGAGGTTTTTAGCAGCTTTGTGAGGTTCTTAAAAGGCACTACATAAATGGCCAGATGTATACTGGGTCCATTTGAGTTTGAGACCCCAGTTGCATTCTTTGCTCCTCAGACCAGGCTGAAGCACTTACCTGATGAGAATGGCACTTAAGATGGAAGCCCATCTTGACACCAACCTCCTGACACTAACTTCTTGTGAAAGTAGTGTCATTCTGTTCTCCAAGCGCATATAAATAAATTAATAGAGCAACATATACAAAGGCATCGATCATGAACTTTAAGAGAAATAAACAACTATTTCAATGCATAATTAACGAGACAGATATGCAAAGAACTTTACCACTCCCAAACGCGGAGACTTTTGTCATCTGATGTTGAAACGAATCGTCGGTTAAGGTCAACGAAAGTGATGGTGTTTACAGCACCCAGATGGCGATCATACTCCTGAACCACTTCACCAGAACGCACATCCCACTGTTGCACAGAACACCACAGACTAGTTAGTACTAAGAGTGGATAAAGTGAGGTCTGACATCATCCTAATACAAACTGTTCCACAAGAAACATCTCAACAGATATTTTCAGCCTAACTCAAGTCACACTGCTTTAGATCTCTCTCAAACAGATACTTTCAGTTCTATACACACATCATTAAAATTATTATATAAATGCTCAGATACATTTGTATATACGCATACATACAAACTGTATTCTTGATCCATCGATTACACCCATAGACTGATGCCTTGGTGATTTCTATGGGTTTTGCTTTAAGTTTAAGAAACTGTTCACACTGTTAAGCTTTCAGTGTGCATATGAGGTTTTTAGCAGCTTTGTGCTATAGAAGTCATTAGATACCATACATACACACAACGTTTAGCTTAGCTGAAGCAGTAGGAATCAACAGAATGACCAATACAGTAGTTGAACAGACTGTATGTTTCACAAAATAGAATGAGGTATGTTTCACAAAATAGAATGAGATGTGAGTCCAGGATTTTATGAGCAAAACCCATCACACTGCTGACATTATAAAGAAATGCTTCAAACATAACTTGATTAATTATGCACAACATGGGAAAACAACTAAATGCTTGATTATCCAACACCTGGTTTCCACACCTGTACATTCTGACTAAGCTCAAGACTGTGCAGTAATTCAATACGGAAATGGATCTGATGAAAAGTGCTAATCTATGCTAAAGTCAGTAGAAAGTCTACATATAGAAACGCTGATGAAATGCAGTATTCTGTAGCCCTCAAAGAAAGTTTCTAAGTTTAAGTTCATTGATTAAACTCACACAAACAATCTTTTTGTCTGAGGTTCCAGCAACAAAGAAGTCTTGCTTGTCTTCGTCTGGATGAAATTTTACGCAGTATGGAACCTTGCCACTTGTGAAACGCGATATGCATGAGCCTGCACCAATACAAGAAACATCAGCATTTGAGTCAGATTGTTACAGAAATACTGGTAAAAGGCAAGTCAAACCAGACAGATGCACTGTTTTAATTATATCATCTCAATTTCATTTTTGAAATCACAATAAAAATTCTCAACGTGCGACTGAAAACGTAAAATTATTTAAATAAAATCAACCAACTATGAAAAGGAAAGAACTATGACCAGTAAGTGCGTCCATAGACATTCTGAATTACAATCACACTGATATGCAGTGAATACATGTTACATCTGCAAGGAATGACTCTAGCGCAAGAAAGGCTAACTTCATTAAATATTTTAATCAGTACTAAGATATTTAATTTAAATTTAATTTAAAACGATTAATCAAGTTAATCAATTTAATAACGTGCTAAATGCTACTGCTCACCTCTAAAGGTAACAAAAAAATCATGATGAAAACAATGACTAGGACAAAGACGATAATAAAGATGACCATGTATACCAATACTGAACAAGTATTTTAGAATTTACAGACAGCAGTTTATATATCTGAGCATGTAACAGTTTATTGTACCTGTCTCCGTATCCCAGAGTTTGCAGTATCTATCATATCCACAGCTGAGGAACTTGGTACCATCGTTGTTGAAACAAATGTCCCTGACGGCCTGATTGTGTCCAAGGTATGTACGCACACATCTGCGTTCACCATACACTTCCCAGATCTATTGTTTGACAGCAGAAGATTTCAATCTCAGCCCATTCACTTTGAAAGCCATATTAGTCATCTATGCAGACTTATTTAATATTGCAATATTAATTTAAACAGAAACGTTTTATTTCCCGATGCGTCGACACAAGTACATAAAACTACAGTTTAACTTTGGTATATTGAACTTCAGTATTTTGAACTTCTGGTTATATCGAATAACAGTTGATGGCTTGGCCACAGCAATTACATAGAAACATAACTCTGTTTTATCGAACTTGCATTTATCAAAGTTTTGCTCATTGTAAGGAAGTCTTAATGCTTATTGAACTATTGGCTAGCACATATATCGAACTTACAAGACCGCTATGCAACTCGATAATCTTGCCGTGCCTATTTTTAGCTGACTGATGGATAATAATAATAAATAAAATAATAACTGACTTGCTCCAGATATGCCAAGTAATTCTCCTCCAATCATTTCACAGTCCAAGACAAATGGTTACACAGAGAACGATTCTCACCTTAATCTTATGATCCATGCTACACGACAGCAACAGGTGGGCTGACTTTGGAAACCAACGGATGGCATTGAGTTGCTTGTTGTGCCCAGTCCAGGTGTGAATGAGGCGCTTTGGGATGAAGCACTTCTCTGGAGGTTCATCTGCACGAAGGTTGACCCCAACATCTGTTGGAACGTGCATGAACGTACGACCCTGGTAGTCGACGGGTTCTTTAACTACACAGCAAACATTAAACATTTTAGCTCTGCAGAATACACACACCCAAATTTAAAGATTCTCTTGTGGCTGCTTGTCTGTGTTTCAAATGCTCTACTGCTTCCAAAGGTCAACAGGCAGTAAATCTCGGTTAACCTGTTCTAAAATACTCATAAGGGTCAACAGATCTCTTTGAAAGAGGGATAATTATCTGAACTGCAGTGTAAAGTTGGTGATGGGTAAGAGCACAAAGAACTTTAGGAAGTTCAGAACCCAGAGTAATACGACAAATAAAGATATATCAAAGTTTAGTGGAAGTTCATGAGCAGAGTTTTAGGCTCAATGAGGAGCAAGAAAAATTTTACCAATGTTCACTGAAAAATGTGCTAAAGCTGAAGTCAATCTCTCTTTTCCAGACTAAATTAAAACCAAAGAGAAATGGTTCAATAAAAGATCTTACGATGCATGATGGACTTCTCTTCAACAGGTTTATCTTCAACTCTCTTAGAGTGTTTACTCCTTTTTGCTAGAATTTCATCCAGTTCTTTCTGCTCTTCCTGTTACAGAGAGATAACAAAAACCATAAGAAAAATAATTCAGTTAAATAGTACAATGTGAAATTTTGAATCAATTAAGAAGATATTTTTCTGCCAAATACATATCAATACCATCGACAACAAATGGTCCTCTACCTTAGTCAGACCTGGCTGTCTTCAGAGGCTCACATAGCTCAGCCACTGAAGAATCATTCAACTATGTGCAAACGTGGCAAAAGGATTCCAAGAACAGGACAAGATGGTTTATACACTGGGTTACTTAGCCTGACAGTGAATTCTCATGGTCTCATGAAATACTGGGATTTGAACCCTTGAGACAGAAGAGAAATGCCAAAGCATGTGCAACTTAGCCAAAGATCTTTTAAAACATTTTAAATAAGGAATTAGTTTTTAGGCATAAAACCATGTATATCAATTACAGACATGTTCAAATTTCTTAAGAAAAGCAACACAAAACAATCCTGGTGAAAATAGGACTTCGATGACACCACTTTACAAATCACAATAATTGACATCACTTAAAGTAAAACAATCATCGATATTATACAGAATTCAAGAAGTATAAAATCTTAATGAGCTAACTAGATCTAAGTCTTCCTGTCAATGCATTTCATTCATCATCAAGATTAAAGAAAATTCAAGAAATATAAAATCTTATCAATTCACAAGAAAAACAAGAACCTAACAAACCTCCGAAGGTTTCATCACAGTCTTCTCATCAACATATTTTCCCCAAGGGCCAAGATACCCTTCAACATCAGATGGGTCGCTATTTTTCAGCTTCTTGCGCTTGTCACCTTCTCTCTGTTTGGTCTTTTCAAAAATCGTCGCACCTGAACAAGAAATTTGCTTCTCAACAGAAATACGTTAAACTCGAAAAACGCTAATCTGTCCAAGGCATTAGAAGCATTAACTAATATACCAAATTTAGGGATATTAACCACACACAATCTGTTCAGAGGATTAAAGAGGTGTGTAGCTATCAACTGATGCTTTCTACAGTAAGATAATGGTGCTATAGAAGTCTTTTGGTTAGATTAGAACACTGCTCATCTAATCAGTTAATAAGCTTAGATAATTAGAGTTAAGCAAACACCATCTTGTTGTGTTCTTACTCTTTAGTTTTGGCAAACACACAAAAAGTGGTTTCAGCCCAGAAATAAAACTCACAGAGTTTCACACATATAAATTTCTTCACAAATATAAAGCTTTACATTCTAGCACTAAATTTCAATCCATTTTATAATAACCAGTCCACTGTTATCGATTTAACCAAAATTCCAGCATGTTAACCACTAGACCCACAATACACATATATTTTTATATATATATAAATATTAAATTTCAAGTTATTAAGGTAACTATTCATACTAACCTTTCATGGCTTCAAATTTTGCTACGTCACCAATGATTTTGTTTGGCTCAAGGGCACCATCAACACTTGGATCAACAGCATAACCTGAGATATAAAAGAATCAAAGAGGTCTGTTATATAATTTTATATAAAAACTGTATGCATAACCCACACCGCACACAACTCTGCCAAGTATTATCCACAATGGTCTACCTAAGCACATAACCACCAAATGGCATACCAGCTGGGTAAAAAGAATTGCCCTTGTCCAAGAATACATCTACATATGGCATAATAAAACTTATAAATTTAGGCTAAGTTAGCCAAGACACACTTTAAAGTTTGTAATTTATATGAATAATTAATTTGTTTCATATACTTTAAATGGCTGTTAGCTTTTTCCATAACACATGTTAAAAACCCATCCACAGTTTGCTTACCAGTGTAGCACCTTTCAGAAAAGATAACAGAAGTTTTGGGTCACTGCCATTACTACTTAAAATTACCAAATTCATAACTGCAATAAGATTTATTAGCAATAAGCATTTATTACAGAACTGAATATGACTGGCCAGATTACAAGCAAAGCTGACATCCCTAAAGTTGAACGTAGAATAAGAGTCCCACATAGGCTTATAGTTACAAAAAGCCTTTAGATTTTCCCTAGACTTGATTTTCCTGTATTTTCAGATACAACGATCTCAGCACAAGTGCCAGCGTGGGGAGCCAAGTCAGGGAAAGATGGAGAAGGTGGAAGGTCAAGTGGGAAAATGGGTTCAAAAACCTTTCCAAAAATATTTTGAGGGGTTTGTTAGACAACAAAATTTTTTCTCACATTTTTTTCTATTGCAAATTTGACTCACAATGGAACTTCTATCTAGGGACTGTCAAAGATTCAAGATTAAAGCTTGAATCAGACTTGGTAATTTGATTTAATTCAGCCTGTATAATGCATAAAGCATTTTTGCAAAATAAGGAGTTTACTGGTATGTAAAAAAGGTTTTGTACAAGCCACTTAATTCCATGCAACCCTTCTTTGCAAACAAAAAATTGCATAATCTGCAAAGTAAATATGCAAACGTATGGTACAGGAAGCACCAGTGTTACCACATCTGAAGTTACAGCCAGTACTTACCATAACTGTGAAATGTTCTTCTCTGTGTCTCAAACTCAAAGCTGCTGATGTGACTTGATTCGACATAACCTGCAAGCATGTTTTTGTTGGCCTTCTGCTGCTGTGTTCGAAATGGGTTTTCTGGTCCTACCTGTAATTAAACTCAAGCAAGTAATTCCTCCATGATATTTGGGAGAGGACTCAAACGTACCTGCCTTCTAACATCTACCAAATAAAGCAGCAGTCAACTTCACTTCAACACACCATACGAAAGACAACCATGATGGCTGAGAGACAGAAAGAGCAAGCACATGAAAATGCATGCAAAAGTTTTTTGTCTGATCTAAAATTTAATAGGAAAATGTTACACAAGGAGGAATCCAATTTAAATGCCAAATCAAAGGAGACTCTCTGATCAATCTAATCTATCTAATCTAGTCTCATAACTTCTTTAGCATTGTTAACTTAATGCCCAAAGCATCAATCAATGGTCGCTTCAAGTCAAATCGCAGTCAAACATCATGATCTGTTGGAGAATCCGGGTCAAATTCCATTAAGTCAGGGAAAACAGAAGCTAGGCTACTGTAATCAAGTTGAAATAGATGAGTCTTGAGGTTAGACCTGAATGGCATCAAAGAATTGACAGAGCAAATAGAACTTGGCAGTGAATTCCAAAGATGTGGACTAGCAATCAAGAAGGCCCAAAAAGCCCAATAGAGTTCGGAGTACGGGGCACAGCAAGAGTCACATTGTCCATTGATTGAGTGCAGTATTTGTTGCTATAAGGGATGAGCATGGAAAGTAGATATGTCGGCTGGTTTAAATGTAGTGCTTTGTGAACTATAAGACAGATTTTCAACTGGATTCTTTGCTTGTAATGCAGTATAATGATTGCAGTATTGGTGTAATATGCTGATAGTTAGGTGTTTTTGTTATGTCTCTGGCCAGAGAGTTTTTAACCATTTGTAGTTTGTGTCAATCCTTGGCACGCCTGTTACAGGGCAACCAGAGGCCAGGGTATCTGCCTTTGGGGCAGGGAACTGGGTAGTGAATGGACAAAAGATCAAACTGCAAAGTTTTTACATGGGTAGAATCAACTCAAAGAGCTAATAATCTGGTGAAAATTTAACAGCTGCATCTAACATACTTTCTCAGTTATTTGCAATAAAAATGCCCCAGAATTAAGTCGTTTGCAAGCTGTCACTACCCTGCCAATATAAAACTGGTCATATCTTGAACATCATGCAACATTAAGAGCTGATATATCGCATGGCTTCCTATCACATACTGGTTTACAAACTGACCTAAAATCATCAAATCCTTATCTGGTGTGGTGAGGATGTTCCTGGATTTTGGTTGATTCGACACTGAATGACTCAAGGATGGCTAGTATAGATGTGCTTGCAGTGCATGTGTACGTACAAATTTAAGCCTGTAAGTACATGCTCATGTTTATTTGCGTGTGCGTGTGTGTCTGCGTATGTGTGCACATGTGCAGGTGCGCATGTATGTGTAAGTAAGTGTGTGTACACATCCATAGTCTTGATTGCAAAGTAAGTTAAATGTGTTTTAACCTGAGGTGCATACAATTCTTCAAACTTCGGATTGTGCATCAGTTCTTTCTTCCGGTCGACAGGAGCCACAGTATCAATAGACTCCTAGAATATAACGAGAATTACATTAACACAGTGAAAATGAACAGCATGTCAACATCTTAAACTTATAATATGCATGCAAGTACTTATAATATGTAGGAAAGTATTTATATAGCACCTGCTCAAAAGCACTGCACATGTAGCTGTCAAACTGATCTGACCAAGAGTGACTTCACATAGGCTGACAATGAACGCTGAGCAGAGTCAAGCAAAACTGTACATATACCAAATGCTGGCGAAGACAGACTGGTTCAATACAGTGTAAAGCATAATGGACTGAGTTGATGCGCTGAAGCAAGACACCCGTATAGCCCCACATGCAGCAGAAAGCAACAACTGCAATCATTCATGTTTTATACTAACAGTGAAAATGAACAGCACGCTGCAGAAAAAGGTCAGAGGAACTTCAATACATACACGTGAAACTTGTCATAATGCTGTCTTTAGGAGCCGTATCAAGATGGTAAAATAAAAGGTTGTATTATAACGAACTATGGAAAAACTGTAGATTATTGACTGAATGAATTCACTTTGTGCTCATTTACAAAGAAAGCTGTTTCCAACAGCTTAAGCCATACCAGCACACTTATGACAGTAGAAAGTTTATCAATGTTGCACCAGTGCATCTAGACATTTAAAAGCTTCAGCAGAGTTCAAACTTAAATGAACTATGGTTTGAATGTAAGATTTTTGGTTTCACATTGGCAATTAGGCAAAGCAGAACACAAATGACAATTTTATGAGACCACCTTTATTACCATTTTATCACTCACTGCTAGCTAAAACAATTGCAATGGTGTAATTTTTGTCAATTTGAGCTGGTATGGTCATGTGATGAGCAGAGAGGATGAAAGCTGCATTAAAAGAATTATGACAGCAGAGGTTTATGGACAATGCACTCGGGGAAGACAAAAGAAGAGATGGGAGACATTATTCAGCAAGACCTAAAGCTCCTCAGACTGAAGAAGGAAGATACTGGAGATAGAAACAAATGCAGAAAAGATTCTGTGGGACAGATCCCCCCCCCCACTCTAGGAAGGATTAATTTCAGCCGGAAGGAAAGAAGAAGAAGAAATTTCATCAATTTTCACGTTTTTCCAAAGAAATTTAAGCCACAACCTCTTCTGAAGTTATCATCTGACTTCATTTCAGACTAGTTTTCTCACTCTATGGGAAGAGGAAAAATAATTGTAACAGTAACTGTAATTAGTAACTTCTATCGTGCCAATGTCTAATGCACAAGGCATCAACCGATGGTGCACCAAAGCCAAGGAACAATCAGGTTTGATAAAATTTGATTTGATAATCAGATAAAAAGACCAACGAAATGTTCAGGAGAATCTTCCATCATTAGAAGAGAACTCATGCAATACCAGCAGATTCCAAAACACGTAATCTATAATTTAGATTCTGAGTTTAAATTTGCATATTTTAATTACAGATATGTCTTATGTATGAAGATACAAAAAAGGGTAATATTCGACTTTGGATCGACTGGGGCTGATCACAAAAAAACAATATCGCCGCATTAGACTGGGAAAGAATAGAGCACTGCAAGCTAAGCGTATTCTTCCAGGAACTCACATCTGATGGATGGCAAGCTTATCCCATTTGGAAAGCGATGATTTTATGCATCATGTTGTAGATCCAGACAATGATGAGGTATACACACAAATCTTGGAGAATCTGTGGAAGCTTACAAAACACAAACTGAAAAGACGTAGCGACTCAGGTAGCAATTTGTTTCCAACGTATCTAGCAAAGTGCACTTTGTCATGAAAATATTATCTTGAAAATTTTTATATGTGTAACAGAAATTTACCTGATTTCATAAACTGGGTAATTCTCAACAAATGCCCACTTGTGGTCACCCTACTTATAAACAATATGCCCCACCCAGAGCGCGAGTGAAATTAGATAATTGCACATTACCACAAGGACTCCCAACAAATAACCAACACAAGTGAGTAATCGGTAGGTAACAGACTAACAAAGTTGTAAAATACTTTTATTGTTGTCGATAAATGAAAAAGATCATGGATATCGTAATGCCCGACATTAGCCTATACACGAGACTCGAATAACGCCCGCTACGCAACCGGTCGATCCACAGCACGTGATTTTGTGCATGTGAACGGGGATGATGGGCGTGATTGAAGTTGTTGAGTATGCACTCACGTCTGCTAGGCGTGACCGAATTGGTCGCAGATCCTCTCATGCCCGAATATAGTAAAGTGTTTTGTAAGTTAGGAAAGGACTGCTGCAAAAATGACGTAATTTCTACCCCTTTCAGATAAAATATCTGTATATTAATAACTGGATGTTGTTATGAGAACCTGCGTAAATGCCTATCAGGCAACTGCAAACAAACAAGAAACGGGGATTTTCTAAAAGCAGTTTCAGTCCAACAAACTCACAAATACATTTCTTTTTGGGAAAATCATCGCTTGCTTCATAACCCATTTTAATGCGATTTTTGTTGGCACAACTTGACTTATGGTATTTGTAATTAAAATGCATGAAATAACGATCAGAGTATGGAATTACGACATTATCTTTATAAGAGAAATTGATGGAGAGCTAGCTAAACTGATGCAGCCTGATGGCTGTCATTTCAAAATCTAGAAATCGATCCGGAAATGACCAAAATCACAAGGGAAGTGCAAAATTCACGTGACATGCTTTAGCCAATAGCGGGACGGGCGTGAATCTAGTTTCCGCGAACGTCTCGGGCGTTAACGGAACCACTACAAATGAAAAAATCAGAGTACAACAAAGTTTTTTGAAAATACTGCTGTTGGTATCAATAAACTGAGAAATAGGGTGTGTATTTCGACACTCATAAATAGTTTTTATTGCGCTGCACACATCGAATTACTCACTTATTGGAACTTATTGGAATTACTCATTTACTGGAAGTCCTTCTGGTAGCTTGCAACATTCTAATTTCTCTCAAAATACGGGGTGGCCATATTATATTGTGCATAAGTAGGGCGACCGCAAGCGGTCGCTTCTCGAGAATTAAAAAAAGTTCTTTCGAAAAACAAAGTTTTTACAAGCATTCGTTACTCGTTGATTATTGGAGAATCTCTGTTCGGAGCTTGCAGCACTCTATTCTCTCCCAGTCTGTGGAGGCGGCCGTATTGTTTCTACTTGATCGGCTGCATGTGGTCCAAAGTCAAATTTTACCAGAAACAGTTAACAGAAAATTAACTCCTTCGATGCTCGGTTTAAAAAAACTTAAAAGCCTTAAAATATTATTGACGAAGAACATACTTTCGAGTCGACAGGTGGCGCTGCCCAAACGCTAATCCCAAGCATGGAAGACGTCGCAACATCGTCAGGCCTCTTTAAATCTTTCAGATGTAGGTTGAACTCGTCATTTAATTCTAACCGTTTCGCTTCACCACTATCTTCGTCAGAGCTACTCCCCGAATATTCCTGTATGGAGGAAAACGCACTAGCCATGGTATTTTTAAAACTTCGTTTAATGTTTGTTGATACCAGTTCTTTCTTTACATCGCAGACTATTCATGAGCACAGAGGTTACACCTGATGAACGTTTGAAATAATGTTGTCATTAGTGATCTTCAGTGAACGATATAAAAAGATCACCCCCTTTGGCTAAACTGTAAATGTACATGTACTCGTTTTTCTATAGCAACCGTTTGAGATTAGCCTGATATTTATATGGACCAAATTCAATCTTTATCCAGCGTGTGCAAGTCGATATACGGGCAACGTTTAATTTAGGCCTATAGGCTTGCCCGTAGGCCCATTAAACAAGACAAGACAAGCTAACGCCGCCCGTCCAATAAGCACAGAACAAGATTTAGGCCTACAGACATCCGCGTTATTGTGCATTTCGTCTGAACATTAATATAGCATTGAAACTGTGTAAAAATACATTAAAATTTTAAACAATTATTCGCTTGTAGAAACCAATTGCTAATCTGCAGAATTCGGACATTGTGTACCGATGTGAACTATTTCTCAGCGCGGCACAATAATCTTTCAAGGCCTGTGTCGTAACTTCCGGTGATGCAGACGCCTTGTCTTGGATGCAGAAACGGGAGTTTGTGTATGTGTAACATCAAAGTTTTGCGTTAAAATCGGAAATAAGCAACGAAAATCATGTCGAAGGCAGCGGGGACCTTGATTACAACGCATGCGGCCACCTATATCCCTCCAAGGTTCATGCCAGGGTAAGATTATGAAACTGAATGTCTTTCACCAATAATAGAATTGAATCTTTACTGTAACTGACTTCGAACTTAGCAGCATCTGGACAAATTTAACTCTTTGAATTCTGTCCACCTAGACATCGCTGTCGTACAACGCAGCTGTTCAACATGAAAGGCGCGGGTCCGGTTTTGCAGACTATTACCGAATCTTGTCAAATTTTACTTGATGATAGGTATAAACCTAATTCTGCTTGTGTCACGAATTTATGACGACTTACAAATACCTTTTACATAGTTCATGATTCATGAGAGACATGGTAGAATCAAAAACAATGCTCACGTCACGAGCAGCGTCAGTCAACTCAACAAGTGAGTCACCCAAGGTTAAGGATTTAAGCAATTCAAATTCCTCAAGTTGCTGTGGAGTGGCGAATAGTAGAAATTCAGTCTTTGATGGGTTAAGGAGGAGTTTATTAGCTACCATCCAAGACTGCAGCTCCTCAAAGGCATCAGACAACAGCTGCGCAGATGAGTGACAAGACAAACTGTCAAATGAAATGTAGATTTGGGTAGGGCCTATCATCCACATCGAAATGAGATCCTAGTGAATAATTGTCAACTGCTGTACTTAGATGTGTGGTGTACAATGTAAACAAAAGAGGAGTAAGTGCAGAACCCTGCAGAACACCACATATCTACAAAGCATTAAACAAATAATGTCCATTTAAATGATGATGTCAGGGATATGTATATAAACTATGATCTCTACGATGCCGATATCCAGTAGTCATGCAGTTTTTTGTTAAGCTGTTGTAAAACACATATTATATGTCTCCTGAATTACTTAAAACCCTAGTTATGTTATGTTGTGTGCTATAGGTATGAGGAACTTGCATATGGTCAGTTGACTAAGTGCTTTGAGATGCACAGCAAGTGAAATAAAGAATAAATAAGAATTTGATGAGATTACCCTTTCTGGGTCCAGGGCAGAGCCCCAGCTGTTGGAAATATTGAGGCATTTTGGTTGCAAATCTGAGCAGTTTTAAGCAATTTACTGTAATGCATTTTGGAATTTTGGAATTTTACATTACATTATACAAATGACAAATTACAAAATAAAAAAGTACATGTAATAAACTACAAGTGATATGTGCCAATACTTTCCAAACCTCTCTGCTGGTGCAGATGACCAAAAGTGAGGTTCACAAAATGTTGGTGCTTAATATTTTGTTTTACGTTGTGTCAGTTTACTGTATAGCCATTGACTCTTGTTCTTGAAATATGAAGGGTTTACATGAAAACACTTCTATAAGTTAATTTTATCTCCATACTTCCTTTAACTTATTTATGTAGATTAAATTCTTTGTTAATTTCAGGTATGATGGACACATTCCTACTATGAAATTTGATTTTGGAGAATCCTATGGAAACCATGGAGCAAAGTATTTTCAGGACTTTCGTTTCCATACACTCAACTCATCCAGGACCAACATGTGCAGTGGTGGAATGTTCCCAACTTTCTACTCTTGCAGTCCAAACATTGCTGTTGAGACTCGTGCCAGGAAGTGGGACAGATGGCTCCTGGCTCCCCATTACCGCTTGTACCACCAGGATCATGACAAAAGAGAAGAACTGATTGCCTTCTCTAAGGTAATAAAAAAACTGTAAAAGCCATTGTATCTTTGTTTTCAGGTAACATGATGACCAAATGTTCATTGAGGGGCTCATCACAACCGGTTCACTTTGAACTGCATCATAAGGAATTTGCAATTCACTGTCATGTCATGCAACCCATAATGGATGGTTGTCCAGTTGTTGCATCTGCTTTTTCGTGTTTGCACTTCAGCCCAGTGTTCGAGCTGTGGGGGAGTTTTGGGGCATAACCCCACCTACCTACATTTTGGATTCTCTAGCTTCTGATTGTACTGATTTGAATCCAAAATTGTCGCTTCCCTCCCAACAGTTTTATGCTTGGAATCTATTATTTATCTGATAACAGGTGACACCATCTGGTACATTTACCCTCACCATGTCCATCTTTGGGTATTTTCTATTTTTGTAAGTTTGTGGATAAAATTAACTTTGCTGTGGATATTTTTCCGATAAAGCACTGTGAATGTATTGACATTAGTAATTTGCTGCAGTTTCAGAATTTAATTAGTAAACTTTGGATTTTGGTTGGTGTCTGGCACTAAATGAACATTGCCAGACAGATGAGTGCACAGTCCAGAGACTTCTTAACAGTGGTGTGGTAGATTCTGTCCATACTTTGTATATGGTATCCACAGTCCCAGTAAGCCGGCCCTCAGAACAGCTGCCAAAAGTGCCTGTAACGGGACAGACAATCAACTTGGATTGCGTTATGTGAGTGGCATGTCCAACACCTCAGTTGGAAGCACAATCACATAGCCGACGCTATCACCATCCATGACCCTGAAGTCTTCATCATGGTTGAGACAGGGTGTTAAACTGCCTCAGTTGCACTGTAAAGATGTGCACCAACAGGTTATCATATTGTAGGTGCACCTCGTGGTGACTTCATCTGGCACTCTGGGGTCACTGTCTTCCATCAGGCATATCTGAGTTCAAAACATGTGGAACTTGATGTGATTACAGCACACAACCCATTGCTGTTGCCGTTATCTACTGACCTGCATCAGGAGTTCACAGTCCTTGAAAACATAGTCACACTACAGTAGCCACCTGGTAGTGACAGGAAACTTTAATATGCACATAGAGGATCCAGGATATCATTGGACCAAGAAGCTGAAACAGCTCATAGCCAGTTGTGGTGTGAGGCAGCACATCACTGACTACTGGTACCCACGGTAGCGATATGGTGCTCACACAAGATGACTGGGAGGCCTTCCACCAAAGCCTCATTGACAGTTAACTATGCCGAGACCAACCTTAAATTTATGTTCAACTCCATCGTCAACCTCTTGCTTCCATCACATTCTGTTCGCATAAGGTGAAACCATCTTACACAATGCAGGGACGTACCTCATTTGTCGGCACTGCCCTGGCACACATCAGGGAGCTCTGTGTTCTAGTCTCAAGTCAGCCAGCTGAGTGATCAGTGCGCTGTACTGCCCACAGGGACATACAGGTGCAGCACTTCTGCACTTCAACTCGAGCTGATTGAGCTGCACTGTCCTCCTGAAACAGTCTTCCATTGCATTTATGGCTGTTTCATTTGATTCTGTTCAGCGTACATTTCTGCCTACCTTAAAATAAACTTGTTTAGATCAGTTAGATATCCTGTGTGCAGTGCTTTTATGAGGCAATTAAAATACGCTTTATTACGCATCTTTATACATAAACATGTACATACTTCCACACACACGCTAATTGAATAAATTGGTGTGCAGTATACTAAAATTGAAACTCTTGCATGGTGAGATGGTTTATATGTGTTATTTCATTCCACATGTATGATGTGACAAATGAACTGAAAATGATCAAAATTTTTAAGATAATTGCCTCTGCATTTCTAAATTGTCATCAGATTCATTTTCCCACTGGGGCCTGTAGACACCTGTTATAGGCTCCCTTTCCATGCTTACCTGTGACAATACTCATGCTGTAGCTACATAAATAGTACAACGTGACTGACATCAATTCACATTCATATAAACTAGTAAGAGAAAGCTTTTCAGCTGAATGGTGATTGTGTATGTGCCCCATTGCACATAGATCTGATGGGACTTAGTTGCAGGATTACATTTTGTAGCAAAAAGGCTCATCAGTATCAATTATTTAGTAATACAACACTTGCTGTGGCCTATAGCCAGGAAATGGTGTAGTCTTATGTAATAATCAGAAAATGGTGTAGTCTTATGTAATAACTAGAGAACCTTATCTAGCAGTAGGCAACAGTGTGTGTGCCTTGACACCAGTTTGTCTTCCAGTATCCTAGTGTCTGCTCTTAGCAGAGATTAAGTACTTTCAAGGATGCTGACACGTGAGTTCAGTCCCTGACAGGTTGAGTTGGTTTAAAAAGGCCACAGCAACACCGCATGGCTGTTTTAAGAAACGTTACAAAGTACAAGCATCTTTCTTCGAATTTTTCAGAAATGCCTGGCCTATCGAGAACACTGCAGTGACAAAAGTGGAACTGTTCCCCAGGTTGAGTTCTTTCTTGTACCAACGCCTGCAGAAGAACAATTCAACACCCACAAGCCCTAGTAAGTCTTGCTTTTGTGATTTACAGGCTTTAATCAAGCGTTGGCAATCAGATGATCAGACCAAGCATTCTTAAATTGAAAAGAATTTTTGTTAACATGCTCCACCATCATATTGTTTTTCCTTGTTATGGAGGTGCTGGTGCAAAACTAGGTGAAAAAGTGCAGGGCTACCATTTGCCTGTTGAGATTGTAACTAGGTGGCACCACTGTAAGAAAGGTTATTTGAATAAGTTCTAATGAAAGTTGCTGAAATCTTGCTTTTGAGAAAGTGGGAGTATCAAACCCCAAAACATAAAAAATGGCCTTACCACTGTGTGGATGGGACTGTGAAGATATAATATGGATATACTCATTGAAAGATGTTGGTGCTTAACTTCAGATATATGAGTTTCAGTCTGCGTACTTATGGTGTGACATTATGTTCAGAAATTATGGCTTTTTGTTCCACCACAGCATCTTGCGTTCTTTCCGCTATACTGATGACATCAACATTCCTAATTGGGACCATCAGATCCACTTGATCAAGCGCAAGCCTCACGTGTCATTGCATAAGTCAACCCATGAAGAAAGAACGTGGCGTGACAAGTACTTTGAGAACCGAGCTGGATGGTATTGAGGCTCCAAGTGTTGCATCACCTTAAACAGCCTGTTGTAATCATAACATTATCTGTTTATAGCACAAACTGTACTTTGGTTTGAATTCTTTTGCTTCTAAAAATCAGCAATAGCAGTAATAATGTTATCATGAAACAAGATTGTTAAATGTTTTCTTGAAGTTACCAAATTAAAGTTAATACCGGCAGGCCTAGGTGGTTTAGTGAAACCAATTTGTTGTTTGCATGACTGATGATATTTTTACCTTTGTACTTTAGGTCCAATTGCATCACAATCAAAGGGTCACTTCTCAGGGGGTTTAAAGGTCACTTGGACCAATGCCAGTGTTGTGGAAATCATTGATGTTTGATCAAGTGGCAGTTAATTGGCCAATTATGCCCGAAAATCTTCACTTATTTTGCAAAGAAAGATGGCAGGTGAAGAACATTTGCTGTGATTCATAAATTATGTCAAGTATTTTTAGATAATTCAAAAACATGTTGAGAAAAATTATGTGAAAAAGCGAAATATACTAATTTCAATGAAAACAATGAAAATAAGATCTGAGAAAGATTCCAGCTGTTGAAATGTGCTGTTATGCCCATAGCTGTCCATCATTTGCCACCAGCTGTAATCAGGCCAGCAATGGCTTTATGAATGTGCCTGTCAGGTATTGTCAGTCGTTTGCAGTTTAGGTTGAATTCTTCAGATATCATATGAGTCAGTCTTAGAGTACGTACTATTGAGACTGGATTCAGCAGATCTAATATGGCTATTACATGAAATGTAACACCTTTAAGCAAATAATTATATTCAAGTCAACACCATCCTATAACAAAGAATCAACGGCAACTTCAATTAAACTAGTTCTGAATAATAAAAATATGTTTAATGTTAATTCAACTTAATTAACACTATTACATTATTTCTAAAAAAATTATATACAATTATATATTATATCTATATACATGTATGTGTATCGTGTCAAAGTATTAAGAACCTATAAAAATTGCAGAAGTTCAATCAGGTCTGCATAAACAATTATGGACCTGCTAAATTAAAAGTGGCAGTAATTAGCAGGTAAAGGTTTTGGTCATCATCAACGCCATGGCCAGGTTTCAATAGCTCTTGTTGCCACTGTTGTCAACTGCTTTTACTTAACACTTAAACGAAATGCAGTATTTATAAACATTGTGCAGATAATTGAGCTCTGAGTATATTATAAAGAAAATAATGGCCTTAATTCACTAGAACTTATCAGAAAAATGTGGAGTAAATGCAAATAACAGTCAATAAAATGTTCAACTCTAATATAAGCAATAAAAATGTAATGCAAAGATTAATCAGCTGATGATGAGCACTCAGGCATTGAAAAATCATCAAGAGATGATGGAAAAAATCCTGAGTAGCTACCTAATCTAATCTAATGACCTATAGCATCGCTACCATAATGCCTAAAGCATCAGTCGATGGTAGCTTCAAGTGAAATCTTAATCAAAATCACAATCCACTAGAGAACAACATAATATCTGAGTGTGTTTCCCATTTATTATGATCACGTTCATTTGCAAATGACAGAACGCCAAACAAACACCAACTTCATGTGTTACTTTCTGTGTTGATCTCCGTCTCTGTCCTGCAAATAATTGCACTAGTTTGCTTGTTACAATGTTGTTGGATGAAGCAATCGGATCTTTGATACCAACATCATCTGAAACAATAGAGAAAAAGTTGGATCATTATGTGAGTATATACTGGACAACAACATTGTCATCATCAGCAATAACACCATTATTGTCATCATCAGTAATAACATTTCAGTGCAAAAATCAGCTCAGCTACCTACTGATTATGTGTGTTGACTAATAAGTCATGCCAGAGCAACCCAAAGTCATAAGTGTGATTTAATGCTTATATGCATTCTATAGTAAGTTAATAATAGAAAATTGAACAAACGTAATCACCTTCTCCTCAAATAACTAGCATTTTCCATTTGCACACACATTGATATTCACAGTAGAAGTAGATAGATTAGATATCAAACCATGAAGCTTGACATACGTACCATCCCCAATCAAAATCCTGTCGCCGCCACTTGAACAGAGTAGTTCCTCTGCTTTAAGTTGTTTTTGAGACAATGATCGAACAAAATACTGATTCCATGAAGTGATAATTACTTTAAATTTCTTTTACGCGCCGGGTCCCATGAGAACTCCGATCTGCAATAGCCGCCGGGGATAAAAATGATTTATACAAATAAACGCCGGCCGTTTAACGCCTGTCTCCAAATGCCGCCAGTGGTAAAAACGATTCGCATAAATAAACGCCGGGGCGTTTATAAGAAGTTTTACGGTATTTGTAATGAACAGTTTGACAGCGATCGGGTTCGGTAGGTTAAGTATTCTGTGTGGTGAGTGCGCATGCGCAGCTACTATGCAAAATGGCGTTTTCCTCTTCCATGGATCGGAAGAAAATGTTTATTTTGTTTGTATTTCGGTCTAAGTTGATGCTTCCTAATGCTTCAGTCGACTCCTGTAAATTTCTGAATTTTCATCGGTTAGTGTTTAGTTTTTATTTTTTATTTAATATGTTAGGCTCAGTTTGCTTCGGCGTTAGTAACTCGGTTGAGTAACTGTTAAAAACCGCGATTGCTGATAACGCTGGAACCACCTGAAAAATACGTTAGGCGGATTGCATTTTGCTGAAAGTTGCGCCGTTATGCTTGACTGCAAAGTTACTGAATGCAATTAATAGAGAAAATCGTGCGTTCTGTGGCTGTTGTTATAGTTTTGGGTGAGTGAGAGAGTAATGATTGTTGCACCTTTAAGAGCATGGCCTAGCCTTCTGGCGAAACAAGTGTAGGGCAGGTGCCACTACTGCCCAGAGCATGCCTTGGATTTTGTTGGAGTATTTTTATGTTAATACACAGAGCAAGAACAAGCAGAACAAGTAAATTTTGCACACTAGTTAATCTATTTAAGTTGTAGTAGGTCAAGTCGTGGCCTTCTGCTGCAAAAGGTTAAGTTTATTACTAACATGAAAATTGTAGTTTTTTCTTGGCAGTTATGATATGTTTTTTATTTTATTTTTATCTGAATCTGCATCATGGCCATATTATATGCCATCGGCTTTCATATAAAATAATAAGGCCCATTAAATTAAACTATATCAGTCAGCCATTTTTTGTTCCAGCTACAACTGTTCACTTCACAACTTTATTACTGCTTACTCAGCCTGCTCTTATTTTATTTAAGTACTCGGAGGAAAATCCAGGGCATACTGCAAGCATCAGTGTAACACACCCCTTGTATGTATTGATTAGTGTCAGTTGGAAGGCCAGCTACCTTCAGTTATGGTCAAGCAAAACTGTATCGTTTCCAGCCAGTGCCGTTAAGATGACACTAAGCTTTCATTTTAGGAATCCTTGTACCACATGCATTATGAAACTAGAACGGCATTCCAACTATGTATTCCCAAACCACCTTAACACACAGTGTCACTCAGTGTGTTTATGAATACAAAATGATAAAAAGTAGGCCTAATCTAAGCATAATGCAATTAATCTGCTTCATGAAAAATGTGTTTTCTATCACTGTATTTATTGTTATTTGTGGCATAACATGTGGATTTGTTTATTATTAACATTGTTAGTACCATTTATTAATTTATCAAATTTTATGTGGTGTATCTAATTGAATTTTTAGCATGAACTACATGTATAATGGCAATGTAGAAATTTCTAGATTACAATAAACTGTATTAGATTATTTCTTCAACCAGTATACCATTGGAGGAGTGGCAGTGTTGTTGCTGTAAATCTCAGTGGCATCATTCTCTGCTGATTTTTTGTATGAAGAAGTGATCACTTCTTAGTTTCAGTTGACAGAATTTAGCAAGCTGATCTAATGGAAAGGCATATCCTGAACAAGTAGGTTGGACTCTGTTTCAATTCTAACATACCACTATTACAAATTTCTTTTCAATAGAATTTTACCATGTAATTGTAATTGCAATCACGACAGTTTATACAGCATCGTCAGTAGCAACCTACTTCAAGCATGCTTTACAATGTCAAATGTCAAACAACGCTGACGAGAGTCCAACAATAAATGATAAATGGATTTTGTACAAAATCAAATGCTGATAATAGAGTTAGACAATAAACAGAAAATTTTAACTGTTAGTAGATAATAGATGGGATCTTAAAAGTCTCTAAAAACAAAAACATTCTCAGCTTCTTGGATGGCTGCCGGAGGACTATTCCAGGCATGCAGACCAGCGACTCTTCCCATTTTAGTCTTAGTTGCTGATATGTAAATATTAGAAGACCTTGATGATCGCAGCCAGAGTCTGGGATCATCAGATAGCTGCTTGATGCTGTCCGTAAGACAACTTGGTGCACAGCTGTAAAGGCATTTGTACATAAGCACACAAAGTTTATATTTGACATGTTCACTGATCTTCAACCAATTAAGTTGGACCCACAGCACTGGGGTGATGTGATCAAACTGTCTCACTTGCGCAGTGAGGTGAGCGGCAGGATTAATGACCGCCTGAAGCCAAATGATACTGTGCTGCAGAAGGCCAACAAAGGCCACTTTACAGTAGTTGAACAGACTCTGTATGAGAATGCGAGTCACATCCCTTGTAAGAGACCGAGAGACGGACCTTAGTTGTCTTAAAATTGAAAAGCAGTTCCACACAAGTCCAGTTATATGAGATGTCATTAAAAGATTGTTGTCAAAGAGAAGACTAAGATCTCGAACTTCACACCTTGGGGTTCAATCCAGTCTATCGACTCTGTGCAAAGACGAGCACCAGAAAAATTCCAACTTCGATGAGTTGAGCTGCAATCGATTGCACATCATCCGGTCGGCAATATCGCCAATACAGCCCACTGAGACAGTCTGAATACGCTGAATGTTGGCATCATCAGGACGGCAGAAACCATATGTCTGTGAGTCATCGGCATATAGATGGCCATGCGGACCATGCTCTGCTATTATGGACAAGATGTCTGCAGTATGGAGAAGAAAAAGAATAGGTCCCAGGACTGAGTCTTGAGGGACACCACAGGTTAGGGTAGTCGCCAAAGAGGAGGAGCTGGCATGGTGGACACTCTGCTGCTTACTGGTCAGGTAAGACGTCATCCACTCAAGTAGCAGTGTATTTAAGAATTATATAGGTGATTTTGGCAAACAGTTGTTGGTGTTCCAGGCTGTTGACACTTTGGAGCCGCAACTACATTGACAGTGCATCGCATCTAACATTGATTTTACGAACATTTGCAATTTTTGCATCAGTGCATCTTATTGAAAGGTGTGACTGGTAGTCTGGAAAACATGAGAGTGTGTATCTGGAGACTGGATATATATGTAACAGCTTTCAAGTACTTCTGAAATGCTCTGAAGTATGGCTGCCAATATGACAAACTAAAGACCAGATGAAAATGTTCTTGAGCTCTTTCTAACAGATCACTTCTGATTTCTTGTGGGAGGGTGACCTAGAATGATGCTCCAATGCACAAGAAAACATGATGCACTCAAATCATCATACAAGAGCCTAACTTACTGGGATCTTTAGTCCAGGTGGTTCAAGCAAATAACGGAAATGTTGTTAGTGTATTCTGGGATGCGGGTATTAAAAGAAGAGCAGTCCCTTAAGCTAACCCCAAAAGGCTGTGATGGGTATGAAGTATTAGCAACTTCATTTATCTTAGCTGCTGGCCAGACCGCTCCCTTGCTGTCTGATCTTCCCATTGACATCATAGCGTCAGTGTCCTCATTATGGCCGAATTGGTTAGGGGCACAAATGGAGCTGAAATGTTGAAAGAAATTTATGACCTGGTGGAGATTTGAACCCCGACTTGACAGTTGAGTGACAGTCCAGCACACCAGTCACTAGACTGTCGCACTCCTACAATCCATCCAAAGAAGAGATTATTGAATATAACCCTGTCCTCCTTTTACTATTCTCTCAGATGTGGTTCAATGTATGCGATAATTTTGGTAGGTTGGCCACAGATCGCAAGTCACAGTTGAGGACAGAATGTTTGAGTGATATATCCGTAACTTCAGAAGGTCTGAAAGGATGTCATTTCGGTAGTTGTACTTGAACAGTGAATGAGGCTATTGGTGGCATTAAAGATATGCAAGTTAGGCAAGTCTTTTGTTAGGAGCTGCCAGTGGTTACCAAGCCAGAACATTTGGGTTTTTCTGGCATTTAGCCAGAGGCAGTTGGATGATATTCAAGGCTTAGATGTCATCACAGATGTACTAATGTTGCAGATAAGCAATGTCAAAAAGAAGCAAAATCTGTAAATTTAGAGAAATGAAAAGCCAACAACTTCCTTCAGTTCATCTTTGTTTCTTCCATATGGATCTTCATTGACCAGGAATTGACCTTGGCCAAGGACATGAATCTTATATTTTGCTTCGGTTCCCCTATGTTAATACATAGTGCATTATTCAAGCTATTTTTGACTAAATTGCAACAGTTTGGCATCCATCAGGATTTTAAACAGTCAAACTAAGAGGAAAAGGGAAATACATGGCAAATTTGGCCTCATCCTCAAGAGTGTTCAAGAAGGTCCCTTTAAGTGCAACAACATTGAAGCACTGATAGAAAGGCACTGGAAAAGATTATCTATCTCTTGAAGTTGACCACTGATGGCCAATTGACAGTGACCAACTTCCTCAAGGAAATCTGCCCCAAAGCTGCATTAATGATTAAATCAACTATCATGCACTGTGGCTGACTCTGTGTCGTTGCCTATCCACAGGCAAAGCCAAGGTGTGACCCCTTTTTTCCTCCATCCAAACTGGCCTTTGTCTGATGCCCTCTTTTTAAATTGGTATATGTAGGAGGGAGTGCCTGAGGAATGCAGTCTTCACTCCATAATTTTGATGCAAATTTCCAGCTTCACTTGTGGAAGACTATACTGCAGTAGGCACTGCTAAGACTAAGCCTCTTCAAACAAAAAACACTGCAACTCCAGCAGAGTGGCCTTCAGCCCAAGGCCACACATACTGAAGCCTATGCCAGAATCCATTACTCTAAGGTTGAGGCCAAGGCTCCAAATTTGACCTTGGGGTCGAATGCCAGTGCTGCTTTACAGTTATGTTACCATCTATCTCAAATTGCCTGTCTAAGATCTGCACTTCCTGTTACCTCTGCTTGTCACTATCATCTTTTTTGGTATTCTGAGCGGGTGTTATATGAATTTTTTACATTTTAGTTGATTTTTATACATGAACCTTGTTATTACATATACATTTAATTAAAGTTTTCAACTTCATTAAATTTTTTATGGCTTATGTGTCATTATTATAAATCTTTATAATTGCTACCTTTTTTAGTGTTAATCGATAGTGGTAGCAATGACAAGCTCCAGCTCAGACAGTGACTTCCATGTAACGTTCAACCTGCCATCTTCAGCCGCAGCTCTCCTAAAAGAATTAGCAGATGGTGGGAACCAAGGGCTCAGAGACCTTGGGATTGTTTCAGTGCGAATAAACAATCCCGCTTTTCACCAAAGCTGCAATGCACCGTCAAGAAAAGCTGCCAGGGAAAATGAAGTGCCACTTCATGCCGACAGCTCGAACTTGGACAAGTTTAGCCTGTCATGTCACTCTTTCCCATCACAGGATGATCTAGAAACTACAAGGCAGAACATCAGACATTACTTACACATGCAAACGGCAGACACTGGAAGTGTAGATTATGTTATTCCAAAGAGTAACACATCAGCAGCAACACAGCCTCTTGAACTGCCACGCCACATTCCGGATATGAGACCTGTGAACACGCTCAGCCATTCACTCTCGTTTGCTGAGGGTTCCCTGTTGCCTCTAGGCCATCGATTAGACTCTACAAGGCCATATGTTTCAGAAATGGACCATGGACACCAAAAACGGAATGCAGATGCTGAATATTGGAAGCCAGCATGTAGTTCTTACTGGAATTGGCAGCAGAATCATCATCGACTTGCGTATGCAGATGTTGCTGTTGATGGGTGTGGTTCACATTCAGGAATTGCGCGACCGGTAAGTCCGATGTACGCAAGGAGTCCTCCGTATGCCTTCAATCCATGTTCTCCAAGGCTGCGAGGAGCAGGCTACCAAATGCTGCCACCTACTCATTTCCAGGAACCATTTGCGCACCTCGAACACGAGAGGGCATGGCAGCATACGAGCCATACCACAAGTCCTTACCTGATGAATCTCTTGCACAGTAACTCCTCACATGCGGCAAAAAATCAGCGATTGGCAGGGCCTTTTGAGACAGTTCTAGCATTACCTCCAGGGCAGACCAAAAAAAAATTCCACAGAAGCAGGAAGGATGTCGCAGTGACACGAACTGGATCTCAAGCAACAGACTCTTCAAGTGCTCTTGGCTCTGAGTCTGCTTGTGATGGGTCAGGCACTCTCAGTTTTGGTCCAGGTCAGAGTTCTTTTGCCTTTCCCTTCGCACACAATGTGTGTCATCCTGATGCTGTGGCACAAAACCAACAGATTTATGCAGCCACCCACCAGTCGGCACATGTTAACAAGTCTCAGGCAAATGTATTTTCTCCACCATCACATGTTGTATCAACATCAAGCCTTGTTACATCACAACCAGCAATCACCACGTCTACATTGACACATGTTGCAGCAACAGCTGCATATGTCACGTCCCCGACAGGAAGTGTTATGTTAACCCCAGCACAGGCTGTATTGACAACAGCATGTGCTGTGTCGACTTCACATGTTATTTTGGCTTCAACTTGTTCTAAGTCACCACAGGCACATAATATAACGACAGCTATAGGCCAGTCAATATCTATGTCTTCTTCGGCACGTGCTTTGTCAACATCAGCACATATTGTGTCAACACCAGCACAACTTTTGTCAACATCACATGTTTTCTTGACTTCAGCACATGTAGTTTCTACACCACAACATTTATTGTCAACATCAGCACATGCTATGTCGCTATCCAAAGATGTGTCTTCAGTGCCATTGTGTCATGTTATGTCAGTGGCATCACATGTTTTCACAACTACTTCAGCAAATGCTATAACGACACCAGTCCAAGTTGTGTCAGCACAGTCCCTTGGTATCATGTCACCAGTCGTTGCAGCCTCAGCAGTGAAACAAATTGTTACAACTGCAGCACATGTTACTACAACACCAGCAAATTTTATCTCACCACTGACACATGTTAGCTCAGCACATATCTCACCTGGATTTTCAGAGCAGCAATATTTTAGGTCCAGTTTTTCTGGGCCTGGTTATGCCATTCATGACATTGTTGCCTCTGATAAAAGCAGACCAGATTGGAGTTCCAAGTCTAAAATCCCAGGTGATTGTTCTGCACATAACACCTTAGTAGAAAATGGTAAAAATTTAAACACCTCTAGTCATGCTGAACAAGTCTGTAATGGTCAGTTAGAGAAGTCTCCCGATTACACACAACAGATGAATAAAGCTACGTACTCTGAAGGAAAAAAAGTCCCTTCAGTTTTCTTGCCTGCTGTTGGTTTAACGGGAGCCAGCTATAAAGGTCTGGGTTCAATTACACGTAGCTCAGAGTTGAGGGAAAATGTTTCAGCATGCTATGTCACAAGTCCTGTGTCAAGCATTTCCAGTGAAGTCATTGTATCAAAAGCAATCATTTCAAGAAAACCAGGAGAAGATGCAGAACCACAACAAGACTCCACAGTTACTTCACTGATGCATAATCTGTCTTCCACAGTTGACAGAGTGCTGCAGGATACCTTCACATCTGTGTCCTCATCGCTTACGAACGAGACAACTTCCAATGACGGTAAAGGCAGCATTTCAGCAAATACAGAAAGCCAATCACCAGCAAGAATTGTAGCTTTAGAAAAGACAAAGAACATGTCTTCTCAAAGGCAGACATTATGTAAATCAGAAATCCTAGATTTGGAGTCTGATCATGGAAAGAAAATACAGAGTAAATCAGAAGAGAGCAACAGCATGTCTGTTTTGTTACCACCAGCTAGTTCAAACACAGGGAGTATTCTGCAATCAACAGAGGAAATGAGGGTCAGTATGAAGGTAGTTGCTGAAAGTATACAAGCAGCTGCTGATAACGGACAAGCAAGAGTTCAGAGTGTTGTTGTAGAAGAGGGTGTTGACAGTGAAAAGTCAGCTGTTGATGGTTCACAGGCAAATGCTGTTAGTCGAGAACAAAGTGTTTGCAATGCCTTAGAGGCAACAGGAAGTTCAAGACTGGCTGTGGACCCCTTGCTACCTACTTCTGACGGTGCAGAGGGACATAATGGAATTATGCATGAGAAAGGTCACAGTTTAGAATTTGCTGCTAAAATTGAAGAAACAGCAGCAGACAGTTCACAGAAGGCTGTTTGCTGTCGGCAAGCAGCTTTTAGCAGCACTTTTCAGACAGATTTTGATGCAGATTGCAGCAAAGATATGCAGACGACTGTTTATGGAGCTGGCGAAACCAGAAGTGCCATCAGAGAAGATACTGGAATTACACTGGTGACTGTTGGAAAGCTGCAAACTAGAATCCAAAACGTTTGTAGCAAAGTAGTCACAGCAAGTAACCCTGAACAAATTGAGTGCAGCAATCGGAAGGAGATTGTAAGCAATATGGGTGTTTCAGTTAATGGAGTCGAGTCTGTAGGTGGTGCACATAGCTGTGGAAATGTCTGCAACATCGCAACTGCTGATGGTCAGCATTTGCCTATTAGCTCCATAAAAACAACAATCAACACTTGTTCTGGCAGCAGGGAAAATAGCAGTCTACTAGGGAAGGCAGACAACGACAGAATGGTTGGGAATGTGGAAAGTGCTAGTCAAAATTGCCACTTACTAGATGGGAATGTAAAACTGGTTAGTAGTAGACAGGCTAAAAATAGCACTGATAGTGATGACAGTCAAGTAGCAGTTGCTAGCAGTGAACAAGGAACTCTGGAGCTTGTGCAGCCAGTACAGGTTAATCTCAGGTTAAACTTGCCTAAAGAGGAATTAGTTCAAAAAGTTGTTCATTCTGCAGAGGATGTCACTTCTAAGAAGAAAAGCAATTTCTTTATTTCAGGTGAGTTATCTAGCTTGCCTGTGTTACATCCTCATGAAGACTTTTTGCAGACGGTGACTTCTTCTTTACAGGACGAGATAAAGAGAACAACTCCTTGTAGTGAGGTGACCTGTCCCACGAAGCCTTGCATTGTTGATGGCAAATCATCACATGTTTGCACCACTGTATCTGAAGGTGGACAGACGAACAGTGTTGTTGAGGTCTCACTACCTGGAAATAAAGGAAACCTTGTGGACACAATGAGTGTCTCTCAGTATTCAAAATCATCAATCAGTGAGACCTCAACATTTGAAAGTAGTGCCACGTTGCCTAGCAAACATTTGTCAGCTAATTGCAGTGCTTCACTGCCAACTTCTATGAGTCGGATTTCAGCAGATACCGATCTGGTCGTATTCGATGGAGCTGTTTCAAAACATTTGCGGGAAGACTTTGCTGACCGAATCCAGCCGCGTGAACAGTCTAGCGGCGCCAGCTGTGACACTACTGTAGTGAAGTGTGATTCAACTGCTGGTGCAAGCTGTCAAGGTGGTATCATTCAACTTAATGGTTTAATGCCTGAAATGAATACATCGCCTGAAGTATCAAACGTGTCTGATTCCCACCCAGCTGAACAGTCACATTTGGCTGTGTCCTCAAGAAGTATCAAAGTTTTCTCAAGACATTGTGTTGCAGAAGTAGGGTTAGTTAACAGCTGCTCTGCCGAGACATTATCAACGTTTGCACTTAACTCTCCTTTACGCAAGGAAGTATCTTTGTCTTCCGAAGTTCTTCCGACGCTCCCTCTGTCTTGTTTGACAGTTAAACGAGAGGATGAGCTAAGCGATAGGGAGCCTTCCTCTCAGATGAACTGTTCTATAGGTGTTGACGAGGCGGCATCTGCTGTGCACTCGGAAGTTTTACATTCTGATTCAAAAACTGTTTCACTGTCTGTTGCTTCGACAGCAGAGACCTTTGCCTCAGTTTCTTTAGATGTAGCGCCAATTGTGGCAAAGTCTTGTACGAGTCATTCGTGTGTTCGGCAGAGTCCAGTTTCTTGTGCAGCACTATCTGCGGATGACCATGTTTTCTTCAGCAAAGATGCAAAATCGTCTGTGTTTGGTAAGATAGCTCTCATTGTTGTCTGTATTAATACACGTGTTATATTTGGATATTTATGAATCAGCTACAGCTGTGGTTCAAAACAGTTTTTTTTAAATGTTGTTCTTCAAAATTTGAACCCTTTGGCTGTTTAGGCACATAAACTGGTACACTGTCATGTACTCAAATAACAGACTTGTGCTGTAAATTTCCTAGATGAACTAATGCTAGACACAGATAAATATTTAAACGCATTCTTTGGTCTTTTTCGTGCTTGTCCTCATCCCGTCCTCATCCTTGATGCAACGTCATCGAGGAACTCTGCACAAGGCATCAGCTATCAGCTCTGGATGGGAGGGAATCCATTGGTTAGGTTCGACATGTGTGAGGGAGCCTGCCACTGGTTACTTCTTTAGTTACCCAAGCACTGCTTGCTTACTGATGAACTTTCTGTTCTTAATGATATTTTAAATCATTTCAATCATTTTAAATCATTGAAGGACCTCTGATTAGTTTCTCTTGAAATGATGCTGTGTACGTACATACGTGCATAGCCTACGTTTGGTTAAATGACTAAGTACTGTCCTTGAAAGTAATGCAGCAAATTTTGCTATTGTATTTGTAATATTAATTTGATTAATTTTCTTAAGGGATGCTCAGCAGGGTCAGTAACTTAATCTCATGACTGTGAGATTGCATTTGGTGTATACGTATTTTGTATTTTTATACGTAGAAGTCTTTCATTGTTATCAGAAATTAAAAGCAAACTTTGTATTTAATTAGATACAGTGGCATGACTCCATTTTTAAATTTGGAGATATGTCCCTCTCTCGGTGTCTTCTTTGCTTATTGCAACTGGAATTAGGTCACTATGTGTGCCAGGTTCAAGGGTCTTCTGCTGCAGGGAATGCTTCATTGCAAGCCTCCATTCTGGCTTACTGTAATGTGCCCTTTCACTGACCAGTGTTTCACAGTCAGTTCAAGGGACACTGTTATGTCCACTCTGCAATTTCTGAGATGTCGTTTAGGTCAGGGTTGAAGTCTCGTCTTTTGCAGATTGCTTGTCCTCCGTAGCAGTTCTTCCGAGCTTAAGAGCCTCATGAATGTCGACTAGTTTTGATTATGGTTTTGGAATGTCTTTTGCATAGCAGTAACCACTGATTGATGCCTTGTGTATTTTTGATAATGGTGCTATAGAAGTTCCCTGATTAGATTAGATTAGTGTAATTGGGTGCTTCTGGTGCTCTCTCCCACGATTGGCATATGACTGCCCTCTTGTTAAGAGAGACCTGGCTGCCCTAAAGGCCTTTATGAAAACTGAATGTCACCTAGTGAGTTTAAGGACAGTCGTATCTTCACATGCAGGAAAGTGGCTCTTTGCACTGCCCATGAATGCCTCTAGTCTAAGGCATGGTAATGAAACTACCTACCACATGCCAAAGGCACCAGTGTGACTGACAGACTTGTTGCCTTCTTTACCCCATTCCAGGGTGGCACTGCTACTACAGCTCAGTGTGGTAAGAAAATACATTACTGTTATGCCTCTGAATCGTGTATTTATGAAATTTGGGGATGCAGTGTTTAAGTCTGTACTTTAAATTGGTTCATTCTCCATTCTTTCTCAGAAGAGTCCACAGGTGTACCAGAACTGAGGAGTCCACTCTTGTATAGCCTTCCTCTCCAACTGGTATTGCACTTGCTGAAATTTGCATAATTTACCTGGGTGATCTCTCCATGAAATGCAAATGTGAATGTTATTCTCTATCAGGTCCAGTTCTCAACCATGTGATATCAGAATTTTGCAATCAAGTCCACAGCTCAGTGACTACTGGTAATCCTGTCTTCAGAGCACATCATTGGACGCACTATTAGACACGTCATGATGCCCTTTTGGCTGACAAGAGTTGCCAGCATATAGTAGCCTAGTGTTGCTTAATTCCTCTTTTGGTTTACCCCAAACTTAGCCATGTACTTAGATGTGAAAATAATGCCTGATAATCTGGAATCCACAGTCAACCTCAGTCTTAAATTCAGTGGTTGATGGTCTCTCTTCAGATCTAGAATGGTGGATTGAGTTTAAACCAGAGTTGCTTCTTCAGCCCATTTGGCCTCAGCTATGACCAATCAAGAACTCAGATCTGCTGGCACATTAACAAAAGCACGCATGGCAAAAGTGCTTCGACATATATGTGCCTATAAAAGCACACAGTGAAATATCACAGACAAAGGTGCATCAACTTAAGCGCTGAAGATACATATGCACCTTTTAGGAACCTCTCACAGACACTGAAACATGAATATCGGCCAGATCAAAAACATTCTGACCTGAGACAAGTTCAAAATGTTTGCCGTGTGTGGTGGAACAGTTCTGATTTTCAATGAAAGATTGTTCTAGAAGGACGGTCCCATGCACAAGAAAGCATAATGTGCCAAAGTCGCTGTATGATAGCACCGAGGCTAACAAGTTACCATCTGATGCAAAATGGAAGATTTGTGAACAAAGCTGGCTCAAGGCAGGAACCTGATGTGTTCTCTGGCTGCACTGGCTATTGAGGCCCACGTTTAGAGGATCTTGAATATAATTCTGTCTAGTGCATTGTCTCTTTCACATAGTTTGAGGCATACAAGGTTGGTCACAATTCTGACAGGACAGTTGAAGATGGACTTGGAGCTGAAATATTACCTATATTGTAGATGTGTGGCTAGGACTCACATTATTTGTGGAATGGCTTTTAGGAAATTGTGGTTTTATGTAGATGACAACCTATGGTGTGTGTACGGGTAAACAGATCAAAGTAAGACTCTTGAATAAATAAGCCTTTACTTGTCTCTATGGAAACTGTTCTGGTCCTGGATTTTGAAGAGCATTCTTAACCTCTGAACTTATGTTGGAACTTGTATACTGACCTAGAAGGATGGAGGGCTGAGTTGACCTATTCTAATGATTTCTACAGCACCATATTCATAATGCAGAAGCATCAGTTGATGGTTGCTTCAAGTGAAACCATTGTTGGAGAAGCTTGGTTGAAATCTGATGATTCGGGCAAACCCAGAAGTCAGGCTGTGGTGGGTAAGCAAGCTGAAACTAATGAGTGTTAACTTTAGACCTGAACAACATCAAAGAAGCGACAGAATGCACTGAATTCAAAAATTTAGACAGCCTCCAAGAATGCCTGAGAGTCCAACACACCATCTGCGGCGAGGCACAAGAAGAGTCAAAGTATCAAGTGCAAATTTTGTTAATATGAGGGGTGAATAAGAATCTGGTAGATTGGCTGATTTAAATATAATACCTTGTAAATAGTGTGATAGATTTTAAGCTGGATTCTTTGCTTGACTGGCAGTCGGAATATTGAATGCAATATAAGTGTAATATTTCGTAATATGTATGTTTGTTATGGCTCTGGCCAGAGAATATCCTTGGTTTGCCATACATGTTTCACCCTATGTTTTGTGCTGCTTAAGTTCACTTTAGTTTCCAACACTGTACTAAGAAGACAGTTGATAATATTTAGTTAAATTGTGTTGGAGGATCTAGCTGATCTGGCTCATGGTATTTCGGTCTATAACCTGTGCTTCTGTTGTAGATGAAGTTGATGCGCTGTCTGGTCCACTGCCTGCCAAACGACTTCGCACATCAGACACTAACTGATCAAAACAACTTTTAAGAGGCTACATTTCACTGGCTACTCTGCTGCTGATGTTCCAGGAGAATTGCCACAAGAACGGCTCTGTGGTTATTCTTCATTAAGCAGTTTGACTCCTACGTTTCATCTTTTCACCTTGTTGCTGATCTTCAACTTGTTGAGAGATCTGTCATTTTTTACTTACTTACACGTTTTAAAAGTTATTGCCTGGACTGTCATCTTTTACATCTTGTTGTGACATGGTCATGACTACATGGGAGGAGCTTGAGACTTGTTACACGATCATAGATCTGAACATCTGTGGTGATCTTTATGAGCAAAGTGCCGTAACGTAGTTAGAATGTAAGAGGAACAAAGTTCTGCCATCGACTGACCTTGTGTCCAGCGCTTCCCTTTTTGGCTCAAAGCCTCAGGAAAAGCGAGTGCCTCTTCAACACTCCATTAAGAATGTGGGCTATGCGATATTTACTGGTAACTGTTAGATGATTGCTATGATTCACAGTTTGTTATACTTCCAATTTGTTGCCACAGTTCAGCATCATATTCAACTTGTTAATCGTACTCCAGTTATTTTTGTGTCAGTCATAAAGTTTCAACACCACAACAGTGATTCTGCTGTGCTGCTATTTGTGGCATTCATCATTATCATCGCTGAAGACGATGGCATAATTTTAGAGACAAGAGGAGGCCACAGTTTAGGAAATGGTTACTGATATGGTGAGCTGGTTCAAGAGAGGCCTCCAAAGAAATGTAGTGACTGTTGCCTAACTTATTGACAGTTTGCCTTGTTACTGTAAGTCCTGTTTAAATCTGTGGTTTTAGGAATGCTGAGTTATTATTTAGCAGTTAAGTTGTTACTGTTTTTCGCTGTGTGAAATGCGAGTGCAGTGGCAGCCGCAACATTCTAGCTCTGCTTGCTGACTTTGTCACAGAACATCACTTCAGGTACAGACAGTAGTTACCAGCCTTACATCCACACTCACTTGGGTTAGCCTGCTTTCTTCTTAACATCATAGCTGGTACAACTTTGTGTATCATGATGTTTCTACATTGACAAGAATATGAGGGACAGCAGCTGTGTGTGACTTTTTATATTTTAAATTATTAGAAAAGCCTGGATTTTTGGCTTACCACAAGCAATTCCAAAGTACATGTATTGGCCAGAAAGTTATGATTTGGAACATCTGTGGTTGATTTAAAATGTTTTGAATCTTAATACAGCTTTATGTAAAGCCTCTCAGATGTGGCATATATGTTAAGTATGCATGCATGCTTGTATATATATATATATATGGGCATTCTTGTACTGAATTTTTAAGAATTTCCAAGAAAGCACTGTTATATCGTGTGCTATATGATCTTAGTGTCTGGTTCATTCATGATCAAGTTTTTTGATAGGTAAGAACTGGATAAACCCGTGCCTGAACACTTCCTTCACACACATATGGCCACGTACTTACAAAATTCTCTCTGTTGAAAACGATGCAACATTTTGAAGACCAGCCATATCGATGTAGTTGTGACAACTAGTGGAGTTTGCACACTTTCATAAGATGCACTCATTCATAAAAACACATGGCTTCATTACTGTGCAGGATTGATGGATACAAGTTGTTTTGGTAGAGCAGATGGCAACCATCTGGAACCTGTCCATTTTGAATCCGTTGCTTGTAACTGCATTGGCAGTTTGAGGGTAAGATATACCAGCCATGGGATGCTTGCAACACACTAACAGATAAAGCACCTCAGTTCAGGGATGCACAGCAGTAAGAATTTATAGACTGCAACTAAAGTGGTGTTTCCATATTTCATTGAGTCCCTTTAAACATTGGGCCAGGCCAACCACTGACAAAAGTTAACCTACACAAAATCCAAGACAAATGCAACACTCCAATCACCGTCTGAGGTGAGTATAAAGTATCCACATGCACACGACATCAATCGGCTTTCCACTGAAAACAAGGACGTTTGAGCAGAACGTATCTCACGATCTTAACACATAATAGTGCAGACGGGAAGGGAAGTCTACATTTGATTTAGATTATGTGCTGATATCTTGTGACACCAGCTGCAGGAATTAATTTTTGTCCAAAAACTTGAAGTATGATTTTTGGTCCATAGATTTTACAGCAACTCAAGAGAATAGGATTTTTCATGGAGAATGTTAGAAGGTTATACCCTGCATGAAATAATTTATTGTTTGTTTTAGCCTAAAAATATAGCAATTATACCGGTAATCTAATTTTAAACTGTGAATGTTATAGACATCACAACAAACAGAATTTAAAAGACTGTTGTTGGCATCAGTACACATGTATAGAAATCAAAACTTTGTCTGAAGTTTCTTTTGTTTGGTCTTTATCAGATAACTAAGTTCTTCTTCCTAAAGAACTGCAACAGAAGGACATTTCATAAGCCAGTGACTTGAAAGTTTCAATTTTTATGGTAAATTTTCTTTCAATGTTGTTTTGGAGATGACTTGTATTATGTTGTCTTTTATGGTTTTAAAATGCATTTTTCTTTGCTAGTTTGCAGTGGACTGTTTTAAAGTGGTTTCTTGTAATTTTGCTGTTTGCTGAATTAATCTTTGGGGCTTTACACCAACAGCTTTCTCATTAGGTCAGTGCTTTTTAGATCTTCTGTCTTGACAATTTTTTTGATGCTCAGACCTTCATTCACATTTTGGAATCACTGCAGTGGTACCAAATTGTGAGTGCCTTGACACAGTAGGCATGTGCTTAGGGAATACATGGTTCTCAAAATTATTCTGACTTGACACCACTGATTTTGGGGAATGCAAGTATCATGAAACTTATTTTGCTTGGTACCACTAACCTCAGAGTAAAGATAAAAGGTGCCATGTATTTGTAGAGAAACCAGTTTAAAAATGGAAGGCACTTGCCTTATGATCGACACTGCTTTTGGTTAAATCAGGAAGTGGTGTACAGTCTTCATTGATGGGATTGTTTTGTTGATGAGGCAACTCCCTGTCCAATAAACATAGGCATCGTGTGTGTTGCTTCTACTAAAATTCAGTGTAATCTTGGAAAAATCCTCTAATTGTCATTTTCGTTTGTTTCCTAACAATGCAGTGTAGCGATATTTTGTGTGCTGCATTCTCTTTCTCTGATGGTGCTAAGAAGAAAAAGCACTTACAGTCTGAGGTTCTGAAGACGCACTGTCTAACATTTGCTTAGAAAAGAGACATGCCATCAACGCACTTATTTGCTTTTAAAACATTGAACATATATGAGAAATATATTCTAGTTGATGGCAGTGCCAGATCAATCCAACTTAGCAAAAGTTAAAGAATTCGTGGCAGTTAGCATGCCATTCTGAAAGAAATATTGTACAATGCAAGACAGCTGTTAGTTATTAAATGACAATCCCATGTAAAATGCAAACAAGACTGATCCAGATATTTCTGGCCTTTAACTGGGATGAGCCTATAGCAGACCACAGACATCAAATGGAACATTTTTGGGTCTCTGAATAATTATTTCACAATGAACTGAGGTCATTATGTGGGATAATAATTTCGTAAAACTGAATGTGAATTCTTTGCTGTAACATGTTCTGCTGTTATGCAAATTTGAAAAGATTTATTAATGTGCAGATCTTGAAGTTACTGTCTCAGAAGTGTCTGTAAACTTTGGAAGTTTTTCTTGCACAAAGTAATGTTGTCTGCCTCTTTTTGCAGAAACTGTCCATTTACCTACTAGGCAGCGTTTGAATGTGATTGATTGGAAATTGAGTTAATGAACAGTATTTTCTGTAATGGAAATGTTGATATTTAGAATCTGATTAACTTGTAAAAGGAATAATTGATTGTCTGTACAGATAGCATTTGATATTTTTTTAAAGCTACAATAAATTGATTTCAAATTCAAGCCTGGCCTTGTAAGAACCTGTACAAGAAGTTGTACTGGAACATATACTCTCCTTTCCAATCTTCTTACTGTAAATCTGTTCTACTGAAACTGCGCTACTTACTGTTTACAGTGACATAATCAGCTCAGTAACTGAAGGATTATGACAAGTAACTGCTTTCATTCTCTTGGACCTTTCAGCTGTTTTTGATTTGGACCTTTACACCGTATTTGATACTACTGATCATGATCTTGCCATCTCAGAAACTGGTTCGGTCTTTCTGGTTCTGCTTTCAGTTGGTTATTATCTCACGATGACAGCCAGGCAATGGTGAAGAGTGGACTGGGTTTTCTATGCGTCACAGTTTATTCAGTGTCAATGGCGGATTTAGATATAGGCGTGGGGGCAGTTCGCACCCCCATGGTCCGTCTAGTTATATGCCGGCGCCCCTCAGGCCATACCCGTACATGGTGGACTGCCAGAATGTGGCACCCCTCTTGCCCCTGAATGCCAACAATCCTACAGCCGCCACTGGTGCATGGGGACCTTAACTGATGGCGGCCATTCAAACGGGCAGCGGTGGTGAAGGATTTCACCGATCAATTCATTGAAAATGAACAGGGTCAAGACTATATGGTTGCTATAGGAAACCGTGTGCATTACATTTTATTCGTGGGCACGTAAGCAAAATCAGTAGACAGATAAGGTCAGGACTCAAGGACCAGTTCCAAGTCGAGTTTGAAGAGTCAAGCAGATAGACAGTCAGGCAGCTATGGTGTATCATCATCATCAGCTGTGGCATGCTCCACTCTGAAGCGTTGCCATTTCCATAACGTGTAGCCAGCCATCTCTATTCTGGACTCGTCTCCAGGCCATTTGAAATACAAAGTTCGGTGGGAGCAGGTCACCTTCCACTGTTCTTGTCCATGTATGGTGAGGGCGTCCAACGTGTCTCTTCTGGGCTCTCGGAAGGCTGGAAATCATTGCTTGCAAGGCTCTGGCATAGTCACCTTCGCAGCACGCAATATGTCCAAACCGCCAGAGCCTTCTTGTTTGAATCATCTCCGACAGGGTATGGTACTTAGATTTGCAGTGGCAAGATAGGTAAGAGGAAGAATCAGGACAGGATTTGTTTTATAATTATTTTACAATATTTAATAATATTAAAATCAACATTTAGAAGAACAGACCATTAACCTAACTAACCCTATCCATGGGTCTGAAGTGTTAGCGACTTCACTCTCTTTCACCTGAAGACTTAGGCCAACTTTTTCAAATTGCTTGTCTGCCATAGGATGCCTGTCTTAGTGAGCTGAGCTTCTAGCTACTGCTCCAATTGCATATTAGACATAAAACAAGACATACAGACTACTCAGCAATTGTAATCGTCAATTTATATAGCACTGCTACATTAATAAGAGATGCTCACTATGCTGGCCTATATATATCTATGTATATATATATATATATATACATAATATGTGTGTATATATATATATATATATATGTATATATATGCTAATTAGAAGTCACCAATGTCTTCACAGCATAAACTGAATTAATCGTAAACGTGAACTCAAAATTTCTAGAGTGCTACAAAAAGCTAAGTGCAGGGTACCAGCTTATTCATGAGCGCTGCCTCAAGTCAGTGGGGTTGTCCAAAGATGCCATGTCAAAAACCAAGTCCGGCTGGCAGAAAACCAGAGAGAGAAGGGGAAAGGAGCTGTTAGGGCGGGTTGTGTTTAAGCTGAAAGAAATTGGAAGGCAGTGGATTCGATGGATCAGGGTGGGATTTAGGATCAGGGTGGAATTATTAAGTGTAGGCCTATAAAATTATTTGGAAAAAAGGTTTCTCATATGAATCTCAGTTTTCTCGTCGAATGTTTCAGCAGTCCAGTGGAGGACTGATACAGTTTAAATTACAACAAAATATGGCAATAACAGCTTGGCCAAACTCATACTGTGTCATATACCAGTTTGCCAGTTTGCAGCGTAGCAAAACAACAAAGCATATTCAGGGACAAAGTCTTTTGTATTACACTGCCAATCTTCGCCATGCAGTTAAGCGCCAGCCTTAACTGCACACCCAGAGACCACCACGAGGAGGTGTTGGCAACGGTCTCCGTAGTTCACCCATCGCAAGCCTTGAAGCCCTAATTCAAACTTCAACATCATCATCATGAGTAGCCCCAAATTCCCAATTTCATAAAATCCTAAATTTCAAGAAACTTTGAACTTTTAAAATTTTCCATAAGTGAGAAAGAGATAGAAAGAGATAGTTGTTAGAATATAAAATACAACAAACAAAAGAAAAGGTCTAGACAGAGAAAAAAGCCATTGATAAACAGAAGACCAGGCAGTGTCTTGACCCCAGACAAACATGGCAACTCATGCACAAAAGACAAGGGTCTATACCCAAAAGGAAAATGCCAATTGATAAACGAAGACTAGGGTCTCAATTAAAAATTGGCAGTTGATACACACTAAGACAATGGTCCAGAATGAAAAAGTGACAATTGTTAAACAAAAGACAAGAGTCTTGATATCAGAGAAAAGTGGCAGATGATAATCAACGAAAAGGATCTAGACCCCACAGAAAAATGGCAACTGATAAGCAAAAAATAAAGGTCCTTACCTCACAGACAATTGGCAATTGATAAACAAATGATAGAGTACCCAGAGAAAAATGGCAACTGACAAAGAAAAGACAAAGTTCTAGACCCCCAAGAACAATGGCAACTGATTAACAAAAGACAATGGACTAGACCCCAGAAAAAATGGCAATGGATAAACATATGACAAGATTCCTGATCCCAGAGAAAAATGACATTGATAAACCAAAGAAAAGAGTCTGCACTGAGAAAAATGACAACTGACAAACAAAAAACAAAGGTCTAGGCAGAGAAAGATGGCAATTGATAAACAAAAGACAAAAGTCTAGACACAGAAAGATGGCAATTGATAAACAAAAGACAAAGGTATAGATGCGCTTTAGGGTAGGCCTCAGGGAGATAATTGAAAAGAATATTCAAACAGCAATTAACAAACACATATTAAATTACTTTTAAAAGATGTATTAAAAGGAAAGGGAACTAATATGGATGGAAAGATGGGGCTGAGGAAGAAATGGTACAAGGAAATGAATGTGGACATAAAAACCTACAGATACACCACATAGATAAGACAATGAAGCATATGTACAGGAAGAAGTAAGAAAACATATTAATATAGCTTACATAGCAAAAAGAGAAAGGCAGCTAACAAGGACACAGAAGATTACACCCCTTGAAAACTATATAAATGTAAAATAAATGAAACGGCCTCAGAAGCTGTAGATGAACGAACTACCCAAATGTAATCAATAAATGCAATGAAGAGAATAAGTGAAGCATTTGGTCATCACTATTCTCACACAAGTCTTTTGCAACTGTCTTTTCATATTCAACGCTCAAGTGAGTCCTTAACTAAATATTCAACGCTCAAGTGAGTCTGTAGTCAAAGCTACACCTAAAACAAGTAGTCCCTGCAAAATACATAAACATCCACTCCATAACATCCACAACTGCCATCACTGACAACGGACAGACACAACTCAACCCTGACCAACTCACTCTGCTCACTGTCCAAGAACCTGGACCAATATCACCTCAGCCACATAATGCAAGAGTTTACACAAGTTAACAGCAAACCAAGCATGAAAACACTTCAAATCCTAGTGGTACACCAACCATTTTTACTGGTGGTTTTGGGGAAGGTGAGAACCTGCATTAGACCCAAAGAAAGAGACAAGAGGATACAGCTATACCTAAGAAGACAAACATTAATAATAGGATAAAACTAAACCAGAAATATATATGGAACAGGCTAAATTGGCATCAGTTGATATCTGTATGCTAATGATGTTTAGGAATACAAGGCACTATAGAAGTTTGGAAAGTGCATGAAAAATAAACATAACAATGGTCACTGGAGCTATAGAATTCATTGGCAATAGAGAATCCTATCAGCTATCCTATCAGAAGTATGCTTGTATCTTATCTGCCATCGACTAATGCCTCTGGTATGACCATGGCACAATGGAAGCTACTACGGGATTACCATAACAGCCATCAGTTGTCATCTAAACAGAAAGTAGTGCTGACAGGATCTTCGGAAACACAGCTAGCATTCTAACCCAACTGGAAAAGCAGTTGCTAATTGACACTGCCTACAGGACAGGAACAGGTAGTGAAAGCACCTTCAGCCAGGAGCTGAGAAGACCATATCCAAAACACACCAAAAGGAAAGCAATCCTAATATAAAGCACTCCTCAGATCTCACAATTCCCATCATCTGTGCATTTGCATCACAACACATCTTCAACTCAGTTGTTGCTATGGCTTCATCCACCCTCTAGCGGTTCATCAGATTTCACAAGGCTCCTCCTCTTTCTCTTCTTCTAATTTCTAATCTTCTCTTATCCGTACTTCCCCTTTCATCCAGTCTTGCCTCTATCTTCTTCTTCTGCTGTTCTTTTCCTTACATCCAATTCACCATCTGTCTTCCTCCAGTTTCGCACAGTCTTCTCTTTTCTGTTCTTCCCTTTCACACAGTCACATCCATTCTGCACTTACTTCCACACAGTCTCCTTCCTTCTCCATTATTTCACTTTGGACACTTTCCTGCATTTCTTTCTGGATCACCCAAACACAGTTTTCTACTTCTCAACAGCAATGCATTCTCATTTTCTCTACTTCTTCATAAACACTGCTCAGAATTCAATCACAACATTCCAACATATGACACAAATGCACTGCTAGTAAGTAGTTAGGTCTTTGCTTCCATCTGTGAGAAGTGCCGTCTGTTGATCGCTGTTGATCTTCGCGATCCTCAGACGTCACCAGTCGTAGACAAAATCCACAGACGGGAGTCGCACCATCACCACACCGGAAACACAAGCAACACACACAGACTGAGTAGCCTCACCGTCACCTTCAATTCTCTCATGCTACACAAAACCTATCACCATGGTATTATCTGTGGTCCAAAGTGCTCTCACCAACTCTGTCCTAGGCTCCTAGTGTATCACAAAAACGTTACCAGAATTAGTGTCAAAGAACTGAGAAAGAAACAGATTGTGTGGAAGTCAGTACACAGAGAAATGATGGTTACTGTGTGAATGGAGAAGAACAGAGAAGGAGATGTAAAATAACAGATTGAAGCCACCCAGTAGTTTTTAACCTTTTCATGTAGACGAGAGAAACCGCCACCACCCCAGCCATAGTTCAGGCCACTGGGGTTTATGCCACGTCATAGGAGGAGGGGTTTCGAACAAAAAAATGGGCGCTTCAGCATGGTGCTTGCCATGCTCTCTGCAGTGGGGCACTCCCAATTTGATATTGCTTGATGCTGAGAATACCAGAAGTGCATTGCAGCGATGCCATGGAAAACTCATTGTGCTTATCTGTTGTTCGGCTAAGCGGCAACTTGCAGCCATTGCTGCCCCTATGAATAATGTATGAGGAAGAAAAGAAAGCATGATGTGAAATTGGCAAGCATAGTGTACTTGTGCGATGGTGCCCATATGCCCGTCGTGCAACCCCATCAGGATCGAAACAAAAAAATTTGCAGAGGAGTCCGATGTGGGTGTGGGCAAACCTGCATGCCAGGCCTCGCACCTTATGGGATGCCGCCTGTGTTCACCATGGACATTGGCAAAAGCATAAGTGCGTTTGAGGGATGGTGCCCATGGGCCTGTCTAGACTAAACAGTGTGCTTCAACTACAGAAGTTGCTGCCTATCTCAAAGAAATAAACTTATAAGGTTTGGCAGTCCAAAGATAGTAAAGAAAGATCAAGTGGTTTGGTAGTCCAAAGAGAGTAAAGAAAGATCAAGCTACCAAGGCAGAACTTAAGGGAACGGTCACTTCAAGGCATTTTACATCTACCACAGAAAGTAAAGGAGTAGGTTAAAAGAGATTGTGTTATATAGTGAAAGGTGATTGGATTGCCTGGAAGGGAGAGAACACATACCAGGAGGTCATGTGAAGGTAGATTAAGACAGAGGGTGGATTGTGTGTAAAGGAAAGAACAGATAAGATTAGATTGTGTGAAAGGGGAAGGAGGAAGACAGCAGATGGAGTGGAAGGAGAAGAACAGATTACATGAGATTCTGTTACAGTTGTGATAAGCAGCTGTCATATGTGCATTTCCTATAAGTGCAGTAAATAAAAAAGTGGCAGCAAATGTTTGGTCACCTTAATTTACACTGGCACTACAGAAATCAATAGGTGCATTTAGACCAACTGCTCTTTGTGGGTTTCAGATCCATTTTAGCTCCAGAATGCCATACCTTATTAACCAAACAGAAAACTAACTGCACAATGCCTAAAGCATTAAATTTCACACCACCAGCACAATACCTTACATCTTGCATACAGCAGTGCAGCCTTTGGCCAGCTGTAAAAACACAAGTTGCCTATGGAGCAACTGGGTCAGGAGCAACACTGACTGAAAGTCTTTGTTCTTAGATTCCAGTAAACTCGAGCTACAAATGTAATTATAATCTATACACAGAGTGACCTATTCCTTAACTGGCTTGGAAGGAAGGAAGGAAGGAAGCAGAAAGATGGCAGCAGGAGCTCATCTTCACCAAAACGAAGTGTCACCACCTTAGAAGGAATGATGTTAAAAGTCCTTCCATTGCAGAACACAGAACACATCTCCCAGTCACCAAACCAACAGCAAACGATCGATGTTTCTGATGTAAGCTCTTGGAAACGATGGCTGACGATCCACGTGCCAGATTCTCTCAGCGCTTTCTCAAAGACTAACTGGATTCCGATGTCAGTGACAGCTGAAGTATCATTCAAGCGGAGTCTGGCTGTCCAAAGGTAGGAAGTTAGGTCATCCGCAGAAGGCAGTCAATCTCTGGAGGCACACCAAGGTACGGAGTTGTCTTCCTCATCGGCTCGATCAAGCGCTTGTCGAAGTCCTCCACAAGCTGGCGGCAACGGGCGCTTGATGCTTGGAACTTCCGATGGGCTGCATCCATCCTGGCCTCACAGTCAACAGCCTTCTGGTCCGATCCACTGCAACTGGCGCTGGACATTCGGTCGACCGTATTCGGAGGATTAGGTGGCAAGCACACTTCTACGTCCAGCTGTTCACGGCCAAAGGGCAGATCGTGACTCTCACGCTCGACTGCCTCAACGAGATCGTCCTGAAGTCTGCAGATCTTCTCATTCACTTTCTGGAGGCTCTTACGTCGGATGGTCAAGAGGTTCAGCGATTCAATCAAAGCAATCTCGGCATCTCTCTCTTTGCTGGTCCAACATTTCTTCATTCTGCAAAGACACACAAGCACAAAACAACTTAAATATAACACTTTAACATGATATTTCTTGTACCTTCTGCTGCATTTACAATGAAAATATTTTTCAAGTTTATAATGCAGTATAATTTTAGAAAAATTATGTGACAAAAGACGGACAGAGATCTAGAAACATAAAACCAACTAATAACTAAAATGCAGACAGTTGCACACTTCACTGAGGAATATCAAGCAGTTACACATCAGCCTGTATCACTTTTGCTCCAACTTTAAATTATAAATAGCAGTTAACATATATCACTTCTGCTCCAACTTAATTTATAAATAGCACTTAGCATATATCATATTTGCTCCAACTTTAATTTATAAATCCTGAGGGATTGTATTTACAGCAGAGACTCATTCTGACATTCTTCATAATAACACAAATTCTGGTATAAGATGGTCAAGGACATGGATCCTACAGTTAGTTCTACTAAAGAAATAAACTTGTTATAATGCGGTCGACTTGTTATAACACAGTTCTTGATATGGCTCCAAAAACAGGTTTATACAAGAATATTTCCCATGAATCATGTTGCAGGTTGTCAGATCATGTCATAGATTGTCTAGCAACCTACAACGTTAGCTCCTTGGTCTTTCCTTGTCTCTTTTCCATAAGCACTTGAAAACCATTCTATTCAATCATGGTTTTCTGTTGTCAGGTCAGAAGCATCCATAAGAAGCTTCTAGTTAAGAGGCGTTAAATAAGTTTGTCATTGCAGCTACAAATTACAATATTAATCATATTAATTATAACTGCTGTAAGTAATAGCAGGCCTACTTTTACAATTTAATATATCTGTGATAATGAAATAAAAGTTTGCTGACTGGACCCAATGCATGTCCATTCTTGTTCTAATTCCTAAAAGAATCTACATTAAAACATGTTGGCTAATGGCTGTCTATCAAGCAAGGATGAGGCATTCCATTTATATACTTAAAATGGGAAGAATCTGGATTTTGCAGTTGTGGTATTTGATTGACACATTTATTAGTACAACTATGATAGTTTAGCTAGATCAAATCTGATAAGAACGGCTTATTTACAGAAGTCAACCAGCACTGGGGTGAACTTTTCTCAATTTGAGAATGTCCAGCTTTCTACTCCATACAACAATCCACTTTTTGAGGCAAATACATATGCTGGATGAGGTAAGCTGTTTAATAAGTCAAACACCCATTTGTTTATGGAGTTCCAAGCTTCTAGAACAATGTCAGTAGGCTCAATCCCATTGGCCTTGTAGGAGTTCATATCTGTGGCCAACATTTCTCATAATCTACCGTTACTAAGATGTCTACTCATGAGTTTTCCAAACAATGTCTCAAAAGGCTAATTTTCATTCGGCTTCTTTAAAAATCTGTCATAGCCTGTTGCCGCACCAAGTAACGGCTCTCCTCATCCACACTATTCCAGTCCTCATTTTCAACCCCACCAATAGCATCTACTGAATTTCTTTCCCGAGCAAAATGTGTGCACTCGACCTCACTTGATCGGGATCCTCGCAGCAAGTAGGCCTATTTCCATCAGTACTAAAAATCATTATCAACCCATTTCAACCAGCTTCCATTTTCCCCCTACTCTGCAAAGAAACGCTAGTTACAGAACTCAAAACTCCTGAAACAGTCATCGGTTAAGTTTGCTTAAGCAGTAAAACGAAGCTCATTGGCGTCTCAGAGCGTCTGGTGAGCATGAACTGTACAAATGGCTTTTATTAGTAATGATAACAAGAAAACTCCTATTTACGGCTGCTTATAAGTTAATGTAATATCATACCAAAATGTTTTGCTAAAACTGTTTATTTATTGTTATACTGTAGAGAATAATTTCGATTCTGTAAAGCATAGACTACATAATAATTATTCCACGCTTCTAATGTAAATGGAAACTGAGGAACAGGGCGCCATCGGGCGAATACGTGTAAGTAAGTCAGATGATGTTCGAAATAACTTCTTCAATTATTTTTTCGGTCAGTTTGCTAACTTAAATAAAGACCAAAATTAGCACATAACACTTACATCTTGTCGCAAGATTTCCCAGCCATTCCAGAATCCAACCTCGCGTTGTTCACTCGACGTACGAACGCCTCCATCAAGCGAGCCATCTCGAACGCACGCTCCGCACAAACCTTGTCTTCCTCCGCAAACTGCTGCTCCAGAATCCGTCTCTCGGCCAAACACCTCCGAAGGTCGTCCTGCATAAATGCAACCACACCATTTAACCGCTTAACCTACCATCTGGCGTTAGACCTACAAAAACGCACGGAATAGACCGCGTTTTCATTTTGGGATAAAGTTAGCATTGTCACTCTTAGAAGATGCTTACGCTCAAAACGGAACATACGTTGATGACTTACAACGAGCTTGTAACCGACTCGTCTGTTGCATGAGAGGACGATGGAAGTTGGTGATTTCGATGTAAAAATTAGGTTACTGGCAGTGATTTCAGCTTACCTGAATGTCCTCTGCGCTCCGGGGAATCGGCTGCGACCAGGGCCACAGACCACACAGAAGAGAACGAATCATCTTCGAATAAAAGCACTCAGAAAACTCTTAAAAGAGCAGAAAATATTCAAATATGTCTAATCCAAAGCTCAGACAAAATCGAAAGGGGATTTCGAACTTTGAAGACAATAGGCCAGAGGTTATCTAATGACGTAATTCTGTAATTAAACGTCATCAGTATAAAAATCGTTAAAAATTGCAGCGTCCATGTGGGCCTATTCCTAATAATAATAACTGATACGATAATGCTGCTGCTGCTGTTGCTGCTGCTGCAGCTACACTACTACTCAATGACGGATATAGCTGTAGACTTGAGGGGCGGTTCGCCCACCGGGGCCCCTCAGACCAGACCTGTGCATGGTGGACTGCCAGAATGTGGTGCTGCTCTGGAAATGCTCTTGACCCTTCGCCCAAGCAATCCTGGAGCCGCTACTGTTCAGTGTATGAATAATTCGATGGTAGATGAGTGCAAATCACCTGGAATAATTTTCACAAGTGTCACGAATCACCTCTGCATGTTGACGTTTTGTAGTTGGAAGCAAAGAGGGAATCCTGGTGACATAAGTCTGTTCGTTTTTCATATGTAAAACAAGATAAAGAGCTACAGTAGGCCTACTCAACTAACTCAAGTACTTTTACTGGTACTTGCATTTTGTGTTTTGAAACAAGCCTAGAACGATGTCTGTATTTATGACAAAGTTGCAAATAATGTTTTGTTGCTAGTAAGTTCTTCATCTTCGCTGAAAGCTTGAAATTTGACAGAAACGTATAATATCATCAGTTATTTCATATGTTCGTGTGTCTGTTCGTTCTGCTCATTTGCTTCTGCCATTTCGTTCTCAACTTAAAACTTACCTGTTTCAAATTGCTTATCCACCGTAGTCTGCCTCTTTGTCTTGTGGACTGACCTTCTGGATTCTGACCTGATTGCGGCCTGGCTTTGGTGTGCAATCGGTTGATGCCTTGTGCATTAGACATCGGCACACACGATGTTACTAATTATTAATATTTTTATTATTATAAGTGCAGTGAATGGAGAAAGTGCATCCAACATTGGCTTCCGTTCAACATGTAAACACTGGTTTTGGAGAATCTGTCGTTTCTTCTAAATTTACAGTTTTGTCGCGTAGTTTTGAATTTTCAGATGCATTTAATCTCATCGTGAGATAATCCCGATACAGCCACGTTCACTGGACCCAACTGGTAGTCAGCTTTAGGCCCACATTGTGCCCAAACGACGTGGCTGTCAGGGTCGGAACCAAAATGGAAAGTACCCTCCGCATTTGCTACAAAACTGACTCTGGACTTCTTAGAAAAGTGTCTGGTCAAAAAAAAACAACCCAACGTGCAATCATTGGTTCGCCACTACAACCTAGGTATTGGCCTAATGTCTATATGTTATGTCCATATAAATAAATATATATAATTGCAAACAAAACGGTTTTTTTTGTATCTGCAACAAGCACTGTTCTCGTACTACTAGATCTCGAGCGGCTTTGTCGAAGATATTTTGAGGACGCACAGTATATGTGGTGAAGCGTTGATCGTAGATTAGCTCAGTCCATCGTTCGTTGTGGACGAAGCAGTGGACAGCTTCGGGACGCTGGTTCTCTTCCAGCGACAGAATGTAGCACAGCGGATCGAGTGGCACTTCCGGAAGCAAGCCAGGGCACGTAGTAGTCCAGTGACTCTGTCGCTAGCGTTGATGCTCGGTCTGGCATGGTAGTACCAGGCAGCGACGAGACCTGTCAATCACAAGAAAAGGGAACAGCGAAAAGATGGACAAAGGAGCGTGAAAGAATTTTGTAAGAATTGAAGGTAAGAGCAGCTGGAAAATTAGAATCGGAGACCAGGCGATGGAAGAGAAGACAAGGGAGGAAAAATACAGAGTAAGAGTAGATGAGATACAGAAGGAAAAGTCACGATGCAAAGCGATTGATGCCTTGTGCATTATGATAACGGCGATATAAAAGTCGTTAGATTACATTACGTAATTTTAACTGGTATAAGTAGGCCTAGTCATGAAAGAATTTGACCGATGAGAAAGAATATAAAGGAAGGAGGAATAAGCTTCAACCAGAGCTACGACAATTATCTGAACCATCATACGACCTCGCCAACAGGTCTTCCACTCAAAACTGAAAACACTCCTCTTTCATCAAATCCTAGCCTGATTCCTCTTCTCCTTGTCTCTCCTGCAGATCCAATTCCAGACACCACCCACCGTAGCCGTCTGCCTGCCTGCCTGCCTGCCTGCCTGCCTGCCTGCCTGCCTGCCTGCCTGCCTGCCTGCCTGCCTGCCTGCCTGCCTGCCTGCCTGCCTGCCTGCCTGCCTGCCTGCCTGCCTGCCTGCCTGCCTGCCTGCCTGCCTGCCTGCCTGCCGTCTGCCTGCCTGCCTGCCTGCCTGCCTGCCTGCCTGCCTGCCTGCCTCTTGAAATCTTGACCTGGAACCGAACTCTTGTTGCCTGTCGATTTTGTTTTGACTGAGCGCTTGTGAATAAGCTGGTTCCAGCGACTTGGCTTTCGTTGGACGCTGTAGAAATCTCGATCACTGAAACACGTAGAGTATCCACAGACAAGCTATGAAATGTATGGGTTGGCTAAACCTCGTCAAGTTCTGGCTGAGAGAATGTGCTTCGGAAGGCGATACCATTAAGCGCTGGATCGCAACGAACGCTGGCATTATTATTATTCGGCTATGAAGTGAGTACATCGACCGTACACTGGTGGTAGGAAGATCAGGCGGTGAGGAGAGGACTGGTCATCCGCTCTCATATGCCGAGGCTAAGAAAACGAAGTCGCTAAAAACTTCTGACACATGGCTGCCTGTCGGCTTTGGCTTGCTGGAAGCAGTCTTTTTCTGTCAGGCCGTGCAAGCCCCGTAAAGAACTGTTGTCTGATTATTAGATTGCTGTTGTCATGATTGCGCTCCAGCGAAATATCTTTCAATCCCACTACCACGCCATCCACGACTAAAACTGATAGAGGCTGGCAGGCCTAATAAATGAGCGATCACGAATATGATTAACTTCTTCGGCCTTTCATTTGGGATAATGCCTGTATAGACATATATAATATATATATATATATATATATATATATATATATATATATATATATATATATATATATATATATATATATATATATATATATATATATATATATATATATATATATATATATATATATATATATATATATATATATATATATATATAGTGTGTGTGTGTGTGCGTGCGCGCAGCAGACTGTTATATATAGGCTCGTAATCGTAATCGTAAACTCGAGTATTTCTAAAGCTCTACTAAAAGCTAAGCGCAGGGCACCAGCTTGTTGACGAGGGTTGCGTCGAGTCATAGAGGTTGTCAAGAGATACCATGTGAAGAACAAAATACGGCTGTCATAGGACCAGAGAAGGAATGAGATAAAGGAGCTGCTACGGTGAGTTTTGTTTTGGAACCAACACTCCGTGTCGATGGAATGCAAGCCTGCAGCAGCTCGATGCAGAGCAGAGCGATCGCAGAACTCCAATTCGTCTTCGCTCTGTTGCTGCGCCGCGGACATAACGAGGGTTGTGGTTCGGCTGATCTCCGTCTGGACAAGAAGCCAAAGGCGTCGCTGTTTCAATCGATCCCTCGGATCTGTAGTCATCGCCGACCCAAACACAAAACTCGCTCGCAGCGAAAAATCAGTGCGTCAAATAAAGGCACATGCAGGCTCAAGCATGGCAGCAGCAGCAGCAGCAGCATCTTCAAGATCTGCTCTTAATCCGACTTACAATACAATATCAACAAACGACGTCTCTGTTGACTGACTTCACAGACGTCGTCGGCAAACAACGAGGTCGGCAGTCGAAGCAGTGCTTATGAAACGACGCCCGATTCTTTCTGAACATTTGTCCGTCTTTAGCCCCGTGCATTTCTGTTACGCGTATCGAACGAACGTTGCCTATTCTTCTGGAGTTGTTGTACACCACTGTGAAGGCTCTTTGAACGTCGCTTTGAGCGCGGCCTTAAATTTGTTAGGGCACCAGCGAGCCAAACACAAGTGAAACGCCGAAACAAAGCCTGAAAGGAATCGGGAAACAGCCGAGCAGAAAGTTCGTAAGCGATCTTAAGTCAAACCGGCAAACAAACTTAACAACCAGTCAGCGTCGGAAAGGCATTTTGAAGGGAAATCATTTAAGGGTTATTTGTTTTGACCGTATGCGGCAGCTTATTGAGCGACAGCGCTGTGAAGTGAAAGAGTCCGTGTGGGTCGCTAAGGCGAACTGCTTTTGTTGACCGACGACTTTAGAATGGCTTTCAGCGGCGGCTACGGCGGCGGAGACGGAGCTCGGTCTTTGGAAGGCGGTCGACAGAAAGGCCAACCGTCTGTCCGTCCGTCCGTCCGTTCGTCCGTCCGTCCGTCCGTCCGTCCGTCCGTCCGTCCGTCCGTCCGTCCGTGCAGCGGCCGAGAGATGACGAACTAATTGGCTGTATTCAAGAAAACCTACTTGTTCGATTATGGCTGTCATTCTTCGGTTCTAATATGTTAACTGTTCGGAGGAATAAAGGATCGTTCACGCAATTCAGATGAAATTTAACTTCGTCTTGTTTGTTTCTTGGCTGCTTCACGTCGTCCGGCTGCACATTCAATGCGTCCAGTGGTGAAGACTTTGCATGCATGTGATTTTGTATATTTGTGTATGCATTTCTGTACTGATACAATTATGAGAAATTCTGGCAGTCAAAAATGCATGTATATGTGATTATGGTTTCAATATTTCTTGTATCAGTGTACATACTTATGAAACGGCCTGAGATTGTGGACTGGGTTTTTGTTAACGATCTCTGCGCACCTCATAAAGTGGGTCTATTCGCTCGGTTGCTTTATACATCCCTCTGCAAACTTACTGAACTTTGAACAACCTTACTGAAAATCATTCAACGGCGATTCTTCTTAAGGTTGAGGAATATTTTGACTGATGCAGAAACTTGACGGCTGCATTCCAACACCATGACATGCATGGACTTGCATGCAGGTTACGCAACTCAGAAATGAATCGTAACTCGGTGCGCACATGACTTGGAACAAATGTAAACAAACTCCAAGAGCCGTCTATACGATCACTGGAATGCAGTTTAGGCCGCGCTACTAACCTACTGTCTGATCCTAACTGAACTGAAATCCATTCTAAAGTACATACACCCTTGTGCGAATTAATTGAAACAAGTAATGAATTTAGTAGTTTATTGTAAAATACTCACATATACATGTACAAAACTCACATATACGTACATTAGTAGCGGATATGACCTCTTCTATTTTTAAGCAGCATTTGAACACGGTTTGGCATGGAGTCTACTAGTTTCGAACAGTCACTGTTGATTTTCGGATCCCTGTGCCACACTTGAATCAGCGCCTGAATTAGCTTCTCCATAGTCGTACAGTCTACAGCACGGAGGCGACGTTTGCATATAGCCCACAAATTCTCAATGGGATTTATGTCTGGAGAATTCCCTGGCCAATCAAATACCTGTATTTGCTGCTCTGTCATGAATTTCTTCACCACTTTCGATGTGTGACAGGGGGCAAGGTCCTGCTGCAATATCCCAGTACCGTCAGGATACCTCGTTTCCAGATCTGGAATAACTCTCTTTCGTAGAACCTCAATATATTGTGGCGAGCGCATCATTCCTTCTATTGGCTGCAGGCTTCCGACACCATAATAACTGAAGCATCCCCAAAACATCTTCTTTTGTGGGTGCTTGACAGACTAATTGATGTGACAATCACGAAGCTTCTCTCCCTGTGACCTTCGAACATGCTGACTGCGCTGGCCCTGTACAAGGAAATGGCTTTCGTCGGTGAAGAGGACTTTTCTCCACTGGTCTTTCGTCCATTCTTTGTACTTTTTTGCCCATTTATACCGCTTTTTCCCCTTGTTGTGGTTAAAAGCTGTTTCTTGACAGGTTTTCTGGCTTTTCGTCCGACTGCAATAAGGCGCCTGCGAACTGTAGAGGAACTGATATCGATTCCTTTCTCCTTCAAATCCATCTTGTGGGGATCCTTTTTGCTTTGTCGAAGCAAGTAAGCGTCATCTCTAGGAGTTGTTTTCTTCTTACGGCCACACTTTCCTTTACGTTTAGGAGAAACCGATCCGGTTTCCTGCTTCAACTTTATGACACGGCTGACAGTTGCTAAACACACACCAACCACTGAAGCAATCTCTCGATACGTCTTAGCTGTGTGTTCGTGCAGAGTTACGATATTCGTACGCTTCCTAGGTGTCACATCCATCTCGCACGGCGGTCGAATCACATCTGGTCAGGTTTCTAAAATCTGATGCTATACTGTCGCTGCTTAAGTAATGATTGCATCAGCCAATGAACACTACGGCGGTCGGACAGGATTCTAAAATCTGATGCAACAGTAGCTGCTGACGTAATGATTGCATCAGCCAACAAAACAAATGATCTGATTTTTCGTGTTTGTTTTGAGTACACGATAACGAGTAATATAGAAAACATGCTTAGTTTCAATTAATTCGCACAAGGGTGTATGTGTATTCAAGTCTACGATAAGTTGAGGTCGAAGTCAGCAGCCATAAGATGTTGTTAAACACTTGATAATACAACTGTTAAGAAATCTTTGCCATAAGCAAGATCATAAATATAAAAGATATGCATGCATACTGCATAGCGTATGTACGCTTTAGTTCATATTTATCCTGGTTATATATATAATATATATATAATATATATATTATATATATATTATATATATAATATATATATATATACGGACAGAGCTTTCTGAAGCTGTTTGAGGCGACGGCTGGTGCTTCCAACTGATCGATTAGTAGTAAGTTTTAATCGTCACTGCCTCCTGATCGATCTCGTCAAAAATAATCGAGGCAGCCCAGACATAATCGGTCTTCTACGACTTTATTTAGTGTCCCATATACATCAGCCAACGATAAATCGATGCGGAATAGAGTGGCTATCGTTATTGTCATGCCCTATAGCCATAAACACAAAACGGGCCTCGGCGGGGCAGCCGTAAACAGTCCTCCCTCCCATGACTTACGCAGGTGTCCCGTTGTGCCGGTCGGTCGTGAATGCATCGCCTCTTATGGTCGTCCACTAAACACAACCCTGGACACCTGCAACTATGGCGAACGCTTGTCGGATTATTATTGTTAGTGACATCCGCGCACAACACTATAGTACACAGTCAAAACAGACCGCAACATTCGTCACGTAAACTTCCTTTATGCGCGCTAAAGACCGATGCATTCAACAGTATGAATAAGCGTAGCAATTAAACCTGCTTACTTGTTTACATACTTTACGATCTGAAGAGAGATTTACTCGTTTAAACTATTTGTTTAAATCCGCGGAAATGTTTGACAATGCAAATGCTGAGACATGCGTTATGCAATGTATAAATGCTTGCTCTCGAAATTCTAGAATTCTGCCCCACTACTTTGGAATAAACTCCCGCCAGAATTGCGACAGTTGTCTGGTCAATCATACGAACTCACCAACACTTCACCTCTTTCAGTTTCTGCGCAGGTCTTTCACTCAAGACTGACCACACTTCTTTTCCAAAAATCTTATCCTGATTCTTCCTCTTCCCCTTATCTCTCTTCTCGCTTCAATTTCAAACAACATCCACCGTAGCCGTCCGACTGTCTGACTACCTGACTCCTGGATCTTGACCCTTTTGCCTATCGATTTTGTTTTGACTGAGCGCCTGTGAATAAGCTGGTTCCCGCGACTTAGCTTTCGTTGAGCGCTGTAGAAATCTCGAGATTACGATTACGATTACGATTAGATAGACCCATCTATATCACAAAATGCTACATCGCATATAGACAGACATTGAGGCAAAACAGCACAGTGTCTGCACCAACGAGTTCAAGATATCTGTTGATCGATAGATGCAACCGCTGATGTTTCCAGCTGAGCACAGGGTCTATACGCAACTCCCCTATGAATCCTCCTTACACATGAGATGTCACATATGATGACATCATAACGTAACTCGCAACGTAAGCTCCGTTTAAATTAGTCGACTGCCCTCAGCATCTTGCACCCATCGGTTATTAATCAATGGACAGACGCTTTGTGTAGCTAATTTATAATGCAAGAAGGCGAGTGATTGTTAAACCTTTTCCGAAGCCCACTTACTTACTTAGCACTAGTCCTTCCTGCGCAGGTCTGCACATCGGGCAACGCAGCTTCTCCATTCATCTCTGTCGACCGCTAGTCTTCCTGCTTCGTCCCGTGTGCACGACATCTCAAAACACCCAAGAATGTTTCCGATAATCTCAGGCCAGTTATTCCTTGGTCTTACCCTCCTCCTTTTCCCTCTAGGAATCCAGTTCATTGCTTGATTGGCTTGATTGTTCTTTGTCCGATGCCCAGAGTGGTTGCCAAATCCGCAGTTTGTGTCAAGTGCAGATCGCTTTTTGTTGTCGATCCAGCTGATCCTATATAAAGAGAGAGCGTTTTCTGATCGTTGGGTTGATCCTTTTGTTTATGCGAACCCATCCGCCCAGATCCAAGACCCACGGCTGCAGAATACACGCAGAGGCCCCCGAGGACATGACATAGAGCAGGATCGAGGCCATACGGTCGCTATAGAAAAACGTGTGCAGTTACATTTATTTACAATTACATCAGCCCATTTCCATAAAGGATGAGCAGTTATATCTTGTAGCTTTCAAATTGTGCCGTGGTCTATTCTGCAGCACGGTGGTCACCGCCTTGGACTATGATCCAATAAATAAATAAACAAATACTGGCGTAGGCTTTTTGTAATTAGTAACAATTATTGCGCCGGTAATTAGTAATTATTGCGCCGGTGTATAATGCACAAGACATCAACCGATGTCTCCAAAAGATCCAAAGCCAAAACCGCAATCAGGTCAATATCCAGAAAGTCAGTCCACAAGACAGAGAGGCAGCCTATTGCATACAAACAATTTGGAAAAGTCAAGTCTCAAGATGAGAACGAAATGACACAAGTGACTGAGCAGAACGAACAGATACAGGGAGAGAGTTCCAAAATGTAGGTCCAGCAACTGAAAAAGCTCATTCACCAAGAGCAGTTCTAGTTTTAAGTATGACCAGAGAAAGATAAACAGATGACCTGGTTGAATAATGAAAAGTCTGGGATTGAATGAGGACTGAGCCTTTAGGCAAAAGGTTAAAGCTTTCATATGAACAACCCTTCAATAGGAGCGAATAGACCGATACACAGTATATAGGGTCTATATTTTATTCGCCTTCACACAACATAGTTTGAGCGCCTCAGCAGTTTTTCAACAATCGGCGCTAAATGAATTACACTAAAACCACATCGTTCACCTAAAATATCGATGAAATGCCAATTAGGCAGATGGTATGGCAGCCTGGGTATGTATGTGTATGTGTGCATGTATGTATATATGTATGGATATATGTACGCATGCATGTATGTATGTAGTATGTGTGTATGATTGTATGTATGTATGTGTGTATGTATGTATGTGTGTATGAATGTATGTGTGTATGTACGTATGTGTGTATGTATGTATGTGTGTATGTATGTATGTGTGTGTATGTATTGCATGTAGCGGACTTCCCCCGCACGGGAACGCAACGCGAACTCGCCGCCTATATAAGAGAGCAGCAGAAGGGAGAGTGTGCGTGTGGAGGACACGGAAGTCTTAGCGTAAGGACTGTTTCGATTAGATGCTACATGTTCTGTTCAAGCGTTTTGTGAGAAATAAAAGGGCGATAGCTGATCGATCGACTTGGTGTTCAGTCTCTTAAGGATCTCAGGGGCTTATCTCGCGGGCTGGCAGTAGATAGGCACTGGTAGGGAGCCTTCGGGTAGAGTGGCAGAAAACCAACACCTTGAGAGGGGATTCGGCACCCCCGGTTTGTCACAGTATGTGCATGTATGTATGTATGTATGTATGTATGTATGTATGTATGTATGTATGTATGTATGTATGTATGCATGCATGCATGTATGTATGTAAAACGCAAAACAGACTTCAACAGTGCCTGATTCAATGCATCAGCTTCTTAAATCAATTCCGCAAAAGGTTAAGTTTTATAGGTATAGACCGTTAAGTGTGACCGAGTTGTCTTACAAAACAAAAACGTCTAGATTCTAATTTGTTGCAAGTAATAATCAGCAAGACTAAACTGCAGTCGACGATCAAAATCGATCTTAATAATGCGAGACAACAGAAAAAATTATTATGCACTAGCATACACTTGTTGTTCCACTAATATCAGCCAATAAGGCTGCGATATGTCATACGTGTTATTACAAAGCATCACGTCAATATCAGCCATAACTATGCCTGTGAATATATATATATATATGTGTATGTATATATGTATAAATGTATATGCATAAGAATACAGAGTCGTCAGTCAAGATATAGAAATATATGCTTAACGAATCCTTCATTGTGGGTTTCCTGTATACATTGACATTGTTTCTGTTAACAACGCGACGAGAGATGGCAACCGATGGCATCGGCGGTCGACAGGGGGCGCTGCTTTCACGGCGCTTATTGCTCTGCGGGGCGCAGACAGCCATGTTCTTCCGCTTCCTTAAACGGCGGAAGATGGCGCCAGTAATATCTTAGAATTATTGTAGCGCCAACTAATTAGGACGCGTCTCGTCTGCTGGCCGTTCCCATGACGACGCATATGGTATGCGATGTCCTTCATCGTAGAGAATATATGTATGTATTTGTAAATAATTACTATACGACCTTATTATATAAACATATATATGTATATGAACGGTTCCATGCACATTGTTTATGAGAGAAGGTTTCATCTATAAACAATGTGCATGGGACTGCCCCCCCCCCATTTAGAAGAACCTGGCAGTCATACAGGCTTCCATAACAACTGATTACCACCGAGTCAGACTGGAGGCAGTCGCTTCACCTCATGCAGGTGATTGGCTCCTCGCGCTCCCCATAAGAGCTTGAGGTTTGAGGTTCGATAATGAGGCAGTCCGAATTACAAACGGCCAGCGTCTTCGGGCTAAACTGTGTGCCCTGCACGAATGCCTTGTGGAGCAACGGTCCAATAGGACGGTTCGCGCGGCTTGTTATGTAGCCGTTGGCCGGGTCGGACTGCTAATAAGCCTAATTAAATAACATCATCTGGCGAAGCCTCATCAAAGCCGGCTTCTCTGCCAAAAAGGAGTCTACTGGACCGTCAACGTCCGATAGTTAGGACAGCTCCCGATGGCCTGACTCTAAGGGCGCTGCTGCTGATACAACAGCTGAAAGAAAAATATCTAAATACACCCCCATTTTTGTAATCTGTCATCGTACTGCTTTCTACCATTCACCTTGAAAACTCTGGGCCCAAATCATTAAGATGGCCTCGCTTTCATCAACTGCTGAGGCTATTACTCTGCACAGATATCGAGAGATAATAAGGAAACTACTTTTCTCCATGAGCCCTTATCTATGAGCATCCAGCGCTTCAATGCTGTCGTTTCTTGCGGCACCTTCATGACCGAAAACACCAACTGCGAAGATTAGCCATCCCAGAACAACGCTCCTTCAGGATAATTGGAAAAACTGACGTTTGCGCAATAGCGGAGAACCAGCCTAAACCACTGTGAACTTGTCTACTGCATTGGCGGAAACAACCTACACGAGGCAGTCGCAAAGATTTTGCATTAGTGACCTGTCGTGTGCTAAGTTGACTGCTTGAGTTACAAATGTCGATGATACATTCGTGCGTTTAGAAACTGAATATTGAAGTATGTTTTGAGTGAACTGTGTGTTTTTCTCGAGTTAGCGCTATACTACGAATCGGGCGAGTCGACGGTTTGAAGCCTGGTCATTGACAACCATGATAGATCGTCGTCATCTGCATTTGAGATCGGACCACTCTATAAGGCACATGTAATTAACCTTACTTAAGGTAATCCTGTAAGTACAGCATACCTTACTTAAGGGTACATATAAGCCAAAACACACAGGACTGCAGATACATGTACAGGCATAGGCCTAAGCATGAAGTTACCTTAAGTAAAGGCTACTAGGCGATTAGATTATACTTGCCATTTCTATACTTCAGCCGAAGGACGCAACAGGTTCATTGAAATCTTCGCTCAACTTCCAGGACAAAGGCCCAGAATTCATGTGGAGCAATAACACCTTTCAAATGGATATCATAAGTATAGCTTCGCACTTCTTATCTTTTCTTGTCATTGCGATATGAGCCTATGGTTACGCAGCGCACTAGTTATACTGTAGCCTACCTGTGTTGATTTTCGTTTCGAAATAGTTAATTCTCGTTCTGTTTCAGTCTATACAGTCGTGTGTGTGCTTGTGTGTGTGTGTGTGTACAGAATTCGAATATTGGTGTTCTTCCGTCGAACTCATTATATTTTCAGCGTCGTGGTTTTTCCTCTATAAGACAACTGTAACAATGTGTGTGCCCTAGCGGCGTCGCCTGCGCGTGGAGCAGAGAACGGTTAATAACTGACAGTTGAAAGGGCCCAGTATACAGTGGCGCAGACTGTCATTAACTCGCCCGATGAAGCCGGTCTGTCGTCCGTCGCTGAGACAAAAGTAACTCTCGGTGCTTTTTCAATGGTTTCGTTTCTTGTCGGCGCGAAGAGGAATTATTTGTTTCGCTAATGGAATATGTCAGATAGTTATTAGACGCAGGGAAGCCCGCGAGGAAACCGCTCCGAAAGTTGACAAGCCCAGAGCATTGCTCTAAACGGCAGACCTGGTTCTGTTTGTCACTTAATGATCATAATAAGCGGTTCTGCGTGTGTCTTGGAGCCTGGCGTCTCAATGCACATCAACTGCTGCCTAAATGTAATCGGAGATCCATTTCCCCGCAATCCACCCTTCGCCTATCCACCATCGAAATGGCCAACGCAGAATGGTGGTCGTCGGGGTAAAGCAAAGGACGGTTGCATCTAGCCAAAGATGCACTGTATCTTATGCTCAAGATGCCCAAGACGCACTGTATCTTAAGCACAAGAGGCCCAAGATGCACTGTATCTTAAGCACAAGATGCCCAAGATGCACTGTATCTTAAGCACAAGATGCCCAAGATGCTCTGTATCTTAAGCACAAGATGCACTGTATCTTAAGCACAAGATGCCCAAGATGCACTGTATCTTAAGCACAAGATGCCCAAGATGCATGTATCTTAAGCACAAGATGCCCAAGATGCACTGTATCTTAAGCACAAGATGCCCAAGATGCATGTATCTTAAGCACAAGATGCCCAAGATGCACTGTATCTTAAGCACAAGATGCCCAAGATGCACTGTATCTTAAGCACAAGATGCCCAAGATGCACTGTATCTTAAGCACAAGATGCCCAAGATGCATGTATCTTAAGCACAAGATGCCCAAGATGCACTGTATCTTAAGCACAAGATGCCCAAGATGCACTGTATCTTAAGCACAAGATGCCCAAGATGCTCTGTATCTTAAGCACAAGATGCACTGTATCTTATGCACAAGATGTCTGTATCTTATGAGTTCGTTTCACATAGTCCAAGATCTGCGGTTCAATAGATCACGTACATCAAACCAATGATTAAAATGCTTTAATTAAACACAGAAATTAAAGTTGGGTAAATCTTCCGTTATGAGTTGTCAGGTTTATCTAACCAGAGAATCGAATGTGTTACAGAAGACTTAATTGTAGAAATTGTAGAAAGAGAAAAAGCAAAGTTCAACAAACACAATTAATATTTATGCTTAATCCAAAGAAGAATTTTTGTTAAATGATCACAGATGTAATTTAACTACATTTTAACTATAATTTATGCTCTTTAATGTTCTCCTTCGGTATCAACTCAAGCCGCAAGGAGCGAACGCACCTGACTAATGGCAATATCGATTACCTCAGGCATTTTTGCACAAATGGCGTCATTTTGACATTATTTTTAACAAAGACTTTATATTTTAAAAAATTAGTTACTGTGTAGTCATGATTAAAACAATTTTGGTTTAATTGAAATTTAAAACAGATAGTTAATGTTAACAATAAGTTAAGAGTTCGAACTTTGTTACTTCCTGTTAAGAAGGTCGTTAAAATCAGATGCGATCTGCGGCTGAATACCCTGCAGTGCGGTAAAGTGAATGGGAAGTTCATTCAACGTAGCATTTAAAGTATTTATATTCTTCTTAATGCAGATGCGTAGGGATTATTTGAAGGTGAACTTCGAATTTGCTAAACTAGAGATTAAGTTTATAGCACACGTTGTTTGTTTGTTCACAGAAATATGAATCAATAACAGATGTGTGCATAAGTAGCTATGCGTTACCCTACAAGGCCTAATTATATATAGACATTTAATATAGCGCCTTTCAACTCACAAAAGCGCTGCCTAAGTAGTGCTGTAGTTCATTAAGAGTAAAAAGTTCATCTGTAAACAAATAATGCTCAGATAACTAGAAAAGTCACCACTGGATGGCTCCCGCACACACGTAGGCCTACAGCCGACCTGTGGCGCTATATTAAAAGTACTTTGCTTGGAGAAAAAAGATGAGCAGGTAATTGGTCTACTGTTACAGAGAATTATTTGAGCAGTACTTTGTTAGGAGAAAAGGAGATGAGCACCTCCCTCCTCACTTGTGGGATATGGGATACTTTACTACTTACTTGCTAGGATAATGAAACTTTTGACTGAATAAGTGAAGATACGATGCTGGAAGATTTACGCTGTGGACTAGATGAGCAGAAAGCTAATTATTTTGATTATTTGAAATCTTGTTTGTGTTCTGGAACCTTTCTTGATATTTTCGTGCGGAAATTTGAAATTATTTTATAGTTTGGTTGTTCAGAAGGTGATTAAGTTGTTTCCTGGATCGAAATGAAGCAAATGCGCCGGTAAAACGCCTTCCATCTACATCTAATGATATTATGCGCTGTTGTGCTGTTGCTCCAGCTCAATCTCAATCTTGAAAGCGCTGTTAGTCCGCACATTTCATGATTCACGATTCGCTGTGGTACCGTTCATATAAAACTGCTACTGTCTAATCAAATATCATAAAAGAATCATAGGCAGTATACATGCATTATTTCAGTCTTTATTGTAGGCCTACTAGTCCTGATTGTGTCTTGTCTTGTCGCTGTCTCATCCTTTATTCGGTGGTCCTCATGACATGTGAGAGGTTATTAAAATGCGCTGTAGATATGCCCATGTACATACATACATACTTACATACATACATTCACATACGTACAGTATAGAACGCACATAAGCTGAAAAAATCCAACTTGTCACAACTTATTTTTGAGACAGGTTAAGGATTCCTGGCTAAGGTTTTGGTATTTAATTGTAGCTGTTTTAGCGTATACAAGTGCTACTTCTGCTATATTATCCGTAACACGTGTTAAATGTTGAGTTGTTCACATCAGTCTAACCGTTATCAGAGCCTCAAGTGATTTAAGTCCATTTAATCGCATTATACAAATGAAGCAAATATTATTTGTTGCTTTGACTTTTCTACAATTTCTTAAACTAATTCGATCGCTTTCTGCTGTTTTGTGATTATTGGTATGCCAGAGAAATTGTATTATATTGTATACTTTTCCATCTTATCGCATTGTGTTGTATTCACGGTTTTTTTTCTGGCGAACGTTTACCTTGCCTTACATTAGTCCTACATGATAATATTTTCATATGTACATTAAACCTAACAATATTCTGCGTTTTGGGCTCCACTGCTTCAAGGCTTTAAATTCAGTTGAATGATCGATCTATTTGTCTGAAACATATTTTCCTGATAGGATCATCGTCTGTTGGGACAATTTCTGTACCTTGTAGGCTGACTGCGTCTTTGTCGGTCTGTTCTGCTGAGGCTCTCTCGTTCCGCGGGACATTGCAACCAACGAACCGGGGCTGTCGATGTAGCAACAGCTTTGTGTCGACTGCAACAGGCATATCAAGTCTACTTGCAGTTCTTTTCCTTCTTCTGGGCTTAGGATTGAACAGAGGAAGAACACAAAAATTTGAAGAACTTAACCCGTCGCCGACGCGGCCTCAACGGCCAAGAAAACTGTGTTTAGAGACGCGTCAGTTACCTGTAGATCATTCAAACGAGTCTTGCCGACAGAAAATTGAAGCCTGCGAAAAGCTAAGAAGAGAGACGTCAGATAAAAGACAGCATTTATAGAAATTGTCGGTGCTCTACTGCGCGACACTGAAGGTGTCATGCGAAAAGAACTGAATAAACTTTGCGGTTTTTAGACACCCATACAGACAGCGCATGCGCCCATCTATAGGTGTGAATGAGTGTCGTGTCATTACGCACAATTATATCGACGCCCACTGATGATACGACCGTCAATCCACAATCGCACATTCAACGCACAGTCGACTTATCGAATTCAGCCAAGCATAACAGCTTCTATAGCGCCGATATGAACATGTCAGTCGGTTGTGAAAATGAAAGACCATTCGATAATTGTTAATTATCGGTTAAGGCGCAAATTGAGAAAAGGAAAGCAACAGCAGCAGCATCCGGTAGGCATCATGATCAACCTCGGGTTTTCCCTAGGATTTTCAGACAATGCCATCAATACGGTTTAGTGGATTTAAGTTTAAATGTTTCAAAAGCGAAGTCAAATCCGACATGAAAACAAAAGAGTGAGGTCTCTTTGGGCAGCTAGGAAATGTTCAATCTTTGCGAACTGATGACACGAAAGCGAGTAGTAATTTTGAATGCACTGCAAAATTCAAGAAACGCCAATGTAGAGCATATATATCCATAAATGTTCCAACAACAATTCCAGCTTCTCAGTCAATACGGCCGAAGCAACCGAATCGGGAACTCCAGCAGACACGCGAGGACAAAGGCAACAATTTAACTAAAAGACGTGCATTCGGAGCATCCTCAGTTAGCATTACCGTCTTTATCTTTAATTATATTCACTGATTGCTTATCCTGTCTAAGGTCTAAGATCTTGCTTTTGCTATTTTATATATCTTTGCCTCTCCTTTTTTGGTGTTAGATTCTTCGTATACATGATGTTATGCCTTGCTTTTGGCTGTTGCTGCAGCCTTCTTTGCTTCCTTACACGTTATCTTGTATGCTGCTTTTAGAGCAGCATCTTGCCGATCTGCCTGCCACATTTTAAAGGCAGCCTTCTTATTCTTTACCGCTGTCTGCACCTCCTCCGTCCACCACCAGGTTTCTCGTTCCTGTCTCTTCTGACCTCTTGTCGTGCCGCATATCTTCTTTGCTGCCTCTATCATACTTGTTTTCAGTTTATCCCATGTTACTTCTTCTGTATCAGCAAGCCGTGTTTGCACTTCCAGTCTGTAGGTATCTCTTTCATATCCCTTCGGTTTCCATGTTCTGATATGTTCTTTTTGTTTGATCTTCTTTCTTTTCTGTTGTCGAATCTGCACTTGTATATTCATGACCAGGACTCTATGCTGGCTGACTACTGCCTCTCCTGGAATCACCTTGCAATCTCGTATGTTTTTCCTATCTTCACGTCTCACCAACAGGTAATCACAATGCCAGGCTTGCACAATTTCCACTGCGGTATGTTATTCGATGCTCTTCTATTTTGTTGAAGTACTGTATGTATTAGCGATGGCCAAATCCAATCCCTGTGCCATGTCTAGGAATCTTTCCCCCTCATCATTTCTATCGCCATGTACTCCTTCATAACCCGCAGCATCCGTTCCCACATGTCCGTTCATATCCGCTGCTACCACTCTGTGCTCCGTGCTTGGGATATTTCTAATCAATGCTTCCATATCCTCAAGGAAAGTGTCCTTTTCCTCCTGCGTGCTTCCGATCTGTGGTGCGTATCCGGAGACCACATTGAATGTGTCCTTGTATCACTAGTTTTATCGCCATGAGTCTATCACTGTGTCTTGTGACATCAACCACCTTCTGTTTCAGCTTCAGATCTAGTATCACTCCTACTCCATTTCGCTTATCTTTAATTCCATTATGCAACAACAACTTATATCCATCTCCCAGTTCTTTAGCTCCCTTTCCTGTCCACCTAGTCTCCAAAAGACACAGAATGTTTGTTGCTTTTCTCTGCATCACGTCGACGATCTGTCTAGACCTTCCCATGAGGCTTCCCACGTTCCAGGTGACCATCTTGATCCTAAATTCGTCGCTTAGGGGGTACGCCCTATAGCAGTCCGTTGGCCACTTCTCACGCCGCCCGGGAAACGGTGCGCGTCGTTTCCGGAAAACACCCAGGCTCCAAGTCTACTAGAAGAAGAAGGATCCATTTAAGAAACAAAATTTGGAGAAGAAGTTTTACGAATGGATGCCCTTGCTGACTTCAACCCTATTTTTGGTTGGGATGGTGGCCTGTACTGGCCATGACGCAGGACTGTCAAGGGTCATCTGCAGCTTTTACCATGAGATGGGGGTGCCATCCATGTCTCTAACCCCGCCCTGTTAGTCTTGCCGCTGTTTGATCCACCACTGCTTGCTTATTCGTCAGGGTTAACCTGCTTATTTCGCAGCTGGCCTCTATATCTAGAGGTCGTTCCACCATCCGCCACCGGTGGATGCGTGTGATAGCAATACAGCTCTGCCACGCATATCATGTAGGCTATATATACATACATATATATATATATACCTAATATATACATCGGCATTACATACATATACGCATATGTTCAATGTTCTCGATTACCTCACATTATGCTGAAGGTCGAAGCAATAATGTCGTTGGAAGACAGGAAGATAGGCCTACGTTAGAATTTCTGTGCCTTATGTCGACTGATCAACGGGTGAACGAGCAGCAGCCTGTAGGAGAGAAGCGCTTCTGTGTGTGATGAAAGCAGAAAGAGCGTTGGTAATTAATTGACATGCGGCCGATTGGCTTCGTGGGTGTGTCAATGTCTTACTGTGACAGAGTTCACAATGCCTGAAACCTATATTTTCAGTATCTATCTTTAGAAACGACGACATCCGAATTTATTAATGAGGAATCAATATTCACTTAATTAGATAATTGGAGGGAGAGAGAGAGAGAGACAGAGAGAGACAGAGAGAGAGAGAGAGAGCGAGAGAGAGAGAGGAGTGGCATGCAGTGGCAGAATGCATGGGTCACAGCAAGTGTGAGATCGAGAGAGAGAGACATAGAGAGACAGAGAAAGAAAGAGAAAGAGAGAGAACGAGACAGAGATGTTGAAAGGATATCGATCTGGACGAAATCCGTCGGTATATGTCCTATATTCTTTCGGTTTGCCTGCAGTAAAGAAGGAATAGGAAATGCATTGTTCGCCTCTCGTCCTCTTCTTCATATTTCACATCCACGTCTTTCTTCCTTCTCCTGTTTCTCCTTCTCCACTTTCTTTTTATTTCACTATTCTCCACACCAACTCTCCATCTCTTCTCATTTTCTTTTCTTTTCATTGTAAATCAAGAAAGCGTTTTATATGTGGCTTATATTTTCTAATATACTATGTTAGACCATTGCACTAAGTACATAAATACATCATAGGTTCACGATGATGAAACTGCTTTCCTTCATTGTCATAATCAAAATCGTCTATAGATGAACAGAATGTAATTACATCAATGTAATCTAAGACACAATTATTGTTGTTGCGACGCTTCTTGCAACGTATCTTGACTCAGAAGCGCTCTAATTCCACGTCAATAAATAGATGACAGTAATATAGGCCTATATATATATGCATATTGTATATACCCGTCCCTTGTGTCTATGTATGTACATATACGGTTTTCATTATACCAATATATATTTCATTGCATTATTATCAGAACCTCTGAGAGAGTCTTTGAAGGCGCTATACAAATTTCCAGTTACACGGTTATGGTACATGCAGTGTACAATATATGAGGCAATACAACTCCGTCCTTATATATATATATATCTTTGTAAGTGTAGATGGAAAGACACTGGCGATGGAGCATTTAGAGCCTATTGACATTGGCAAAGGTGCGTTGCAATTCCGTCGTTCAATTGCAGTTCGATGCAATGATCAAACGATGTTGCCTTTAATAGACAAGTGCGCTTAAAGTTTACATAAGTTCTGGCTAAAACGCAGTCTAACGTTGTCGTAATCGTAATTGTAAGTGCACATTTATGTAACGTCTCTTCAAAACACTTCTCAGTGAGTGTAGAAGCAAGATGATACTTATATACTGGCATTTAATGTAACAAAGTAAACATATCCACCCGAGATATATACGATTTGCAATTACAGTACATCTCAGTTTTAGCGGCATGAGAAATGGAGCAGCATAAGATGTTTAGGTTCATTTTATATTACCAAATTACGTAATGCGTTGCTGCAGAGAGAATCAATGAATTCCTGAGAGAAATGACCAGCGATTGAAATCCTTCAAAGATTCTAAAAACTCGTCTATAGTTACACTTGATAAATTTTTATGCAAGAGAGTCGACTTCTTTTGCTTTGAATGACGTGTTGAATGACCGCCTTTGATTTCCAAACAATGTCAGCCACGACGCGTGACGGGTGTCATGGAGAATGCATGTGATTCCAATTCAGTTACCATTAAGGTCATACCACCCATTACACTCGACGGCCTATAGGATTCGAACTACGAACACGCCGCTGATAGATGGCAGCAGAATGACTCAGGCACTTTTTGTACATCGCTGTGCTGAGCTTAGCGTCCTTAACTTATTTTCTGTTCAGCTTTGACTGGAAATAGTTTGTGAGTCACTGAGGAATTTCTAGACATTTAAAAGTTCCAATCTGAGTTTAAGTACATTATGTAACCTGTTAGTCCAGTCCCAGAGAAACAAAGACAGGTAAGTATACGTATGTGAAGTATGTCGTCGGTCTTTCAGACCTGCCAAGATCGTCGACAGGGCTGTTGTTGTCCAATGCGCTGTGGATAAGAGTTATCTGCGACCAAAGAATTCCAGCTGCAGTGGGTCGCGTTTTGACTCGCGGCCGACGGATCTAAAGAAGGTGCCACAGCCAGTATCTTAGTCGCCGATGACGAAAGATGAGTCACTTGAACGGCCGGGTGATGCTGGTGGTGGTGTTGGTGATGTGGGTGACTCTTCTTGAGAAGGACTTCGTCTGCTGACAACATTCCATCAATGGCTGAGCAACTTCCATCGTCCCGGACGTAGAGAGGCTGCGACGACGGAAGATTTCTTGCTGTCGCTGGTCTCCGCTCCATCGCCGCCGTCGTCGTTTCTGAACCTGTGGTGGTGGCGGTGGTGATGTCGTGACTGGCAGCCAGGCGAGATCTTTGCAGGTCGTCGTCTTCTGCTTCTCGTGAAGCCTCCGTCTTCGCTTCCACTTCTACCACCTGGACCGTCGATTCTTCCTTTCGAAGCAGATCATCGATGGTGAACTTGTGCTTTTTGTTGGCTGCTCTCGTAGTCCCCCTGGGTCCCACTGGTAGGGCGACAGAGGGGTTGGCTGCAGGGGCGCTGGGCGGAGCAAAAGGGTGGAGAGAAGGGAACCGGCGCCCCAGATGAGCGGATGTGGCGCCTGCAGCAGCTGCTGCTGCTGCCTGATGTAGAACGTTCACTAGATGGCGCTGGTACTGCTCTTGAATGAGATGGCGCTGCAGAAGGACTTCCGGAGTCATAGGACTGCGCTGCGGCTGCTGATGCTGGTGCACGTCGGAATGGATGCTAAGCAGTCCATCGGAAGAGGAGGAGGATGAAGAGGCGCCTAGATGCGAAGGGCGACACCCTCCATAGACTCCGTGAGGAGGGCCAGACATCGACGCGTAATGGGTGGCAGCAGCTGCTGCTGCTGGCGAAGAGAAGAATTCCGTTGACAGAATCAGTCCGGCTCCTGATCCAAGCAGTCCTCCAGGTCCAGGCCAGTTGTAGTGGATGAGGTCCTGGTGACAAACTCCCGTCGTTGTAGATGTCCTCTTGAAGCGCTTGCGTCGGCGCAGGAAGCTGCCGTTGTCAAACATGTCCTCTGAGGCCGGGTCGAGGGTCCAGTAGTTGCCCTTGCCGGGGTTTCCGGGCTCCCGTGGGATCTTGACGAAGCAGTCGTTGAGGGAGAGGTTGTGGCGGATGCTGTTCTGCCAAGCCGGAAATCGTTCCCTGTAGTAGGGAAATCGATTCATGATGAACTCACAGATGGCGCTCAACGACAGCCTCTTCTGCGGCGACTGAAGGATCGCCATCGTAATCAGGGCGATGTACGAATAGGGCGGCTTCACAAGAGGGTTTTTTCCGCCCTTGCGGCCCTCAGAGCCCTTCATGCCCTGCTCGCATCCTCCGCTTGTTCCGACACCTGCGACAAGACCTTGGCCCTTGATCGACTGCTCTTGGCTCGTTTCGAAGGCCTGCTCTGCATCGTCATCGTCGTCGAGGTAGGAGGCGGAGGAGGAGGAGGAGGACAGTCGGCGGGGGTGGGGGCGGCCGTCGGAACAGCCGCTCTTTGGCGACAGGCGACACCTGGTGTCGGAATCGAAGTCATCTGTCGTTGGTTGACCAAGGAACCTTTGCACCACGGGCTCATTTGTCTCACACTTCACCAGGTCCATTGCTAAGAACCGATGCTTTCCACCACCAGCCGCAGCTTCTTCCTCCTCCGCCTCCTCCTCTTCGTCACCATCGTCATCTGCATCGACGTCGATTCGAGGTCCAACTTCAAAGTCGTTGACTGTCCTACAGCAGTTCGTCTGCGCCTCTTCCTTCCAGGCGTTGAAGTCCATCGAATCTTCGTCGTCTTCCTCCGACTGACGCCCCTGATCGTTCGTCATGTCTTGGCCCAGCAGCGCCACTCCCTGTCCCTGATCCACTCTTCGGTCAGAATAATCAGCTAAACGAGATTGTGTGTCCAGATCGCTCTTGCCTCTGAAAATGTCATCGTGTGGCCGCTTTAGCGACGCTCTAGAAATCATTCCATATCCGGTATGTACACGACTTCCGGTGCCGGTTGTATCGTCAACCATCGCTCATTCGATGAATTAGACTTGTGCTAATGACTTCTGCAATTAAATGACCTGACACAAATACACTAGAATTAGGTCAATAACCAAAACGCCCTAGTTTTTTCGAGATTTGAAAGCAAAATTCCGAAATATGTGTCGCGTATGCAGCGTGCGAAGAAATGGTGGAACGTGTAAACTTACAACTGAAATCTTAGCATACAGTTCTCAGTGTACTTTTCAAAACCTAAACAATCCTCAGTGCACTGCTTAATTGAATCGCAAAAACTAGCAAACTGAGAATTTCTATATAAGATCGTGAATTAGGATGTAAATAAGAGCGTACACTGTGTTGACACTTCTCTATTCCTGGCCTTTTATCAGGCGATGGTCGCTGTCTTAGGTTGACTGTTGCGCGTGTCAAGCAGCAACCGCAGCGCGCCAACATTAGGCGCCACCTGTTGGATCGCTCGCTGAATTTCCATTGGCTGGCCTACGCTGTCCGTCACGCAGGCACCTGCCAGCCAGCGTCCGAAGCTACGCTGCTAAGCAACAATTGCTTGTCATCAGCTCTCGGCGCTCGGCTGCGCGCCCTCGCAATGCCTCAACGGACCACGGTTGTAAGAAACCATGGCTGTGCAAACCACTATAGACTGTGATTAACCTCAGCACCTGTGGCGTCAAGTCAGCATATTTCCAATTCGTGTTTCAACTTTTTTCTTCAAATTAGAATATTAGCTATAAATTCTAAATTATTCTTGGAGGAGGTTACAATAAAAACGTGTGATTTAGTATTAGTCGAGTTTTGAAACATAAGTGCACTTCGTAATCGTAATCGTAATTCCGAAATTTCTACAGCGCCCAACGAAAGCCGCGCCGCGGGGACCAGCTTATTCACAGGCGCTCAGTCAAAACAAACTCGATAGACAAAAGGGTCCGGTTCCAGGTCAAGATCCAAAAGTCAGACGGAGAGACAGTGTGGCAGCTACGGGAGGTGGTGTTTGGGGTTGGAGAGGAGAGAGAGATAAGAGGAAGAAGGGGTGTCAGGGTATGATCTGTGAAAGATGATTGTTTTGAGTTTTGAGTGAAAGGCCGAAGCAGAAATTGTCCATTAAATGAAGTAAGATTTTTTAATAATAATTTTTCCCAACTTAGCTGAAGCATGGAATTGATAGAGAATGAGATATTTTAAAATGCGTCGTCTAACTCGAATTAGGTGATTTGTTTGACCGACTGAATGAGCCAGGTCATAATACGAAGGCAGGAATCGATGGTCGACTTCAAGAGAATGAAAGTCAACCGTTGCCAAGGAAACCAGAAACCAACCTACGTTGAGTAAGCAAGTTAAAACAAATGAGCCTTAAGCTTAGACCTGAATGACATTAAAGATTTGACAGAAGGCACAGAACTGGGCAATGCATTCCAAAGCTTCGGACCATCCGCACCGAGAACATCCGAGAGAACATCCCGCACTGTCCTGGTGAGAGGAACATCAAGAGTCAGTGTCCATTGAACGAGTGCAGCATTCGTTGCTAATGACGGTGAGCGAAAGGCAGAGATAAGTCGGTTTATTTAATTGTAATAATTATCTTGTCAACCATAAGATAGAAAGTGGATTCTCTGCTTGATGGGCAGCCAGTGTCTTGAGTGCAATATGATGCAATATGTCGATTTTTATAAGGAGCCTTTGTTGTGACTCTTCATCGGTAACACGTCTACGCTAGCGATAGTTTGCCACTATAGATATAGTAACCAGGTGTGTAAGTGGGACAGTGTCTAGATGACTTTCATGCATGAAAAATGCAGACATAGAATATAATTTGATGTGGGAGGTGCGCGGAAAGTCAGTTTTAACTAACTCCGCAGACCCCTAGTCGTTTACACAGAAATTACTCTTTGGAAGCCAATAGAAATTTTCAAACGGCGTACTATACAGATACAACGATGGCGACCGTTTCTTCAGCCCGAACAGCTAGCCCTGGAGGGTTCAATGATTAGTTCGAAAGTCAGCCAACTTAGTCTTGATAAATATTCAGGAAACACCTGTTGATTTTAGTCCCAAGGCGACATCCAGTATAGTTGCACACAAATTGTTAAGTAAAACTTTCAACTGAAGTCTATAAAAGATACAACCGTAGAGAATCCGTCGGGCTCCATTACAGAACCTCAGATGCTTAGTGGCAAAGCTTCGCATCTCTTCACCTCATCAAGTGCTTCACTGCATTTAAATCTACTGGAATTTACATCCTAAATTTTAACCACCTTCATCCAAAATCTCACAAAGTTTTAAGTATTTTAAACCATTATGGCTTCTAATCCTATGCTAAAATACTTGCGCTGAGATTCATAAAACAGCTAAAATTCTCCTTAGCTATCAAAATGCTTTCGGCTTCATGCAGAAAGGCTATGTACACCTATCCCTCGACCGGGACTCTGCCTCTGACCCCACTGCATGCATGGAGCTTTGCCCTAAAACCCTCATTTGACCCCGCTGTACAATCCTGGATCCGCCTATTTCAGATATATATATATATATATATATATATATATATATATATATATATATATATATATATATATATATATATATATATATATATATATATATATATATATATATATATATATATATATATATATATATATATATATATATATATATATATATATATATATATATATATATATATATATATATATATATATATATATATATATGCTTAGCAATCGCTCACTTAGTCCAACTGGACTCCTGCATGGGCTGACTCCTCGTTGCTCCTTTGTCTGTAAATTCAACTGATAGTCGGTGAGGCCCAAGAATAAATGAGGGAATTCTGCGCTTCTTTCTCGAGCTCCCAGTTGGGTCGACGAACTCTGCGCCATGAGGCTTATGAAGACTTGTTTAGATCCGTTCCTGTGAGCAATATCAAGGTAGCCGAGTTGACGAACACTTCGTTGTGCAGCCCTTGGAGATCTGCTGATTCCGCACTCATTGCCGATGACCCGAGCATCTCATCTCTTGCACGTGGGGGCTTCTCTGGAACCGTCTTCCGCTGAATATCGGAACTTTACCAATAGAGGCAGTTCAGGAAACATATTCAGCTTATCTTAAGCTGGGTAACTTTGGATCTGCTACTGTAGATAGCCGCGCTTCAGTACATTAGGAGGCGCAGTATAGGGCCTTGGACAGACGTTGGCCTCTTCATGCATCGTTTTTCTTGTTTCAACGCCTAACGAAGGCCCTATGTTGCGTCTCCTGAGGTATTGAATCAGGGTTAATGTACTGAAGGCGCTGTTGATGAAGCGCTGTGTGAGTATAAAATTAAGAGGAGACTGGAAAGGAGATGAGTTGCTCGATTTCTGTGGTCATGTTAAATACTTATGTAAAACGAAGTATAATTATAAAGAGCGTTTTTCTAAATGTACAGGAGCGTTGAATGATTAATCCAAGTTTTAATAAAGAAGAATATTTGTCCAGTTATTCGCTATAGCCATTTATTAATGTTGTTAAATAATATATTAATTATGATATTTACCATATAAAAGGGACTTGACTTATGCGTTACTGCCCCTCTGACTCCTTGGATTCAAAGGTAGAAACGCAGTGTTCCATCATCAGGCAGAAAAGTCTTTCGTTCGTCGTAGAATTTTGAAGAGATGCATAGAACTAGGAAAGGTCGTCTGCCTACGAAATGCGGTACCTACGCATTTCTAGGCGAAAAGGATATATCTATAAATATCGAGGAAGACAGACAGACAGACAAATAAGCAGACAAACAAACATGCAGACAGACAGAAAGGCCGATACGGCATTCCACTGCTTCGTGATAAGTTTGTTTTTTCCTTTTCGCGACGCCGTTTTTGTGTGCGCTGGTTCCCTGCGGCGAATACGCTGGTTCCCGACGGTACGGATCGCTCAGTTGACTGGAGTTTACACTAACATTTTGAGACCCGGAGTGCTGCTCATATTAAAACAATTTGCCCGTATTTATTTAGACGATCGACGCTTGAGGCTCAGCGCCGAACCGGCGGTCGAAGCGGATTAATTACCCCGAAGACCTGTTAGGAAAACAGGGCACCAGTACCACATTCGGTTGGCGCATGTAGTACAAGAAAAACATAATTACTCTGGTTTGCAGGCGCTGTTGTCGTTGCCTTCATATTTAATAGATTTCTAGCGATTGACAATCGAAGCCACATGCAGCTACATGCCTTCTGTGCAGCCAGCTTACATACGGCGAATAGACCAACACATTCATGTATACATGCATACATAGTTACATATATACATATATACATACATACATACATACATGCATACATACATACATACATGCATACATGCATACATAGTTACATAGTTACATATATACATGTATGTATGTATGTATGCATGCATGCATACATGCACACATACATACATACATACATACATGCATACTCGCATACATACATACACACATACATACATAGCTGTCTTTGTATACATACATACACATATAGCTGCCTTTGAATAGGGGCCTACATACATGCATACTCGCATACGTTCATACATACATACAATCATACATACTTACACTCATACATACATACACATATAGCTGCCTTTGTATACATACCTACATACATAGTTGCATATATACATACATACAATCATACACACACACATACATACATGCATACATACATACATGTATGGCTGTCTTTTGTGTATATATATGCATGGTATAGCCATGCTGTAGACTTGATCATTTCCAGAGACCGGTTTGCTTAGAGAGGATAGAACATCATCGATGCAATTATAAGCTTATTTGTAAGCATTTATTCTTCATAGTCCACGTCTATCGCTCTAGGCTTGTTTTATAAACCCTGGTTTATTTATCTAAATAATAGCAAAATATTTATTTTGTTTTAATGAAATACCTCTAATAATACTTCGATTATTTCTTCTGTAGAACAAGTTAGCTCTGCCAAAGTTTGAGCCAAATAAGTGGGAGTTGGAAATGATGAATTCATGTGTTGGTCCACGTGCGGCTTCGACTGTCAGTTGCTATACTGTAGATTAGACCAATGTGGATGAATGCTGGGCAAATGTTTAGAAAACTCAGGCCAGTGTTGCAGAGGAAGGGGTTTCTGGTGCTCTCGGGGGGCAAAAGAAGAATCTGCACATAGTGGGACTATAGGGAAAGGGATTCAGTTTGGCTGGGGGGACAATGGTGGATTTAACTATAGACGCGGGGAGGGGGCGAATTTTTGTTAAATTGAAATTGTCGGGAATGGCGGCGGGGCCCATCATAATTCATCACCACTTGCCAACGGGGCCCATTACGCCCCCCCACCGATAAGTGGAATGTAACGCTCACGGCGCAACTAAGTTATCCTGATGCACATTTTATTACTTACTTACTATTTTACTACTTATTACTTTTTTGCAATTTCTTCATTATTTATATGAGTTACTGTATTACTTACTTGTTATTTTGGTCAATTGACATGAGTGACGTAACCTCAATGGAAGGAAGAGAGGAGAAGGAGGGAGAGAAAGGAAGGGATTGGACCAACATATATTAAGGTGAAACAGGGCCACGGGGGGGGGCTTAGGTTGGTCCTGGGTACACATGTAGGTCCCTTTTCGTGATCTTGTCCTTTTCGTGTTATTATTCGTACTGCTTGAAATTCAGTCCAATTGCAAACCACGTCATCGCCTCGAGGACAGATGAGGTGCAAGCGATCCAGTCCTTGCCAGACCTACACATGTTCTTAAACATTTAGAAGACCTGTTGCAAACTGACAAAGATAAGACTTACGCACTCAAAGTCAAGGTTCGCGTCCCTCAAAACAAACAAAATGCCCTATATAAAGGCTCATCTATATCTCGGTATTTTCACCACGTGCAGATCGCCCAAGCGAGAGAAGATTTCTCTGTTCTCAGTACCTCGGTACCGAGAAATATTTTGTCCGTCGCTGGTTGATGTGAGTCAGACTCCGTCGGAAACGTTGCTCCAGAAGCCAATTGCTTTTATTTAGCCTACGCAGTTTGGAAACAGTTCGTAATTAGGCAGGAGGAAAGTTTGAGGGAGTGCGAACAGAAGGAAGAAAGAATGGAGGACGGTAAGCCAGAATACACTATATTGCGAATTTTAAATGAGCGCCGACGGCTTAAGGAGCTATAAAATCTGAAGGCACACATGGCGTTCTTCGGTCGCAATCATCATTGACACGGTCCGTCTGGGACTTCGGCGTCGGATCTCGCAAATCCACGCTGAATTGTTGCCATTAGTTACTGGCCAGAGTCCCGGATGGTTTTGCGCCACCTAGTGCTCGGGGGCGCTTATTAGCATCCGATCTGTTTAATCCCCGTCGCTAGGGGCGGACCTAATCAGGGCGCAGCGTCTCTTATAGCAGACGGGTGAGGATCTGCCCGACCCCGTGACCCCGGAGCCGCTTTAAGACGCTCCGGTCAGCGGAAAATATTTGCGGCGCACGACTCGTGTGGTTTTAGTGGCGCAATAAAAGTTTATTTAGTGGAGCAATTGTTTTTAATTGATTGCAACGCCAGAGACCAAATGGACGGCTGTAGGCGGCTGCTCAGAATAATTCTCTCAGCGTCTACTCGAAGACAGGCTCCAGTGGCATCGATGGTCATTCGGCAAAGTCGAAGAGAGTGCCAGGGGCTCAAGTCTCTGGAGGTCGCTGTAGTCTGCGCAGTTGTTTCAAGTGGCCTGGCTTAATCGCACACTTTAGACTCTGGTTCGATTTTCGCTGGGAAATAAGTACGAAGTCAATTTGCTACCAGTTTATGGTCCATTCATTTTGAAATATTAACGCCGTCTTCGAACTTGACACTCAATGACTTCTAGTTTGCTCTGAGACTCCTCTCACAAACTCTTCAAGAGAATTCAGAATTCTGGGCGCATCTCAAAACATAGTAACATATAGATAATCATGAATGCTTATTCGCCTACGAAACACAATTGGGAGCCATATTCAAGACTATAGGCCTAATAACTGCTGTAAATAATAGGCCCTAGCGTATATGCTACAGATTTTTCTAGATGTGACTGTTCATTCGAGCAATTAGAGTCCTTGTCTATTATCATGTGCAGCACTGAAATAGGCAGCCTTAGACTTAGTCTTAGTCTTAGGGTCTTAGACGATGGCCACAAAAACACGTACTGCATGAGGCAACCTCTATAGACCATAAAGAGGGACTTAAAGCGAGATTTCGTGTTAATATGTTTTAAGTGTCTTTTCGTGACCTAATAAAACGACGCATAGGCCTATATGAATATATGCATGTATGTGTCAACGATCTTTTGTAGTAATCCAGATTTGTAGCATAGCGTTAACTTTAGCAAAGACTTGACTTTTCTTTATGTAACTGATAATCAAGCTGCAGTCAGTTCATTATCCAGAAGACGGCTTCAGCAAATTATCGAATTTGAGGAGATCAGGAAAGCTGATGAGGAGACATGACGGCAACGGATCGAAGAGAAGAAAAAGGGAGAAAGAAAAAGAAAGCTACAAAGTTTAGAATTCGAATGTGCGGAGCAGGCCAGACAAGAGGAATTGAGAATTCAGAAACAGGTTCTGAAACGAGAAGAAGCGGAAAGGTAAGAACGTTTGGCAATAGAACGAGAGAAAGAAGCATTGAAAGAAGCACAGCTAAAAGAAATGGTTGTCGAACAAGAAGAATTTAGAAAACAAATGGAGGTATTAAAAATAGTTGTTAAAAATAAAGTGAAAAATATTGAACTAGAAGAAAGACATAGAGTTGAAGTTCAAGGAAGAATACAGCAACGATGTGAAGAAAAGAAACAGATTAGAGCAGCAGAATGTGAACTATGGAGAGAAGAACGTGTAGAAGGACGAAAGAAATATCAAGAAGGTGAATGGTTGGTGGCTAAAATTAAGAAGATAAGTGATGCAACGAATCATGTATTAAGCTTTTAAGCTGGTCAACAGCTTCACAGTCTCAAGGGTCGACTACTGCAACAGCCTACTGGTGGGTCTGCCGTCCTGCCAACTAGGACGCATTCAGTCTGTGTTAAACTCTACTGCCAGTCTCATTTGCGGCAAGATACCATCTGACCATATCATCGCTCTACTGTGTCCCGCAGCGGATCACCTACAAGCTGTGTCCAATGACATACAAGGCTTTATTTAAATGGCGGTGCTATCTACTCGACTTCTGCATTCGACCAGCGGATGTGCGGCGGGTTTACCGACTACGATCGTCTGCGAGTAATTCAACTAAACGTCCGCAGAACTGTAACAAAATTCGGAGAACCCACCTTCGCGGTTGCCGGACCTGTGGCGTGGAACAATCTTCCTGAGTACGTCAAGTCGTCGCCTTCACTGAAGACATTTAAATCACGGCTAAAGACATTCCTTTTCAGCATATCCTTTGACTGTTTAATGCAGTAGTGAATGCACAGCATCCTTTTTTCCGACCTTGGGTGTGTTACGGCCCTATATAAATTGTCTTATTATTATAATTGTAATTATTTTTGTTTTTTGCCCGAGGTAAATATAATCACCCAGGAACTGAAAAGTTACTCAAGGAACTGTTAAGGGGTGTCTGGGAAATCAGGTCTCGTCCTCAGCAACATCAGGAAACGTGCCCCGGAAAGCGATGGCATTATAGCGCTGAATGCAGATGGCGAGGCGCTGAAAGAGAAAGGCAAATTATTATTTATCCCCGAGGTATTTATGATCCTTCGGGAAGCTAAAAAATTATCCGGAAGAAAAATTATATGGCTAATCTTCGCTGATGTCTGGCTCCTCAAAAGTGTCCCGGAAGGCAATCGAATTATTATTATTGTTGTTATTGTTATGTATTGCCAGGAAATGCAATTCGATTTTGATGGAGCCTGTGCTTGATTTTGAAACGGCGGAAATGCATAATCCATAGTTTCAAAGTAGATGAACAGTAGGCCTACTGAGTTAAACTGTTACTTCCTTTAATTACACCGACAGCCCGAACAGTGATGAACAGATATAGGCCTATCCGCTGGTTTCGATAATAATTCTGGCAAACAACTGTGGCTGAAAGAATTTAAATTGACACCGATGGGTACAAATCTCGATTTATGAATGCCAAGAAAACAGCAGAGGAAGCATCTACCATATTCACACCTTGACTGAAAAACTTGTTGACTTATTATGTGAGAAGTAGAAAGACTGACGACTACGAGAAACTGATTTGTTAGTGGCAGATAAACAGAAAGAATCGTTACCGCCATGTCCGTTCCAGTTCATGAAGTCGAAGGAAGGAACTATATGCTTTGAAGCAAGTGTTGTCACAGATCTAGCTGATATACATATCAATGAGCGGATTGGTTTGGCATTTCCCGCTAAAACAAGTATGTTAAAGGAACGTTACATTAAACGTTAAAGGAACATTACAGTAACTGTAATGTAACGTTTTTGTGTGATAGTCTAAAATACGAGCAGCGTTAGCTGTTTGGTGTGACTGATAGACTACGCATTGCATTGTTTATACGGCACACAGCAGGATTTCAAAACGAGGCCCAGATGTGAAAGGTCGCTTACATCCATGTGGCAGGCATGGTCGAATCGCGGGAAGTTGAAGTATCGCGTAGATGACGTCAGCGCAGCGTTCACAAACCTGTTACCCGCCTCCTCTCCCGACCAATGGACACGCCCAGTGGGACCCATATAGCAGCATAAGCCTAGAAACACATGTTAGCACCGACGCCCTATTAAGGGACCGGCTCTCTGGCGATTTGCCCGACACTCCAGGGAAGCCGCTTCGGTGATCTATCGACCACGGTTACAGAATACATCCGGCAGTGTTTAGTCGGATCCAGATCGCAGTACGCCCCAGGGACACGTTTCGTATTAGAATCTTGCAATGTCTGGCCAGCGAACGACAATACACTGTTATCCTTGATCTGTCGTTACGGGACTAATATTGGCTGATTACATTTGATAGAGCAGAGCAGAGAGAGAGAGAGGGAGAGGGAGAGAGAGACAGCCGATAGACTGGTTACCCGCCGGTGCAGACAATTTGACGTTATCGCCGATCAAAAATGCATTCAATACACACGCCTCAATTTATTTGTCCGTTCAAGATAAATATTACCAAACAGACGTCTCTCGCCTCCGACCTTTACGGACTAACGATCGACGGTTGAATGGACAGCAAGAACACCCATCGTCCGCACTCCGACCGACCGACCGACCGACCGACCGACCGACCGACCGACCGACCGACCGACCGACCGACCGACCGACCGACCGACCGACCGACCGACCGACCGACCGACCGACCGACCGACCGACCGACCGACCGACCGACCGACCGACCGACCGACCGACCGACCGACCGACCGACCGACCGACCGACCGACCGACTGATGCTCGCTGTTACTTAAAAAAAGGATCGACACAAGAACTCCAACTGAAAATACATCAAACGTGTTTCCATCGGTTAGAATACGCTCTGAAAGTAACGTTTGCGAACTATAGCGCCAACAGGTATCAGCGTGGCATTACACTAATTAAAGTTACATCGCGTATAAGTAAAAGTTACAAATATTATGCATGTGTGTGTATGTATGTAGGTCTATGTGTGCATGTATGTATTCATGCATGCTTGCATATATGCATACATGTATGTATCTATGTATGTATGTGTGTGTGTGTATGCATGTAGGTATGTATGCATGAATGAATGTTTGCATGTATATGAAATGTTGCGTTTTATAGTAAGCTAATAATGCCTCTTAGAGGTATCAGACGGAACAATTTGAAACTGGAGAACTCTGTCCCAGGAAGACGAGCCAAAGCATGAGAAAACCCACCGTGCTCAAGCCCCCAGAAGGTAACGTGGGACTAAGAGTTCTGTCCGACTGCACAACGTAGTCATCGTTGACCTGCTGATCGGAAACATGAACACAGAACTCTCCGATTCACCTTTTTCAGTTTGCTTATCCCATCCTAGGCTGCCTCTTGATTCATCGGACTGACTTTCTGGATAATGAACTGACTGCAGCTTTTTTTTGACTAGGCCTAAATTTGTCTTACTCACTTTATATCCTGGCGAAACCTAGTGTCAATTTTTACAACGGTTCAATAGCAACCGAACAGTGTCAAACAATCAATATCTTCATCATCGTCGTGTACTTCATAAGATGCTTGACTGGTTTAGACCTAACTCTCGTTGACCTTCCTCTAAACTGGAATCGCGATATAGGCCTTAAGTAGCTGTAAATGTGCACGGTATAGTGACCGTATGGCCTCGACCAAGCTAATTTTTGCAATGGAGGTCATACCATTATTGTCACTTTCAGACAGAGTCCCCCGTATTAATGAACTGCTCAAATTTAGTTTTAGAATTCTTGATTCGTGTCCTTGCTTCCGTTCATCTGAGTTTGGAAAGCCAGTGCAAAGAAGAAAGAGCATTGGATCCAGAGGGTCATGCACCTTCCCCCTTCCCTATTCTTAGATGGGAGGCGACCCCTTGAATCCGACAGTGCTCACGAGGATTAAGTACCATTAATGAACAGTTTCAGCCAAGCGTGAAAGCGTCATCTTAACAAGCGATAACAAACAAGAGTCTTCACACGTTCTGTGTGCTAGTTACATGGGTAGCATCCCTGTTTCGTGTTGCCACATTGCAACATGGTAGCTTCGTCACAGTCGGCCCTCATTCTGGAACAGACTTCCATACAACCTTCTCCTTTCTATGCCTCTATTTCGCCGGCGGTTGAAGACCATTCTACTCGATCGTGGTCTTGTGTTGTCAAGTCGAGAGCATCTCTGATGAGCTTTCTTGAAGGGGCGCTATATAAATGTGCACTTAGACCTACAGATTACAAAATTACAAATTGCTATTGGATGTCTAATACGCGTTTAGCGTATGGAGTCAGCGTACCGTGTTGTAGGGCTACGCAGAATATAGCTCAGAGCCTCTGATAAAATAATTGGAGACTGGCATTATATAAAATATTATTAAATTAATTTTTAAAAAGGTATCAAAATTCTTAACGCTTTTGTGAGGTTCTAAAGATGTGATCAGTGAAAGGATAGGCCGTAATGAATAGGTAAGTCTAAGGACATAGCGTGTCAATACACTTGTGGTTCTTTTTCAAGGATGTACCACATTTTCTGTCGTGCTGCGTTGCATCGTATTTTGAAGAAAAGACAACTGCTTGCCCGACTGACTGACGAGTGGTGGGCCTACAAGTAGCAAAACATCTAGTAGGAGGAAGAAGGATGCAGTTGGACGGACGGACGGACGGACGGACGGACGGACGGACGGACGGACGGACGGACGGACGGACGGACGGATGGACGGACGGAATAAGTCTTAAGATAGTCAGAGAGAACAGTATACAGAGATAGAGACAGAGAAAGAAACAGACGCATAGATGTTCGCAAGTTGTGAAGCCAGAAACTTGGGTAAAAAAGGTGCAGCTGGCGGAAGGGCGAGCAGATAGATCAGTGGTCGATTATTGGCCTCTAAATGCTTTCATCGAACACCAGCCATTCGATCTGGCTTATCCAATGGATTATGATTACGATTTTACTTGAAGCAGCCATCGATTGACGCGTCGTGCACTGTATTAACGGCCCCATTGAAATCATTAGATTAGATCAGGTTGTCAAGATAAGCCAGGAATCGACCATGTAGCCTTCTGTAGCCTATAGACGTGCACTGGAAGAGAAAGAGAGCAACCTGGATCATATGTAGGCCTAAGCTCGTTGGCAATCGCACAAGAAGGGTCGTCCATTAAGGATGTCCGAAAAGGGTTGAGTGAGGGGTAAACCAAATGCAGACAAGGGGAGAAGGTTATGCCACTGAGGACGCCCACATCTAAATCTGGTACATGCTTAAGTAGGCCTACAGCCAGTGCCTTAAAGACCAACTTCAGAAGCGGTCCCTACTGCACTGGATCTAAATTAGTCGAGTTCCACTGCTGGACGCGGCAGTATCAAAGTACCCCACTACATAGCTCAGTTAGCACTGCAAGATCAGCAGGGAGGCATAATCTATACGTTTTAGTGCTCCATTGGAGTGCGGACATTCGCAAGGGGGGGGGTGAGAAGGGTAATGTCAAATGCGGACAAATTCTGACAAGGGGAGGGAGGGGTCCAAAATAGGTCATTCTTTGCGGATGATTTCCATGGACGATCTCAAAGATCTTATTTTAGGTTTAACTTGTCCTTAGGCCAATATAGTCTGTTTTCTATTTATACAAAGCTAGTTTACAGCCTTTAGGCCCAGGAGATGTGCATACTGACACGGACTCAGAGGTGCAGGTCTCAAATGTTACCGCCCACACGGTAGGCCAATGCGCACACGGTGAAAAATATTAGAGGGAATACTGGTCTGAATGGGCAACGTGGTCCTTAAATGGAGTTCGGGGCAAAGCCTCAACCACCAACGATTCAACTTCGAATTTGTAATCCGTGACTTCCCTTCTTCCTCTTATCTCTCTTTCCGCTCCAATCCCAAACACCACCCACCGTAGGTGCCACGCCGTCTCTCTGCCTGACTTTTGGATCCTGACCTGGAACCGAACCCATTTGCCCATCGATTTTGTTTTGACTGAGCGCCTGTGAATAAGCTGGTCCCCGTGACGTGGCTTTCTTTGGGCGCTGTAGAAGTATCGGGATTACGATTACGATTGCATGAGTTTGCTTCTGGAAGGAGTTGTCAGTGGCGGACCATGTAGGCCTAAACCTCTGCAGGTCCTGCTATCAGCTGTGCCAGATGGGTCATACGACGCATCTATCGTTTAGCACCACAGCGATCCTCGTTCATCCCGATATATCGATATGCTTAAATGCATACTGCCTGTTACTTGAACAAATTATTACGCCATCTTTCCACGGAGCAGCAGAACGCCTTCAGAACTGGGTTGACGTAGGGTTTCGCATTTTGGCCAGCCACAATATCTTCAATCTACGCTGACTACCACTAATTCGGCAGGCCAACTAGTACACCACCTACAGGCCTCATCCTCCGACTGCCTCACCCATCCCTGACAACCACGTTCGCTGTGACCCACACTGACCCGTATAGTTGACCACCATTTGCCACCGGTGGCACAGTGCGGGTCAGCTATTGGCCCAATGAGCATGGCTGTCTGGGAGGCTTTCAGCTGACTGATTCAGCTGACTGAGACTGTTCGGTCGATGTTCACTATGCAAGCAGTGCGAACAGATCACGATTAAAACTTACCTTCTCAGAACTGTCCTGCAGCAGCTGTTTTTACAGTGTATGGGTTTCAGCTGGACTCAGTCTGGCAGAGCCACTCATTGATGCTACATACAGTATGCTGTAACAGTAGCGATATAGAAGTTTTCCTACTGGAATTAACCCCAATTTTCCACCACAAAAAGAACCACTCTGAGATACCCGGAACCATACCCATCAAACTGCACAAGAACCCTGTAAATAGTCAGAAGATCGAAGTCAGAAGCAACCACTAACATAAGACATAGTTTTACACCAGATGCATTTACTGCTCCCTTTTAAAAATTATTTGCTACAGTTATTTGATTCTAAACAAAACATGGACTTCAGTTTTTGTAATTTTTTTAAACAACCAAAGTCTAAAGAATCGTTTAATTAAAACATTGCTGCCAGTGAAGTCGTTAACCTGGCATCAAAAGAAACAAATGTACAAGACAGTTTCTTCGCCACAATCTAAAAAAGGAAATTCATACTTTCTCACAACAGAAATCGTAAACAGAAACAGAAAAAGCAGACAGCAGCAGCAGAAGTGACAGAAATTACCACATCAAACACACGATTAAACTGATTTATTTCATTTGGGAACATTTACTACATCTTTGCATCAGAATCAGACTACTGAAGCTTAGAAAACCTTCATCTGTAAAAATGAGGCATTGACTATGTACAAAAATATCAGCCACACGTGAATACCTACTAAAGCTGTGCTGAAGACTCAAATAGATGTGATGAAACAGCTCAACAAAAACCTATGTGTAAATTACTCCAACATGACTACAATAACGTGTGACACAAGTTACTGAAGTGGTTGCAACTGGATAACACACACACACACACCAACTGGTAAAAGTCAGATTTGTAGCCAAGATACAAAATTAAGGAAATGCTTTATTATTCTTAGCCTTATTCCATAAGTCGTCTTTGAAACTGCTAATTTTTCTTCCAGTAAGACTATTTTCCGTCTGCATTCAGTGCTATGCCATTGGATTCAAGGGAGCTTCCCATAACACTGTTGAAGATAAGGCCAAATTTTTCAGACATATTTCTTTCTCCTTCTAATCTTATTTAAAATCCTAAAATAATTATGATAATTAAAACGATAATAATAATAATTCAGCGGCTTAAAAAATATGCAAGTTCACTCCTTGCAAAACACCACTCTGTCCATCTGGCTGTTGAAAATCTTGGTTAAACCTGGCTCAGCATTCATCATGGAAGTAGTGCATCCAAAAGATCAGTTTGCGCTTCTAGGATACACAAGAACCAGTCATTACTTTCAATGCCGCCAATTCAAAGTTTCAAAGCCACTGCTTCCCACAATATGTTCTCTCTGTCAAACTAGGAAAGACATTCCAGTGTTCACTGCGGGTCTAGGGATAGTAATATTTTCACATTAATTAAATACTAAATATTATATAATAATAATTTTATAATTTTACGAAGTTAGCCCTGAACTACTTTGCACTGGTCAGTTTTAGGTGAGTTTCAATGAGCAGAATGCATTTAACTAAAAGAATGCTTCAAATAAAAATATCTTTGTTTCAGTTTTTAAAATTTAAACAGTTGTCTGTTCTGCCAAACAAGTTTCAAATTCAATATGAAACAGCTTCAACTAATTTATCTGCTGACTGTTTAAGAAATGCATTTCTTCTCATTTCAAAATATTAGCATTCTGTTCTTCAGCTTGTTTCTTTGTCTTGATGTGGATGTTATGAGATTGTGAATGCAATCACGTTATTCTGACTTTGCCATCACAAAACAGATCGCAATACATGCAACGATGAAGCTGTTGAAATTTCAAGTTACACATTGTAGCCGATTAGAAGCAAAAATCAAAATCTCAACAAAGACAGACTACACAAACTAAAGTGATAAACATATAATAAACATATAATAAGCACATCTGTAGAAAAGAATTAAAACTGTTTTCTAACCACTACAACTAATTCACATGAGTTTCCTCACCACAGAAGACGCAGATCGCAAAAACATTATTTCCCATGTGACCATAGATGTTGACATTCTCACAAAATAAACAGTTCAGATTTCAAACTACTTAAAAGTTCACTCTATCACAACAACTTATCCAATGCAGCATCTAAAATGAAACCACTGGTCACTTAAATACTTAAAATTTTCACCGAATAAACATCACATATCAAATACAAAACTCAAAGTTCAGCGTGTATCTTTCACTTAAAACAAGTCAAAAAATTTGAACTTCGTGCATTCACGCACATGTAAAATCAATTATTCATTTGATTTCTGTTCATTTCTGTTTAAATATATATAAACCAAAAAGTACCCAATCATCCAATTTCTCAAATTCATTTTGCCCACATCTGTGTTGGTTTCCAAGTAAAGACAGATCAATTATAAAAACTATCAAGGTACTGATTAAGATAACCCCTCATCATGTTTTAAAAGCACACAGCCTATGTTCATAAAATGTAAAAATTTCATTTAACATAAAAATTTCATTTTTAAAATCTCTGCCCAGTAACCCAATAATCTGAATGTACTACACACTAACTACATACCACCAATCCAAATGTTACTTCAAGATGCAGAAAACTTCTATTTAATGGCTGTTCACTTATACCTTAGCTGCTTCAAAAAAAGCTTCAAGGCCAAATGTCTTAAAAAAGCTTCAAGGCCAAATGTCTTCAGCATCTAACAACAGGCCAATTCATAGGATCTAAAAATTATTTGTTATAAACTTATATAATGACTAATCTTTCTTTCTAACAATGATTTTCTTAATTTAAGTTTAATTACATACTTTTCCATTTGGGTCAAAGCAAAATCAAACAAGAAGCAAGATTGCAATTTCCCACTCGCAGACAAGACATTGGGTACTGTGTGAAAATCTCACACATATCTTCCTCACAATTTATAGATATGTAACAGGAAATTTATACTTCAAGGAATCTCCTACCCAGCTCTTAGTTAAAGAGTGCTAATTCAACAGTAATATGACTCATCCCATTCTGCGGTTAAGCAACGAAGGGTTTCATACACTGAGACCCTTAGAAATTATACTGCAGTGGTTTTGCTATTCATATGTCCTTGGCATTTAGAATCCTCTAGCATGCAATCCCCCACCAGCATACCAAATTACCAACACAGATATGCAATGGAAAGCATGGTCTTGTGGAGCACGGGGAATCAAACACAAGACCTTGTTGTGAAAGACTGCTGCATAACCATTTGTCACTCTTGTCTCAGAAAAAAAATGCAGAGATTAAAAAGTTCATGTCTGTACATACATCGGCATTTCTGTTTTTCTTCTGAAGCACATTACCTCCCTTATCACATCAAATATGCACATTGTACACAGTATTAAAAACACTTGGTGTCTAGTCAATAACTTAAGTCACTACAGAAAATTCATCATTACACTTGTCAAACAAACAGATTTTCATGTTGAAAATAACATAATTTTATGAGCAACAACAACATTGACACACCAGAGATATTAGGCAATATGTACACATCACGATAAAGAGAAAATGCACTCAAGCAATCTGATCATCTCAGCCTCTTCCTTGATTTCAGAATTACTCTGAATCAAGTTGCTCCATCATATGATAGCCATTCAGTCTTTTCCAGCTGTCTGTCCCTTGACCAACTTCCGTGATCAGTCATGCAGAACTCTTGCAATAAGCCAAGCAAAAGCACACTTTGTCAGTGACTAACTTCTAATAATCCTAGAAACTATGAAAATATAAATACTCAGAACCCAAAAGATAAACGTTATTATTGGACTTATGCAGCCAGTCCTAATACACCACAAAGCAAAACATTTCCAAATCACTGTATTGACTGGTCATCCAAAATCAGGCACAATCTGCCAGCCACAGCAGCTCCATCCAGCTGATGGCAAGTAATCTGTAGTGATGTAAAATTAAGGCTTTTTATGCACCTTCTTATGAGGTTGCAGTGCTGTGACTGGATATCTTCTGGCCAAACAGAACACCAATCTAATATCCAGCTGATAGCTTATCTGTTAAACTGTTCCTTCAGACGCAGGTAAAAGACTACAGCAATACCTCTCTGCCACCCTAACCCTTAACCAACCTAGAAGCCATCCTCATCTTAGTGAAAATAAGACTTCTTCAGTCATCCTGTGGAAAAGGAACAAGTCAGTCCCTTTTAGTCCATAAAAGATTGATGCTTTCACTGGAGATGAAACGCACCAATGGAAAAAAGGGCAAATGAGTCGAACCAAGTGGAAAAGGACCAAAAGAAAACAGAGAATTGTTGCACTGGAAAAAAGGGCCAATCAAAACGGGTAAAGAGAACCAATGAAATAAGGTGATTCAGTTACCCTGAGTGAAAAATGCCTACTATGTCATGTCTTCCTTTGCTATATGCAAAAGTGGGTAACAAAAGGTTCAACTACAACCCACCTTCAGTCCAGGTGGAACACAAAGCACATCGAAAAGATGGGGGGGGGGGTGAATACTGGAAAAGGCTCAAAAATATACAGAAAGACTAGTAAACCATTTCCTAGTTCTGATGAGACTCATAGAGCAGGCTGCTCAATGCCCTAAATACCAAATGCCTAGTCAGTATTTCAAAGAAGTACTCAAGAAAAATATCTGTAATTAAAATTGAAGACTACATCATTCACGAGTCCATGAAAACTGTAAACCACAAACAATAAGCTGCTTTTTAAACTTTTGCGCTGAAATAATATGAAAACTGCCATTCAGAATATGTGGCAATGTTTATAAAGGTCCAAAGCACAACATCGCTCTTTCTGCTATTTTTAAACATATCCTCTTCCCCATAAAATGCTTCAATATGAAAAGGCAGCAACATGATTTCACAATGTAACATCTTTGTAGAAAAAATCAACTTGGAAAAAAGGAAGATTACCACAATGAAAATTGCTTTCTAGAATTTATTAGTTGTCACCAACAGGTATTAGGGGTTGTCCATAAAGAACATCTGCAGAGGCAGTGCCCAGGGAGGGGGTGACCCAAATGCACACAACGGGAGGTGGTTTGCCCAGTTCAGATGTCCACATTTAAATTTGGTACATACAGTTATTTCAATACAGTCTGTGCCGTAAACACCAACTTAAGTCAGACAGCCTGTACTGTGCTGGATCTAATATGGGTCCCTGTGATGGATACCTTTCCCCCAGAGCATCATTAACCACATGTGATCAAAAGGCTTTAGTGCTCAGTTAGAGCACAGACATCCACAACAGGGAAGTGGGGAGGATAATGCCAAATGTGGACAGATGCAGACAAAGGAGAAGCAGGGCTCCAAAGTAGGTCATTTTTGCAGACATCCTTTATAGACAATCCCTTAAAAGTTTTGAACGTCACATCGTCTGTACGTTTGTGAATGCCCATGACGTCAAACACACCTTAAATGAAAATGCAAATGAAATGCAATATATAAAAAAGAAAAAACAAAATGCTGTCATATGCGCAAAACGGTCCAAAGTTTGAATCTAAAAAACTGTTATAGTGGTTCAAAAACAGCGGTCTACCGCTCGTCCACTGCTGTCAGTTTTGGTGGTTCAAGAAAGTCTTCCAAGTCGCTGGTCACAAATTTCCTTTCTGATTCAACCAAAAGTTCTGGAATATCACTGAAAGAATCGACACTTGATACTTCCTCTGGTGTCTCTCTTTCCCATGGCACAAAAGTTCTTTCACTATCAGATTCTGCCATTCGAAAGAGCTCTGGGGTTTCCACAAGAGACGACTGAATGTCATCATTGGGTAACATATCATCTTGCTGATTTGCACAGACAACAGCATCCAACAATGATTCTAAGAGATTTTCATCATTTAACTGGTCAGAATCTAAACCAAGCAACATGCTCAACATTGCTGACACCTTGCACCTTAGACGAACAAGGCAATCACGAGGAGATCTACAAAGATCGACCAACGAATTTAGACATGCACCTTCAAACTCTGAGGAATGAACTTTAATTTTGGTAGATTGTTTTCTTGAACTGTCCAGTTCTTCACAGACAACCTCAACCATTTCGTCGACTGCCGGTCCACTTACATCAAAGCGGTCGGGCAGGTGGAGCTGAGGCACTAGCGTCTTCAGCAGCCAGAAGACACTATGTCGCAGCTTCATTAACTGCATCTGGTCTGATATAAATGAATTCTCACACAATAAACTTGTGCTGGGCAGAATACAAAATGTCTCTTCTAAAATATTCAACTCACTGTTATCTTTGGTGTTACACATAGAACTTGTGCTTGGCAGGTTAAAAAGCAACTCATCTGGAATAATCTCACTTCCAGCTTGAGCTTCACATAAAGAAGTCACATTCAGTAGGTCAGGAATAATTTCACTCTCAGCCTGGGCTTCACATAAGGAACTCGCACTCAGGAAATCAGGAATGTCTTCACTGTCACCTTCATTTTCAAATAATAAATCTGAACTTAAAATATTACTCAACACGTCATCTGCAGAGATCTTGCTCTCCAACTGATTGAGTGTATCAACTGAGATATCAGCATTCTTGACACCCACACATTCTGAAGCACTGGAGCTCTGCACAGCATTAGATGTTGTTTCCACTTGTGGCACTGATTCTTGTTTGACAGAGATGCCAAGATTCAAGTGCATATCTTGCATCCTGCTCAAACTGCTACGCAACAACACCGATCGATGAAGCTGGGGTACAAGGGTAGATCTACGAAAAATTCTCGCATGTCTACGAGTAACCTGGTAATTTCCAGGACCTGGTCGGAAAGAAACAGAAGCATGAACTGGTTGGTCAGACTTTATAAACTTTGTGAACTCACTGAAAAAGCCTGTGTTTTTCTTGCCCTTTGAAGATTCATCAGCATTTGGTATCCTACTGAATGAATCTTTCAAGGGCAGCTTTTCTGAGATAAATTCCTCACTTTCATTCACAGCACATGATGAAGTCACCACTGGCAGGCTACTGTCCTGGCCAACAATCACCTGAAAGTTATTCCCACTCGTGTTGACTTCGTCGACACATGTTTCTCTGCTCGACCTAGTTCTTCCATATTTTTTGGAAACTACTCTGACTCTCTTTGCAGAAGGTGACAACGTCTGAGTATGTTCTCTGTGGTTGCAATCAACAAACCTTGTACCTTTTTCACTAAAATTGTTACCCACAATGTGCGACTTTGTAGAAAGTTTATCATCATGACAAGTACCAGAGTCAACAGCAGCTGCATCTGCCTTGTCCTTACAACCGCCAGCAAGAGCTCCAACTGTCAATTTAACACAGTCTCCATGCCTTGACAGTGTTTTCTTTTTCTTGAACTCTTTTCTGTGTCTTGTGGTTGATGAGACTGCTGTAGAAAGGGACCTGCTTTGGTGAAGTGATGACAGACGTCTGCTGCGGCTATGACACAACGTCTTGTCAGAGAAAACTGAGCTATGTGAAACCGGGGTCAGCTGACCTTGCACAGTGCTACTGATCACACCAGGCGACTCGATGTAATCAAGTCGTGGCTCTAGCCCTCTGTGTTTCAACTCATCCACCACAGTCTGTGTTGACTCAACAGGACAAGCTCTTAGTTTTATCACAAGTGGACCATTTTTGGCATTGTTAGAAACAAGGGTGTATTTCTTAGTTAAAGTTTCTGAAACTGTCCCCACTTTCTCTAACAGCTTTGAACTCTTTGAATCTGGTTGCTTAGCCTCCTTGTTTGATTCTCTGGTCATTCTTAGAAGATCTTTTCTGTCTTTTTTGAGTAAGTTATCACTGGAACTCGACCTCCTTCGCTTCGGCAGTGAGACTGCCCTCTCGAGATCATCCGACCTTGAGTCAGGCATTACGCTGCTACTCGTGTTTCCATCATCACGACGAGGTGGTGAATTGAGGTCAACGCCGCTGTCTTTCGGTGAAAGTTGGACCTGACTTGAAGGCAACAGCTGAGATGAGATGGAGCAAACAAGGTCATCACCCACCCACTTCTGAATCCGTGAAAACAGGTTACACTCATCACCTTCCCTATGCCTCTTTCGAAGACGTAGCTCTCGGCAACATTTGAACGGTTTTAAGGTTATGTCAGCCATCCAGCTCAGCTTCTCTACTCCAACGACCGGAAGTACATTTGGAATGCAGATGTCCATTTCCTTTTGCTTTCATCTGGCACCAACCTCAGCCATCCTCAGAAGTGCTTCTCTGCAATAAATCCAGAAAAAATCACCTGAACACCTACATAAAACAGTCTGTACCGGATCTCAATAATTCAAAATGTGATATAGTACACATCACTGGTGTCCCTTAATTTTTTACATTAGGTAACACTGATAACAGAAACAAAAGCTTGGATTAACTAATAACAAAAACATGGCCAATAAACAATTTAAAATAATTGCTTATATACACGTTTTAAATGTGGTAATATAAATTTGCATATTCAGCAAACTACAATAACTGCTGACATTTTACAAGTCTAGTTTTTATGAGAACTACAATGTTTTCAGTTTTGGCTTTGCAGTATTGCAAGATCTAATGTTTCTGATCTCTAGAATACATATGTAAATCAGCCTAAAAATTCTTAAAGACACTAAAATCCACAAACCCTTCTAGTAAAAGAAAATTAAATTTCCCAAACATTCAGAAACAAGGTCATCTATATTAGACCAGTATTAAATAGATTTTGAAACAAGATTCACATAATCTGTGTCATCGTAAGATTATTCCACACAGACTATTGGGGTACAATACTGAATCATTGCTATGCTGCCGACAAACCGCAACTTAAAATAAAAACAACATATCGTGTGCAGTCCACTCGTTTGAAATGTCGCCGACTTGGCAGTTTTTGTAATTACATTCAACGGTCGTCAACCGTTGGGGATTGCCGAGGGAACCCGATTAGTCATAGCCAAGTCATGAACCAATTGGCTCACCAACGCCCGCGCACTAGTCAAAAAATAGCCATGTCAAATACAAACCTCACGCTAACACATCCAAACACAAAACATCCATGCATCACACACGACCCAAGCTTACTGAATGCTGCATTTTACCACAGTTACGATAACGAACAGATAGTGTCAAAAAGTCCACTGAAGCATTTCAAAACGTTTACGTAACGACGATGATTTCGATTTCAATCGCATCCGCCATTATGGAAAGACACAGAATTTTCTACACTGTTTACTTTAGTTTACATTATTAACATAGACTACGTTATTTATGAGTTCAAATGAAAACCATTACGTCATTTAAATGACGCGCTATCTACAATTGACTGGTAACCAGTAGCCCCTATAAGGTATCAATTCGTATTACCAGTTTTTAAAATATTTTAAAATGGTTTTAGTCAATATAAATATGTCTATACAACTTGGTTTATCGCCTCTTTTGAGTCGTTGTTACTTATTAGAACATTTGTACACAATTTGATCAATCGCATGCAGGCGCTTTATTGCGGCTCTTTATACGTCATCAAACTCAAAACTACATATGTAATGCATAGTAAGAGATAATAATTGTAATTTTTTTAAAAATTATTCAGCGGTTTGATCCGGTTGCTCTTGCTCTCGATTAGGGCTGTCGCGAGTACTACAGTAATCTCGAGAATCGAATAGTTTTTATAGTACACGAGTACTCAGACTTTTAGCTATATATTTTTTCATGAGTTATTGAGAAGTCTGCTAAATGCAAATCCAGCTCCAAGCTTCAATGGAATGCTTTCAATGGCATTTGTTTTTAATTTCACATGAGGACCTGAGACTGGAACTCAGGCCACAGAGGTCAAAAGGCGATATATTGCCTGTTCTGCTAACATGTCAACACTATACTTCCTAGAGCTCTATAAATGTCTCTGGTAATCATAGTCGTAATCCCGAGATTTCAACAGCGCCCAACGAAAGTCACGTCACAGGCCCTCAGTCAAAACAAAATCAATAGGCAAAATAGTTCGGTTTCAGGTGCTCGTCCAATCTAAAATTTCGGATTCTCCTCTTACACAGACACCTGTTTCTAACAACCTCGTAAGCCAATGTACTTCAAATACTATACTTACTCCATGTGTGTACGTGAGATCTGCGTCCGACATCGCATATTATGATTGGCTAATTGCGACATTCTAATAGGTAGCACGCTCGGTTTGTAATTTCCCAGTACAAGTAGGCCTACTTCCCATTGCGCTCAACTTAAACACAACCCACCCTAACAGCTCCTCCCCCCTCTCTCTGTCTGGCCTTCTGGACATATGGCATTTTTGGACAACCCCACTGATTTGACTCAGCGCTCGTGAATAACCCGGCGCCCTGCGCTTAGCTTTTAAATAGCGCTTTAGAATTTTCGAGTTTACGATTACCATTACGAATGTTATGAAGAAACGAAACAATGCATAGGCCTACGGTAGGGCCCTATATGAAAAGAGTAACAGCATTTATAGGCCTATGTTGTAACTCAGCTAGAGGGATCGATATAGCCTAGCCCTAGCAGAACCAGCTTGAATGTGGGCACTCCGGAGTTTATAGAGTCATGTTTGGGAAGGATGTGCTTTATAGGCTGCTGCTGGGTTTAGGAATCTTTTCGATGTAAATTTAAAATTGTTAAGGAATCGTGTATAAGTCATAGCTATGACGGCCACTAAAGTAACCCAGTATGCTGTGCAGTTATTATATTGTAGAGCCTACCCTCAGTGCCTAGCTTAGTTCGTTTTTTCACTTCCTCTTTCAGGTCGTTCTGTCGATTCTTTGTTGTCATACAGGTCTAAGCTAAAGCGCCTGTGAATAAGCTGATCCGTGTGACGTGGCTTACGTTGGGCGCTATAGAAATCTCGGGATTATGATTACGATTACTCGTGTCTTTCAACTTGCTTACTCACAGTAACCTGGCTTATGGTTTCTCTGACCTATCGGTATTCGAGCTGGCTCCTCCAATGGTTTATGATAGCGATTTTGACTTGAAGCGACTAACGACCGATGCCTAGGGCATTATTATAACGGCGCTATAGAAGTCTTTAGAGTAGCTTAGATTATATTTAGAGTAGGTTACACTTACACCACAGCCGTATGTAAAATCTTCAAAATTTGTCATAGCAACGTTGAGTCTATATTGCACTTTAGGCAGGAACCTAGATAAGCTTACTGGAGGTTGACCGGAAGACTATGATATTTAAAAAATATTCTTTCAGTGTATATGCTGTTGTCAGTTTTGTATGTGATTTCCTGTCACCATAATTGATAGAATTTTTCTGAAGATGTCCGTTGTATAACGTCACATCGTAATCGTAATCGTAATCTCGAGATTTCTACAGCGCTCAACAAAAGCTAAGTCGTTATGAATTGCTGTTTTTCTTATTTCTCGTGTTTTGTTTTTGTTTTTTGTGCTACCATTATATGATGAAATAAAAAGTCACACACACACACACACACGCACACACACACACACAATTTTGTCCACCAAGCCACCACGATGTATAAGGGAGCTATACGAATAGCGGAGATCAGTTGAACCGCATAAACAGACGCCATCTTTGGTATTCTGTTGTGTTGGTTTATCGAAATTCTGTAAGAAACAACTCAAAACAGGTTTTAAGTCTGTAATTTATATTTTAGAAATAGCGAATAAATGCTTGTAAAACCGTCGTATGCGGTGTTTATATGACACAAACAATTTAAGCCCACAACAGTGAGACGTGTTAAGGGCGTACCCAGCTGGACCAAGTAATGAACCCTTTTTCGAGACCGGATATGAGTTAGACTGAACATTGACAACAACTAATGAACATATAAACGTAATAGGTAAATCATATTTTAGCGTATTTTGTTCCCCGTAGAAACCGATAGCGTAATTGGTTATTTACAGTGAATTAGAGTAAGAGAAAATATCTGACAGTGCTTTTTCTACCGAAGATCAAATTCTTATGATCGAAATTAAATTCATTTTGTTGGCAAAATAACGACATTAAAAAGAGGTTTTATTTGAAGTTATTGCTTGTCTCTTTTATGCTTTTGATGGTAGGTTTTTCTTTGACGAAAAACTACAGATCGCGGTACGTCATTTGGCCATAAGGGAGGGAAATTCTAGAATATATCTGGCCATTTTGCCTGATAATTATTCATTGTCATGCAGTACCCTATGTCAGGACACAATAACGATGTGTTGCTTAGAACTACGCTATTTAAATTCTGTGGGAAATATATGCCATATGCAATTAGTGATTTGCAAGAAATGTGGTATAAAAATGTAATCAAGTTTGGGTTTCTGCTTGTTTGTTTGTTGGAATTTCACATATTAAATTCATTTTGTAAAAATACAAAAATGGTATATAAGTCACCATGTCACTTGATCCATTGTCTTTGTTCGTTGCTTTAAATGAAAAATAAAGTGTGCAAAGTTACAATTTAGCTCATGACACCACAGGATAAAGTACGCTAAAATACAACTTTACCAATATCTTGTATGATATGCATATGTATATACATATATATATATATAATGTTATTTGTTCCTGAAGTAAATATGATCCCTGAGGTTTTAAAACTATGTTCAAATAAATATTATTATTGTTATTACTAATATGGAATTCACTACTTATTTTGGTCTGCTTTGCTAGTTCTGTATTGTTGGTTAGGTCGGGACTAAAGTCCCATCGTTTTTGTATTGTTAATCCTCTATAGCCTGTCGTACAGTCTCAGGGTCTCTATGGATTTCAACTGGTTCTGTCCAATGTTCTGTTCATTTTGTTATGAAATGCAGGTTTGACTAGAAGCGATCGTTGATGGAGGCATTGATGCTTTGTGCCTTATGATAAAGGCATTATAGAAATTTCAAATTCATTTAGATTTCGTTATTGTTATCACTGTATTTATTTTATTTGTCTATTTTTCTTATTAGTGGTGGAGTATCATTGGCTTCTTGTGCAGCAGAAGTTTGCATATGTCTTAAGTTGAGTCCATGTAAAAACGTTTTCAACAAAGCATACCCCATATATTCTGCAACTGTGTATTGCCCACAATGGTTTGCCTAAGCACGTTTCACTATACTAGCTGGTTAACAATTATATTGTGTCTTGCTTTAAAAATTTGTATGGGCTTAGAATTATCACTTTAAGCTTTTTTGTTATATTGTAAGACTACTTGCATTTTTGGTTTTATGAAACTAGGATAATCACATTTTGATCACTTAGCAGTTCAGAAACCTTGGAACAGCTTTAATTTTTTTCAACAACAGTGAAAATCCTTTATTCAGCTTGAAAGTCATCACAAACAATGGACCCTGAATTTGAGCAACGCCTACTTCACGTCCAGAATGGCCAGAGATCTGCCAACAGTCCAGTAAGATTTCTGTCATGGTACCATTTCAATTGGCTCACATAGATATGCCTCACATTTTGATCAAAAAGCAAGTTAGAGTAATAATGCATATGGCAGACAGTAAGAGAAAAAGTAGAGGGGATTAAAAAAGAGATGGCAAATGACTGCATAGAGTCACAGTGTTCATGTGGGACAGGAGAATGGAGTGATGAAGTTATGGAGTAGAAGTTGTAATGAGGACGTTGATGAAGCCATTGTTCTAATCTGATGTAGAGACTTCTGTAGCTCTGCCATCATATCACTTAAGGCATTGATAGAGGATTGTCTTGAAGTGAAATTACAGTATGTGTTTGCAGTCCACTGGACAGGCTGGGTCAAAATCTGAAATGTTGGAGAGATATATCAGCAAAGGATAAGCAACTTGGAAAGATAGGTTATGATGCTAGACCTGACTGACAACTTCAGTATAATGGACAGAACTGGACAGCAAATTTCCAAACTTCAGACCAACCACAATCAAGAGCCCTGTACTGTTCTGATTTCAGAAATAACAAGTCAGGCTATCTCATGATCATGTGGAATATGTATGAGTCTTAGGGGTAAACAGAACATCATTGGAAGATTATTGGGCTCTCTTGTGCTTTTTTTCTCTTGGTACATGTTTGTCCTGCTTCACCTTAACTCACAGTTTCTGTTTACCTGAAGTCACAGTCCTTGTAAATAATGGTGATGACGATGAGGTTGATTTCTTGTGGTTATGTTTGTTTGGCATTAGGTTTACCGAAGCCCAGTGAAAGAGAGTTATGGAGATCGCTTCATACCAACACGAAGCAAAGCAGTCTGGCGGATCAACTTTGACCTTAAGCCTGTGAGTCCGATGGCAGAATTAGCATAATATCATTGTCTGTTCAATTACTAGTAATATTAGCAACATTTTCCATATAATTGTCAGCCATGTTTTTATCACCAGTCCATTTGAAGTGTCTATAAGTTTTTAGAATGTTCTTATTGAATGGCTATGGCAGATAAAATTATGTAATAAATTGGTGTTTTTAAATGTATTTTGCAAAGATGTGAGATTAGGTAATCTGAGACAAGATAACGGACAGTGTCTTTGGGTTGACTGATAGGAAAACTTGATGCAGAATGTCGTGCCGACTGTTAGCTATCCAAAAGTGAACCCTGACAGTTCCAAGGACAGTGCTGCTTACATGTGTTTACTCAAGAACGAACTGCTCAACGCAGGCATCGAAGACGTCAAAGACCAAACTAACGATGGGCAGAGGGCAGCACTTGTCCAACGAGAACAGAGAAATCTCTTTCAGGTAGATGCTGCTTCATAAAGATCAGTTTAACAGATCTAACAGATTTTATTTGAGAAGTGAGACCAAACTGGAATTTAATTTTCATAATTTGTTTCTTTTTTCTGTGCTTGGAATCACATTTATAAAAGACTTTTAAAAGTGAATTAACCTATTAATATGTTTATACATAAAAAATGTAACACGTTTCCATTCAAGTGAGACTCAAGAGTGACGCTTGAAGAATATCCTTAATTTGATATTTTGTAGTTTCTGCAATGCCTGTGCACATATTTAGAAATATAAATTAAGCAAACTTGAAGTTTATATATTTGTTTTCTTTGTAGTATCGTGTTTGCAGTGCTCCTACTTCATGTGAATCATCACCATATTCACTGTCTCCAGTTGGAAGCAAGAGTCAGAGGTTACTTAGGTCGCCCCGAAAGGTAGTTAGTAAACTTTATCCTGGTTCTCCAACACCCAATAATATTTGTTATGTATCTGGAGGTTTATATATCTCCCACTAAATGTATATGTGTCTTCCACTAAAATGTTATCTTGTTCCACAACAACAGCTGAATAAACATTTTCATTTTTGCTGCAAGTTGCACCTTTTTAGGTCTGTTAGTTAGCCATGTTTCAGTGCCTTTGGTTTTTTTTAGAGACACTATATAATGATCACATACGTTGCATAATCAGATATATATGTTGGGTAACTATTTTATGCTGTCATTAAAACCCCAAAATCATCTTAAATATAATTGAAAAACAATGCATAAACTTGTGTTTATCAACTCACTAAAAGAAACGGTAAAACTGTTTTGCATGTGTATTCAGTGCACCCTAAGTTTTTCAAAAAAATGTAGAAGAATTAATTATGTAAGTCTGACACATTAAACCGGTGCATAGCTGTGCTGAAGACTGATGATAACACCAGCTGTGGAGTCCTCCAAAACACAGTTATTTACCCATTTGCAAGACCTCCAAATTATCGTTTATTCATGTTACCAGAAGTTCAGTTTCATGTCAGTCACTGAGTAACAGCTGATGTCGTCATTGTGGAACCCTGATCCATCTTTGACAGTCATGGATAGAACTAGAGCTAAGAACCAACGTAGGATGCGTGCTTTTACATGGGAATAAATTATGTGCAACGGAAGCAACCAGTAGGTAGCCAGTTGCTGGTGAAAGATCCCCGAAAATGTGCACAAAATCCAACACAAACACAAACATGGGAAGATAATCCAGTGTGAAACTGTGCAAAAGATGAAGAGACCACACCTGAAGTGATGCCTTTGATCACTGGAATGAATACTGAAGCACTTTTCTCAGCTTTTGACCTTTGTTTTCTGATTAACAGTCATTTACTAAAAGCCTTCACTTACCAAAACTGAAGTTTTGAAATTATCTTTATTGGTTTCTTAAATTGAAATGTGTTAAAATCTGTTGGTCTTGCTTGAACAGGCTGTGAGGAAGATATCGCGGATACCCTTCAAAGTGCTTGACGCACCTGAACTGCAAGATGACTTCTACCTGAACCTAGTTGATTGGTCTTCACAGAACATCCTCAGTGTTGGCCTTGGGTCCTGTGTCTACCTGTGGAGTGCCTGCACAAGTCAGGTGATAAGCAATCCTTCTTTTTGAATTAGTTCTGTCAAGACACTTTAGATAACCCAGTGTAAGTACCCGTAAAAAGTGCAACACACATAGCTTTCTGTGTGCTTTAAGACAGTTTGAAAGTATTCATTGTTTCATATGGCATATAGGATATTACCAAGTAGGTTGAGTTTTTCTATGTTGTATGCCTTCTGAACTTTTTGGTGGGAAAGCTGACGTTATAAAAGTGTTGTGTTTAAATTAGATCAGACTGGATTTTGGTTTTGGTCCTGTGTGATTGTTTTTTTGCCAGTCCTTTTTTGGCTAGTTGTGTTTAAGTCTTTCTGCGCAGATGTCTTCTTTGGTTCTTCTGAAAAATTTTGGTTCTTTTCGGGTTGTTCTCATCACCATCTGCTGGTGGATGTTGTGTGCTCTGTTCTTGAGAAGCTGTTCACTGGTTTTGTCACTGCCTGGGGTCGACGTCTTATTTCATTTTTGAGTCATGTTACGCTTGTAAATAGCTTAGGAATTAAAACATTTTAACATGAAGCTGATATATTCTTCTGTATCCCTAGACAGCCTGTGAAAATAAACATATGCACGTGTTTAAAATGGAATTATATCTTTGGATTTAGAATTTAAACTTCGGTTCATTAATGCGCCTTAGGATTGCGTTGGTGGCAGATTGCTAATGCATCATGTGAAATTGCAATCTGTCATCAAGCCTTGTTATCCACAAGGAAAGCTCCTGTTGTTGGATTACTGTTGTCATTTTCAGCCAAATTCATTTGGAACACTTCTGCTGGCTCTGTGACCCTAAAAGATGTGTGGAGTGAATGAGCAGTTGCATTATCTTGCTTTGCAATCACTGTCATGAACCTGTAGAAGGTTAAATCAGAGCAAGGAAGTCGCTGGGCAACCCAGGAACTTGATTGCATTTTATCATGTGTCATTTATCTTTAATTAGTGCTCTAAATTTGTAAAATTTGTCAGGAAGTTTAAAAAAGAACCTTGGCAAAATTTATTTACAACTGTTTTATGTGTGTAATACGTTTTCTGGGGTAGAGTTTATAGTACTGCTCCACATGGATAAAATCCCACACGAAAACTAAGGGGAAAATTTTATTGCCAAGAATTCAAAGCGGCTCTGAAAACTACTACATTACATAATAAATTTTTACAAACTGAAGAAATTCATGTTTATTCTACAGTTTTACTTTAGGAACATTGCTTCAGTCTGAAAAAATGAGAGATAAACATAGAAATTATTGGCAACAAAGATGAACTGAAGCAAAATGTGACTAGGATCTGATGCACACGTGAGACTAGAATGCAGAAATACAGAACAACTGCAGCAATAAATAATATAGTTAAATTTACAAACGAAATAGATATCTCAGATAGACCTGAAACACGAAACTGTCAAGCGCTTGTGAATGTTTTCGTGAGACTACAGTGCAGATATATTTAGATAAACAGTTGCAACAATTATAAGGAACCCATGCCAAACTCCCCTAGTATACATACACATGCTTTTAATATATACTGAACTAAAGCTTTGACATTGCTGTGTAAATTATATTGGTTATTACAGGATTGGGTTCTTTGATTACATTTAATGATTGTGGTGCTATTATTATATTATGCAGTTAATTGTAACAGGTGTACAACTTCTGCTTCTTAGGTAACGAGGTTATGTGATTTATCATGTGAGACAGACTCTGTGACTTCAGTGTCCTGGAGTGAGCGGGTGAGTTGACGGGCTCAGCAGAGCTGCAGAATTCTTTATTTCAAACACAAGTGGCCAGTATGCATCTGTTACACTTATGCATGTAAACACACACGCACTTGGACACAACGAGTTTAATGGTTGGTTTCTTGAAGTTTCCTGACTTGGAAAATCTCTGATTTAGCAGAGTTTACTACCCTTGTTGCTGTCAGCTTTATTTTATTCACAAGGATCACATCAATTACAAGGAGAAAATGGCAGCAACAGGCTTAAATTGTTATGCAATGAGATTTTAAAAATAATAACCACTTCAGCTTATTTATATCTACTTTATTATTTATTAACAAATTACTGATCTTACTTTGTTTGCGTGCCGTTTTAGTAACTAGACTACTTGAAAGGCTTTATGCAATCCTATTGAATGTTTTCTTTGGTGATGATTTAAACTGAGTACATTTTTAATGACAGTCTGGGTGGTCAGCCGATGGATATTTTTAATATTCTATGTTCTTAGACACTACCATGTGATCTGTTATAATCTTACAGTGATGAAGGTGTATACCTGGTTGTTTTTTGAGAGATTTGAAACCTGTGTTGTTTAGGGTAACCTTATTGCCGTTGGCACACACAAAGGTTTCACACAAATCTGGGATGTAACAGCCAACAAAAAGCTGTCAACTCTTTCTGGTCATCACGCCCGTGTTGGTTAGTTTCTGCGTACTTCCTTTTTATGATAATCCTACTTTCCCAAAGAAACTGATGGATTAATGTCAGCTAGCTTTTCAAAGTCGCTGCATCAGGTTCTTTTTAAAAAAATTCATTAAAAATTTTCTAAATGGTTTATACCAATTTTCAAGAAACTTAAACCATTTTGCAAAGACTGATTGTAAATTTATCTAGTGAGGTTCCACTTGTAAGTGAAATAAAGTAAGAGAAAGGCTTTATTTCGATTGTTTGGCAAAGTGGTGAGTGTTGATGTCCTGGTCATGGCAAAGGCCTCCTGATGCACATCAAAGACTGTCCTTGTGCACCTTGCCTAGATGCCTCCTCAACATGTTTATCACTTTTATTTTATATCGGCTCTCTCTAGTTGTTATCCTTACAAAAATGATTAATGCTTAATGTTGTGATTCAAGTTTTTATTGTAGTAATACGGTTATATAGTTCACTGCCATTTAACAAAAATTGGATGGATTTTGTATTTTTATGACCACAGTTGATCAGTTTTAACAATATTTTATCTGATTATGTCCGGTTTCACTGATAGATCTAGCCACATTGGAATGGGTGAGATCTGGTTAAAGCGACTACCTTAACCCCCACCTTAAAGGCTGCATGTGTTGCTAATGGATTGCTGTTTTGATTTGAAGCATCAGATTTTGAATATTAAATTTAGGGTAACCTTATTACCGTTGGCACACAAAGGGTTTGCACAGATCTGGGATGTAACGGCCAATAAAAAGCTTGTTTATGGATGCCGCAGTCGGGAACGACAAAAGAAGAGATGGGGAGACATGATTCGACAAGACATAAAGCTCCTCAGACTGAAGGAGGAAGGTACTGGATATAGAAACAAATGGAGAATAAGGAGAGAGAGAATTTGAATATTAAATGTGGAGATAAAAAGCTGACTTGTCGTTTTGTTAATTCTGCCTATGTTTGTTGTTTTAGGCGCACTTGCATGGAATGGTGATCTGTTGGCTTCTGGCAGCAGAGATCGAATGATTCTCCTTCGAGACACACGAACCCCTTCAGTTGTCCCAGAAAAGAAGCTTGCTGGACATCGTCAAGAGGTTTGTTAAGCCAAATATGCCAGTCTGGTTGTTGTTTGCTTATTCTGCTTTCTTTGGGCTTCTGTTGCTATGAACGGCCTTTATATTTGATTCAGGCTGCATCACAAGAAAAAATAGATTTGTCACACTTCTTTTTATGACTGGTTAAGTGCATGGGTTACATAACGGTACAATACATCGTGTGGAACCTATTCTTTTTCCTATTTCGTGCCTACAAGTGTGAAACAAACTACATACACATGCAAGAAACTAAATATCTCAATGAAAGTCACTTTTTCAGAAAATCCGCCGCTGCTTCAAAATGTTTAATTCGGTACATAATCTTCTGTTTGTTTTGCACTTTGTAAAATTATGTTGGACTGATTTTTTGTCTGTTTTTATTCTTTAGTTTCCACTGATGTTTTACAGTGTAACAGTTTGACTGAAGTAATGCACTGTTGCTTCCTCAAAGGATGTTATGGTGCACTATAAACAGACAACTTAATAATAATTAATAATAATAATAATACACCAGAGAATCCTTGTGGCACACTTTAGTATAACATGAATTACGAAATAATATAATCAGGGTCATGGATCACAGAGTTAGTTCATATGTAGAAAAGTAGCCTTGTTATGACAGAACCTCATTATAAGACAGATATGATGTAGATATGATCTTCCAAAAACATCTGTATGAAGTGGTTGTAAATTCGATATGATCAAATGGCAGTCTGGTGTCATGCCAGGTATGTGGACTGAAGTGGTCACCTGACAATCAGCACTTGGCATCTGGTGGCAACGATAACAAACTCTTTGTCTGGAACTCACGAACTGTCGCTCCCCTCCAGACTTATTCCGAACACATGGCTGCTGTGAAGGCGATTGCCTGGTCTCCCCACCAGCACGGCCTGCTGGCCAGCGGAGGCGGTACGGCCGATCGGAGAATACGCTTCTGGAATACGATCACCGGTCGACCGCTTCAGTGCGTTGACACTGGTTCACAGGTTTGCAACCTGGCCTGGTCAAAGCACTCGAGTGAACTGGTAGGTTTTCATTGAATTGCTCTTTCTTATTTTCTTTCTTATTTATTCAGTCCCATTAAATAATCTGTACATTGTTTCTTATATTTGTTGAATTCACAACTACTTGTTCCAAGGGATTTTCCACTATTGGGTTAATGCTAAAGTGGCCAACGACTATAAACCATGGATTTGACTCCATTAGTCAGTTTTTAAGTGTGTACTAGAGCCTGCCTGTGGACACTTTCCAACTGGTGGAACTTGGTTTGCATAAATATGAACTTGTTAATGAACTCTAGCATTCTTATAGGTAATGAGCAACACCTTTCAGATACAAACAACCGTACATGCGGACTGTTATGCATCACTTTTGTCTTTTGTGTTTTACTTAATCTGCAAGACTTGATTGCTGTTCAGTTATCAGTGTTAGTCAGTGGTCCAGATTTTCAGTGTATTACTAGATAAAGATCAGCTGCTGACTTGAAAGGTGTTCATCTAGAACTGTATTAGGATTGGGTTGAAGGGTTTTATTATGTGGCTGTTGATTCCAGGTGAGCACACATGGCTATTCACAGAACCAGATACTTGTCTGGAAATATCCATCACTAGTTCAGATTGCCAAACTGACTGGTCACACATTTCGAGTTTTGTATTTGGTGAGTCATTTTCTCCATCTTTTCTCAGCAGATACCTCTTTAAGATAGGCATCTGTTACGTTGTCTTTACCTTAATGATTGAATGACAAATCATACCAGTAAAAATTTAAGAAAAATTGCTGCCCTTATATAATGGCCTGGTTACACAAGGAAATGCGTTGGTCTGGCTCTGGCACAGATGCTTATCTTTCCTGGCAAGAGGTGGACAGTTTGTGTGCTTTGTTTTTTGTTAGTACTTTTGGTTATAAGAGCACCTGTTGTGAATAGTTGTCTTCTCGACCTGTGCTTTGTGATTCATGCTCGAAGCTATCTTCGCCTGTTCCTTCAAACAGAAGATGGTTGACTTTCGTGGAGTCTCGGTTGGGTATACCTCGGATTAGATATCCATGCGCTCTATGCTTCTGGAGTTTAGTCAGCTCTGTGCATTGATTGATTGGAATCTTGTTGCTATTGTATTCATGAAGGAATCTTGTTGCAGGCAATGTCACCAGATGGAGAGTCGATCGTAACTGGTGCAGGTGATGAGACCTTGCGATTCTGGAATGTTTTCAGCAAAACTAGGTCAACAAAGGTAAGCAGTTAACAACAAATTCTGCAGATGGCAGTCAAGTTTCTGTTATAAAATGTGATTGAAATAGTTTAATATTATTAATAATTTTATCTGTAATTGTGTGCATTTTCATATGAATTTGCTTGAATTCTCATTTTAATTCCATAGTAAATTTTGTGAAGCATTTCTGAGGTTCTTAAAGCTGATATGCACACATTCAGTGTGATAAATTTTCATGTCTTTTCCGTGGTAATTTTGTAAGAGCATTTTGTTTTGGTAGGAGACTAAATCGGCCTTGAATCTGTTCACAAGAATACGATGACGTGCTTCTTCTTATCTTGAAAAAACGCTGTTAAGCCGTCAGGAATTGGGTCTTGCTCTGGTTCATCTTCGTTTAAACAAACCTTGTTTAGTTTTCTTCACTGATGAGATCAATAGGGGGAATAATTGAATGACAGCAGAATGAAAAGATGGAATAGGATTGAAAGATGGAAATTAGAAAAGATCAGAGACCTTAGGAAGGACAGATGGATTAGTAACTGTGAAGAAAAGTATGGAGTCTGGGAGCATGTGTGTGTGTGTGTGTGTGTGTGTCTTTGTTTAATGCATTGCATCTGTGTGTCTTTCTGTGTCCATTTGCTGATTTTATGACACATGTTAAGAGTCTAAGAGTTTTCATGTAGAGAGATTTATTGGTGGACAATTCTGATAGCCTCAGACCAGATCAGGTTTTGTCTTATCCAGAGTTTTGGTTTGGATTCTTCAGCCATTTTATGGCTGAGTTTGTGAAATTTTTGTTAGGCTGTTGTGAACTTGTTGGCTTAATTTATATTTTAGTTGTGAGTGAAAATCATTTCATTTCGGTGACAGTTCTTCTGTAAATGTATCAAAGTTTTTCTGTGCTGGTTGATTTGATGACAGTTTTCATTAGTATCACTAAAGTGTAGGTTAATGAAACTATATGTATTTAACCTGAGTGTATGCACTTTAGGTGACTATTCTGAACCTCAAAGGACTGTTGATGATGAAGAAGATGCTTAAGAAAGCTATCTGCTGGTTTTTAGATTTAATTTAGTTGAAGACTGCTGTCTACAGCTTTTAATTCAAGCTTTTGACAGATTTGATCTGATTTTGTTTGGTTAAATTTATGTCTTTAGATCAGTTTTTTGTTGTGCCTGATCATTGAGGGTCTTGGTTTGATGAGTGAACTATTGTAAGATTAGTTTGCCAGTGTTTGAGGCTGCTACTGACCAGGAGCTCCGGGTGTTTACCTGCCAGGGCCAGTGTTTCCCGCTCAGGTATTTTCACAAGGCCTACTTCACACCGGGTAACATCATTTTTTTATTGGTTGACATTTCAGCTCTTGTCTGAGATGGGGTTGTTTCAGGAGCGTTTTGCTTTATGATGATGTATGTAATAACAGTAATAATAATTTTTATTATTAATATTCCAGATACGCATTAACAGCTCCAAGTTTAAGTCTTTTGTTTCCAGAATGATCTTTTCTGTTTTGGGTTTTAAAATATCCTACTGAAGTGTCAACTAAATGATGTCTCATATTTTGGCTGCAGCCTGCTGAAGTTTTGGGTGACATGGTTCTTCTTGATTGCTGTGGCATTTGTCTTTCACCTCACAGTCTGGGCTTCAAATCCTGGTGCATAGGGGAAGGTTGTCTGCTGTTGTCGTGTTTGCACTTTTGCCGAAATTTCCTTCAAGCCCAGGACAGCGTCTCTTAGGACTGATGCCATTAAAGGTTTCCAAAAGGTAGCAGTTGGCTTACTCTACCTTTTATTTATGCTGTTAATCTGAGTTCTCATTAGCAACTGAAGTCACTTGTATGGCAATTAATTTTTTTCATAGATGCATTTCATAAGATCGTGTTTGACAGAAAGTACCCTTGAACTAAGATCTGTAGCAGGATATGATGTAGAGATGCACGGAAGAGGAAGCTGGAGACTGAAAGAAATCAGCAGAATGAATACAACTTCTTTTTCTATGACATGTAGAACCTTCTGCTTTCATAGCCTTTGTGATTATTTTCCTTAAAAGAGGCTTTAAACTTAAAATTTACATTTATTTCTGTGGTTCTTTGTGAATGGGCCATTGTTACAGGCAGCGACAGTTGGACTGATGTGTAATTTATCTTGTTTGCGTTAATTCTGACGTAGTTGGTCTTAGTACATTTGCAGTTGTGTTAGGTTTATTTTAGACTGTGCAATTTAACTGAAATGGTTTCCTTGTGTTTTGTTTGTCGAGTACTGTGGCTTTGTTTTAGTGTTTTGCAGTTCAGATGATTGATTCTGGATTGGTTGAATTTCATCGCTGCATCTATGAGTCATCAAATCCTGGCTTATCATGTATACTAATCTAATCTAATCCAATGACTTCTCTTGCTCCGTTATCATAATGCATAAAGTAATGATTGATGGCCACTTCAAGTGAATTCTCAGTAAAAATCATTCATTGGATAAGCCAGGTCAAATACCAAAAGAACCCAAGAGATGTTACTAGTAGTAGAATTGCCAAGAAATAAATAAATAAGAAGTAAAGCCTAGATTTAGGCTGATTGCTGATGTTAGTTTGACAACTACTGCAGTTAAATTTACTTAATTTAATTGCATATGAGGCATTAGTAAATTTGCAAACATTTACTTGATGTGCTATAAGTTTTTTAATGTATTGTACGTGTAGATTCATGTAATGTATCAGCACTAATTTGACACAGGCTGCTACTTAACAACTGTTACCTGAAGTACAATGTATCTTGTATTAGGTATTTGTTTGGCTAATTTATGGTAATTCTATCTATTGTAATTCTTTGCCTTTTTCTGACTAAAGTAAACTCGTGAAGCATCTCTGTCAAAGTCTGTCAAGTTGACAGTAAATTTAAACTGAATTGGCAAATGAAAATTTTTTTCATGTTTAATGAAACAATTTTTTGGAATAGCTTTTAAGATAAAATGCATTCTTTGAGTTGTGTTTGGATTTACTTCAAAATAAATTTCTGAATTTGCTCTAAAATTATACTTTGTTTGGCTTATTTGAGAGTTTTATGATATATCAGTTTATATCTATTTTGTTGAGTGTGATGGCAATGCTTCAGCCTTTCAGCAGTATACATGATTTTATGCATCTGGATATTTTCGTAGCATCAACATGTAAAAAAGCACTACCCCAAAATTGGCTGTCACAGGAGGAGCTACTTAAGGTAAGCTGGGAACGCATGATGATTTTTATGTGATTGGGGTTTCAAACCAAATGCTTTGAGTCATCAATTTGTTTTTGCATCTGCTGTAAGGTAAGACTGCATAATTGTTGTTTGGGCAAAATATCAACAACCTCAGAGTGACCTATCCATATCTTCAAGGACTACGTATAGTTGGTAAACCTACAGTTAGCTTCTAGTGACTTCTGTAGTGCTGTTACCATAATGCAAAATGTGTCAGTTGATGGTTGCTTCAAGCGAAGCCGTAGTCGAAGTCATAATCCATTGGAGAAGCCAGATTGAAATTCTATAGGTCTGGGAAACCACAAGTGAAGCTTCTGTGGGTAAGCAGTTTGAAACAGACAAGTATTAAGTTGAGCTCTGAATAGCATTAAGAACTGACGAATGCAGAGGACTAGGCAAAGAATTAAAAGCTTCAGACCAGCCATTAAGAATTTCTGAGAGCCTAACATTGTCCTGGTGCAAGGTATAACCAGAGTCAAACTGCACGTTGCCCTTGTGTTACCTACCCTTATATACAGTACGTAAGTACATGTAATATGTAATCTGTGTGTCTTCATTTCCTTTTGACGTGACTTGTTTTGCCATGTGAGCTATGATGAGACTGTCACTTTTTAGGTTATTTATGTTATCTAAGGCCAAGTTTATTATTATTATTAATTATTATTATTAGTTTATTATTATTATTAATTATTATAATTATATTACACAGAGCAAGGTGTCTGAGGCATTCTTAATTCGTTTTGCTGTTTTCTGTTTATTTTTCACTTGTCTGTTTGTTTATCAGATAAACATTATTTTATATCAAATTCAAATAAACATGATTTCCATTAAACTTTAATTGGACGGTAATTTTGTTCTTCATCAGTGGCGTTATTTACCATTCTGAACAACCTGGCATCGTAGTACTGCAGGCCGTGTTTGTGGTACTGTAAACTGCAGTTATATACTGTAAACCATGATTGTAGTATTGTGAAGTATGTGGTACTGCAATTCGTTCTCCTAGTACTGTTACTGTGGTTCTGCAAAGTGTGACTGGTACTGTCGTCTATGATTGTGGTACAGTAAACTGTTGCAGTTTTTCAAAGCGTGACAGTAGTACTGCATACTAGGATTGTTTTTGTGCAAATTAATTCCCCCCCCCAGTAGCACAGGTAGCTGGAAAAGATGAGCGTTCAATTCTTTGCAAAATGATGTAAGAGAAAGGGGTTTACATGATGCTTAATGCTATAAAGTTGACAGAGGTTAACCCTTCCGAAGGCACTTCACCTCTAGCCAGGATCATTATTTAGCTGATCATAATTTTGACCAGGTAGGATGGTATGTGCGTGAAATGGACGAGTCCACAGTCTTTGTAGCTTGATGCTAGACCATGAAGTTCTTTGTGCATGGGAATGGTTACTTTAAAGTGGACTGGAGTAGGAAGCCGTAATCATGGTAATGCAGGAGACATAACCTGAAGCACCGACTGAGGAGGAGTCAACTGCGGTGCAAAGAAGTGTTGCAATTTAATATAAAATTATTTTGTCTGCCAACTGCCTGGTAATCTTGATGCTTGTAGCCATAGGAATCAATGGTTAGATGTCAAGATTTCCAGGCCGTATGCAGGCAGTATAATTTTCTGTTTTGCAACACTTCTTTGCACCACCGACCTCATTAACTCTAGACCGGCAAGAGTCGCATCGATCTGAGGTCGGGATCTACGCCCTGGAAGCGCATATCACACGCTGTCGTTGAAGATCTGGTACGATCTAAGCAACACAGCAAGCTGTGTGCGCCAGTCGCTGCAACTGGTGCTTTGATGGTACAATCAGGATGTATCTGGAACCATTTCATAGGCCTATATATCGATGTATGTGACCAGAGCTACAGAAGAGGAACTGGAGAAGATTGGTGCAGGCCTTCTTGAGTTTCCTCTGTTAATGAGACAGATTTACTTCAGTGTGTTTACCACTTTGCCTACAGACGAGCACTTAACCAAAATTTGAATTTTGGGTTCTCGATTAAGGGCCCACGGAAGACGCCTTGGCTCCGATTCGATCCTTAAGTTGGCTGTAGACACATTGTGGTAACATAAATATAGAGGTACCTCTCAACATAGACGTTTCGGGAAGTGGGTGTCGCCACGCCTCCCAATGCATGAATGGCCTAATCGTAATCTTAAGCTGGAGAATGCTACAGCGCCCAACGAAAAGCTAAGTCGCGGGAACCAGCTTATTCACAGGCGCTCAGTCAAAACAAAATCGATAGGCAGGAAGGGTTCGGTTCCAGGTCAAGATCCAAAGCAGACAGTTTTCTCATGCATGGCAACTGTGACCGTGAACTCCGCTGCTTTCACTGATGTGGCCGATAAAGATCCGAATGACTGGTGCTTAACCTCGTTGTCTAAGCTGATTATTTAACTGGAAGCAAGTTCAGTCACTCTAAGACTTTCAAGTGTAGATTATCGAGTGGTTTATTGATGAAATCACAATCAAATCACAATCAACATCGAACATAAGACACAGACTACAGACATTGTTCACCGACTGCTAATACAACTCTAATACAACTCAAAATCGACTTCATTATTTGTACAGCTGTAGCCTATACGATCGTCCGTCCGTAGGCCTATAGGACATTGTCCCCGTATGGAGAAACATGTCGAAGGGGTCTTTCTAAATTTTACCTTGCTGTGTTTATTATTAAGCATACAAGTTTTTGTGACTTTTTTCTTTCTTTAGTTTTACTGGTTGTTAAATGACCTATTTCTTTCCCAGGTTTTCTTCTACTTTCTCAACAGAAACTTGTGATGACCTTTTTGACTCCTCGATTATTTTATGACTTTTTAACTCTTTTCCTGCTTTCCAGTTTTTCATATACTTTTCAGTTCTTCCTCGCATATTCGGAAAAGTTTCTACAGGTTGAACTTGTAACCTCCCCCGCATTATGGCCCTGATTTGTTGAGCGCAGCCAACTGTTTTGCCAATTGGTCAGCAGATGCCATAGCCAGAGTAAATTTTAGTGAATGTTAATTGCTGAAACGCTCAAGCTTTGCTTTAAAAGACTGTTCGCTGTTTCCATTAAATTTAAGCTTCAAAATGAAATATCAGAACTGGAATTCTGCTGAAAGCCCGAACCCAAGGACGGCAACATCTAGCACGTAATAGACATACAACCATACTAAGCAATCATACACAGTTATACGCGCACAGACTATGTACCTGTATGTCTCTGTCTCTGTCATATACACACAGTCAGGCAGACGGACAGACAGGTAGACAGAAGAAACGATCCAGCGCATTAGCGAGCAGTAAAACCACGACGAATACTGCACAAGTGACCGACAATACGTCACTGACTACTAGTACTTAGACGCTTGGTGAGTTCTATATAGTAAATCAGAGCTTATGTCAAACATTCAGCACAGGCTAGAAGAGCATAAGATGAAGAATAAGCCTCTGACGATTTTCTTAATTGTTTATACGTGTAGGTTATAACTCAAAGCTAATCGTTTGTTGGCTCATAAGCATTGAACGTTCGCCATTATAAGTAGTAGTAAGTGAACAGCCCTTATGAAGGTTGGAGGTAAGAAGAAGACGAATGCCCCTTCAGTCAGTCAGTCAGCCAGTCAGTCAGTCTCTTCATCAGCCGCACTGGCCGACGTTGCTGGCGACATCTGCATCAGCCATGAGGTCGACGTGAACATCGAAGCCAAGCGTTAGATTGGCAATGCATCCGTACAGACCGGAAGTGAACCTTCCCAGGGTCCTTATCTCCACATCCGCCATTCCACCTAGACGACAAAGAAACAGTTCCAACTCTCATTTCTTCCGATTCAAACTATTCTTTTAATTTAACTCGTCCTATTTTATCTTCCTATAGCTGCATCCAACACCAACCCATCAGTCAGTCAATCCATCCATCCATGCATCCATCCATCCATCCATCCATCCATGCGTCCACCCATCCATGATCCATCCATTTCCCCTCTGCTCCTTGTTGTATCTCCCACAATTCTTTTATGGCCCGGTGGTCTATCGGTAACGCTTTGGTCAATGATCAAGCGGTTGCGGGTTCGACTCCGTGTAACGAATCGCAGCAAATTGTTTGCGCGCACCGTGCCTCTGTCATCAAGCAGTAGAATTTGGTACTGGCGTAAGCTGGGAAGCAAACGGCAAGTCCTGCGGTATACCCTGGCCCCGAGTCCAGGACCTTTGGATTCGTCCATTGCCGGCTCAAGGGCCAAGGAAAGGAGATGAGCGACTACTCTACGTCTCACTTGTGGGATATGGGATACTTTACTTACTTACCTCCTCATCTTTACTAACAAGTTTACTCGTTTTCGATGCAGTGTAATGTATCGTTCAAATCATTAGGCGCCCTCATCAGGTAGACCCTAATAACACATCGTGGTCTTGCTTTGTCAGGTCGGGAATGCCTCTGATCAGGAGTTTCTCCTGAAGATGCGCTATATAAATGCATGATTACTGTTACGGTTACGATGACATATACTAGCTATGCGCCAGCTGTCTGCCGTGTCGGTGTGAGCCTTTTTTGCATTTAAATGGCTATCAGCGATCGAATGACTTACCCACATAGACTATGCCATCGGTGTTCAGCTGTTTCAGTGACCCGGTGGAAAATGTTTCCATTACCTCCTTTCCATCTACCTCCAGCCGACCAACGTCATCATACCTACGCGTACAATTACATTGTACTTGTAACATAAATAAACGAATTCAGTAGTTTTAATATGATGATGATGATAATGATGATGATAATGATAATGATGATAATGAGTTCTCTTCCCCAAGGCAGATCCATTGGCTTTATGCCACCCGGGGATGAGATGAATGAGGTGGTTTCCCGTTGCCTTCCTCACAGACAAATGTTTTAATAAATGTCACAAATAACATATGAATTGATTCCAAACTAATTTCCATTGGAACCCATGTATTAAGTATTTTGCAATTCCCTTCAACCAACTGACTTTTCGGCCATTCTACCTGAATTCTTCTTTCAATAATAACACAGGCCTTCATATTAATGGTTTCCAATTTTTTTCTTCACCGTTTTAGGTGTTTTCATTGGTATTCAGTTAGCTGAATTCAAACATGCACGGGTTTTTCCTCTATCACGTACGGTTTTTTCCACAAGTGAAGACAAACATCCAGGAAGACCTAGCAGAGTGGAAAACGCTTATTTACAAAGAACTTAAAAATTGTTACAATGAACTCAGCTGGATTTTTCATTCATTCGTTTGTAAATGTTTGTCACAGGTGCCGAGAAGTCAGAAATCATTATAATATCTTTTCTTCTTCCCTTCAAAGCTCCTTTTAGAACTGTTTCTCTTGTACACTGCTTGCGGTTCTTCCCTATGCAACATCCAGCAGTAGTCTGCTATCATGTTAACGTTCCACTGACCCTGATACCTCCGTTCCATTTCCTTTATGTCCTGGTGGAATCTCTCTCCTTGTTCTTCACTGACAGCACCTAGATTTTCTGGGAAATAGCTTAGATGGGAGTTCAAAAAGTGGAGCTTCAAGCTCATTGAGCAGCCCAAGGCTTTCAAGTTCTTCATCATGTTTCCTACGATGTTCTCGAAGTCACTGTCTCTATAGTTGCCAAGAAACTTCTTTACCACTTCTTTAAAGAATTGCCAAGCCGATCTCTCAATTTCTTTCATTTTGGTATCAAATATCTCGTCCCTCATGAGTTTTCGAATGTCAGGACCGACGAAAACCCCTTCTTTCAGCTTCGCTTCTGACAACCGTGGAAACTTGCTTGCAAGATACTTTAAAGTATCACCATCTTTTGGAAGGGCTTTCACAAACTGCTTCATGATGCCAAGTTTGATGTGAAGTGGAGGTAAGAGTACTTTTCTTGGCTCCACCAAAGATTCGAAGTGCACGTTCTTTTCTCCTACTTTTAGTGTCCTGCTTGGCCACACCTTCTCAGTCCAGTGCTTGGCTTTAGCACGGCTATCCCATTCGCAGAGGAAACAGGGGTACTTGGTGTAGCCGCCCTGTTGACCAAGGATCATAGAGATCACTTTAAGATCGCCACAGATGGTCCATTCGTATTTCTTGTAGTTCAGTTTGGTCAGGATGAAGGCTAAATTGTCATACTTCTCTTTCAAATGAACGGAATGTCCAACCGGTATAGAGGCGTATTTGTTGCCATTGTGAAGAAGGACAGCTTTTAGACTTCTTTGTGATGAGTCAATGGAGAGTCTCCAATCGTGAGCCTCATGCTGAACTCTGAACATTTGCATCAGACCGGTAACATCGGAGCAGTAAACAAGTTCACCGTCTTGAGAAAAGTAAGTCACGTGGTCTTTCTCTCGGTTTCTAAACCAACTAAAAGAAGTTCCAGGAGTCAACAAGTTCTTCTCCTGGAGCCTAGAACCTAGCAACTGAGCGGAATCTTTCGAAAGAGCCAGATCTCGAATCAAGTCGTTCAATTGTGATTGTGAAAGCAGTTCGGGCTCACTGCTGTCGTGTGGAAATTCCTCATCAGAATTGCCATCTGACTCACTCCCCGATGGCCCACTCACATCGCTTAGGCTTTCTGGAGGCAAAGGTATTGGAATGCCAGGTCCATGAGACACAGGGCGCAGTGCAGATTCCAGGTTCGGGTAGCAGATTTTGTCTTTGTTTTTTAAGCTGTATCCCTGTATGTTGCACGAGCAAAAGTAACAGTCATCGCTGTGGTTTCGGGGCTCCCTCCATATCATAGGCACTCCGAAACGAAAAGATTTCACCTTACCCTTAGACCACATGCGCAGTCCTTCCACGCAACTGGAACAAACTCGATGTGGGGCCCATGCCTTGTCCTGGTCTCCAAGCCTTACACCGAAGTATGCAAAATACACTTTCTCAACAAAGTCCGTGACCTTCCGCTCTTGCTTTTTCACTAACAGTTCGCCACAGATATAACAAAACCTGTCAGGAGAATTAACACATCCTCTTGAAGCCATGACAGTCATAAATGTATACACCAGACTTAACCCTTTCACGTCGTTAATGTAAAAACCGGACTTAACCCTTTCAGGCCGAGGTTCAATTTCGCATTTATGAAAACATAACAAGAATTCGGGTGTCTTCATTACTACATTATAATAAAATATATTTTTCATTATGTGCATGTATTTGTAATTGTGTTTTCAATGTAAAATGACCTTTCGGCCATTCTAACTGAATTCTTCTTTCAATAATAATTTACTCAACCTCTTTTGATCTTGTGACCATTGTAAATCAACGAATTGATCCCATGACCAATCTAACTCGATCACGTGACTTTTCGACCATTGAAACTCAATCATACGAACATTCAACCATTATAACTCAACCAAATGATCTTTCGATCATTGTAGCTCAACCAAAAGACCTCTCGACCATTGTAGTTACACGTAATGACCTTTCTACCTTTATAAATCGACCAACTGAAATTTAGATCAATGTGACTCAACCAAGTGACCATTCAAACTCAACAAAATTACCTTTCGACCATTTACCTCAATCATGTGACCTTTCGACAATTTTAACTCGGCCAACTGACCTTTCGACCATTGAAACTGGACCAAATGATCTTATGAACAGTGCAATTCAAAACCATTTTGACCATAGTAACTCAACCAAATGACCTTTCTACCTTTATCACTCGACCAATTTAACTTTCGACCATTATAACTAAACGAAATGACCTCTTAACCATTTAAACTGTGCCAACTGATATCATGAAAAAAGGTTATCCAATAAATTAACTTCTTGACTATTTTAACTCAATCAAGTGACCTCTCAACCATTACAACTCAACAATCTTCGACCGCTGAAACTCAACCAAAATGACCTTTGACTTTCATTGTAATAGAATTCAATCGGCCGACCTTTCGACCTTGATGCTGTGCCACCCTCCGTCGTCAAGGCGACTGGAGTTGTCTCTGGCGATAGTCTCTCCGTCACCAAGGTTGTATCCAAGTTGCAGGTGTCCATCAGCGAGACCAATCGCCAGGTAATCGCCCCAATCACCAGTGCCATCCTCGCCGACATAGAAGATGAGACCATCCGGCTGACTGACCTTCACCCTTAGCTGCACCGTTATCTTGTTTCCTCGAGTCCTGTCCAGATAAATCAAGTGAATGTACAGACGGACGGAGACAGCCTGACACAGGTAGAAACAGACACACAGAAAGCGAGAAAAACATCGTCAATGATCCTTCGTGGTTGTCAATGATCGGGCTTCGAACTGTCGACTTCCCCGATTCGTAGCGTAGTGTTAACTCGAGTAAAGACACGCAGTTTTGATTTTCAAAATTATAATTAGACGAACAGTTTAATCACAACAGCAGTTAAATCATCACAGTTTCTAAACGTACTGATCTGCTCTCTTGGCGAGAAAGGGCCTATATAAGACGGATGTAGGCCTAAATGCGTTGTCGAGAGAGCGCGAAGATTTGTTGCACTGATCTGTCGTGTGCTAAGTTGAAAGTTTGAGTTGCAAATCTGACGACGATATTTGATCATATAGATCATACCATAATCTAATCGAACACAATGGGATGCGTTACAGCCAAACACAGCCTGTCGATTGATCAGATTGATCCCTATGGGGCAGAGGACTGTTACATCCAACGCTTGTGACCTTAATAGTTTTGAACTATATACTTGCTGGAAAGTAACTTAATACCGGTAAACAGTAGACACTAAAACAACCAGGGCCGTCACAGACATCAAAAGTGTGGCCTAAAATGCAATATTGTGATCCTAATAACAGAATATATGTAAAAGAACATGTACACTTCATTTCGTACAAGAAAGACAGACGACGTAAACAAAAATACAGAAACGCAAAAGAAAAGTTAAGCTCAAAAGAAAAATTGCAAACTGAATAATTGTCAGAAGGGAAACGTTATGTTTATAGATCCAGGTAAGCGTGCTATATGCCAGGAAAGCATTAACCAAATGGAGAAGAAGATCGACCCATGAGGTCACGGCTGATTTCAACTTGCGCTACAGATAGGCCTATATCTCGAAGTATCGACGTACCTTTGGGCAATTTCAGGTTCTGTGTACATCAGGAAACCGTCACCGGCGAACCTCGGTACAGAGATCGCAGGCATCTTGTATGATGCATCTGTAGGCCAATTTAACTTACAAATACTACACATAGTTATGCCATTTTACAATGGAATGTAGGCCTATTCTCTGAAAGAACAATGGTGAAGTATATAGACTTTGGCGGCTAACATCTGTCAGCCAAGCTACACTGAGGCAAACAATTGCTAATTGCAATTACTACGTCTCCCTAAATGAAATCACATCGAGAATATCTGGGTGGTCCAGAGATGAGACTGATTCCGGCGCCTTCCTACTTCCTGCCTTTCCTCGGAAGGTCTCAGTCGGTTCACTTGGATGACGAAAGTTGTTAAACAAGTCAAATATCCCCGGCGTTTCTAAAGTTAATTAATGAAAATATTTTAATGGCAGGCTTAGCGCCAAAATTGGTTTGAATGTGGCTCGAGCCTCTTTGTCGCAGTAGACGTTCGCAGCTAAGCTACTTGCATGAAGAAAGAAGCGCAAGCACCAGAACAATTACTTAGTAGGAAGTATAAAAATAGTTGTGTTGCTAAGTGGGATTTTATTAGTGCCGCATCTGACTACCATCTTACCCAGTTCGATTAATTTAAAAGCATCTTCTGTGGTTTTCGAACTGTTTGCTTGCTGAGTCTCCTGTTAGTGCAGAGTCATTATTCGTACGAGTTCAATTCTTAACCTCCAGTACTTTTTAAACATTACGTGTGTAGTTGGGTGAACAGTTTCTCTTCATCTTCCGTCTTCGATTGCGGAGACGTTCTTCAACTCTGTCTTCATCATAATTCGAATATCAGCTTTCTTCTGGGACTTAACATCATGCGTCAGAAGCACTGAAAATAGGCCTAACTTGCAGCTGAGCAATCCTGTTTGACGTGTGCCTCTCGTCACCGAAGGAGGTACTGTTGGAACATGTGGGCAGAAATTCTTCACTGCAAGATGTTGTAGACTCGTGGAATAGTTTGGCTAGAACTGCCTCAATGGACACAATCGCAGCTATTAAAAGGAAGCTAGTAATGATTGGCTATTGAGCATTCCCGGTAATTTGCAGTGGTTTTAACAAAGATTAGATGTTTTCTGAACTCTTAAGACCCATATTGTTACGTTATGTTATGTTATTGGCATAGTATTTGTTTGCATGCATTCACAGATGCCAACTGAAGCAGTCACAAATGCATATTAGGATAGAAGAGTTGCAATTACCTAATTCAGATCGGTGCCATCTCTGTGGGACGCAGCAGGTCATATATGAGCAAGCCCCCGTCGAAGCTACTCAGCTGAAAACTACAATTGTGATGCTACATTTTGAGGTCTACAAGTTGATAGCAAGTAATGCAGGTCTGCCAAGGTGGCTTACCTCTGCGGTATCTGTAACGATAACGATAGCGAGCAGTTCCTGAAAACAGAGATAAGCAGCAAGTAGAGAAAGCGAATAATGACACTTGACCATTAACTAACTAACATCTATATAATATTATCATACTATAACCTTGTGCGTGATCCTGGTCTCTCCTGAAGAGGCGCTATATAAATATGTGACTACAATTACAATCTATATCAGCCACAAGGCTATAAATGTAGATTTTATGAATAATGATACCATTTAATTTAATTAATATAGGAATAATAATAATAATAATAACTTCTAATGCGCCGGTGTCTAATGCACAAGGCATCAACCGATGGCGCTCCAAAGCCATGCCACAGTCAGGTCAATATCCAGAAGGTCAGTCCACAAGACAGAGAGGCAGCCTGCGGTTGATAAGTAATTTGAAACAGGTAAGGTTTAATTCAGTTGAGAACGAAATGATAGAAGCGAATGAGCAGAACGAACGGATGCAGGGAGATGCTCCAAAATTTAGGCCCAGTAACCGAAAAGCCCGTTTACCAAGAGCAGTTCTAACCTAAGGTATGACCAGAGAAAGACATTCAGGAATTTAGGAATCACATAAAGCTTGATATTTAAGTTGTTTAATTCACTTTAGTTCATTTATGATATTTAAAAAAATCACTTTAAAATACATAGGCCTAAGTTCGTATTTCATTTCAAAATCCCTTTCCCCCGTCCGATAATTATTTGCCCCAATCAAAGGAACGCCGGTTCTCGGTTTAAGCAAATAATTCGGATGTAGCATTAAAGAATTTTCTACGACCTAACGATCGTCGGCCAAAGTATTTCGCACGATAATAATTAGATACCAATCAGTAAATAGTGCGGAAGACAACAACCGTCGGGCAAGCCAGACCATAGATAGCCAACTGAGCGGCTAGGGTTGAATAAAGCGTGTCGCGCCGTTTGATGCTCCAAGCGTAGCACTGAAAAGCTGCGCTTTGCATGTAGACGTCTCATTGGAACTAAGAGAACGACTGGTGTCTCATATTAATGGCGGTAGTTCCAGAGTTACGAAATGTAGAACGAGAGTGAAGGGGAAGCCCGCATTTAAAAGGCAAAAGAAAAGGGACCGACTATTGCCGGTAAAGGAACAAACCCTGTTTTGAGAAAAGTTTAAAGGTCATCCTTAGGACGTTGCCAGTGGAAGAAGCAGAGTCGGTTCCCGAGACAGAGCTTTACAGGTTTGATTCCTTAAGGAAACGGCCAATCCGGAACCTTCCTGGGAAAGAACGGACGCTGTAGGCAGAGATGGTAAGGAAAGGCCATTCTGTGTCAAAAGTAGAAGAGGCAGTGATGTGGGTGGCTTCTGGCATAGAACTTGGCTGGAACCAACCTCCCCTCCCGCGAAGTTATGCACAGATCGCGACCGCCACATGTTTCGCACATGTGTTGTGGTGGAACAACATAAAATATTAATGTAAAAACATATTGCAACGTAAGAAAGAGCTCTAAGGGCTGTACAGCAGAAATTACAGTGTAAAACAGTGAAAATTAAATGCCAAATATTTCAAACCAAGCTGGTGGGACACAAGGGCTAGGTTTGAAAGTGGTTTGGAAATGACTGGCTTCAAATTTCGCAGCTTGACGCGCGTCACAATTACTATTATTTACCCTCTTGAACTCTTAAACTGTGATGTGTCTATTTTAGATTAAACGTTACGAAGGAATAGGACGAAGACAGATGATGAGTGACTACGCACGGTCTTGGCAGTTGGCGTTTTCGAAACCCATGGGACAGTTGCACTGGTACTGGTCCTTGAGTGGTACGCAGTGGCCGCCGTTCTTGCACGGCTGAGAGGCGCAGAGGTGAGGGCAGTTGTCGATGTTGACCCCTGCCAGGGCTTCGTCCAGCAGCTTCAGTGCTCTCTCGTTGATAACCACCTGTCAAAGCAGACAGAGCTTTTCTCATTAAGCGAAATAAGAAGTCCAGATAATGTAATTAACTTGAGTGAGCGAGTGAACGAGCGAGCAAGCGCGTCAGTCAGTTTATCAGATAGTCTGTCAATCTCTCGGGTACTCATTTAGTTAGTAACCAAGCAGCAGACAAGTCAGTCAGTCAGTCAGACAGTCAGTCAGTCAGTCAGTCTGACAGTCAGACAGTCAGACAGTCAGTCAGTCAGTCAGAGAGTCAGACAGTCAGTCAGTTAGACAGTCAGTCAGTCAGACAGTCAGTCAGTCAGTCAGACAGTCAGTCAGAAGTCAGTCAGTCAGTCAGTCATTTAGTAAATCGCTCAGTAAAAATACAAGAGAACAAGTAAGTACAGTATTATTATTAATTATTAACTAGTAACTTGTATCTCACCGGTTCATAAGGCGTCGACCTATGGCGCACGAAAACCAACCGCTGGATACAGTAAGGATACCATATAAGTTATGGAGTTATACAGAATGGCTAAATGATACATAAAGCTTTGGATGGCAGTTTTAGGTGTACAATACAATTAACCTTTTGAATGCAGCCTTTGAGTGATTTGGAAATGCCAGCTGATTTGGCCACTTCGTCGAAGTTGCGGTGACCTCCAATGAAGAGGTCAAGAGTGAGGGTCAGCTGGGTGAAAGCTCCGTTCGCTGACCCCTCGACCTGTTGCTGACCGTCAAGCTGCAGTTGACCGTTGCGTCCGTTACGAGAGATGCGAATCGAATGCCAGACACCGAGAGAGACAGGTGATCGACTCCTGCAACGACCCACGGCCAATAGTTACTCTGGCTGCAGCAGCAGCAGCAGCAGCAGCAGCAGCAGCAGCAGCAGCAGACCTAGCAAGTGCTTAAATAAATAACCCTTAAGCATCGCCTAGCAAGCCCGTCGACCTTTGACCTCGACAACATAGACCTTGTCTTTCTTATATCCATCACAAGTACCATTCTGATTGATTGATTGATTGATTGGCTGACTGATTGACCGACTGACTGAATGAATGAATGAATGAATAAATGAATGAATGAATGATTGGCCCAATCAAACAACCAACCAACTAGCCGGCCAACCATTAAACAACCCAACCAACCAACGACGAGTGAGTCATCGAAGTGACCTTATAATTGCAGGTCCAGTGCCAAGGTCGTATCTGTATTCAACCGTTCCATTCTGCAGGGCCAGTGAGATGAAGTCTCCTGTGCCGTCTGTCGAGTATCCGTTGTACAGGATCAGTCCATCTGGATCGGTTGTCTTGAAGACGACCTCGATCTCCGAGAAAGACATGACTGTTCTCCTGAGGCCGATGTACTGCAGATAGGAGTGGCCGTCGAACGACGGAATCTGAACATCGTTCTCTAGAAGACAAGAGACGACGTATATGCAGTTCACTCTCGTCGATTCAGTAAATCAGTCTGATTATCGTCATATTATTAAATCGGTATTTATTAAGCGCCATTATCTAATGACAAAGCATCAATCAAGCAGCTTTAAGTTAAGAACTTGACAAAGGTACCGACGCAGTAACCGTCTCAGCGGAGGGTCGCACTCAGTGTTACAAGGTGAGCGTTCAACCAGTCGGCTACCGTGACACACATAGATCTAGGATATCGTTGTTCAATCTCCGTTTCCACAGTTTCGCTTTTCCACGACGTCTGTCAACATATAGGCCCCGCACACTTTTTCCTTTCCTGGGTTTACCCATTTCCACTACTCACCCTTTCACACTCCAGCGGCAGTCAGTAGCGTCGTATGCGAATGAAATTGATGCTAATTAGACCATTAGCCTGCTAAATGTTTAAGGAAGCGTTGGCGCTTATTTAAATAATATTAGACATATAAGGTGACATTTAAATGTAAGCTTTTGTTTTATGATGTCTTAAGACGGTAATCTTTACTTTCATTATGTGTCAAAATTTAAAATGTTGTAAGTTAGTTGATAAATGTTGTTTTATGAACGCTGCCGCATCAGCCAATCACAATCATGATTACAATGCCACATGCCACTTATGTTTAGCGTTATAATGTTGTTATCTGCAACATATGCCACTGATCTTTAGCGTTATAATGTTGTTATCTGCAACATACACGGCTGCAGTTCAATCTAAGATTTTCCGTATTATTATTGCGGTTTATAGATGGAGAACTTGAGAGATCAAAATCGAAATCCAGACGAGTCCGTAGTCTGTGTCTGTTTTACCAAGATCTATGCGCATTATCCATAGCAGTTCGGAATCGTTACTAACAGCTGATGCAACGAAGTTGCGGCTACACGAATAATGTAGCGCCAGATTTTTGTAGGTTGTACGTGCCTATTTAATTTTTGATGAGTTGTAAAATCAGCCATAGTGATCACTTTTTTATATTTTAGCGCTGTTGAGAGGATATCTAAGGGCGTTATATAAATATCCAGATACATTCTCGTTTTCATGCGCGTACTTTCTACATGAATCTCGTGTGACTGCAACTGCGCTATGTAAATAGCCAGATACTTTTGCAGGTATCCGTCGCAGTTAACGTGAACATAAATATTTGTTAGAGCCGTGTTCACAGCGACGAACACAGTCACTGATTCACTTAAATTACTTGAATGACCAGAGGAGGGAAGAGAAGTTGTGGAAGGGGAGAGGAGAGAGACAAATGAGAAGCAACACAGATTTTTCCCCAAATGGGGCTGGAACTGGGAACTGGCGCCAAGATGCTGTACGCCTGATATTCTAGTCGTACAGTAAAGCAGAAACAGATTCGGTGCAATATCCAGACGACTACTCAGACAGAACGTAAGGGTCCAGAACAATAATTAGGGGCCGTTGGAAACGGCTTTTGCGCTGACGTTGGCTCATGAAAAACGACTGCGAACCACTAAGCTGCAGGGAATGTCTCTGACTAAACGGAATTAACTTTGTCATAAATAGTGTTATTTCAGGACAGAGTTCATTTGCTTGAGATTGCCTCAGTTCGACTCCGAACATGAGAATAACAATCATTGTAAATGAAAGCCACAATTGACTTGCTCAGTTTTCGTAAACCGAGTGATCGATCGTCTGAATGGGAGACTTTGAAGCCCCTTAAGCCCAATCGTTTATCGGAGGCTAATGATAAGAGAGATACCCATAGGTAAAAATATTATATATATCACCACTGGGGGGGTCTAAACTGGGAGTTAATGACGTACAATGTGTCACAGAAATTTCAGGGAGATGGAAAACTTCGATTTCAGGGGTGGAACAAAAATTCAGAGGCAACATACATAAACGACTAAAAGTCTAATATTGATACACGATGATAATCTATTTAAATGTAACAAAACATGAAATCAATAAGATGTATCTATACATGTATGTATGCATGCATCATGACACTTAATATAGCGCCGTTTAGTTACATCTCTAAAGTGCTGGGCATATGGCCATCTGTCTGGCATGAGCTAAAAAGTGTGAATTGCAAATGGTTCGAAATAAACCGATCATGGCCTTCAAATGTTAACTAAAAATAGGTCATAAAAATTTTAAGGACAGAAGATTTCTCGACTATCTGTTGTGGCCTCGGCTGATCAGACGCCCATTATCACTCCTACTTCTGTTTGAATGGTACAACTTTCACCCCCCCCTTCGTCCCAGGTGCTACCATGCCCAAACAACTGACAATTAGGGTGAAGGAACTGGTTCATTGTCTTACTGGACTGGCATCGGTCTCCGATGGATCCAAGTGGACAGAGGCAAAGGCTGCTGTCAGCACCGATCGAGGTACAGCTGCCTCCATTTAGGCACTTCACTCTGTCGCATGCATGGCCATTGCACTCATCTGCAGAAAAACATTCACAACCACACTTATTCACTTTGTCACACACACGACAATTGCACTCATCTTCAGAAAAACATCAAATCCACACCTACTCTGTTGAAAGAGAAACGATGATGATGACTCAAAGATGTGACTGCTGACCCTCAGTGGATTGACTTCAGTGGACTGAATGTCCGGTATTGAACCTCAGTGGAATGACGTTTGGTTTGGTTTTGATCTGCCATCGGTTGATGTATTGTGCGTTAGAAACGGGCGCTATACAAATTGCTAATTAACAATGATAGCAAGTAGACGATAGTAGACGAAGTAGACGATACTAGTAGACGATAACTAAGTAGAATGGTTGCTGATGAACTTGTCTGACCGACGTCCAGTCCATAGAGTGCGTCTCCAACGAAGGCTCCCTTCCTCATGTCGTAGACCTTCTGGTTGATGCGAAGGAATCGCACGCAGCCGCTGAATCCAGAAGCCACTCCTGTTCGGCCTTCGATGATCGATGTGTTGCGATATCCGCCGAGGAACAGGTGCTCACGAAACGACATCTTCGTAAAGACGCCCTAAATCGACACAGCTATTAGTGTTATTATCATTCTTATCATCACCATCGTCGTCGTCGTCATCATCATCATCATCATCATCATCATCATTATGGTCATCGTCATCAGCAACAACAGCAATTATCATCCTAATCATCATCCTGATCATCATATTGAGCGTCGTCGTCACCGTTGTCATCCGGGTCAAAAGATTCTATACAGTCGTGTGGCTTTACTGTGGGCTTGAGCCTATGACGTGCTTTCAAGGTTGGGAGGGTAATCAATTTTGGAATTCACATCCCACTTCTTGTCCTCTGTCAATCTCCAACGTCGTTCTACTGCCACTCAAAACACCTCTTAGCCAACTCTGCTTTGCGCTGCACGGGTGGGCCGATTTTGCTATAGGCGTGGAGGAGGACGGTTCGCCCCCCGCCCCTTTTGGTTATATGCGGGCGCCCCTAAGACCAGACCCGTGCATGGTGGACTGCCAGAATGTGGCGCCCCTGGAAATGTTATTGAACCCCACGCAAGCAATCCTGGAGCCGCCACTGGCACTGCAGTCTGTCTGCATGCTGGGCTCTTTCGAATTGGATCACTCCTAAAGTGGATCACTCCTAAAGTGGATCATTCCTAAAGTGGATCATTCCTAAAGTGGATGACGGTCACTCACTGTGGATTGAGCCCTGTTTTCACGCGCAACAGAAATAGAGCGTCATGCAACCTCTTTATCTTATTAAAGCGAATTCGTGTTTACAGATTAATGGATAGTAATGGAAAAAACAACAAATTGGGGTGCATCTACGTATATCGGTAGGCATGTTTGCTGTCTGTTCGAATGGGGTTAATTCGCTCAGTAGTTGGTTCAGTCAGTCGCAAACAACAGTCAAAAGATGTTATAACTCCTGTTAAACATCACACACAAATCCAAGCAGCAGAATTTCTGTAGACAGTCGAATAAAACGAGACCAGATGAAAGAAGAAAGTGGAGAAGAACCATCAACAAATATGAAAGTCAACGTAGAAACAGGAAAAAACGAGCAGTGTCATTCTTTTTAACAAAAATCTTAACGAAGACAAAAAATCTAAGAGAAAGAAAGTAGACCTTTGCTTTTCTGTGTCCTCTGCACATCATAGATGTATACAGACCTAGTTAATGGCCTTATGGTGGTGTGTTGTCGGGTGTAGTCATCTAGGAATTAGTAGTAGGCTAAGTGACAGAGCATAAATGTATTTCATTTAAAGAGACGCTTCTGTCTAAGGCCTGCGTACACCGATCCTACTCCGATCGCATAGGATCGGTTCAGTGTACGGTCGCCTTAAAGTTAATGGCAACCTTTCCTTCGCAGAAAATTACTTAAAAGGTCACGGAAATGGAAATATTAAATTGAGCAAAAATGAGAAACTCATACTTGAGCAAGAGATTTATACACGAACTCTCTCAATTAAAAGATAAAACAAGAAACTGATTCGAGCGAGAGAATTACGAACTTTCAGTAACGTTGAATGGTTTGATCTTATGAGTCATGTATTTTTTAAAGACGAAGGCTAAAAAATAAAAGTCGACAGTGGTCACCGCGACAGAGCTTTTTCATGAATAGGATTTGTTTATTTTTGAACGGAATATCACAGCCTTCTTTGTTTTTTCATCCCTGATCGAAACGACTTTCGCCATTTCTTACTTTGCACAAAAGATCAATGACGACATAATTTTATGTCTCCTCCATAAACTTCTTTATGCAAATACATATTTTGTACAATAAGTTTCTTATAATTTTGGATCCATATAACAATTCTTGTGAAACCTGACAGACACTGCAATAAAGGTAAATTAACTGCAATTCGGATTCTGTACTAAGCTGTACAACGACATTTCGACGAATGAATTTTACCGTCAATAGAAAATTTATATGAAATATGTATAAAAATCGGTTGAACTACTGCAGCTTTAAAAACTTTATTGTGTGAAGTTGCCATTTGAGAAGAAATTAAGAAAACGGCAAATCTGTCTCCGAATGCAAGCTTAAAAGAAACATATGCAGAAAAATGTAGATAAATACAGTAAGAAAAAATGCAGACGCAGGCGTAAGAAAAAGAAAGGTTGAAAATCGGAAAAACGGTCAAGCCAGAAAAGTGTAAAAACAGAAATCGGATGGCCTCGGAATAAATCAGAATAAAAGTGCAAAAAATTAGAAACACATAAACAATTTTAAAACTGATATTGACTGAGGTCTACTTGTAAATCTCTATATATGTTATATGTTCTTTGTAATGTACAAAATGGCCAGATGCATACACATACATGCATGTATGTGTATTTATGGGCGACATGCGCCCTCCTAATCGCAGGTTTTGGCTATGTAAGATTCTTTCAAGAAAATTCATCGTGCATAATTGTCTCTTAAATATTTGCATGTGTGTCTCTCTACATATCCGCGACAGAAAAAACAGACCACTCGTAATTTAGCCGAACTTCTAAAGACGTTGATATACTTTCACAAGTTTGTACATATATCATCCTCAAGATATTCCCAAACTATGAATTAAACGAAGTTGCTTCATACTTTTCTTTACCTTGTGAATGAAAGACGCAAATAAGTTTTATAATATAGACTCACTGTCTGAGTCAGAAACGGTATTTGAAGTGTTTACTATCAGCCTAGTTATTCCATGAAGCAATCTAAACAACATCGAATCCAGTTCTTGTTCGAGAATTCCTATAGAAAAGCCGATGACTAGAACACTTCCGTTCCGTTCTTTTGTAGAAGTAAATAGGCCTAAGTAGGGCACGGTAGCCGTTTGGTTAGAGCGATCGGCCTGTAACCCAGACAGCACGGGTTCGAGCCTCAGCTGAGGCGCTTTACTGTGCACATATGGAGACACTGAGCAAGTCCTTCACTCAACTGCTCAGCGCCATCGATTGATGCTTAGTCATTAGATAGTGGCGTTTTAATAAATGCAATAATAATAATAATAATAATAATAATAATAATAATAATAATAATAATAATAATAATAATAATAATAATCTCTCTGCCAGAGCCGGATGTGACGTAGCCGTTCCAGGTGCTCATTAATGTCTCGGACTAATTTTTTCACCACCTGAGGGATTGATTATACCTACCTCGGGTAAATAATAATAATAATAATAATAATAATAATAATAATAATAATAATAAAGACTTAACAAATCTTAACCAAGTTCATCTTAGCAAAAAACCAAGAAGCAGTAACATAAGCCATTTTTCGCTGTTGAAATTGAGAGCAGCCGAATGTCAGATTTCGATTTTCCATCTGTTTTATCGCATCGGATCAGAAGGCGCTCATTCAGCAGATGACGAACTAGCGCAGGACTCTATATAGGTTTAACTGGAGTTGCTCAGAGTCATAATCATCAGCATAATTATAGGATTTTAAGCTACTTGTACCCGGCCGATGATCGATCAACTTGCAATAGACCTATAAATTTTCCTATCTCTGACAGAAACTTAACCAATCCATAAGCCAACTCCCATTTTATCGCTCAGATTCATAAGCAAACTGATATTATTTTAAGATACTGACTTCTGTTCTATCTGACGCTATATGACAGAGATTTAACTAGGAACGTAGAACAACAAAGACCTTAAAACCTCTTGCCCATTTTGCAAAGCCGGCCAGAGTTAATCTTGTCCATCTATAATTAACCAAATTGCACGTTTCACGATGTTTGCCGTTAAAACTGAAACGGATTTCAACAAAAAGAAAAACGTTTTAAACAAGATACAATAGTTAGTAGAAGGAACGGGAAAGTATCCAGCGCAAACCGCATGCAAAATACGGACGAAGTTAAGTACGTAAAAGTGACAGGATATTGAGTAAAAAAAGTCAACAGTGAAAGAAGAAATGTTAAAGCACCGCAGATAGAAAGTGGGTTGGCAGAAGACTAGCCTTTGGCTTAAAGAATGGCGCAACTGAGTACTGATCAGAAGAAGAGGAGGAGGAGGAGGCAAATCTCTGTCGATAGGTACTGAGTTCTTCTGACTTGGATTTCCATTTCTCGATCCAGTTGTTCGACGCAGTTGCGCCTGGAGACGAGGCTGCTGGGGCGATGTAGGTCCACTGGAAGTATCCAAATGAGTTCCTTCCATACTGCCATCCGATCAGCTGAACGGTTCCCAACCAAATTCACACGTACAAGACTCGTCCGACCGACAGAAAAGGTCTCTACGAGTACTCAACTGTCTATGATACTACTGTATATCCTTTGCTAGTTATAGTTCACTGTCTTCTATGCTATATTCTCTGCTAACTACATTGCTGCTATGCTGTCCTCTGCTAGCTACAGTACACTGCTATGGGACGAGATGATGAGTTTGCTGCCCGAAGACAGATCCACTGGTTTTATGCCACCCGGGGATGAGATGAGTGAGTTGGTTACCCGAGGCCTCTCTCACAGACAGTTGTAGGTGAGCAACTTGTCCAAGGTCGCTACGCAGGGGCTTGAGGCAGATTCGAACCCGCGACCCTCTCCGGTTACGGTTACACTGCTATACTATGCTATGTCGTCTGCTAGCTACAGTCCGTTGCCTACTGTAATACTTGATATGACCAATCATAATTATTTTACAAATTGTACGCAAGAGGAGAAAATCCCATTCTTCATTTATCAGCGCAAGTGACTCGGATTGATCAGAATAAATAAATAGGAAAAAAGGAAATTATTTTAATTTGTTGACTGTAGGCCTCAAGATTTCACGCAGAACAGCAGGATATAAAAGCCCCACTGAAGTTTGTTGTGTAATTTTGTAGAGGCGCGCTATCACTGCATATAGGCCCCTACAGAGTCGGATAGAATAGAATCGAGTCCAAGATTGAAAGATTGTTTTTGAGAAACCATATTACTCTCTTCTCAGCTTAATCTGCCTACGCATTTAATAATACGAAAAGCGCTTTATGATTTTGCATTTATAGTATTAATTTGTGCAGGAAATAATTTTGAAGAAGGCTTAATATTGACAGTCTAAGATGCAGTTGTTCGGATTAGTTGTGCTAACGAAGTTATTCATTTATTCTTCCAGATAAATCGCGTTTCCTTATAATCTAATCTAATCTAATATAATCTAACATAATAGTGCTGTTACATGAATGCACGAATTAGCCAATAAATCGATTGTGGCTTCAAGTGAAACCATAGTCAAAAATCATAATCCGTTGGCTAAGCCCAGTATAACTCTAGAGTTCATTCTTTCTAATTATGTTTTTACTGTTTGGCTTATTTGTAAATTATTTCTTTGCCACCCTATTTACTGTAAGAGAAGGGAGATTGCGTCTACCTTTGATTTCCCCTTAGCCTCGGGTCCGTCGTTGAGCTTGACGTGTCCATTCCAGTCCTGTCGGTAGAGCTTCACGTAGTTCCATTTGCCCAACTGCACCGTGTTCTTCGTCCGAACCTGACCCATTCCAGTGCCACAGTCGAATCTTCACATCAATCAAAACGAAGCTGATTTTTTGTTTTTTTTATGTCAGATTAGACATAGTAGTAGTAGTAGTAGTAGTAGTAGTAGTAGTAGTAGTAATGGTAGTGGTGGCAGCAGTAGTGGTAGTAATAGTAGTAGTGGTAGTAATAATAAACTTTTCAAAAATAATAGAAAAATAATGAAGCCATTCCAGAATGATGCTCCCCAAATTTTTGTAATCCTTAGGGATCATATATACATCGAATGAAAAAGTAATAAAAACCGACATCTTTTCATCTTTTCCAATGTATTTCCATGGCCATCCAGCGCCTCAGCGTAATTGTCGAGACGGAGAGTCGGGCAGCAGAAGTTGGTTGATGTGTGTTCTAGGTCGTATTTGAGTTGACTTATTACAATGAAATTGTTCAGAAATCCGACTGGACAGAGTTCTTCAACTATAGAAGTTGCTGCCTATGCGAATAAATAAATTCACGAGATTCGGCCGTCGAAAGATAGTAAAGAAAGATCAAGACTCTACCAAGGCCTAACTTCATGCAGCGACCATTTCAGTACTAAAGAACACGTAGATCGACTCGGTGAGGGCTGCCTGCTGCCTGCCTGACTCTTGCCATCTTCACATCAATCATCAATCCACAAAGCAGAGCATAATTTCGCTTGTGTAACGGAAGCCAATGTAATGTACTGAGCAATTAATGTGCTACAATGCAGGAAGAAAGATCAGTCGTGAGTCTTATTCTATGGAAAGACAAAGCATACGAGTTCGCATTTCACTCAGGCATCTGGCAGTTGCCAGATACTGACCTCATATTGACCTGATTGGCGCTTGGCCTTGGTGCGCCATCGGTTGATGCCTAGTCCATTAGATACCGACGCATTAGAAGTCATAAATTTTTATTATTGTTGCTGTTGTTGTTGTTGTTACGTATTAGTTCCACCAAATACATGCTAGCATATAATTTGTGCCCAGTTGAACTGCTTAACGCTAATCTTAGTAACAGGATAGATTGTTGTTAAGATTCTGTTGATGGCTATTGACCGGGCATCATCAACACAACACAACTTAATGCTGGGAATTTCAAATAAGACCAAGTTTTCTCATTTATGCTTTACAGTTCATCAGTCACCGTATTTGGACTTTACATCTGGAAGTCGAGATGTCTGCAGAACATGATCCCTGACCACGTGTAAGATTGATGTCGCCTTGTCTGACCTCTTGTCTTCCCTACGGCCGAGTGAATTGATTGTCATCTCGACGATGCAGAGCCGTTCATCGTCTCTTCTGACAGGATCGTTCTTCTTCATTGGTCTTGTTATAGGTCAGTCAATAGTCGGGACATTCATCTCTCTGTTACCCGGCCACAATCTGTGCAAAGTCAGCGTTGTTCGATTGCTTTATGAAGCCATGCGAAACCCCTCCTCCCCAGTAGCGCCAATAAGGCTGTGAAGCTGATCGATAGACCAGACACACTTCTGAGCTTTGAGCAGAGGAATGGTGGCCAACATTAAACTTCTGCAGGAAATGAGGTTGCACAAAGACGTCGCGATGAAGATCGTTTCATTAGGCCATGATTCCACAAAAGAACAAGACCGAGAATAAAAGGCCTTCCCGGTTGATGTCAGCTGTATGGGGATCACACAGCCCTCAATGGAATCAGACTTAGGCTTACATGCGATATATAACGTTGACTTGCACAAAGCAAATTCTACACCAAGGCACAATATCCGATCCATCCTGCCATAGGCTTAACTCGCAGTGACCACGATGCTACAGACGCCTAAATTGGATGAAGTGCTTCTTGGCAACAATAGCAACCGCAGTATACGACCTTCATCTACAGCGACGGCTGAGAACGAAATGCTTTAGACATTTCGAATCTGAATACAAACACAGTTCTCGTCATTACTTCGCTGGCTGCAGACGCTCACCGGAAGCGAGGAATAGTAAGTAAGCTATTCGTCGTCGTATTGATTTGAGTCACAGTGACACAGTCGAATGCAACAGAACGGAACAATTTGAACTGAATCTAAATGGATCCCTTTATACCGCTGCAAGAACGCACTATAGCCCTTCAATTAATTACTAAGTCAAGCGGGGCCGCTTTGTCGCAAGATCAACATTGACGAGCGATTTCATTGGCTGCCCTTAGAACGGGCTAGTCCGTAAAGCGCCAGAGCAATTTGATTATGGGGCGCCGAATACTTGGCCACGGTATACGGAACGAATGTCCTTTCAAAAGGACCTGGGCTTCATCGAATTTTATGACAACTCGGCAGCAAAATTCAATCTCGTAGATCGATGCGAAACAGTCCACAGTTGGCGTCTAATCAAGTTTGAGAAATAGTCTGGGGTTCTGCGCAATAAGAACTCCTCAAACGAAGGCAGCCCGAATATCCCTCTACTTCGTGAGAAGGAGTTCCAGACCGGTCGGGTAGTAATGAAATTCATAAGTCATGATGTCAGCGTAACATATTCGGACATATTCGACCCATAGTGACACTTCTTCTCTCTCTCTCTCTCTCTCTCTCTCTCTCTCTCTCTCTCTCTCTCTCTCTCTCTCTCTCTCTCGATTTCGATCTCTGTTGACGCGCAAGTATCGCGAGATTTGGCTGTTGATGAACATTTTTCGTATGTCTCGCGTTAGACGCGGGATTTCTACGTCGCATATTACGTCTGTATTTGGCAAAATGCAATCTTACCAAACTTACTAGTTATATTAGGATTTTAAGAAGACATTTATGTCTATTCGATAACATTTTATTGTGATCACTTTTAATAAAATCTTCCATATACATATATATTAGTGTTCGGTTTTATAAAGAACTCGGCTATAAAACGACTACACTGACAGTACACAGTTGGTGGGAAGATCAGGCGGTGAGGCAGAGAACTGCCCAGTGCCCACCCTCTCATATGCCGAGGCTAAGAATATCGAAGTCGCTAAAACTTCATTCCTATGACTGCTTGTCTTTTTCTTCTCCTTTGTGGTCGCATCGTATGATGTTGATGCATATCAAAGGATATGATAGCATAGTTATGTGTAAGCTGGCACACTTCCGGCTGATGTTGCTTGCAACACTTGATGATGCAACAATTTGCTATCGTGTAATCTATGTATCCAAGCAGCGCTTCCACGGATTATTAATTTTGCTCAGCATGAATTTTCGAAATAGAAAGTTTATGCTTTTAAGAAATCCGACGAATAAAATGTGATTTCGTTCACTTTACTTAACCCTTACCCGTCAGTAATAACCTCTGTGTCTTAGCCACAGCTACACTTCGTCTTTTTCTGCTTTTAGTTTCATCAGTTTCTGACCTATTTCTGTTTGCTGGCGTTCTGTGCTTGTCGATGTATTTGTAAATATCTGTCCCCTAAATAAATATGTCTTGTTTGGCGTTGCGGATGCGATGCTGGCAAAACCTTTGAAGTTCAACAACGTCGAGCCTTAGTGCTTGGCCGTCCATGAAATACGAGGCAATCTGGGCCTAATTGGCTTTCCATCTCTAAAGGGTCGACTCGTGGGTATCAGCGTAAGCTGTAATATTAAAAGGATATCCCGTCGTTCGATTGCCATGATCGTCTTTACTTCTCAACCGAAACAGCCTTTGAATCTTTGGACCGTGCTGATGATGATTATATTCTATGACAGATTGAAATTCAACCCGGCTTGTCCAACGGTTTATGATTGTTGAATGCGATTCTGACTTGACTGATGTCTTGGGCACTATGTTAACTGCGCTATCGATATCTTTAGATTAGATTATATTATATTATATTAGATTAGATTAGATTAGATTAGATTAGATACATGCTTATGATGATTAAACAGAGGCTTGTAAACAAACGTGTTAACCTTTACCTGCACAGAAACAATAATTTTGAGAACCATGTCTTTAAGGGCGCGCCACAAATGCTTGTCTTAGATGTTGTCTTCCCCTGCCCTCTGTAAATTCTTCTTCCTTTTGGCTGGAATTAATCCCTCCTAGAGAGGGGTCACACGAATCCTTCTTTTCCATTTGTTTCTGTCTTCAGTATCTTCTTTCTTCAATCTGAGGAGCTTTAGGTCTTGCTGAATCATGTCTCCCCATATCTTCTTTTGTCGTCCACGACTGCGGCGTCCGTAAACCTCAGCTGTCATAATTCTTTTAATGCAGTTTTCCTCCTCTCTCCTCATCACCTGACCGTACCATCTCAACCTGGCTTCTCGTACCTTGTCATATATACATGCCACTCCCAATTTCTGTCTGATATACTCATTCCTTTTCCTGTCTTTCAGTGAGATTCCAAGTATCCATCGCAACATTCTCATTTCTGTTCTCTCCAGCAGCTTCTCCTCGTCTTTCGTCAATGTCCAGGCTTCTGCTCCATATATCATCACTGGTCTTATCATTGTTTTGTACACCTTTCCTTTGAGTTGAACTGGCATTTTGACATCGCATAATACGCTCGATAGGTCTTTCCATTTTTGACACGCTGCCTTGATCCTGTTCTTAACATCCTGTCCTCTGTAAATAAGTCCATCTTTCCCAAGTGCAACGCAGTTATACCGATCACTGTGCATTAAATTAAATGCATCGGTGTGGTTCCACTCGTCCCCACTGGGGTCCAGAAGCAAAGTCCCTGGTCGGGGCTTCCTTCTGAACCTGAGTTTTGGTCTTACAAAATACATGATGTTGGGGCATTTTCTTTGCATTATTTATAGGTTTTCACGATGTATTCTATAACAGATTTCTCAGCTTCATACACGATGTTCTACACAACCTAACAAAATTTGACAACATTTGTACTCAACTACTGTAGTGACGAATCTTACGTCGGCTGTTTGGATTTTGATGCTTTAATTTCAGGTTCTGACATTTCACTACAACACTACTTACATTATGTTTGACTTTTCTCATAATAAGAAACTATCAAAGGAGTTTTAGTTTCGTTTTTTTTTGTCAGACTATAGCCAGACCCAACGCACGAGATGGGGTAGGGCATCACTGACCTCAGGTCCCCTGGTTCTCCGAAGGGACCCGGCAGTCCAACAGTCTTGTATTCATTAAAGCAAGTTGATACAGTCAAGATTACGGATATTGTAAAGCCTGTCATTTCTTACATCTGAGGTGGCTTTGAGAAATATCAAGGTTATAAGCCAGTGTCAATTTGTTGAAAACTGCGGCATTAGCTGGCTGGCATGGATCATATAGGGGTCCATACTTGAGTGGATGGACACCACGGCCACCAGGTGGAGCATCTTACTTTCTGAACACCTAACGAGTCAACGACTCCAAGGCTTCCATGCCGATTGCGAGGGAATCGGTGGAATATAACTGTCTGACGTGATTAGGATGTTTTGGCCATAGACATTGAACTGTACACACATACACTGTATGGCGCTTGCGCAACGATATTGCTTAACAGCGACCATCGAATGATGCCTTCAGCATTATTATAGTGGCACTATAGAAGTTCTCAGATTGTTATTAAGGACCAACATTTAGGGACGGATGAAATCTAACTCCAAGTTCACTTTTCCAGGTCTGTCCTTTGCTGTCCTCGTATAATATTCAACCAGCTGCAACTGACGAGGCCATGGACCCGGCCTCCCCCTCCCCACCCGGATCCGCATTTCTGTTGAGGAGTCGACTCAACGCAGGAGTTAAGTTGACTCCTAAATCGCATAGTTATTCATATGTCTACCATGTCCTAGTATCTCATCTAATCTATTGGCTTCTATAGCGCCGTTATCATAATGCACAGTCGACGGTCGCTTCAAGTGAAACTGTTGTCAAACATCGTAATCCTTTGGAGAAGCCTTGTCGAAATTTATCTGTCTAACCACACCAGATTGACCGAACTAATTATATACGTGTTGAACTACACACTATATGTCTTCTATGGGGTGATTTGTGCAGCGTTGTCCTGAGTACTATTTTCGCTGTTCCAAAGCATCCGTGGGACCCAAATGGCTGTGAATTAAGAAGCTCTGATTGATTTCCTCGCATCTGTCTTAAAAACTGCATTTAGATTCGAGCTCCGATTTCTCTCGGCTTCTTGCGATTTATGGTCGGTCCTTTTATTGCGCCACAATGTCTAGCTCCAGCTGAACATTATTGCACTGGCCTAGATAGCTACATCGGTAAGTGCGTACGCTAAGGAGCCTCTACGCGTCAGGATCCCCGGTTCGTGTCCCAATCGTGGCTTATTTAAGAGATTTTAATCCCAAGCAAGTACGGTCCGTGCACAAGGATCTTAAATGGCGTGGCGTCCATTCAAACGGGCAACGGTGGTGAAGGATCTCACCCGACAAATTCATTGCAAAATAAGTAGGGTCGAGGCCATACGGTCGCTATATAAAACCTGTACATTTACGTTTTACTCTCATGTGCATACGTGAGCTGTATATTTCCAGGTATACGCACATCCATGCAAACACACCATGTACTTGTAAAGCGGAACCAATGGTCCGTCTTAATGTACTGTTAGTAATGAGGTTTTTCAACATTGCGTTGTAAGCACACACACGTACACACACACACACACACACACACACACAAGAAACACCCGAGTCACCTGACGCATAAATTATCACAATAGAATTATATATGAAGCCTTTTGATGACAAACATGCTTGCTTAAATATTACACTTTACTTTTATATATAGAAACATGATAGATACGAAATGAATAACCAGATATAGGCCTATGCTATATACTTGAGAATATATTAACTACATATATACTGTATACATACATATATATATATTTGTGTAATGTTAAACATGGTTCTGTCGCGTGTATGCAAAGTGTTACTTTTCCAATTTCCTAGTGGGCGACTTTTACAGCGCCTGCTCTTTATGAGTTTCATTCCGAAGGCAGATAAGGAACAAGCCTGACAAGCACAGCAACCATCGGCTGCCTCAGCAGCAGAAGAATGAGGCTGATGAGGAGGAGGAGAAGGAGAAGGAGGCAGAGGAGTAGGAAGAGGAGGAAGAGGAGGAAGAGGAGGATGAGAATTGGCAGTCGCCTTGATTGGCGTCGATAAGCGCCTTCGACGGACGAATATGAGTCGTGGATCGAGAGAACGATCTAATCGAAGGCGATCGATAGGGGGCACCCGTTCGTCGTCCGTCGGTGGCCCTTATGTCATCCATCGGCCGAAGGAATTGAACAACGGGCATCGATTGGGTGAAGGAACTTATCAACCGAAACGAGTCTCGTTTTCCCACATCTCACCTCAACCCCTATTCTCTTTTCTCTGCTTCCATGGCAGCTCCTCTACTCTTGCCCCTACTATCATGGCAACCCCTTTTCTCTTTTCCCCTGCTTCTATGGCAACCAGTCATGTCTTGCCTCTGCTGCCATTGGCTTTATCATTGCGAACTGCTGCTATTCAGTAACTTCAACGCAACTATATGCCAAAAATAGAATGGCTCCAGACGTGTGTGCAGGTGTTCACTGTCGTGGCCTTATGCCGTCTTATTAATCTAGTTCGGCTGAATATAAGTGACAGACACACAGACAAAAATACAGATCAAGAGACAGACAGTTTGTGTGACAGACAGACAGACAGGCATATCAAGAGACAGACAGTCTGTATGACAGACAGACAGACATATCAAAAGACAGACAGTCTGTGTCACAGAGAGACAGATAGACAGGCAGACAGACAGACGGATCAAGAGACAGAGTCTGTATGACAGATAGACAAACAGATAGATAGATTGCTAGACAGCTAGACAGGCAGGCAGGCAGACAGACAGACAGACAGATGCACTGTCCAACAGTGCATCGTCTATGCGTCATCTTCAGATTTTCCTGTAAGTCGAAGCGGCGCCTGGTTCCATCCGGGTTTTCTTTCGACTGTCTCCCTTCCCCCTCCCACTGATAACTGATCAATGTGAGTGCGTGAGAACTTCCGCCGTTGCGAGGATTAGCGTGCGTGGACTTCCGGGTCTCCTGCGCATTCTGTCATGTTCTTGTCGGTTCGAAATGAGTTGGGAGGCACTTGGGACCCGGGGGTGGGGCAGCAACGAACCCTGGAGCCGCAACCTACCTCTCCCCCTCTGCGGATCTCAATCGGATCAGATAAACGTCCGACTAAGGACGAAGGATCGAAGATCAACTGGCGACCAAAAAGAGACGAAGATGAACGGGATTTTGCGGAAGAAAAGCATTCATACAGACCGGATGTGCAAGATCTCAGAACAAGAATAAAGGAAGCAAGAAGGGACGAGATAGACGTCAGTCAGTCAGTCAGTCAGTCGGTCAGTCATTCATTCATTCATTCATTCATTCACTTATTCGGTCGGTTGGTGCTCTGAATGCAGACAAATGATAAATAACCTGGAAAAGGCGGAGCCAATATAAGCAAGAGGGATGAACCAGATTTACAAAAGTCAGTTTTTTGGGGAACAAAGATCCCATTTATAGAAGTGTAAAAGGCGAAGTGAGCAGCCAAAGCCACCATCGCTGTACTCGGATGGTGCCAGACCCAAGTCTGGATAAAGGAGGAGAGCGACACTAATAATCTTCGTTATGACACAGCGTCGTTAATTAGAAACTACACAGAAAGGAAGTTAGTATATCTTGCTGCTGATTACCAGCCAGATGAGCTGCCTTTGGATGGACTGAGGCGTGGATCGCCATCGAAGCCCCAAGTGTCTCCATTACTTGCTGCATTGTAAACTGTGCCCATTGGAGTAAGAGAATCGAATACCCTGCAGGGAGGTCTGGATATCGTCGTTATAAAGTTGGCTCAGAACATCGGCGGAAGCTAAAAGACGTTGATATCAGCTATGTACATGATAAACAGCATTTGAAACTCTCCCGCAGCCAAAGGGATCACGTAGAGGCAAAGCGTGACCGAGTCGATTCAGAGACAGTGCAGCGTACAAGGAGTCCAGCCAGTCAAGCATGTAAGCGAGAAAACCAATTGGCAGTCTCAGAGAGAGGCAGACGAATGGAATTGTGCATCGTGGTCAACAGCGTCAGAAGTTGCACGGATATCAAACAGAGCGAAGATAGTATGCTAACCTGGGTCTTATCCATGTAAATGTAAATGTACACGGTGTTATATAGCGACCATATGGCCTCGACTCTGCTCATTTTTCAATGAATTGATCTGGTGAGATCTCCACCATCGCTGCTCGTTTAAATGGGCGCCACGCCGTTTAAGAACCCCGTTCACTGACCGTGCTAACTCGAAATTCAGATCTCTTAAATAAGCCACGATCGTGTTGTGAACCGGGGATCCCTCACGCACAGAGGCTCCTCGGCAAACACGTCTACCGATGCGGCTAACTAGGCCAGTGATCCCACATGTATATCCAACAGCAGCCCTCACTGAGTTGGGCAAGCAAACATCAGAACAAGAGTAAGGTCTCCTTCGCTATTGTCTTATGGGCATGTCTGCAGCCAAGTTGGTCGCATGTTTTTGTCGATTCTGCCATTTCGGCAAACTGTTCGTCTTGACAATGATTTTGCTCGTGAATTCTTACTTGTTTGGGCTTCACTTCACCATTTGTAACCTCTGCGCAGGTCTTCCACTCAAAACTGAAAACACTCCACTTCCGCAGATCCTATCCTGATTCGTCTTCTTCCCGTTATCTATCCCACATCTCCAATTCCAAACATCACCCATCTGCCTACCTGATTCTTGGATTCTGTCCTGGAACCGAACCTTTCTTGCCTATCGATTTTGTTTTAACTGAGCGCCTGTGAATAAGCTGATTCCAGCGACTTAGCTTTCGCTGGGCGCTGCAGAATTCTCGAGTTTACAATAACGATCAGAAATACAGACCTAAATACGTCTTCTCTACCGGGTTTCTTAGTTTCGGTGATGGAAGGGGAAACAGAGCCTTCAGAGTGGCGTCGACCTTCAACCATGAAGAGGTTTTAACGACCAATCGGTGGGCTTGCGATGATTGCCTGTCCAGTTCAGACCTAGAGCTCGAGAGATACCAAGCCGCTGCCTCTTCTGTTATCTTCTGTTATCTATCTATCTTCACCGGTCATCGTCGCTGCTTATCCTCGACTCAACGAGGTCTAGGGACACCGAACTATCAACTATCAACTGTTGGTGTGAATTCATCGGTGGGACACTGCGTGTGAGGTGGCCAGCCAGTTGCTTATCTGAGCACTGGATACTTATGGAAGAACTTCTTATTCTTAATGACTAACATCATTTAGGCTAGCGTAGGAGGTGCTTTTGTGAGGTACTTTTTAAAAGGCGCTATATTAAGACATGCTTGCAGATTAAAATGTCTGGACTAACCAACTAACTAATTAACTGTCTAACTACCAAAATATGAATTAATTCATTATTTTATTAATTTGGTAATTCATTTTTCGTTGTCGGGTAATTCTGGAGCGTATAGCAAGTACGGTCGGTCAGCAAAGATAGAATGAAATTGAGGAAGAAATGAGAGAGAGAGAGAGAGAGAGAGAGAGAGAGAGAGAGAGAGAGAGAGAGAGAGAGAGAGAGAGAGAGAGTTTGTAGGTCGGTCATGATGTGTATGCGTGTATACAGAAGAGAATACAAACTAAAACAAGTGAGTAAGATTACATGGACACCACGACGAGCATAGGGAGGATCTTATTAGGTAAACGGAGGACTGGGGAAACTGAAGACACGGCATTGATGGATGATAAGACGAAAGAAGACGAAACAAGTGCAGTCACAGAAATGGAGTCTAAGTGAAGAAGCCTCTTCTTTGGTTTCGTCTAAGTGTATTAAAGATGGCGGGAGGGACGAAGGAGTCTGAGTTGAGCATGGACGGACAGCTGGGAGAGAAGACGTATATTGATACAGTGAAAGAAAAGATGCTGATGCAAAGTCAAATTAAGAAAGTCCATTTCATTCTCTTCGTTACTGTTATGCAACTTTTCATCCATCCGTCCCTCTATTCCTCCATCTATCCACCCATTTCTTCCTTAATCCATTCCTTTACGAGTACAATGTGAAGATGAATAGCAAATATGAACACCAGCTTCCTCTGGAAGGCAGTTGAGAAAGTGAATCCTTATGCGTCAATGATGTATGTCGATTACGAAGTTCTGGGCTTTAGTCGGATAACATTCAAATGGCGAAGACAAAAACAAATTTCATACAGTTATTCTAGTGTTCATTAAACGTCTGTGACTCTAAACTACTCATCTGCTGGAAAAAAGGTTTACGCCGGCCTCCTTGTGATTCACAAATCGCTGTTTCAACCTGCTGAACTTAAGCTGAACTTAAGCTGCTTAAAGACAATGGCAATCACAATCGTAATCCCGAGATTTCTACAGAGTCCAACGAAAGCCACGTCACGGGGACCAGCTTATTCACAGGCGCTTAGTCAAAACAAAATCGATAAGCAGAAGTGTTCGGTTCCAGGTCAAAATCTAAAAGTCAGGCAGAGAGAAAGCGTGGCAGCTACGGTTGGTGATGTTTCGGATTGGAGCGAAAAGAGAGATAAGGGGACGGAGTCATATTATGCAGTAGGCAAGTTATGAAAGAGAGGCTGTGTCCCTAAGCAGCAGAATTTGTTAACCGGAAAGCAAAAATCGGTTTGTGTCAATGTTTTCAGGGCTGTCTCTTGCCTGTCGAAGGTATATGAGAAAGAAATAAGCATCCCTTTCCCCTTCCCTATAAATGAGAAAGAAATAAGAACTCTTTCCCATTATGAACTATAGATATAGAAGGTGAGTTTATGTAATCTGGCCGAACAATTAATATGTCACGTATTACATCTCTTAAATACATCATCTATAATCGAAACTTAACGTGTTAATTATCTACCTGAATTCGACGTGACCTTGGACGAGAGCGATGGAGAAGAAGTCGAACCGTGCTTCCGGGTGATCGGAGCTGAAGAGCAATAGACCCGAGTCGAGGTCGGGACGAAATTCTAGATCGACCGTAAACTCTTTGAAGGCTCCACGCAGCACTGGAAAAGCTATATATCCACGTCCGGAGAATTTCGGATACTTGACCACCACATCTGTAATAAACGCACATACCTTAAATACATACGACATAAGTAGGATGTATTGTTTTGATGTGCAGAGTTCCACTGTTGTAATTCACAGCAGAGTATCTTAAATCAGCCGTCACAATTGAGAAAGAACTCATCAGACAGTTTGGCAAAGGAAGAACCCCCCCCCAAAAAAAAAACAGCAACTTATAAGGCTCCTCTCAGCTGAGTCAGTGGCTCTGAATTCAGAATGAGTGAATGTTATGTAAAATATAAAATAAATCTTCGAAATTTCTCAGCTCCACACAAAAGCCGCGTCAGAGTGACCAGATTAGCACCGGCGCTGTACGAAATCAAGTCCGCAAGAGCAATGTTGGTTTTCAGTTTCGGTGTCCCCGAGGGGGGGGGGAAGTTAGGCCGGTGATGCAACATGGCGAAGCGCTGGTCGATGACTTTGAAATAGGCCAGGCTGCATAGTCGGTCGGTAACGGATCCCACGGCAGGCAGAGGTTGAGCGCAGCACCAGCCGTACTTTGCCCAGTGATGTCCAGTGACGGGTTTTGTCGGTGATGTGGCAATGAATCTCAGTCCTGGTCTGTGTCTCTGTGAATCTAGAAGCGGTGAATGTAGTTAGATTGAACGAGATTCCCTCTGTGTAGTTAAGACTCTTAACGTTCCTGAAGCGACAGACCCACAGCTCAGAATCAACTCCGCATTTTGTCTGAACGCAAGCATTGCAATTCCAGTTCAAAAACTGCAGTAGCACTGGCGCATTGGACATGGGTACTTACCTTTCGAAGTCGCTTCAGTGAATGCGTTTGAGAACTGTGCAGACTAGGTATAAATCTTTGAGATATATAATTTTCTATTTCATCAGCGATTTATACTGAGACACAATAGTAATTCTACTTATCGCTTACCTTTCTCGCAGAATTGTCCTTTGGTTCCAAGTTGGCACTGGCATTTAACGGCATCCCCCATCAGACTGCCATCTTCGATGCACTGACCTCCTTTGGCGCACTTGATGTCACTGCAGGTCGTCTTCGAAACGGCCACTCCTGAAGCAGCGGAGCCCTTGTCCCTCCATGCCTCGTTGCTTTTATCGCCAACAGTCATAACAGGCAGGTCCTTCCGGAAGAAGGTCGAGTTTGTTCGGACGTAGGCGGAATCCGACTGGATCAGATCATCCTTATCGGAAGAGGCGGAACTGGGGAGCAGCTTGTTCTTGTGGCCACGTCTGCGCCCTCCTTTCTGAAGCGACCCCTTCCTTCCTTTATCTTTCCTTGATTTCCGCTGTTTTTCAATCCTTGCTACTTTACCACCTCTTTTCGACTCTTCCACTCCTGCCCACGGTCCGACATCTGTTCCTTCGTCTTTACCCTGCTGAATTCTTGGTCCTCCTGTCGCAGAGGCAAAGGTCTCGTCCTTCCTGGCGTCGATCAGGAGTGGCCCTGAGCGGGTATCGTTTCGTGCGGTGGATTCATCGGAAACAACTCTGTCGTATCGTTCCTGTTCGATTGGCGGAGGAGAAGATGAATCGCCTGTACAAATAAGAGAGTACAACATGCTCGAGTGGTTTGCATTGCTCAATCATATGATGTACTTACTTGTGTAACAAAAACAGTTATGTAGCGCCTTTAAAGCATCTCCCAAAGCGCTGCTTTCACTCTTAGCGCACTCATTAAAAGAATTTAATGAGAATTTAAGGCGAACAGTAACTAAGCAGAAAATGTTTGAGGAGCTTAATCTGTTTAAATGGTTCATGTATTTTATGGAAGATTGTTCGAATTAACGCCTATCTTGACCCATCCCAGCCTAACCAACCATGGTCCAATCACATGGTTCGCCACTGATAGTCCAATGCCCAGTAGCACACCTAGGTCACGGACGACGAGTTATGTACTACAGTCTGAGAACCCTGACACTAAAGTCTCCTCATCTATCTTTATGATGCATGGCGTGTCTCTAGCCACAGGTACTGCATGTTTGCCTGGTTTAGCTGAAGCCGATTTGATGGCATCCTTGATCCATGCCTTTATTAGGGCGTCGATGGTTTGTGTATTCGACCAAGCAGTCACGTGATTCAGCAGGGGCGTCGATTACAGGGGCGCCGCGTTGTCCCTCTCATCAACGCCCATCCTTGACTCATCGTAACCTGATCTACCATAAATGCTTCAAGGTGTAAACATGTTCTGAATTAGAGTGTAATGTTGAACATTAACGAAGTAAAAGTAAACGTTACTGTACATAAGTAATGTTTTAGTACTCTTACTTGCAAAGAAGTATTAAAAAGTGGAAATACTAAAGCGCCCATCTGTCCCTATCCCTTCTCTGCCTCCCTTCTGCCTCCCTGCCCTTCCTCCATCCATTCGGCCGCTGGTCATGTGTCGGTTGGGTCCGACGCTAATATTGTTACGCATTATAGATTGTTGCGTAGGAAAATGGATGTGTGCTGGAAAGAATTCCGTGTGATTTAATTCATGGTCCGTCTAATACCCATTAACGCTCCTCTGAGACAAACCCTATCGCGAATGGACGACCCAGACACCCAACAACGACGATGACGATGACCACCCATGCAGGGCCAATACGCGTCGCGTTGGCATTCGCCGACTTTGATAAATTTCGCTCAATTATATCGCCGCCATTCGCTTCCAATGATCTCTTAGGATCCGTCCGAACAGCTGCTGTCCCGCGGCGCCGCTTAGGGTGTCTGGAAGTAAGCAACGACAAAGGATGGGGTGAGGAGAAGGAGGAGGAGGAGGAAGAGAAGGAGGAGGAAAAGGAGGAGGAGGAGGAGGAGGAGGAGGAGGAGGAGCACATGCAGACCAAGATATGCACGAGATGACGAACGCCGTATGGAGAATGAAGAAGTAGCGGAGGAGTTGGAGGAGGACGAGGAGGAGGAGAAGGAGAAGGAGGAGGAAGATGATAAGCAGAAAAGAAGAATTACATGAAGAGGAGTAAGAGGAAGAGAAGGAAGAAGAGGAGAAAGAGGAGCGATAGGAGGAGGAGGAGGAAAAAGAGAAGGAGGAGGGAAAGAGGAGAAGAAGGCTTAGGAATAGAACAAGGAGGGAAGATGAGGAGGAAAGGAGTAGGAGTTGGAGGAAGAAGAATAGAAGAAACAGGAGGGATAGAAGGAGGAGAAGAAGGAGGAGGGGAAAGAGGAAGAGAAGGAGGTTTAGGAATAGGAAAAGCAGAAGGATAAAGGAGACGGATGAAGAGGAAAGGAGGAGGAGTTGAAGGAGGAAGAAGAGAAGGCGGAAGAAAAGGAAGTGGAACAGAAGAGGAGGAAGACTTGCAGAATTGCTGCCGCGTCTGGAGATTGTATCAAGAGCCTTCGGCGCCAATGGAGACAACGACGGCTGCTGCGCCACGTTAGGTGAGCAGAGACTTGCGGTCAAATATGGCAAGAGGGGCAGCGGGGACAGTAACCCCCGATTAATTATGATACCATCGGCCGAGGCAGGCAGTTATCGATCTCGATGGGACAAGAAAGTAACGCGGTTGCAGATCAATCAATGCTCCAGGGGCTGCTATCGATCTCCAGCAGAGAATTGCCCACCATTTAGTAGATTTGTAGACTGACATAAGGTTTTGCGTCTTTCTCTTGGTCGCCTGTTGTTTCTGTGGGGCAGATTAAAATAGACCAGACTCACGAGGACACGTACAAGGACATCGAGGGACACTCACACATATCTGATGCTATCTTTCGGACTGACCCCCCCCCCCATATGCTAGCGAAACAGACATGAAAAGTTAGTACTTAGTGTTGACCTTCGATAACGGAGTCAGCTGACGATGAAGTTAGAAAGAAGTTTCAGAGTCAGCTCTTGAAGAGATGGCAATGTTCCATTGCAGTGCATACACTTGCACGCATGCCAACATATATCTGGGCTCCCAGATAGGAAAATGACGACTAATGTCGATTTACAATTAAGCATTTTGACAGGCTGTCCTGTTGGCGGAGTTCGTTAGCCCCATCTCAGTCATCAGTGGCTTATACCAGGCATTATTGAAACAATTGCTTCTCATTGGAGCAGTATATCCGTATTCCTTACATTAAATGCTTAGGCATGTCATTACAATACAATACAATACAACTTATATTTATAACGCGCCTTAATAAAACAATGTCTTACTCAAAGGTTGCGTTACAACATAATAATTAGTTATAGTACTGAGAGAATAAATGAGTCTTAAGTTTTAATTTTTTATTGTCATATGACGAAAGGATAAAAGATGTATAACCGTTTAATTAATTAATTAAGATGCTTTACCGTCTTAATTAATTAATTAAGATGCTTTACCGTCTTAAATTGTATAATATGGAAAATATTTAAATTATACGTAGATATACCATTTTCCTTGTGTGCTGGACTGCGACGATCGGTGGCTGCGTCGACCTCTTGACCCGAAAGCCAGACGAGCATACCCGTCACGAAGATGACTCTCATGACCTCATGCTGACCAGTCATAGCGACCAGGTATGCGCGCACCTGCAGCCAATCAGTCAAAACACAAGCAGTAGTTACTCACTGATTTTCTGATTGATCTATCGATCGGTTCACAGATTAAGAACGAGAGCAAGAGCGATATATATATATATATATAGAGAGAGAGAGAGAGAGAGACATACAGACAGAGACAGAGACAGACAGAGACAGAGAGTGACAGAGAGCAAGACAGCGAGCAACTCAGGACCACAGAAAGAGGTCAGATCAGAGAGGTACAGAGACATTCAGAGGAAACTGAACACACAGAAAACAGAGATGAAGTTTAACCGAAATTGAAGAACCAGCTTAGAGTTCTCGTCAAATCCCGACCTAAATACATCTCCGCAACGCCATCAGTAAGCCTAAAAACAATTATAGACTATCTTACAAGTCTTGCAACGCATTGAGAAGCCTTGTTAAATTTCCTCTTCGTGGCTTGTCAGCGCAACTTTTCTCTGCTGCATGAGAAGTCACACGCGCATTAAATTTCATTTAAATGTGTATTTAGTTTCACTGGTCATGATTTTTGTCTGCACGTTTTACAAAAGTAGAGCAGATGGAACATTCATCTCAACTGTAGTGGCTTAACATAATCTCAGGGGTTGAGTGAGCGAATTCTAGTTACAGTTTCTTCGAATTCTTATGTCCCTCTTCAGCCTTGTCAGTGCCGTAGAAACGTCATGCTTCACTTTCTTTATGTACGAAGGCTTAAGCATCATGTTCCCGTGACTGCAATTCAGTTCAATTCGTGTCTTTCAGATAACTTTTGCGGACGAATCATATAAAGACGCAGTATATATGACTGGACAGACGCCAAGCATCATCAGAGAATTACGAAGACTTGTTAGTCTAAAGTCGCAGTTCCTTGACTTGAATCTTCTGCGACCTGTGTGTGCGTCCGGACCGAGAATTATCTATGTTTGATCATGCGAACGTCCTGTGCAAGTCATGCCTCAGATACGGGTCATACGGTACAATCTGTCGTTTAGAGCCAAAGTGACCCTTGTCCACTAGTTCTTCCTGCCAACCTTGAGTATTGTAACTTCTTCACTGCATGCCAGTCAGAGAATCCGATTGTATATGCTCCAGCCAGTTCTCAATTGTGCTGCCCGTGTTATGGTCAACATGCCTGAGGTCTAGTACATAGCACCTGAGTACAGCACTCTGCCTTCCTGTTGCAGAACGAATAGCATTCAAGATCCTCCTACTGGGTAGGACCTCGCTTGTCGACACCGCTCCGGCATACATCAGGGAGCTTTGCGTCACAGTCTTGAGTCAGCGGGGTTTGCGACCGTAGCGCTCTCCCGACTGCGGAGATATGCAGCTCCCACGTTTCCGGATATCAAAACGAGCCCAACGTGCCCTTTCCTCTGTCTTGGAACTGCCTTCATTTTTATATACGTATGCTTTCACTTGACTCAGCACAACTTATATTTTCGGCCAACCTTCAGTCAGCTTTGTTTGGAGAATTAGAGCGCCAATGTATACAGAGCTTTTGAGAGTTCCCTATATGCGCTCTATTCAGTGCCTTGAAACATAAAAACACCCGGCCAATAACACCGGGCAATAACCCCCGATGAAAATACCCCCAGTTTAAAACTCCTCTGCCAATAACCCCTAAAATTAACAAGTAAGCAAATGCAAAAATATGTAGCACTTCCTTACTTGTAAACATAATTTTCTAACATTAACTTTAAATGAATACCATATCAGATAAGTGAGTTAATAAGAAATATTGTGTGCGATCTCCAGCAATTAACTGAGAAATATCTTCGTTGTTGCAGTCGTTGATGATCTGCAGTATTCTGGAATTGTCAGCATATCGTTCCCTCGCTGCTTTCGTAGCGTGGCCATCAAGAGTTGGCTGCATCTGAGTTGCTGCAAAGCCTGCTCCGTTTACAATTACAGGTGGTTCAAAAACCATAAAATATTCGGATCGTAGCTACCGATGTCTGCTTTAAAGCTGTGATGTCATTTTCTACTGAATTGTCTAGAGTGCCGGTGTTTAGTGCACAATGCATCAACCGATGGCGCACCAAAACCAAGCAGCAATGAAGTCAATAGGTATGTGAGCTAATCTAGTGCTAATGAAACTTATTGTGCCAACGTTGATTCTAGATGTCTTACTTGATGTCAACCGACTGCCTCATATTAGCATATGAGTTACACAGATCGTATAGATATTCTTTTGTAATTTGATAGGAGGAATGTTACAAACTTACAAAAAAGAAGGCTATATATCATATTTAGTAGCTGTTAGACTATCAGTCGAGTAGTCAGTCTTCATCTGGAACGAGGTCGGTGCATGACAAGTGGTTTATCTATGCATTAATTTGACTACTTGAATGGAGCTTATGGTGGCTTAACACTAAATCGCCATTTTAGACTTGTATCTTAGCTATTTTAAAATCCTTTGAATTCTTCAATTCGGGGCTTATCAGGGTTATTGGCCGGGGATTATTGCTGCAGGAGGTCATTGGACTAGAGGTCACTGGCCTGATACCGACGATGGGTTGCGCACAAAACAACATGCAGCAACTAATGGAACGGAAGCTGAATTTAACTGGACACATAATTGTAATTGTAAACGAACATTTATAAAGCGCCACTTAGGAAACAGTGGCGCTCCTGACTTGAACAAACAAAAAGGATTTCAGGCGTTTGCGAGACTGGGTAGGAGAGAGACTAAGTAACTGAAGCCGCAGGTCAAGAGGAAGGCAGTTCCAGCTGGAAGGGCCAACAAAGGCAAAGCTCCTGGACTGGGCAGTCGTAGTGCGGATGCGAGGGACTACCAAGAGACCACGGGTAGCTGAGCGAAGGGAGGCATGGGCAGGCAACGAGGAAACCGGAATACAAAAGAAGTTAAGTAGGACGGAGCAGAGCCTAGAAGGCAGTTGCGCATAAGGATTAGAATCTTAAACTGGATGCGTTGACCGACAGGAAGCCAATAAAGTGAGTCACGAATAAAAGTAGATATATGGGCAGACTTTGGAAGACCACCGATAAGGCATGCAGCAACATTAAGTATAGACTGAAGCTTGGAGGTGTTAATTGCAGAAAGTCCAATATAGGCAACATTGCCAAAGTCAATCCTAGTGCAAATCAGGGCATGGACCAAGGTAGTGATCGCATGAAGAGGAAGCGAGTGACGATTAGAGCGGAGTTGTCGTAGGTGGTAAAGACAAGAACGGGAGATATTATTTACATGGTCAGTCAGAGAAAGAGTTTGACTATTGGTGAAATTGATATAGCGCCTGAAAAACTCAGAGGAGCTCCACCTGTGCCATAGACCTTTAACAAAATCTTTCAATTTAGCTTCGTTTTAGTAAAATTTCAAATAGGTTTGGAAAATTAAAGCTAATAAAAGATAATAAAATATGAATCACAACGGACCTAAGTTGGATGGACAACACCCGTCTGGTCAAACAAGTCTGGATTTGGATGACGAACGGAATCAAAGTCAGAGGAAGATCAAGCAGATAATGACTGAATGATATCAGGGATTGATGCATCATGCAAGACTTATGTTCACACGCTGGGCATATTTGCACAGGATAGAACCAAATGGAGGAACAAAGGCGTGCAATCTAAACCAACGGACAGTAAGTTCAGGGTCTTAAAGAAGAAGAAAAGAAAGTAAGTTTGCTTGTGTAAGGCTTCTCCATGCATTAGCGTGTCGTTTTTTCTTGAAGTAACTTCAAAGTAACCTTGCGTCATCTGAATGACTAAGTAAGTAGTAAGTAAGTAAGACATTTGTTAACACGCCATATGTCCATCGGCTGAGCGAGGCATCGTAGGCGTGGATGAATAACTTCTGACCTAGACTTGTGAGTTAGGCAATGCAGTGCATCAGCCAAGTCGTAAAATTGCTTTAAACCAACCAATCTACATTTGCGTTTTTACGAAATGAATTCCAGGGCTCAAGACATAGAATAAATATTCATTCATCTATATTTCTAATCGTATTGGTGAAATTGATATAGCGCCTGAAAAATTCAGAGGAGCTCCACCTGTGCCATAGACGGTTAACAAAATCTTTCAATTTAGCTTCGTTTTAGTAAAATTTCAAATAGGTTTGGAAAATTAAAGCTAATAAAAGATGATAAAATATGAATCACACCTTTTTCGACAGTTCTTCTGATGACTGAACTTTGAGTTCAGAGGCTTCCGCCGTAAAACCTCTTTTAGTACAAAACAACTTTCAGTCAGACGCTTCTGCGGCAGCGTTACTTTTCGCGCCACTCGTGAACTGTCGTCTGCTCCGACGCCCGAGCGAATCTTGAATACGGGCCGTTCAGACCAAGATGAGGCAGCAGAGCAGCAGCAGCAGCAGCAGCAGCTGAAACGCCGTTGTCTTCATCCGTTGATGCGTTCGGTCACTTCGTCGTCGTCGTCGTCTTCGTCCTCTTAGGGCGTTTAAACGGACGCAGTTATTTATTGATTTGCTCTCGCTCGAAGGCTCAATCAAGCCCGTATATGTGAGCGGATCGATAAAAGCGTTAGGCCTACGCAGTGTTTTAAAAAAGATGCACCTCGTTACTTAGTTATATCTGAGTACTTCTTTTCGCAGCCATCACAGTTTAAGTGCGTACAAATTAAACAAATAAAAAAAGATGTTAAAACTGAATAGTTCGTTAAATTCTGTTTAAACATTAAAATAGTGTTGTTACACAAAGTTGGACCTAACCTAGTGTAAACATCGATATCGCAAGTTTAAGTGGCAGCCTACATCTGAAAATGTATGGGTGATTCTGAGAATTAAGCTCGATATTTTTGGTATGTGGTGTATGCTGTATAGAAAACCAAGACCTACACAGCATAGTAATCAGTGCATTAATTCTCGTTTTACTTTCTCAGTTGTACCACAGTACAAGCAAAGAATCGAAGATGAGCAGAGTGATAGGAGCCTCTGAGATACAGGGTCTGTCAATTGGTCATGCATATAACACACTCGGTGGAAAGCAGCTTCTCTTGCCGCCGAGGACATACAAACGAGGAGGCTAGATATGGCAAGAGTGCTCTCTGCCTTCACGCAGTCACGTCTTTACACTCCGCTGGCGCCCTCTGTCGTTTGCGGGTCTCCATTTCGGTACAGATCAGCACGCCTGGCCATCGACTGCTGCACGGATCGATGGCCATCTATCGCGCGTCGCGAGGCTAGATTATTACCCAGAAGAACATGGGGCGGAAGCTGCCGGAATCTACGCCTAATAACGCATAACAGTCAGTTCGTGGACGACTTAATAAGCGATTGATCGAATACATGACGGATTGATTCGAAGATTAGAAGTGATGTAACGTATCATCACAGATATTCCACGATGTCTTCGGGGAGCTCATTCTCAGGCTCAGCGTGCTTGTAAACAGTGCAAAAAGCACAGGTCCGTGATACCCAATTACGCAAATATTGAGACTAGGCCCTCTATAAACCGACCCTCTATAAACCGATACAATATTAGCCCACAGCCTGCAAGTTTATTTATTTAAGCGCTTGTAATGAATAGGTAATATATACACAAATGTCTTGGGCCATTATATAAATGGATAGCGCTACTGCATAAGATTTCTTCAGCGCCACAGCTAACAACGTCTCATGACTTCTGATGCGTCTTTTTTTATTTAAAGCGATATATATATATACAATAGATTTTTATTACATTAGATAATTGTTATAGATTATTATTAGATTACTATTTCTTATGTACCACTAAAACCTAAAGTAATCGTAATCGTAATCGTAATCTCGAGATTTCTACAGCGCTCAACAAAAGCTAAGTCGCGGGAACCAGCTTATTCACAGGCGCTCAGTCAAAACAAAATCGATAGGCAAAAGGGTCAAGATCCAGGAGTCAGGCACTCAGACAGTCGGACGGCTACGGTGGATGCTGTTTGAAGTTGAAGCGAGAAGAGAGATGAGGGGAAGAGGAAGAATCAGGATAAGATTTCTGGAAAAGAAGTGTTTTCAGTCTTGAGTGAAAGACCTGCGCAGAAACCGAAAGAGGTGAAGTGTTGGTGAGTTCGTATGATTGACCAGACAACTGTGGCCATCGGTTCAATAGGCTACATGGGCAATCGGAATAATTCAGTACAAACGAATGCCTCTAAACTTCTGCTTGAACATTTGAACATTCTGTATGATGAGCGGCTGAATTAACAATAAGTAAACTAAGATAGCTAGACAGACAGGCAGACAGACAGACAGACAGACGGACAGACAGACAGACAGACAGACAGACGGACAGACAGACAGACAGACAGGCAGATAGATAAAGACAGACAGACAGGCAGGCAGAGACAGAGACACAGACAGAGACACAGAGGCAGAGACGCAGACAGAGAGATAGAGGCACACAGACAGAGAGACTGTGAGAGAAACAGACAGACAGGCGGACACACAGAGAGAGTGGAGCTTAGATACACAATACTAGGTGCGGGGGTTTTAAAAAGAACAAAGACTGAGTCTGTTCAAGTCCAGAGTTGAAACTCGATCGCCTGGTCTTGTATTTAGATCTCCACGGCCTATTGTACACAACGTATACGGTAGGCCTACGGAGTCTGAAGGTTTTCATCGGCACAATCTTTAGATATTTAGGACTTGCCCCTAAAACTTTCATTTCCCGCCCTCTTTGCCGCTCCTTGGACAGTGCCACCAGGGGCGGCCGCACCGCTCACCCCCACCCCCAGCTAAGCCACTGTCTCCAGCAAACACAAAGTGTCGTTGGTGAGTGAAGCCGTCGCTTAAATCCATCCATTCGAAGATCCAATGAATTGCAATCAGCAGCGGATCAGAGGCGCTGCAGCGTTTCCCAGCCTCTCGGCCTCGCATCTTTCTCCCGGAGCTAAATCTCCTTAAGCTGGACAGATTCAGCGATAAAGACAGACGACAAGAGGCGACACTTCGACGATAGAGGTCAGTGAAGACGGCGACGACGCAACAGATGCAAAGGAGAAGCGCGATCCGTCGACTTAAGTGCAAACCCTTGTATCCACCGCATGACCAACTTCAGTCATCTTAAATCGCACGGACGGACGGACGATAAATACGCTGACTAGATGTCTTGAATGGGCGCTATATGACTGACTGACTGAATGAATGAATGTATCAATCAATCAAGCAATCAGTTAAGCAAACTATTAACAAACGAACGCACGTGGAGAAGAACGGATGAATAGATGGGTGGATGGACAGGTGGATAGATGCAGTGGCAGCTCCAGGTTTTTCCAACGGGGGTCCCCGTCGGGGGACCTGGAGGGAGGCTAGTTTGATACCTGGGTTTAACAAAACTGAAAATGATCTGACATGTTTTAACACCGAACTACCAGAATCACTTCATTTAAAACATTAAAAATGTTAAAAAAATACATATACTTAATGAAGTGCAAGTTAACGATTGTCGTGTCTAGAATCAAACTCGTCTGCAAAGGCATCCATATTTATCGACTCTGCACGAGCAGATTCAATTAACAGCATTACTACACTGCTTTAACGGATGTACTGTAGGACATAGCGCTTCATCGATGTGTTTTGATTAGTTTTAGTAGAACAGAAGAGCTTTGCGCGCAGGCTGCTGAAGCTACACGTAAAAGGTTCATGAAAAGCAAGTTTATATGGTTCTAGAGAATAAGCAAGGTCTAAAATTGCACCAGTATTGATTGCACTTGAACCTGAACTTTGTAACAAACGTTTCACTTTGGGAATTTCATGGCTGAGCCCTTCAACATTACTGCGATACATTTGATGTGCAAAAAGCTTCAATGTTATCATCATTTTAAGATGACACATGTTTTGGTGTTAATTATTGTATACTAAAATCATAACAGTAAGTGAATGGTTAGAGAATCGTCTCTCTGATTCAGAAAGGATACAATCAACAACCAGATAGTAGATATGTTGCCTAAATGCAGTTTGCGTGTCCACTTCTGAACGACGACCCACAGTTTCATCAACAGCAGAATTGGAAAAGCATATGGGCATTTTACGACGTGCTGTTGAGGTAACAATGGGTAAATGTCACAATTGCTACTTTCTCTTCTGCCTTGGAGAACTGAGTGCCTATAAAGGCATCATACTGGAGGCAGTCCAATGCTCGAAGATTGGAGCTGAGCTGATACAGCATGTGTCTTTGTCAGAATATCATAAAACAGGTGTAAAATAGCACAAATTTAAAGTCTAGCGAGGGCAAAAAGTTCTGGCTTCAGCTCCCTTTCAACATTTCGCCCTCAGCAACATCCTCAGGCATACGCTCTCTATTAGGCCCAAGCCTATATGCTAATGCATCTAAACAAGCACGAACATTACGGCAAGCAACTACACGACACACCCATCTACTGGAGTTGCCTCAACGGTTCCCCAGGATGTAATTAACTCTGTGCTTCAACCCATTTCTCATGCACAACAGAACCTGAAGTAACAACATGTAATCTTTCGCGCAATGTAAAAATCTCTAGCTTCTGCAAAGCAGTGAACATAAGTGGCTAATGGAACTGATTGCCCTACCAACCGCTTGTACCATCAGGTTCGTGATCTACTAATCATGAATTGATGTCTAAAGCCGATTATAATGAGTACAAATGAAATATGTACAGACTGAGTTATCATGTTTGCAATTCAGAATTATATAGGAATTGATGATGAAGAAGAAGAAGAAGCTGATGATGATGATGATGACGACGACGACGACGACGATGGTGGTGGTGGGACGCGGTGATGATGGTTATGGCGATGACAATAATTATCTAAATCGAATTTCAAAAGTTAACACGTATTTTAGGACTCATTGAACACGTGTAATGCATATGATTATCGCTAAGTAGGATCTGATTCGCGAAACGTGAATTCATACGAAACGGGTTAGTCCGTAAGGCGCTTGAGTGATTATGCACAAGCGCCACCTGTCGGTCGCTATACGACACAGTCGTCGTAGTTGTCATCGATTCGATCCGGAAGATAGCGAAGTGAAAGAACAGAATTTGACGAAATGACTTCAAAATTGGACAAGGAGAAGCAGAAGACCCAGCAGGAGAAATACCAGGCCATCTTAAGCGCCCTTCTACGCGACGAAGATAACAAATACTGCGTCGATTGCGACGCTAAAGGTAACGACGCGAATTTGCCGGTGGTGTTAACGGGTTCCACATCATCGTAATCATCATCTTCATGATAATAGAAAAAAATGGCAGGCATATAACGTTTTCTTCATGATTGAATGTATAAAGCGAATCATATCAGTCGTATTTGGTGCTTCTTAAAATAAAAAGGTGAACCATATTGATAGACTTTGTCCAAGAGGATTGTTGTGAATATGCGGGCCACTCCCCCAAAACTGTTGACACGTTAGTTATGTAATGCTACAATGACATTTACGCCAATTGATTCACTACAGATTGAGACGGTTTTATTTCATCTTGCCGTGTTAATGGTTGGTAGCGTGGTCTAAGCCCTGGCCTTGGCTTGATGTAGTCCTGATCATTGTTAACATTACTAACGTTGTGCTAACATTTAAAAATCAACCATTTTCCAAAACAGCATGTGCTACGTGTTGCAAAGTTCACATTTAGAATAGGTGAACATTATAAAATCTCACCCAGTTGCCAGATGTGAAAAGATTGTCTCAGTATGTAATTTGCTTACTTTCATGGGTTTCTTAAGAAACACTGGATTGGTATGTCAGAAAACATTCATCAGTAGCCTGAAATTTACCAAATTTAAACTGATGAATAGTGATCTTTCTCTACTGGTAATACTTTGTTTAAATTTGCAGTTGACACTTTCTGAGTTCTCCTGTTGGTCTGGAAACTAAATTTGCCAACCCCAAGGACTGGACTTGTAGAAATAAATTAATCTCTTGAAAAACTGATGAATGATATTCCACAGGTCAGGTCCCAGATCCATTTTTCCCTCTGGACCTAATGCTGAAATGGTTAAAGTTGTTAAATATGTGGGTATTATTTTCTGTGATAATTTAAGTAGCATTTTATCCCTTAAAAACTTTTTCACAGAGAATGCCAAGTATTGAATTACAAAATGTCATTTAACCCATGGCAGTTTCACTTTTGGTTTATGCTTTACTTCATTGTATTAGCTTTCTGCCTCTGTTTTATTTGAATGGATTGACTCATTTCTGTACCAGGCTGGTTACAGTTGTCTCTTGCATTTTGGTAGCACAAGTTTAGGACAGATTTGGAAGAAAACCAAATTAAGATTTTAGAACCATTCTGTCACCTTATTATTGCCTTTACCAGTTACTTCAACCATACGACTGTACTGTGTTCAGCATATGTAAAAATGGATATGATTCTGAATTACCAGCTTTTCATACACTTTTCTGTAAGAATCGTGCATTGTCTTGTATAGTCCAAACAATACATCACACGCAGTTAGACTCGGACTGTTTCTATACATCGTATTCATGGCTGACCTGACTTATATCATCACTGCTGTGAAAGCGCGGGTTCAAAATTTTGTGTCTAACATTCAGATGTTCTCTGCTTGCCACCGGTCTGACACACTTGTCCATGTATCATTTACATGGGCATGGATGTCTTCCAATTGGTTGCTGCTGAATCTGACAACGGCTTACTCAAAGACTGACAAGGTGATGTGGGTGTGCTTCTGGGTGGAGAACTATCAAATTTCCTCACAACAGGCATGATATGGTATTTGGCTAGGTTCGTGAGTGAATTGGGCTCAGCCGCTTGAATTTTTTTATGTAAGGTTTATGTTCTGGAATAGGTGATAAATGGCTTTCCTGTGCTTCATTTGGTTTATGTAATATTAGAAATCTCACTTGTTTCATGTGTCTATAGGGCCAAGATGGGCATCATGGAACCTTGGTATATTTCTGTGCATCCGATGTGCAGGCATTCATCGAAACCTCGGTGTTCATGTTTCACGAGTTAAGTCAGTCAATCTTGACTCGTGGACAGGGGAACAAGTTGCGGTAAGAATATGAACATTTGGTAACAGTTTTTTTCAGACATAAGGTAGAGAATAACTTAGAATGTGTAAGTCATTTCTGTTACAACGGACCCTTGGTGTAATGTTGGATATGGGATCAATGTCAGGTACTGTGTTATTGTGATGGCTGCTTGGAATTGAAATGGTATTTTGTGACCATGTACATATCTATGAGTTACGTTACTCCGTATTATAGTGGCACTGACCGAGTAAATATACGACATGAATAAATATGCATTTATTTGGAAGAGACAATTCACCATAGAGAAATTCGTATTTTATTTGGATATTTAGTTCAGGCAGATAAAATCTAGTTTAGTCTAGGTTTTGTTTCAAAGCCAGTGAGTTCTAGTTGCTTCTCACTGCTGTGCTGCTTCTGCTTAGCAAAATACAATGGGCTTCTTGCTGCATGATATTTATAGCTCAGTGTCTTGCATTTTGAACCATCTCAAAGCAGTCTTTAAGCCAGCTATTCAAAAGTGCAAAATATGGTTAGGATTTCATTGCCTGATATTAATTATAACTTCATATACATGGTGTAAATATTTGAATTTTCAGATGATGCAAGAAATGGGGAACAGCCGAGCGAGGGCAGTTTACGAAGCCAACACACCAGACAATTTCAGAAGACCACAGAATGATTCGTATCTTTGGAAAAGTGTGGAAAACTTATGGAAATCTATGAGATCCTCTTTTCTACAGGCCCTCTTGTTGTTCCAGCTAAATGTTATTTCACTGCCACTTCTAGTCTTGTGGCTATTGGTTTAATAATCCTGCTGTATCTTGCTTCTTCAGGCTTTAGATGTCATAAAATTGTTCTACTCTTACTGTCCTCATTTATATAGTTCAGTGTTTTCTTTTGTATTGCTATTGTAAATGTTCTTATTCCTCTGCAGAGATCTGCTCCTTCTGAACCACGACATGATGTTTCTGTTGTTCTGCCTTTCTACTCTTATTATTTCAACTTTCTTTTGCAGTCAAGGTTTCCAGTGTGTGATTTTGTTCGGTGGCTGAGGGAACCACCAAAACAGATCATGGTGGAAAATTTGACAATCCATTTCTGCGCTTTGAATGCTAGTAACTGCAGCTATGGAGAAGAGTGATTTGAGGAAACATGACCAAACTGGGGTTAAATTTGGAAAGCAGTTGTATTTATATCCAGTGTGGAAGTCTTTCTTCTTGCGCTCTTACAAGTGTGTGAGGGGCTTGAGTTTCCAGAACTATGAATTTATGTTGTTAGTTGTAAAATAGTGTATCATAAATGCCATAGTAGCTTACTGTGTATCCTTAACAGCGCTTGCCAGTGGTCTGGAATCCTTCATTCGAGCCAAGTACGAACAGAAAAAATACATAGCTTCAGAGTGGGTGCCACCAAAGCCAAAGGCACTGGTAAGAAACTCACTGGACTGACTCTAAAGCTACGTACATATGAGAAGATGCTGTCTTATTGTGTCCTGTTTACCTCAAATGCATGCTGCCAAAGTAATTTTTCTTAGGCTGCTAATGCTAGATTACAGTTGGACAGTGCACTGGAGTTTTAAAAATCGGGTTAAGTTTAAACCATCACAGTTAATTTAGGTCATTATTTGAACTACATGCTTTGGTTGAATTATAACTGGGTTAGAGCTGTAGGGTTTAATATTCAGTATGATAGTATGAGTCATCTGTCAAGTTTGCTTGACTTGACTCAAAGCATGTAATCTGTTAATCAGTAACCTGTCTGAGCCTTTCTTATCATTAATATTAATTAATTTGAATCATGTGCTTGATTCAAGTCAGCTGTTCACTGATTTAAGCCATGTACTCATATTGAATTGAAATGATTCTCACTTAAGAGTCACATGCTCTATTTGGGTGATGCACTTGAGTTGATCTCCTGAATTGCAGATGACATCTTCAAATTTTAAGTTGAATTAAGGTTTCAAGATAGCAGCTGAAATTGTTAAAAATTTATAAAATTCCACAAATATTTTGTATAAATTTATATGACGAGGTTTCAAGTGTCTGTCAAAATTGTGAAACATCTGAAGAGGAGTATCTCACTTGCATAGTGATGATTGGAACCTGTTTTTAAATTAAAACATCTGCCTTTGAAGCACTGGTTTTCTCCCCATCACTCTGACACATCTTAGTGGCTACTTGGAGTGTAGGTATAAATAAAGGAGAGGGTTGTTTACCGCTTTGTGTCTTTAAATGAAGGTTGAGTGTGATAATGCTTGCTAAATTATCCCTTCATCTGAAATGCTGTTTGACATTTTTGAGTCTTTTGAGGATGTCTCCTTTTGTTTGCAGCAGATGCCACTGACAGATATTCTTTTGTGTTTATTACCATGGCATGTTCCTGACTCTGTGTATGATAGGCCACAAGTTCTTATTTTTACAAAACATGGTGTTCATCAGTTAGTTCCATGTGATGCTTTTTAGCATGGGTAATCAATGACTTTTAAACAAAATGCCTATAAATACATACATACATACATAAATAAATATAAATCTATGTATACACCATACATTTATGTACATATGCAAATGTACCCGGTACATGTGGCTTGAATATACATTTATAATTTTGTCTGACATTACATTGAAATTCCAACTGTATGCATATATCACTTTGATACGGTTTACTTAAATGTTTTCCCTAATAGATGGAATGTTCTGCCATTGATTTGCTTCTTTAAATATCTGCCTATTTGCGCTTTTCCCTTATTCCTTCTGTGTTGAGGTGATCCTTAAGTGTAACACTTACTAACCGAGTCTGTTAGTGTGACTGACCGCTTTTGTTGCAATAATTATGGAGAGCATGGCCCAACTAGCAGGTTAATTTTATGCTGATGAATGGAGAGTGTGACCTTTGACTATCATTTGGATTCAGCCTGGTATGTTGTCTAAAATTCTTTCTGATTTTCACAACTTATAACTATTTAACAGTACCTGCTGTACCTGGTTTTCTGTTGAAAAAAATTTCAGGATATTTCGATTTCAATTTCTGTTGACATCTATAATTTACTTTGTGTGTGCTTGTGTTAATATATATGGTCTTTTAAAATCCTTGCAAATGCACTTTGTGCTTTCTCCTGTTTAAAAAATCCAGGAGTATTGTCAGTGCACGAGTCTTGCCATTGGCCTTGCTCTCCATATTGTCAGCAGCAGTTATAATGCACAGTGTTCATCAGATTTATGTTCTTGCATTCTCACTGAAGTTCTTGCATGTCCAATTAAGGTAAACAGTTCGTCACGTGCTGATGGGCCTGTTCCAGATGTAGCACATGGTCGCTCTGCTGCCAAAGAAAGGGTATCTATTATGACAGTTTAAATTTGATTGTGGTGGCTAGGAATGCATTCTTTTCAATTGAGTCTAGAAAGGTGACTTTTTGGTATGGCTTAACCAATCTCTGTGAGTTTAGTTCAAGACATCATGTAATGCATACAGGAGAGTTGTAAAAATTTGTTTTGAACTGATGACCAGAGCTCCATGGGCCACAGCTCCAGCTGAGGTTCGATGAACTTAATCATACCTTTATTATACGCATCTTAACAGGTATTTAGTTCTCAGAGGTTGAACTTCGTTTTGATGCAGAATGAATTGCCATGTGCATTGGTAGCAGCCTTGGACAGATGAGCCTAGATCATTTGGGTGTAGTTGTTTGCAAATGATAGAAAGAACACTAGGCCTGTTTTGAAGAAATCACGATGGGTGGCAATGATTGCTTTAGACAGTTTTGGCTAAGTAGCCTGAGAGTTACTGGGACAACTAGGTATGTTGTTTCTTGGATCTTCTTCCCCTTTGATAGATCTGCATGCTTCTTTCAGAATGTCTTTTATAGCATGCACTTCACCTGCACTTGGGAAATAGTGCTCAGAGGCTAATGTTGTTTCCTCTGCTTTTTATGGTGTTAGAAAGACTTGCTTTTATTAGGTCTTGCTTGCATACTTTTGTGACCTTAAGTGTAAGTTATTATTTTTTGTCCAGTCTTACTTTTTCCTACAATCGTGACCCATATGAAATTTTTATGGCACATGAATTTCTTTGCACAGCTTTTTAGCAGTTTCTGTACACTACATTGTTTGCATAAAGATATCTGTCTGCAAAATCTAACCTTCCAGAAGATTAGTACATGACCCAGTTATAATTAGTGTTTCTAGGTATTATAATTAATATCAGAATACGTAATGCACTGCAAGGAACTGCTACATTACTTTTATTCATGTTTCTATATCTTTTTAACCCCCTACTGGTTTTGCAGAAGGAGCTCAGTCAACCTTTGGCCCAAAATCAGGGTTGTGTATAAGACAGTGCTGAACAGATCAGACGTGATTAGGGAAGAAGAGCCACATGATTTGGGGATAACTTTGAGATCCTGTTCTCACAGTCAAGTTAGTTGGGGGTAATGCATGGCTTGGACATGATTTAAGCAGAGGAAGACACAAGGTTTGAGTGAGAATATAACTAAGCTTTGTTTTTTGATGTGCAGAGTTGATGTAGCTGTATCTGGTTTTGGTGAATTCATTCATGTTCTGATGCCTGTAAAAGATAAAAATGTAAGGGTAGCATGCTTGCATACACACTTCTACAGAAACTCCACAGAATTTTTTTCCCAGCGTTGAGTGCTCATTCAGTTGAGGGGCAAATTGAGCCACAGCAGTTCAGCATGGGAACACCTTTTTTAATTTTCAGATTTGCATTTGTTCTTCTGTAGTTGCTGTAGTCAGGTGGAGGGAGAAGCAGGGTCACAGGGTCATGACTTCCTGTGTAGTTTTAAGACATGTTACTGTTTTGTATTAACTCCAGGTTGTTGATTCCACACTAAAAGAAGCGAAAGCTCGTCCTCGGTCTACCACTACGCTACCAGTCCCTGTGGTGAGTGATTGAAATTGCTTCTGCTCTGCAAGTTTGTTTTAACCATGGAACCACCGTGCTTTTGATGACCACAAGGGATAAGCAAGAAGAAAAGTTAATCCCTTTGAGCCAGCTGTGATAGGAAATGATGTGTATATACTGTTAGCAACTTCATTTCTTATCATAGGCCTATGAGCATTGATGGCCAATCATATCCCTTGCCATGTGATCCTGCCATCAACAGTGTGCAGTGGATGCACTCATTTTATTGTCTGGGGAGTCGATATCTTTCTGTCCTAGTAGGTTATAAACTTCTTGACCTCGAGACTATCAAGACACACTGACATGTAATAAAAGGTAATAAAATTACATGAGTGTTCTTTGCAATGTCTTAAGTTCTTGTCATAGGTTAAGTTGTTTTTGTTTTTCTTTAAGATATTGTCATAGATTTTAGGTCTTTGTATCATGTTTGATATTTCTATTTCAAATGCTAATTAGTATACTACAGTTGTTATAAGCATTTGTGAGCAAGCTATGAATCTTTGTGAGCCTGTTGAAAGCGCCCAACCATGTATCTATAGGTTGAGGTAGCAACAGGGCTTGAATATATTTCTGTCCTCAACCAGAAGCTTGTGCAATGCATCTCACATATAACCATTTGTACAAGCTAATATTTTGGCAATACGCTGGCCTTGATGTGACCAAGCACTTCATTGCATTTGACTCTGTTTGCACTCGTTTTCATCTAAACACAGTTATACACTGGTAGATAAGTTAGATAGTCATGCATGCAGTGCTTTGAAAGACACCTAAAAGGTGCTGTATTAAGTATTTTGATACACAGGCTTAGATACATGCATGATTACATACATACTTACATACATAGCAGTTGTTGATGGACAGGATGCGATGCATCTAGAGTCTCAGAATGCCTGCAAGAATGGAGTTGTGGTAGTCCAGGCACATGAGGATGAGGGAGTAAACAAGAATTACTGCAATGTCACAAGATAAATGTCTCTGTATGACCCTGATCAGACACAGTTGGTAGAAACATGTCCTGCAGAAGGAGTTAAGACCCTGGTTAACTATGCAAACATGCATTGAGTGTGTTATGGTATCTTTGGCAATACGTCCATGTGATTATTATCATGAGCCCAGTTGTATGAACTGTCTCCGCTTCAGCTGATTTCATGAAGGCAGCCAATTCTGAACGTCTGTCATAATAGTCTACTTGTCTGGTTTCCTACAAAGTGCATATGATAGGCAGCATGGTAAGTGGATTCGTGGACAGAGGCATGAAGAGCAGCTAAGATCCGGGCCAGATCGGCAGTGTACACAGTTGATAAAAGATGTATAGTTGCTGATTAATTGCACACAGTTAAGTTAGGAAAAAATGAAGTTGGAGCTTCGATTGCAGTATGTAAAACTGATGCAGTTTACTGATGGGCCTTGAAACTCATACTGAAATAGTTTTGTTGTGAAGAACAGTACTGGCTGAGGCAGTGCTTTTGTGAGGCGCATAACAGGCACCTTATTAAGTGGCTAGATAACTATTTAATACACAAGACGCTTTTACGCATGAAACAGGAACTTGCTTTGTAGTGCTACACATTTGCTAACCAACTCACCAGAAGTCTGCAGCAAATTGCACTAGAAATCCCATTGCTAAGAAGGTCAGGTACGATGCTTGGATCCATGTTAATGACTCTGTTGTGCTGTAATTTGCATTATGCGCTGTCCTAGGTCTCAGTTGAGATCCAGTCTATTAACACACAGCAGCAGTGGATTTTCTTCCCACATCTGTGCATTAGTGGGTCTGTACTGTAACTAGCCTGTGTTTTTTCAGTTACCTCTTAAATCCACAGAGGGCAGCACTCGAGGAGCAACGGCAGCACCATCCGTTGTTAAAACTGAGGCTCAACAACCTAAGGCAGCTGAAGTCGACCTGCTAGGCCTTGGTAAGCGAATTTATGGCATCTGTTTTGAATTTAAATGACTGCTTAAGAAGTAGGCAACTCCTTGAAAAAGAAACTGTCAATTAGAAAGTGGACTACTGTTAATAAATGAGTAACTTGCATCTGATTTGGTTCCAGATGCTCCAACCCCTGTTAAAGACCCAACTGCCAATGACCTGTTCAGTGACTTCCTGAGCAGTAGTGACTCACAGCAGCTATCATCCGACTACAACAGTCACTTTGGTGCTGTGCCTCCTGCGGCTGGTTCGGCAGCTTTGACGTCTGGAACTCAAGATGTAGGGCTTTTTGAAGCAACAGAACAGAAGAAAGCTACCAAAGACGCGATAATGGCCTTATATGGGACATCAACAGTTGGTAAGACGTGTCTATTCTATCACGTTTTTCATGGCAGACTGTAAAACTTGACTTCCTTTCTACTCTGAAGATCTTGTTCTGTCCAAGTATGCACTCTAATACCCTGTTATGGGCATCAGAGCCTTAGAAGTCACTGGATACAGTTGTACTTATTTTGAAGCTATTTTGCTTGTGAAGGCATTTTGGTTTTAAATGGTGTGTGTATTGACAGTCATTTTCCACATTGCTGCTTTTCAAAATTGGCTCCTTCCACTCTTATGATCCTGGATGAATACGCTGGTCACTTGTGTGTGTGTGTGTGTGTTGAGTGTTTTTAGATGTAGTAAAAAATAGACAGCTGTAGTCTTATTAATTTGGATTTCGTTGAAGATGTGAACTAAATTTTTAGCAGGGATTTAAAAATTTTTTTATGTATCTTTTTATGTAATTACAGATGTTTTGTTTCAGTTCTGAAGTAAGATAAGTTTTGGCTTGCTAGGAGAACGAGTTATGTCTCATTAAACATAAGCTTCATCTCCACAGTTGGTGATAGATTTCAGTGAAATTATTTGGGTCATGGATTTTGAGATTTACATACCACTGCTAAAGTGATGCTTTTGCTACTCATCACAGACCTGTTTGTTCAGTTGATCTGTTCTCTAAATCTTCTTGCTGACAGGTCTTTGGAGCTGAGTATTTAGTCCTAGGTTAAAATAGACCATAAATTTGAATAATGCGAGAAGGGAAGGTAGCTGGTAGCTGTCTTTGGTCCCTTGCTGTCTTAAGAACTATTAGGATCAGACACCTTCACTTTTTATGGCCAGCCATAGCTTTTACCTCCAGTTTTTGTTGTGATTGTACTTCATTATTTTGTGTTTGATTTGAGTTGTTTTGAGTTGCTTGCAAATGAGTGTTTGTTTTGTTGGTAGGCAACATGTACATGGCGAATCAGCCTGTTGGTATGATAGCACCAAATGGAATGGTAGCAATGGTTCCAGCAATGGGTATGGCGCCAGCGATGCCAGTACAGGTAGGGTTAGCAACATGCCCTGCTCTTATGACAATATAGGTAACTGTGCTAGTTCTTTAGCAGGTCACAAGGCATATGTAGTAGTAGTTTTCAACGTTTAACGACATCTTATGGCATCAAAGGCGGTTGACGTCACCCTCCTCCTTTATCCAGGCTTGGGACTGGCACTACCCGACTAAAGGCAGTGACAGCGTTACAAGGCATATGTACTTGTTACATGTATATGTGGACATCTTCAGGTGATCGTAATTGTAGGTGCAGAAAACTCTTCAGAGGACTCTTGGTCTGAAAACACAGGCCACAGTCAGATTGAATGGTCTTAACTGCTCGCAAAATAGAGGCAGCAGAAAAGGACAAGAAGCTTTTGTCTCGGGTTGTATGGCAGCCTTTGCTTGAATGAAGGGCTGACCACAGTGATGCTACTATGCTGGATTGTGGCAGGACAGGAAAGGGATCAACGAGATCACCCTGTGCTGTGTAATGAAGAGATCTGGGGCCAGGTACATATGACACTGAAATACACAGCTCCCTAGGATAGGATGGATAACAGCTGGCAGGCATCAGTGTCAGGATCTTAGACTCAGTGCGTCTTTGCATCAACAACCAGTGCTGCTTGTCTTGCATAAAGTTAGATATATAACCAAGCTTTGTAATCCCACTGGTTCGCCAAGCTGCAGTATTTTAAAACGGCTTGGAATTGGTTAATGCAAAATAAAGTGAGGCCTGCACAAATGACTTTACCCTAGGTAATCCTGGTAGGATAAATGCATGCATCAGTGTAGAAGCAGCTTTGATCAAGAGCGAGTGGCATATAGTGTGGATTGATGCAGGTGAGAAAAAGTCTTGTTCTATTCCTTCTCCAGTAAAGCATCTCCCTGCCTATGTCTGAGTGGATTCAGGCAGTGTGGTCCGCAGCATCACATGTTTGCCTGTAACATCTCGAAAGTTGCAACAGGCTCCATGAAATCAAGGAGTAAGTAATCTTGGCCTGATCTTCACAGTCATAAGTGGCAGAAGGCAGTCAGTTGGGGTTCACCACCCAAGGACTGGCTTACCATGTTTCAGCTGGTTCCTGCAAAGAAGACTGGTCAACAGGCTAGCCTGAAAGGCCTCTGTCTAGTTTTTCTGAGCCTGCATAGACCTAGCTGCATAGACAGGCTGCAAATATAGATACAGAATGGTGAAGAGTAGAAGTGTGAATGACCTCACCTTGATGTTGTAAAGAGCACAGATGTCTTGGGTAATGGCCACATCCAGCCAACCTCCTAGTTCGTGCAATGACTCTGAAATGTGTTGTGTCTTCCAAATTAAATTGACATTCTAAATTAAATTGCTGAAGCATGTTTTGGAGTCAGTTTTTATCTGGAAATCAGACACCTTTGAGATCTATGATTAAGTTGCCGGCAGTGATCAGTTGACAGTTACAGGTTGCAAAGACTTCCAAGGTGGAAATGAACTCAAAGAAAAATGCCAGTGCAGGAGATGCATAGTCTGGGCGGTAGAAGGTGAGCTGCGTTATTGGCCCATGATCAGTGGCAATGAACAGGGACAATGCTTCAAAGGTTGTTGGTTGGACTGGCAGAGTAGTGACCCTAACTTTGAGTGTGTCTTCATAGTAAATGATTCACAACAACATCTTGCTAGACATATTCGTAAAGCGGCTTGTTTTTGTTGTCTGGCTGCTGTGACTCACCCATGCTTACAATTCCTTACTCACTCAGCTGATGGGCGTGTGGTATATTAAAAACTGCATTGCTACTTAGTAACATTAATGCCTTGGTTCTTAACTGTATAGCCATAGTTAAATATCTTGGCATCCAGTTAGAGTGGTATGTCCATTCCTATGTAAATGAGTGATGCTCCAGATTATTCAAGGTTGCTGCACTTGGCAACCCACCCATGAAACTGATCTATGGATTCTGAAACTGGCAAGTAGATGTCACTGCATTCACAGACTAGTGTTGTAATTGCTGCTCCAACAAGTTGTCATCAGGGACAATGGATCTGGAAGAAGAATGTGGGCTGGTACTGCTTGAGGATTTGAAAGTTGGTTGGGTTGTGGAACCATAGAAGGCATAGCAGTTAACTGACTCTAGTTCACCCTTCAGTTAACTGACTAGTTCAAGGGTGAGACGTGAAGCTTAGACACACATAGCAGGTCCTTGAGTTGACAGTTGCATATCATGCTGTGGCAGGCCTGCATGAATAAATTGTAGATGTAATTATTGGTCAGCTGACAGAAACCCATCTGTAGTTGACAGGGCATACAGAGGTTATGGTAATTAATCTGTAACCTTGGCTAAATGAGGTTTTGGTGTAAAATAACACATGGTACCCGTATGCCATCTGTTGTTATGTACAGCAGTCACTATTTAGGAAGTGATGGCACAACAGCCAGCAAACCATCTGCAGTTTTATTTGAGCTAAAGCTATGTTTAACTTTTGCTTATAAGTGACTTGGTTTTGGCTGGTAACCAGAACTCCAGTCGCCGAACATTAGTAATGGCAAATTGGCGTTTATTTGGCTGACATGTAGAAATAAACTTTAAAAGGAGCTTGTTAACTGTTAAAGATTCTTTTTTGTTTTGGTCTCCAGCTGAAAGAATGTTTATTGCTATTGTCCTATAATGTAATGTAGTCCTATAATGCTGTAATAATAATTACTATAAAAATAATCATTCATCTGTGTTACAATATCTCATCATTGCTAGCCTCATATACCACTTAGATAAGTTAAGTGGTTGCTTTTCATCTGACAGGGCCAACCTATGATGGTTGGGTCTGTGATGGGAGGAATGGCACCAATCAACATGGCAATGGCATCTGCTCAGCAGGGTCTACCTGGAGGAGGTGGAGGAATGATGGCAATGCCCAACCTATATGGAATGCCCAATATGTACAACATGCAAACGGTTAGTCCATTACGTCTGTGATGGCAACTGGTCTCTTTTGGCCTTGATCTGTTGTTCTCATGCCTAACTTTTGACTTCTCTTGCATTCAACTGATAATGGGTGACGTCTGATATGGTCTGAGCTGCTTCAGTCTGTATTCACGGAGTCTAATACTGTGGTTTGTTGGCATCCAGTGACCATACTAGACCATTAATTAAATAATTATGATACTGACACATGCACTTGCATCACGTGTTACAGGTCCAGAATCGAATGGCAGCAATGAACCTGGGCACTGATCCAATGATGGGAACCTATCAGCCTACCCCTGTGGCAGTGAGTGGCAACTGGGCACCTCAGCAACAGCAACAACCTGTTTACCCAATACCTGGCAACATGTGGCAATAATCAGGGATGTCTTTAGCTAAGGTCTTGGCACTGTAAAATCTTCATTATGTACAGAGGATTAACACATTCTGATGAGTTACCACAGTACAGATTCTCCATCTGTTCTGTAAATTGGTAGGAAGGTTCCATCTAGTTTTGACAAATTTGTACAAATTAACCGTTTCCCTAGGTTATTACGGGTGTTTGATCTTTTCCAGTAAATGGTATTGATATGCCAAATGTTTTAGAAAAATCAGTGCACCTTTCCAGAAATTAGGCCTTTATTAATTAATTGGATTTTTCTGCAGAAATTAAAATGATCAAACTGTAATCACTTGTATGTAAACATAAACTAGGAAGTGATCATCTCAGATTATTTTTATTAAACAGCGTAATTTTGTTTGTTTTATGGTGTGTTCTTCATATTGGTTTAAGAAAATTCTAGAGTTTCATTTTTTCCATAAAAAAACTGAAGGCATCCGGTGAACTTGATGATCATGAAGCACGTAACTACTTCAAAGTGTCTTGCTTTCTTTGGCTAACATGATCTTGCAAATTTGAATGAACTTATGGATCGGTTAGAAGGTTGTCTGCGACGGTTGATAGGCAAGGATTGGAGCTTCAGTGTCTGTTTGACTGCCAGTTGCGTCTTTTTTTACTTTGGATGTCTGATTGATTATTATTTGTCTAGATTTGGGTGTTTCTGTTACAGTGGCTTTAGAAAGTGCACCCTCTGTTCAGGTGGGAAAATTTATGGGGTGATGTATGCTTTCTTTAAGGCATGGGTGTTGAGTGTTGGGGCAGGTTTGAAATCTTTGGATCTTTTGTCCAAAGGGGGTTTACGCTTTGCGTACTTAAATTGTCTGATGAACATTCTTATGCCGAGTGGTTGTCGTCTGACGTGTTTGTTCCTTGCAGGTGAGAAGGTTGTGTTGTTGTGTAGTTGGGTAAATGGACCGCAACTGGCAGTTTTTCTTGGCAAATTTTGACCAGCATGTTTTGCCTTGCACTTTGTTGTGCCGATCACCAAGTGTTTGGATATGCGACAGAAGTTAACAGATGTTGATTGAGTCTGTCAAAGGGTGATTGAGGGCTGTATTGGTAATTGGTGCTGATCAGGCCATAAACTGTCATGCATGCTATTCTCAGTGCTTTTGAAAGGTTGTTAATGGACACTAGGTAAATGCCTCCCAACGCAGAGTCATGCACGGATTTGCTTTAAGGGATCATTCGCTTGGTCTCCTACCTGTGGCCAGATGAAGCGGTCTTCTAAGGCTCAAGACCACACTGCGCTGAAGCTCAGTTGACTGGCAACTTTCTCTCACTGTCTTTGCGCATCTGTTGTCAGTCATTCATTGAAACTTGAAGCATCTTTTGTGTGCATCACTTGTGGCCAGCCTTTTTGTTATGCTACTTGCAGTCGTTCTATTCTGCTGGCTCATTCCATCCTACTTAAGTAGCACAGATGTCTGCTGGGGTATTTCTTAAGCAGTAGTGACACTATGGCTGGTTGGATTTAAGTGCCAATAAGACTTGCGAGAAGCAATGTCATTTAGAAATTTAAATAAAATGAGAAGGACAAGATGCAAGAAGTCTGACATTCTGTCTTCACCTCCAGCTACTTTCACCTGACATTGCTTTCAATTTTGCCACTCCTTTACATACTCATGACGGCCTTCTGCACATCATGGCTAAATCTGGCTCAGACTTTGGCTCGGGAAACCTTGACTTTGGCTCGGGAAACCTTGACTTTGGCATTAGTTATCCATGTGTGCTGTTTTAGCTTATGTTTAAAGCTGTCATTGGTGTAGTTATGTTCTGAGTGTCTTGATGTTTTCTTCCAGTCATTGTGTTGTATGTCCCACCTCTCAGCCACTTTAAACATGCCACGTAACAATGGTGCAAACTTCGGCCATATACACTACAAAAAGCAACTTTTGTAACCTCCATGTCGATCAAGTGCTGTGTAGATTCTCCTGTGTTGACTGGTCAGTTATATTCCTGCTTAAACCGTTTTTAAGCCTACAAGTTCAGAATTGGCCTCACAAAATAATGCGTAAAAGATCCGGCATCGTTGGTGGTGACTAGCAGTGATCTTTACAAATCCAGCTAACAGTTTGCTTTAACTTGGATGCTGGCACAAACGTTAAATTTAGCTAACACTTGGCATTATGGATAGGAAATAATTAAGATATGTATTCAGAGATATATCTTTGTACTTAAGTAACATCATCAGTGTATCATAAATTAGTCGGTCTGAAGTTGTTTTATTAAAATAACTTTGTTTAGATGGAAAACAATAGGTCACTTAAACTACAAATTCTGATTTAATTTCATGTAATTTGTATAAATTTTTGTGTGTACATATATTTGCTTTAACTTTGTAAGAATAATGAAATACTATAACAAGTTTCGGCTTTTACAAGGTGAATGGGAAAGATGTTTCTGATGTGGAATGGTAGCCAAATCAGGAATTGCATCTTGTGGACTGTCAACAAATTGGTGTTAGCAGTGTGGCACGAGTTAGGCTTATCAGGTTCGGGATAAGGATTATAGTTTGTTACATTGTTCAGTCTGTGAGCACAGACACGAAAAAAAGATTGGTGAGGGCCTTGATTATACCAACAGTAACATACGGCAGTGAGACGTGGACAATGACCAAGAAAATAGAGAAAAAAATCGATGCTTGTGAAATGTGGATATGGAGGAAGATGCTGAGAACATCATGGATGGAGAAAAGGACTAATGAATGGGTACGCAGGGCGATTGGAATTGAGCAAGATGAGACGTTACAACAAACAGTGCTAAAATCAAAGCTGAGGTTCTTTGGACATGTTATGAGATCAGATGGATTGGAAAAAGAAATGATGCTGGCTTGTGGAGAGGGAAAGAGAAAACAAGGGAGACCAAGGAAAAAATGGATGGACAAGATACACGAAGCAACTGGAATGAACTTGGCACAACTAAGGGGGATAAGGATTATAGTTTGTTACATTGTTCTGCAGCAAATTTTACAAATTTACACATCCTGATTGCAACACCGATCCCTCTCTATAACCTGCTTCATTACAACATAAATTCTGACACAACCTTGTTATTAGGTCGTTCAGGCTTACTTTTTCTCGAAGTTTAAATTTAGATTTACCTTTTTTCATCTGCCTGAGATTATCAACATACCATTGCCAGATGATCAGAATTGCACCTTTGGTGACTTGTGGAAAGGAATTCGTAACTACCCGGTATCCAGTGGTAACCTTCAGCAGTCATCTGCCTCTTCATACAGAAATAGATGCATAATATAACGTTTACCCTGTAATCTGTTATTTTAGTCTTCAACAATGTCAGTATCACAATGCATCTACCAATGGGTTGCTTCAAACTGAAACCACAATCCACAATCGTAATTGTTTGGAGAAGTCCAGCTGAAAGTTTTGGAGGCTAGAAGGCAGGCTGTGGTGGGTAAGCAAGGTGGACAGAACATGCAGGAAATTCCGAAGCTTCAGACCAGCCAGTGAGAAAGCCCAAGAGCTCAAAACTGGGACCGATTTTAATTAAACTGAATTCTCGGCTCATCATGCAGCCATCATAAAGCAATTTGCAACATAGATTATTTAAAAATTGGATCTGCTTAGCAAGTAAGTTAAAACAAGTAAGCAATCATCACATTTAATTGTCTGCATGATATATACACAACAAAGGCCACACCGACTCTGCCCCAAATCTTGCTGGTGTGGTTTTATCTGCAAAAGTAGTTGGCCGGGGTAGTAGTGTCTGTGCTATGTCATAAATTAGCAGTTCTTAATTAATAAATTACATGACTGATTTACAAATGTTTACAACAACAACTATGGCAAAACAGCAACAATACTTTAACAACTAAAACTCCAAACTGTTGCAAGAAAATGACAAAAATTTACATTCCAAGAAAACATATGCAAATAATTTATAACATTTACAGACGCTACCTAATAACAGATAAGATTACATAGCAGATGTTGTTGCTAAAGCTGTTCACTGCCACAGAATTAAATGCTTCACAGTTTTTTACTTTTGGAAACTCTCACCCAACTAAGCTTGTTCCAAAGAGGCTTAGTCTTAATGTCACGTGCTATTCAACAGGTAATTTGACTTTCAAGTGTTTGCCAATCGTTTCTACATTCTCAAAATTCTGAGCGCGCCGATGTTGTATGAGACCACTACATAAAACCTCAAAAGAACATTCTCTTGCATATGTTAAAGCAAAAACATTTAACCTTTCTTGAAATGGAGTAAGCAAAGGCTTAAAACAAAGTAAGATTAAGCTACTGGCTACTAGCAGCTAACCTTGAAAGATGGCTGATCACTTAACTTTAGCATAAATGGACAGTGCTTGTTAAGGACCAGTGACAGGCCCTACCTTCACAAGAATCATCAGGTATGTGAAACAGTCTATAGATGAAACCTTTTCAAATCAAAGCAAATTCCTTGATTAAAAATGAAAGCCATGGTTAAAATGGAAATTGCTTTTAAGAAAAGTTTCACATTTGTAACATGGTAGGCTACTGTCATACAGAAAAACTGGAAATCCATTTTGTTTTTAATGTACTTCATAGTTGACTAATTTTTTTGGAAGAATAAAATATATCCAGTTGAACATCCTGACCAACACTGAATATGAAATACTCAGTGAGGTCATCTGTCTTGACCCCAGTCATGCCATAGTGGATTAACAGGAGTGCTGTATGGCAGAATCAATCAAATCCAAAAAAATCATCAAACCTAACACTGACTTTTTAAACAATTAACTTTTGATTGTTGAAAGAATCAAAATAAAAAATTAGCTCTAAATACTTGAAAACGAATATAATTAAATATTTACTTGGCAAAATTTCAACAAAAACATTACGGTGCTCTTGACATGACAACATGAAGCCACCATAAAACAAATGTTATCTAACTGCTGATGAAATAGACTGGAAAAGGCTAAGACATTGGTATCAGATTACAAAACAAGTGTTGCTAAGATATGATGCAATGCTTGTTATTATGCTTTCTGGCTTTGGTGCGGTGCCGTGAAGGAGTTGGAGACTGCACTTGGTAACCTGCCATTTCGAAACCATCACCAGATGGATTCCTCTGTTGTCCTGACGGCTGGCGCTCAAGATAGTAGTCAAACTCCGAGTCAGTTGAACTCGAGCAAGTGCTGCATCGTTCCCACTCAGACTGGACCGTTGAGAACTGTGCCATAACTTGTTCGGCAGTCATCTGTTTTCCAGCCACCAGAGATTGATATCCCAAGTGCTGGCTTGGGGGCAGCGGTGGACCATCCCGAGCTGATAATGGTGAACTTAAGTTCTGCATTTGGAAGTCGAGCCTTGGACAGCGGACGTTTTGGGAGTTGACAAACCTACCGTATGGGTCTCTTCCCATTTCAGATGGATCTCCACTGCTCTCAGCCCGCAACTTCAGGGCACTGTCTGAATGGTAGCCGCTCATGCGATGCCTTGAAAAGTCCTGTGACTCGATCCGGTTGGAACAAATTTCGGAAGGTATCCTGGCCAAATCGTGACCCAGGTAAACTGCTTCTGACATTTTCAGACAGAGGTGTTCAACATCAAGATCTGGGCCAGGGTGACTGTCTCCCATCAGATCAGGTAGCGAGGATGTCCTTGACTGTGATTTCCTCATCGAACTGTCTGAATACACAGAGTTGCTTCCAAGCATCTCTTCATAGACGTTCTCTTGTTGCCACTCCATTTCACAACTGTGTTGATTCAGTTTCTCAAAGCTAGGCCGACACAAACTTCCACCCGATGGATCGCTTCGTATTTCAGCCACACCCACAATATTGCCATTTGCGACAATATGTCCGTAAGAATAGGCTGGTGAAATATCGCGAATTCCAGAAGATGAGGTGCGACAAATTTCTGGAGGCTGTACTGGAAAGTTTTGCACATTTCTACTATTATGCATGTCATAGCTAAGCTTGCTCTTTTTATCCTCTGAATGGGACAGATTTTCACTTTCTTTGATACGGAAGCTGTCGGGACAAAGCATATAGTCTGTGGCACAGATACCATGACTGGTTTTTGAAGAAGGATCAGTATTCTTTACAATGTTTTGAATGTTGGATTGCATCTGAGAGTCACATTCTGAGGACACAACGACTGCAACTGACATCAAGTTTCCTTCACTTGTTTTCTGCAAGCAACTAGTAGCTTCAAGTTGTTCCTGACACGTTCTATCACCAGATGGCCTGCTGGATCTTTTCTTTTCACGTGGGTTGAACACAGCTGGTGGTTTTGGTGGATGCATTTCATCAATGTTAGCATAGATAGAAGAGGAACTAGGATTAAGAACTGACTTGCTACTAACACCAAAACCAGTCACTAGATGTCGGGTTCCACCCCAAGTTACGTCACGCTGTCCTGAAAAACTTTGAACTGACTCTAAATCCTCTTCATCAAGCTTTTCCAGTAAGTCAAAACTCTTTTGTAAAGCATCCCTCTGAGTTGCTGGTGGACTGTTTGCCCTGCAAGTCGTGGAGCAGTAGAGTCGGGAGTGATGGGGAACGAGTGGCTGACCGAGCAGCGAGTGACGGCAGTTGGCACAGGCAAAGCAGCGTTCAGTGGCATGCCAGTGTCGGCCAAGGTGCGTCATCTGACCCTCATCAACGCCAATACGACCTCCGCAAGCTTCACAGTGTTCCGAATAAAGGCCCTCGAAGCAGGCGCAACAGTATGGGCGACTGTCACGCATCAGGTAGCGCTGGCCACCAAGCAGGGCATCACACTCGAAGCACGCAAAGTGCTTCATGTGCCAACACTGTCCCTCAGCTTCTGTGCACTCGTCAGCAAAGATTATCTGCCAGTACACAAACAAAACATATCTGTGCGTAAAGTTATACGACATCTGATTCTATGGCTTTACAGAATTTGTTTATCACTGGGATTATCACTTTTTCGGTTGCTGGATCTAAATTTTGGAATTCTCTCCCTGCATCTGTTCATTCTGCTCAGTCTCTTACGCCATTTCAGTTAGATCAAAGATATAAAAGAGTCACAAAGGGTTTATGCTGAAAAAGTGATGTAGAGCATCACAGAAGAAGAGTCAAGACAACAAAGAGCACAAAGAGCCTTTTCATGAAGACAGAAACTTCTTATCAAGTACTTGAAGTTCTTCATAGTAACTTCATCACGAATCAGAGATTATTTTACTCACAGCCTTAAAGTAAGGCAACACATCAAGAAATTATGTGAGCAGAATTTACCCCAACTCTAAAGGCAGGTCAGATGTTACCAGGTTTGAATTTACTATAACATGCATTATAGCTTCGGTTCCGGGGTCAAGGCCTGAGATTCAGTTGCTTGGCATGACCTAAATACAAGGTCACAGGTTACCAGTTCAACGGTTACCTCATCGCAGGCCACACATCGTGGCTTCAGGGTCTCGGCATGGTGCCTCCCGCAGTAGATCCTTCCATCTCTGTAGAAGTAGATGAGGTCTACGAGCAGCTCGGAACAGATGCAGCAGATGAAGCAGGCTGGGTGCCAGCGCACACCCGGACCAGCACGCGATGCAAACACCGACAGCTCACCGGGAACCATGGCAACGCCACACTACGTCAAAAGAAACACTAACTCCTCTGTACAGGTTATGACTCACGTTTCCATCTCTCACATAACAGATCCACAAAATTTAAAAAAAAACAACACACGATCAAACACACACAGATTATCACAATGATATGCACAGCCACCTCCAAATACACATACAGACACAACAGAGACATTTACAGATACAAGTAAATACACAAACATAGACAAGTGCACACAAGTACCACTCCCAAATGCATTGAAACATATAGATACCTACAGAAATGCATAGAAACAGACAGAGACACAGAAAGATGCAGAAACGCCTATGTATGAATACACACAGATAAACTGGATGCCTTTCAGTAAGGGCATGTAAGTAATTTATGCACTGTGGGGTATAAATTGATTTTCCTCAGGCACTGAGGAGATTGGGGTCAGCATTTCCATCATAAAAGAAGATCAAAGCAGACTGGATTCAACCAATGAGCGTAAAACTACTCCGCCTCTCCAAAATATTGAGAAGTAAGGGAACGAACACTATGATAAACTGAAGAAATCCGCAGCAACCTTTTATGCCAAGAAAGATGTAGTCTTCTGAACTTTCTTCTGATTCATCTTTCTGAAATTAGATGCCTGCCCTAGCACTCGCTCAGTTACCAAGTCTGTTTCAAAGACTTCTTCCGTCCGACAGACATGTGCAAGCCCCAAGATGAAATGAATCAAGCAAAGGTATTATTAGTAGCCAATTTCCGTATACAAATAAAAAAATCGCTGATAATACTAATGCCCATGGTTCATTCATTAGAAATTCTGTAGTTTTTTTCATTTCAAGCTCTTCTTATGTTCTACTGCATGACTTTTCCACTGAACCAGTGTTGCTCTGTATATTATCACTGCCTTTTGGATACACTGTTCCTTGTCAAGCTTCTCAATTAAATAACGATTACTTGCTTCCCATAGTAGCAGCAAACTGCACCTGTTAGCAGCACAGTTTACTTGAGTCCTTTCCAGCAGGCAACCCTTAATACCAATTCTTACCCATTGCGGGTTTTACATCAGGAATTATTTTTGGTAAAAAGAGCTGTTGCTATCCCTGAAATACAACGCTTAGCTTAACTTAGGTTGCTGAGGATGTAGAATAAAAGACTGATGACAATACCTTTCATTACATAACATTACTGAATATATGACAAACTTTCTCATTCCAGGCAGTAGACATCTGATCATATTACAATCTACACCTACCCAGTGTTGCATATTTCACATTGCTTGTATTTATATATAGACATACACCATGTCAGTATATATAACTGCATACATGGAATAGCTGTGGGAATTCCATATATTATGTACAATTTGGTTTTAAAATGTACAGACGTAATTATATGTATTTCTGTATTGTCTACCTTCGTGGTGAATAAACGTATATATATATGTATACATAAAGATGTGTATATATGTAAATGCACATATGATACACGACTTGGTACATATGTTTAAACTACATTATCATACAGATATACCAAGCATTTCGTGTGGCAAATGCCTTGGGCCGTTGGTTTAAAGCACTGTGCATCAAGCAGCACAAAGGGTCTGTTTGTAAAACAAAACAACGACTGGTCTGAATAAAACAACTAGCCGCCAGCAGAAATGTTACACGAAAACGTTCAGACACTTTTTCAGAGCAGAGATGTATGACAAGTTTGCAAGTGCATGCAACCAGACAATCTTCCCTCCACCTCTACTGCAGTCTTGAATTGCTGCTACAGTCCACAATAGTTGTTCTGATTTCAATCATCACCAGGTGAAATGATCACGGAGAATTCGAGAATTTGAAAATTGCAAAGCATTGGAGTGAGTACCGAGAAGAATTGTATGATGACAGCAAGGTGAAAGACATCGACAGGCAGTTTACATGTAAACTAGCTCGACTAAAATCTTAGGTGGCTTGTGCAATTGGTGAGACTGCTAGCGGCAAGAGCACCAGTCCAGATGAGGTTCCAGTCCAGTTTTTAAACTATGGTGAAGAAACAACAGTGGAAAGGATACATCGAATATGTGAGGCATTATGGGAGATTGGGGAATAGCCAGTGGATTGGTTCATTCCTCGATATGAGACAATGCCCGAATTACCAGACCATAGCCCTGGTCTCACACGCCAGTAAAATCATCCTAAAGATCATCTTCGAAAGTATTAGGATGAGGACAGAATCTGAGATGGCAAAAGAACAAGCCAAATTTTGCAGAGGAAGGGAAACACGAGATCAAGTCATAAATCTTAGAATCATCATGCAGAAAACTAGAGCCGCAGCAGTCCCCCCCCATCTCTGCTTTGTTGATTTTATTTTATTTTTACAGTGCAAGGTCTCTCAATCGCCTCTACCTTTTTATGCCTTCCCTTAACTGCCTTTCCTCACTTATGCCTTCCTTTTACTGCCTTTAACTTTATGCACTTGTTAAGGAGCTTGCCTTTCTTAAGCTCTCCTCTAATTGTTATACGATGTCCATATGGCAAGAATTCAAAATTTCCACTGATTGTAGCTTTTGCCATGAATGGTTTCTTTCTTTTCTAAGAGTGCCTTTTATGAGCCTTTTAACAGTATGTTTTTTAACTATGGAGCTGATACTGAGTGAAAAGATTACACAGCCTGGCAGCTCCTGCCAGGGTCAATTTGTTACTTTCCATCTGTGTGCAATAAACAGCCCTCCAATTTACATTGGACACTTTTGAAACTCAACTGAAACTGGTGTTAATAGTTTAGTTCATATCTAAGCAGTTGAAATATTCTTAGGTTTGGGCTGAATGGTATGTAGAACTGTTATCCGCTTCTCACGTCTGACAGAAGTTTGTAAGAAAACATTGATAATAGAATTAGAACATTCTGCAATACTAGAACTGAACACTCTGCATGCTGAACATTTCAGTTCAAGGCTTTGTGTTCTGTTTTACTCAGCTTTTTACACTTGCACAGCCTCCTTCACAAATTTACAGTTTCTCCTATTTGAAATTATAAAGCAAGGTCTGCAGTAAAAGTCCACTTTTAGAAGTAGTGTCTACGTATATCAGCCATGATGCTCATAAACAACTGTCTGATAATAAAGCACAGAGGCATGCATAGCAAGACATTAATGTGGCCTTTTATACAAGTACACAAACTGTTTGGCTATTGGCGACAGTGAACGTAGCTTGACACCATAACAGTTATGTCCATGTGCACTGTAGCCAAACTATTGTCGGCTGTTAGGCCTACACGAGCCCATCTGACGAGTGAGTAAGTCAATAATTCCTTAATGACTGACTCCAGGGCCTGTTAGGCGCCAGTCCCACATGTCCACTGCCATTTTCTGTTAAGTTCAGTGTGGCTATACAAGGTCGTCATTTTGTGATGCTTCCGGAAATGTTTTCATACGGTCCCTCTGCATCAGTGTACACATAAGAGCCATCTGACATACTTCTTATGTGTTTCTGGATAACATCCAGACCTTTCTGTCATCACCATCTGTGGTGAAGATCTGTAGTTGTCTGCTAGCATGTGCCAGCCCATATGCTAGCATTCAGATGAAGGGGCATTCTTTCTAGAGCTTCAACACTGTTAAGGTTAGTGGGCAGAACTTCTGACAGATGCTTCAAAGCTGCTCTAAAGGAAATGCAACAGACATACAGATACAATGTAAAACCTCTAGTTTTGCACTAACCTGCTCGCACGAAAATCGGTCAATTGCATCGACAGGAATGGGTCCAACAGTTCCACGGCCGAGCGCCTCTCGTTTTCTGCGACGGCTAAAGAGGCGCAGTTCCTTCTTCTCCTCGTCGCTCAGTCCATTGCAATAGCGGGCCTCGTTGTCGTGTGGTGGAAGCTGCTGAAGCAGCTGCTTGATCCGATACTTCTCTCCTATGCTACTCACATACGGGACCTTGACATCTGGTAGCGAACTCATATACTGATGGACCTAAAATCATAGGTCATATCCAAGTCAGCAAAAATTCCGATCCAGATGAACAGTCCATAAGAATTGAAATAACTTGTTAACATCAAATCCATATAATTTTGCAACACTCAAATGCACAAAGATTGATGCTGAAATCAGCAGATCAATCAAAAAGGGCCTGACAGACAGACCTACACAGAACTTGACTGACCTATTTCCAAAGTTTGTTTACATCAACAATACAAGTTAACTTAACTTTATTCGTAAGAGCACGACGAAAAGCAAAAGGCAATACGTAAATGAAAGAAAGCACGAACTATCCAGCCAATTAGTAAGATCAGTGAGACAATCGATCCATTCATCCATACATGTTTTCATTCATACTGGCACTCACAAGATCTACTCTAATCTGAAGATATCTGTAGCAGCAATGTCATCTCAATATCATCATCATTTCATAACTGGCCTCAGACTACGGTCTATTTGACTGGACATGTCTAGTACAGATCCTGAGAGTTAAGAGAATGCAGGTGACAGAGGAGAAACAAGATAGAAAAGATAAACACCAGTCCTGAATTGGGATTTGCATGACATCAGAGAACGTGCACAGCAGAGGGAACAGAAGAACAAATTCCAAAACTCTGGACAAGCACCGAGAAAGCCCTACTCTCTGGCTCTATACTCATCTAGGCTAAAGCTAAGCTCTCAATCTATACGTGGATAAAGCATTCATATTGGGTAGTTTTTACTCTAGCTTTCTGCAGTTTTTGCAAGTTTGTCTTTTGGACACCAGTAACAAGTGTGTGACTGCAGAGAAGTTGAGGCCTCATTCTGCAAAAGCTTGTAAAATGTAAATGTAAATGTTTTTCCATAGCGACTGTATGGCCTCAACCCTGCTCATTTAAAATGAATTTATCGGGTGAGATCGTTCACCACTGCTGCCCGTTTAAATGGGCACCACGGCATCTAAGGTCCCCATGTACGGACCATTCTAACCCAAGATTAAATCTCCGAAACATAGCCACTATCAGCATGCGAACCTGCATTCGAACTCACAGAGGCGCCTTGACATACACTTTAACTAATTTTGCTAACCAGGCCAGCATGTTTACCCATATTTCCATCCATCCATCATTCCATGGGTCTGCTGGTTCATTCCTTGATGCGTTCCAAAACGCATTCACTCAGCATGCTAGCAATCGCCTCTAACTCCATAACCTCAACTATACTCTGGACACCAACTGACTTTTGACTGGTTACATTTCAATCATATTTGAGCATCTTTATGTCTTACATTTCTACGAAAATACTCAGCTAGCGATCGAATTTCAAAGTCTTCGTTTTGCCGTTTGTTTTCTTACTTCTCTTTTAAACAAACTACTTTAATGGGATTCTTTTTAGAAGTATCTTTCAAAGACCAAGGCTTACGTAGAGTCAGTGTGGCCAGTCTTTTGGAGGGATGTCCGACTGTTGCTCTTACAGACTCTCCTTTCCAACATGTCTAATTGAGTATAAAGTTTCCATGGTTTAATGCATTCCAATGAAGAGCTAATCGAATGATGAGTAAGGCGGATGGAAAAGTGGTAGGAAATACTGGTACTCCATCTGGCAAATGAAAATGAGAGAGGGAAAAGGAGAAGGAGGCTAAAGCTTCTTGTGAAGAAGGTTAATGCATTCTTAAGTGGGAAAGACAGATTAATCTGATCAGAGTGGACATAAAAACCGTCTTCTGTTGGCACAACACGTAAATAAACCTCCTCGGATACCTCATGGAAGAGCAAATCACTGACCTCTGACCTCCCTCTCTCCCAGTCTGAGTCACTTCAGTGAAATGACAAAAGGCAACACTGAGCAAACAAGACAAATTAAAATCCACTGTCTGTATTGGATTAAAGTGAGACCATGAGAGCTAATTATAATTTATAGCAATTTTCCCACGTCTACCTACCCTAACCTATTGATTTCTATGGCACTAACACCCCTAACAGTCAAAGCACAAGCAACAGTGAACCAGAGCCCAGTGGAAATCTAGACAAGATAACCACGAGAAAGTGAGGCAATTGAGACCAAAGGCATCAAATAGTCATTTACGCTTAAAGAAGGAGGTCATAAGGCATGTGTAAAGTAAGTAAGTAATGCATTTGTTAACACTGGAACAGAAGGACTTCCAAGAATTTCGTGCTGCATTTTGGCTCCTCAGCTTTTTTCTAATCAGATGTTGTCTGAAATCTGAAAAGTAGTGCCGAAATCAGTCACAAGATCCGTTAGGCAGCCAATATTGCAAATAAACGATAGGCCAAGACCTCATCTGAAATCAGTCACAAGATCCGTTAGGCAGCCAATATCGCAAATAAACGATAAGCCAAGACCTCATCTGAAACTGCTCTCTTATGCTTTTGACGCCAGAGCTTTTCTAATTTTTCTAAACATTGAGATGCCAAGAAATGCCCAAATGTCTCCACAGAAATTGAAAGATATCTCTTTGAAAATCAAAATAATAAAAAAGGACTCTTCAAAAAGGACTTATGGCTGTGGTTAATCAGTGTGCTCAGCCATATTTTCCATTCTTGCTGGTGGGATTGCTATTCAAAGAATTTAGTTGCATTCTGCTTGAGTCCACTGTCTTAAGCTAAGAAATACAGATCAGTCCTTTCACGACCTTCTCAACCCTAAGAAGTGGCCTTCAATGTGAAACACTAAGACTTAATTTTCTAAGCCTGTAAAAGCACATGGTCAGTCCTCTAACCTCCAGTACAATGTAGCGCTTCTGTGAGGTTCTTCAAAGGCACTATATAAATGCTTTAATACACATATACATATAATGCAACCCTGATGTATTTGTTTTGTTGCCAAATTCACTACAGAGTGCTGGCAGAACATAAATTAAAAAAAATTGACCTTTTTATCGTGGCTGGAAATTAAACCTTGGCCTCTGATTTGGCAGTCCTTCATGCTGCCCACTACAAAGCCATGCCATCCCATTCTGAACCACATAATGGTAAGTTGAAAGCAAACACAAAGAGCAGCGAAATTAGGAAACATCTTTTGAGCATTGTAGCACTGATGCTATGATCCAATTGTGCAGCGTAAGTTATTGTCACAGTCATATCAGAACTTGTCACAATGAGGAATTATTTCTGCCAAAACTGCAGACCAACAAACGGACAGCCAGCTCTGCACAGCTTCAAAACAGGATACATGTACTAATTTCACACGGTCTGCACTTATATGAACCCCAGTGCAATCAACAACTAAAGCTTTGTTTCCTAATTTTCTCAGCTATCAAATGCAAATGATGAGGATAAACTCATTTAGAAATTGTATCAACAAAAACCCGGAATGCAACAAGACAGAGTCACTAGTCACAAATCCGTATACAAAACAATAAGGAAACTAAACACAAAATAACCTTCGGACAAAAAAATGCTAGTCAAGCAGTAAGCCAAGTTTCCTTCGAGCAGCATCACGTCTTGTTCGTCAACAGATCAAAACATCCTATCAGGCATCAGAATTATCGTCACGACAGAAACCAAATTCGACGCTTGTCCAATTGATCGCACAAAAGGATAAATCGCTTCAAGGTAAACACTGATGAGCAAACAATGCATAAGAGATGGAGCTTCAATTCTGTCTTCCAGCTCCAGCGAGAGCAAGACGAATCCATCGGACAAAATGATTCCTTACTTCCGACATTAAGGGCTCGGTAAACTTGTGAAGAATGGGAATCAAGATCAGAAAAATGTCTTGAGAGCATTTTGACAGATTGTGGGATCTCATCTCCATAAGAATCAATAACAATGCCATCATTATTTATATCAGATTACAATTCGGCTGATAATAATTGCAGTCTTTCTTCTGAATATTAATTATAATCTCTTTTGATCTTTGTTATATTATCATCATAACAACAGTTATAATCCAGTCTTTTTGATTAGCTACCTGTATGCTGGTGTACTAACTTCAACAAGATATATCACAACCACCATCACATTCATCACAGCTTCTATCATAACCTCAAAATCTGGTATTCATTTTACTTAAATCAAAAGCTAATCACTGACACAGTTGTCACTGCCATTAATTAAGGTCAACTGGTGGATTATACCTCCCATATGAATATCTTGCATTTACCTGACCAACAAAGAACAAGGGAAGAATTTTGCCACGTGGTTTCCAACAAATGAGCTGCAATTTCTTGTCCGCAGTGCAAGGCCCATTTCAAATGTTCAAAAGAAGCGCACATCCCTTGTTTCATTAGCTGGCCAGGTCTATTCACAGACAACTTGGACTAACTGCCCCTCACTTGATGGTGTCAGGTCCTAGGGCTGACCAGCAAATTTAGTGGCTGGATAGATACATGGATTACATGGAAGGTTCCTTCTGTGATGGCACTGATCCTTATGCTGGATCCTTCAGTTCCTTCATGTGCAGTTGTCATCTTCTAGTTGTCATCCACCAGTTACGCTGTCTCTCCCCTTCCCAATGGCCCAATGAGGACAACTTGCTTTGTTCTCTGGGATTTTCCTACTTAGTCTGGGAATCATCTGATTATCTTGGTCTTTTCTTGTTAGGCCCACAAGCTGAATTGGTATCAGGAAAGTCTGATTAGACAGGACAGGCGGCCATCTTGGTACCATGCAAGTCTCTTATTTGACAGGAGAATCACACTCAACAACCTAAGATTGCAGATGACATAGAACTGAATGCTGAACAAAGAAAAATCATTCAGAAAACATGGAAATCCTCTACACAGAAGGAAAGAATGCAGGATTAATGATCAACAACCTATGACAAAGTTGGTGACATTTGGTGCTGGAGAGAACGAGACCCCAGTGGAAGTAGGTAGTGAAAAGATTGAAAGTGTGGGCGAATTAGTGTATTTGGGAAGCCTGCTGACATGGGACAATGACTGTACCAAAAAGATAAAGAGAAGAATAGCAAAATCAAGCAACGATGCTGTCAAGAACATCTGAAGAAGCAGGGAGATCAGTGTACATACCAAAGCGAAAATTATGCATTCATTTATTCTACTTATTTATTTAAAGCACTTATAACGCGTGCACTGTCGGTACACCTGAATCTGAGGTGTGGATGTATGCAAATGTGTGTACATTCAGTGTGTTGCGGTATGCAAGTGAAACTTGGATGCTGCACAGAAAAGACAAAGATGTATTACTGGCATTTGAGATGAGGTGTTACAGATGGGGTATTACACACCAGATGGCAACAGCAGTTCACAAATGCTGAGGTGCAAAGACAAGTAGGTGGCACAAGAAACATTGTGCAGCAAGTAATGAAAAGGGAACTAAATCTCTTTGGACACAACTCAAGACTGGATAACACCAGGATGGTCAAACAAGTTGTGTTTGGAATGATGGATGATGGCAGAGGGATCAGAGGTAGACGGAACAGAGAATGGCTGGATGACTTCTGGGACTGGTGCGGACAGATGTGCGCATGTTGAGTCTGTTGGAACAGGACAGTGAACAATGGAAACCTACAGTGAAGCATGAGATCGGCACCAGGGGGAGATGAGCCCATGGACCTAAAGAAGAAGATATGTCTGCTGCTATGCCATCTGAAAAAGCTGATTATAAATACTATCAAATGACATATCAGATAATAACTCAACCCAACTCAAATCAACCCATGACTCCGATTCTAGTAGAGGAATTCATGCAAATAACTCATGCCAACTCATGGGCAACCTTATGGAGCCAAGCAGTGACACAGCAAATACAAGGAATAGACCAGAAGCTAAGTCACACAAAATGAATTCCACCAACACAAGATTAGAAGTTCTGCTGATGCTGACTCAGCAAGACTAACTAAACAGGCGCTGAAAGATCAAAAAGATCAAAAGCAAGCGATCACCGCCATTGTGTGCCTTCCAGTGCTGGCATCTCAATGCCATAATTGGCACCAAATAGCACTGAGGCACTGCAGTCACACAGACGATATAACCGCACCGACCAAAAAGGTTCAGAAGCAAGAGAGAGTGATTAAAAATGCACTGAGTTCTGGCATTCATCCCAAAAATAACCAGTCTTCAATCAACTGCAATTTTTCTCTTCAATTGTTGTCTTACGTCAGAATCCTGTTCCGCACCTTTTTCCCTACTCCTGCTCCGCCATCTGTTCCTCCTCCTTTTCCACCTTTTAACTAATCCAAAGTTATTTTAATTAGGCATAAGACTTGCCTAATTAGGCATAAGACCTGGCCTTATAGTCTCACCACAAAGGTCAAATGCAAGGCAAAACTTGGTTCTGCACAAGACCCAGTCACACAGTAGCACTTGACAGCTTCCCTCCAACCCCAACTCCTCCCCAACTTTCCCACCATAAAAGAGGCCCTCCAATCGGTTTCTTCTGTCTGGAGACTGCAGGGGAACAGTAACACTTGTGGCCTACTCAAATATTTGAGTAGCATCTGATGCCAACCAACCATTTCCATCCGAATTCCTAATGGGTGCTGACATTAGACTGGTCTGTGTTTACTTTTGTATTTCACTCCAACTCATCATCATCTACACATTCATCATTATCATCATCATCATCACCACCACCACCACCATCATCATCATTATCATCATCATTAATGCCATTTCGAAGGGATATGCTATTCCTACTGTGTTTGGACTGCAAGATTGATCAGTAGCAATTATGCCCAGGCCTACTGCTGAAGCAAGTGATAGCACATCTACCAACTGAAATAAGAGGAGGCTAAATATATATTTCTTCTTCAAGTTCTCTGCCCCAGGCAGGTTCGAACGTCCAGTGGCGCCATTCCTGACATTGCTGCACCTCCTCCTTCAGTTTACCATATCTGTCCACCATCATCCAGTATATGGTTTATTAAACAAAAATGATTAATACACACATTCACAGACAGCCCATATATTTATAAATTTCACTACACTAGTCATCAAAAAATTTTAAAGTTATTAACCAGCAATAACTTTCTATTGTTGTTTGCGGACCACCACCACTGGCAAACGCAGCAGAATCCTGGGTTTGTGAATCCACATCTACTGTAATGTATGGAGGACTAAACCGGTTTTGCTGCAGAATTAAAGTAAACCGCTTTTTACATTATCTTGATCTGATTCCCTTAGCTATTTCTGAAGCACCTTTTCAAACAATTACTCATATATTTCACACTTTTAATTCTTTTTTTAGTTATGCATGCATGCAGCTCACCGCTCTGCATCATGAGCTACTTAAAAGCTACTGTGATTTGATTAAATATTTGTGAGAAATAGGACTAGAACAAACAAAAGGATAAACTAATGGGAAACATGAGCTTATTATTATTTCTTGACAAGCAACTCAATGCATTAAGCATAATTTATTAATCAAAACTGTTTACAAATAAATATTGTCAACTGATTAGTTATTTCAATTAAAATAATTTTTAAAGTTATTAATTTTTGCAATATTTGAAAAATTATCAGTTCTAAGGACAGTTTTTTGAGCCCATGACCAGAACTGCCTGAAACAGAGCCAGTCCATGGAGAACCACTTTAAGAAAAGCTGCAGCAGAAAAATTAACAGAATTCCAACAAGAAACCCTTCCTTGTCAGTTCTGTGTCAACACAATTAGTTGGTAATTCAAAAGTTTTATGATGAATCACAAAACACAGCACTAAGTGACAAGAAGTATAACTAAATGACCAAGTAAATAAGTACTCCTTTCCTGCAAATACCTGATTTACTTGTTTACTTTCATCGAGATAAAATAATTTTATAGATCAGTAATTATCATATAAGTGTGGCAGGGTGGTCTATCAGTAACATGCTCGGTCAATAATCATGCAGTTGTGGGTTCAACTCCGTGTAACAACCTTGGGCAAGTTGTTTGTGCACACAGGTGCTTCTGTCACCAAGCAGTATAATTTGGTACTGGCATAAGCTGGGAAGTAACGGCAAGTCCTGAGATGCACTGGCCCCATGTCCAGGACCTTGGGATTCGTTCACTGCCGGCTCAAGGGCCTAAAGAAAAGGAAATGAGCACCTCCACTATGTTTCACTTGTGGAATATGGGATACTTTTTTACTTTTAATTATCACATAAAAATGATATCATCAACTATTTATAATGAAAACAATTTAAAAGAAAGCTTTTAAAACTAGTGGAATGAAAGGCAAGAAGGAGCTCTGTAGAATATAAATCTCAACCCATGGATAAGCTGCCCTGTTCCACTGCACACTACGTAATTATATGCAATTACTGAAATCTATTTCTGTTCCTTCCAGACCACTCCTATAATTACAAAATTTCTCTTACATATACCAGCCTGTGATAATCCTTCCAAATCTGTTTTACGGACCCAATAAACAATTTCCTCTTCCATACAGTGGTGTAGCTAAGTATTTGGCACCCAAGCGAGTGATGGCAACCTCCCCAATAGAAATTTTGAATTTTAACATAAAACCAGCAATTTATAGAAACTTCATGTGTTAACATTAATCAGTGACATATGACATTTACAAAAACGTCACCAAGCACTTCATCCTCCTTCTGCATAGAAATTAAAGCTGAGCTAACATCTTGATTCGTACTTTCGTAATATACAGTTTCATTTTCAAGGCATTGTGGGACTTCTGGGCTTAACTCCACCAGATCATCACAGTCTTCGCCTCCAGTTACTGAATGACGAAACTGCTGTGACATGCTAGATTCATTGTCTTGGTCATTCGAAACTGCTGAAGCAGTATTGCCTCTCAAAAAGCTGCTATAAACTCTACATAACTGTTGCTCTTTTCTCTCACAATTTCCTAACCTCAGCCGCGCTTAAATTCTGTTGCTTCATTTTTTAATTAAATCAAGAAATATGCACAAAACAATGAAAAAAATACTAAAATTGGATATTACACCTTACAAACATATATTCCATGACTTAATGACTCAATGTCACTGCCTATGCTGTCTCCTCTCTGAATCTCCCCTAAGGTCGGCCCAGTGAGGCGGATGATTAGGACATCATGTCTGATACTAGAAACTTACCCCTATGGGCCTGAAAACTATAACAGAAATAATTTGATTGTTGACAGAATGAAGTTTTGATCTGAGACAGAGGGGAAGAGGAAGGTGGAGAGAGTGATTCCGAAGAGAGACGAGATCTAGAGGGCTACTGAGGGCACTTTGATGAGCTCAACTATATAATACTGGGTGCCCGAGATTTCAGTTTTCAGCTTTCAATGTGTACAGTAAGCCTACCATTTGAGTCTGAAGTTTATCATTGAAACAATCTTTGGATCTCTGGGTAACAGGCTCTCTTGTCTTTTAAGTGATTGCCATTGAAATTTTAAGTGCAGATGATAAAAATACATCTTAACACATTTAATTTTGTCACCCTCTTTGCTGCCCCTTGGACACTGTCACCCAAGGCGTCTGTGCCACTCGCCCCCAGCTATGCCACTCCTTCCATATACCGGCATTTGATAACTTTTTGTAAAGCTTTATTCCAACATCCTGTCAGAATAGGGATATGGAATATCATCGTATCACAAAATAGCAGCAGCAGCAACGACGTGAACCACTTCCGCTATCATTTTGCAAAGGGCAGCAAGGCAATAAATCAGCTTAACAACCATTTAACGGATTTCAAGCCTTGGCAGGTGCCCCCTTAAATACTTCAACAGCTATTCAGAAGAGACATAAACCCTGGACAGGCGCCAGACACCAAAGACGGCCACCTCATTTCTCTGGTTACCGGCAACAATTATATACAGACATTTGTAGGATAGGTCTCTGATATACACAGCATAGAAAACAGTTCCTTTAGATTACCCAGACACCCTTCTTCTGTTTATGCTTTCACACGTGACTATGTGTAAACATAGTGAAATACACAGTTTAGCAGCAGGTTCACTAGTCTGTTAACATCCTTCCCTACTCCAAGGCCATACATCCCTACTCCAAGGCTATACATCCCTACTCCAAGGCCATACATCCCTACTCCAAGATCATACTTCCCTACTCCAAGGCAAGGCCATACTTCCCTACTCCAAGGCAATACTTCCCTACTCCAAGGCCATCCCTACTCCAAGATCATACTTCCCTACTCCAAGGCAATACTTCCCTACTCCAAGGCCATACATCCCTACTCCAAGGCCATACATCCCTACTCCAAGGCCATACATCCCTACTCCAAGGCAATACTTCCCTACTCCAAGGCCATACATCCCTACTCCAAGATCATACTTCCCTACTCCAAGGCAATACTTCCCTACTCCAAGGCCATACATCCCTACTCCAAGGCCATACATCCCTACTCCAAGGCAATACTTCCCTACTCCAAGGCCATACATCCCTACTCCAAGGTCATACTTCCCTACTCCAAGGCCATACTTCCCTACTCCAAAGCCATACTTCCCTACTCCAAGGTCATACTTCCCTACTCCAAGGCCATACTTCCCTACTCCAAAGCCATACTTCCCTACTCCAAGGCTATACATCCCTACTCCAAGGCCATACATCCCTACTCCAAGATCATACTTCCCTACTCCAAGGCAATACTTCCCTACTCCAAGGCCATACATCCCTACTCCAAGGCCATACATCCCTACTCCAAGGCAATACTTCCCTACTCCAAGGCCATACATCCCTACTCCAAGATCATACTTCCCTACTCCAAGGCAATACTTCCCTACTCCAAGGCCATACATCCCTACTCCAAGGCCATACATCCCTACTCCAAGGCAATACTTCCCTACTCCAAGGCCATACATCCCTACTCCAAGATCATACTTCCCTACTCCAAGGCAATACTTCCCTACTCCAAGGCCATACATCCCTACTCCAAGGCCATACATACATCCCTACTCCAAGGCAATACTTCCCTACTCCAAGGCCTATACATACTTCCCTACTCCAAGGCCATACTTCCCTACTCCAAGGCCATACTTCCCTACTCCAAGGTCATACTTCCCTACTCCAAGGCCATACTTCCCTACTCCAAAGCCATACTTCCCTACTCCAAGGTCATACTTCCCTACTCCAAGGCCATACATCCCTACTCCAAGGTCATACTTCCCTACTCCAAGGCCATACTTCCCTACTCCAAAGCCATACTTCCCTACTCCAAGGTCATACTTCCCTACTCCAAGGCCATACTTCCCTACTCCAAAGCCATACTTCCCTACTCCAAGGCCATACTTCCCTACTCCAAGGCCATACTTCCCTACTCCAAGGCCATGCTTCCCTACTCCAAGGCTATACATCCCTACTTCAAGGTCATACTTCCCTATACATACTTCCCTACTCCAAGCCATACTTCCCTACTTCAAGGTCATACTTCCCTACTCCAAGGCATACTTCCCTATACATACTTCCCTACTCCAAGGCCATACTAAAGCAACAGATTATATGTTTTGGATAGGTTTTATGGCTTCAGGCTGGGTTCCCGTTAATATGGACCTTCAACGCCAAAAGGTGCAACCCACTTGACTCAGGCTTCAAAGAATAATAGAGGAGCACATTTCCAAAACTCACCAAGTCCATTTTTTGAATGAGTGAGTTTTTAACTCCTATATTATTCTTTATATGCAAATCTATAATGTAAATTATCAAATAATGCCAGAATTCATTCAATGCATGAAAGAAAGGACTTCGCAGTTTTCATAAGTTTCTAAAAGAAAGTCCATTTTCTCAAAATCGGTCTTAATGAACTGAATGCATTTTGAAATGTGCTCTTCAATTCTAATCTCAGCCAGACTGTTCAATCCTTTTTCTAACCATCAGCAAATGACATGCTTTTAGACTATTTATGTCTCATCCTGTTCTCTAACACCAGTACAAATAACTTTCAAAAGAGCAGAAAGTAGAGGAGGATAGAGGAGTCCTGTATACACCACTAAATTCAAATTAAACAAGGTACACTGATCAGCTGCTGTTCAATAAAAGCCAGTGCAAGAACATTTAAAACGACCAGCACAGTGCAGGAAGTGGTCAGCAAGATATGACAATCTACAAGAGCGTCCACTGCTCCTGGACTGTGGGCTTCTTACACGGAATTTGGTTTTAGGACTAGGAGTTCAAAGTTAAAGTCAGTTGGGGTTAACACCAAGAACTCATGTTGACTGGCAAACGCTGCAAAGGAAATCCGGTTGTTACTGAACACCTGAACGACGACCGGTTGTCATAAATGAGAAGTTTAGAAAAGTCAGCTGCTTTGATTGGCAGACAACGTCGCTGGATTGAAAGTCTCAGCTCCTTAGCTAAAGATAAATTTCAATGTACATAGTCTTAACTCAAATGCCGCTAACCGACAGCCAACTTACTTTATCACAAAGAGCAGAGTAACCAAAAAAAACTGAATGACAGAATCAATAAGGAAGACTGAATCAGATATTCACTGCACAAGAGGAAGAACGAACGAGAGAAGGAATGGCCATTTGGCATTAGGCAGTTGTAGTGCCTTTTGGGAGCCTTGAAAGGTGCTGCATAAGTAGCTAGATAGATAGATACATACATACAAACATATATACACAAATAATAATCTCAGAACTTCTATAGTGCCACTGTAATAATCTCAAGGCATCAGTCGATGGTCACTGTTAAGGAAAATCATTTTGCAAGCCAAATTCCATGGTAAGTTTGGCTGAATAGCCAAAAGGGGAATCCTCGATGATACAGAAACAGCCTACGAAGGAGATGGGTCCAGAAAGAGATGAGTTTTTAGTCATACATACATACATACATACATATAAACATACATATATATATATATAAACATGCATACATACACACATATACACACACAGATGTTGATCAAGTCTTCAATTACAAAATTCACTGTTTAATGTTCAGGATATTTATGTAGGCCCTGAATCTGTGAATATCAGTCACACTTACTTGCCTGCAGTAATTGTGGTCATAAGAAAACTGATCTTAGGATGCAGATCTACCAAAAATCATTAAACTAATCCAGTAATCCCAATTCTGAAGTTATCCACCAAGGTTTCTAACAACCACGGTACCAATAATGCTTTCCAGTAGCTTTGTTTCAAACGTGAGTTACACAAACCAGCAAGAGCAGAAAGACCTCCGTATTATGGTTCGTACTCTGAAACCCTTGTAAAAAAACACATCATCACAGGACATATGTTGTCTTAACTCAGTGCCAGCAGCAAAACATCAGCATCATCAAAAATATCATCAGCATAAAGCGGGATACCAAAGTGGTAAAGTGTCACTTTCTTATCACCAAGTTCAGAGTTGAAATCCATGTGCTTTGCACAATCCTGCAATGTTGTTGAAGGATCCAGGCCATAGCTATGGGAGAGACAGAACACTGTCTGATCCCTGGAATGCTGTTGAGTTTTCTGTATTTTATCTGAAAGACCCCCCCCCCACATCTCTTAGGGTTGCAGTTGATGGAAGCATGAAATAAACGTGTGATTATCACAGTTTAGTGAAAACATCTGGAGCATCACCAATTCATCCATCCCGAATTAGGATAAGAAACGAAATAAGAGTAATTCCAGGAACCCAGATTTATAAGACAAGCACACAGTCAAAGCAATTAACAAGATTTAAGACTGATCTTTAGAAGCAACCAGAAGCTGTTCATGAATTTTATTTATTTTTCTTTAGTAATATAACCCCCACTTAGAATATCATGGACAGAAAAAAGAACAAATGAGTGGGTTCTAGAGACGGCTGGTGTGGAAAGGAGTTTGCTTGAATTAATCAAAAGAAGAAAGATGTCGTACTTTGGACACATAATGAGGAAACAGGGTGATTGTTTGGAGAAGGAGATCATGCAAGGAACAGCTCCGGGAGCAAGAGCAAGAGGAAGACCAAGGAAGAGGTGGATGGACAACATCAGTGAATGGACCGGCATGGACACAGAGAAGTTGCTGAGAAGAACCGAGGATAGGAGTGGATGGAGAAGAATCGTCTACAATGCGACCAACCCTCGTACCGAGGATGGTAATATAACCTTTCATTCAGTTTTTAAACTGTGGCAAGCAAAATGAACAGAATTATAATTGTAATCACAAATTTATATAAAGCCACTTCAAGACAAACTCATCAGAGGCACCCCTAACCTGAAAACACGAAACAATGATTGTATAGAATGGTTTTCACACACTTCAGAAATTCACCCAACGTATTTAAAGCTGTCGGTCAATGTAAAAATTTATTTGTTCAAACACCATAAAATTTTTCTAACAGAAATAAAGACAGGCGATAAGAAGAACGTAAGTGCAGACACTAGAAAATGCAATCATGCATGGAAACAATTGCAGTTACTCAAGTTTAATTGTCAGCACTTAACTGCTGTTTGGATGGAGAGGTTCTTGCTATAAGCATCACAAACATATTCAACACACAAAATAGTAATTATCTGCTCAGTCATAAAACACTAGCGCTTTAGCAACCAGAAAGCCAGTGTAATGACTTCAAGACAAGGCATCACCCATCAGATTTCGACGAGGTCCTGGAAAGGATTACATCATTTTACTGGGTTTCACTTGAAGCAACCATCGATTGATGCCTTGTGCATTAAGATAACAGCGCTACAGAAGTCATTAGACCAGACTGGATTTGATCATACCTTGGAGTTTTTTTAGCAATCAGCTACATGCTTAATAGATCTACAAAAATTGTTATCACCAGGTTTTCTCTATTATAATAGGCTTAATGTGAACAGCTAGCGTCCTTTAAACAAACATTTACTGTCACTTGCCAACAGACATTTCACGTTAAAAATCAGAACTCTTTCATGTAGTGACGACTGTCAACACATGAGTCATTACACACAAAGGGCCTCTCAGTAACTGTATAACTCAGTCATTCATCTCAGTGCACTGTGCAGTGCGTGCCCCAAAGTCAAGTTTTTAGACATTTTCCTAAAGGGAAATGCAGCCTTTCAGACAGCTTGCAAAACACTGGTGCTACTGTAAACCATCGACTCCACTCACCTGAAACGGAGACAGCCCAGGTGGCACCCAGGTGTACTCGTCCAGGGCACATCCACTGTCATCATCTGATGTAGAGTGATACTTGTGTCCTGAGTGCATACCTGGGTTGCTGAGATTGGCAAGCGCTGGATCGAGCATCATGTGACTTCGACCTCTGCCCCTTGATTCGCTGCTACCCCTGAAATATGAAATTCATTCATAAAGTCATAATTTTAAATGTAGCCTTAAAAGATAGGCATTATACCAGCTGCCAATACTTACAAGATAGTTTAAAAATAGATCTCTGCCTAACAAATACTAGTCCTGCCTCAATAATTACATTTTCTGCCTCACCAATTCAATCTTTGCCTGTTGAATTTTGTCTTTTGATTATTCTAAGAATATGAATTTTCCAAATCAGCTTTCTAGGGAAAGAAACAAAAGCAGAATTAAAGAAAAACCAGACGCTGTTAGTGAAGGAAGAAATAACTAAAGGTTGCACTGGAATAGTGGCATCTCTGCATCTGGTTATTTACAGCACAGCTTTCAAAAATCAAACAACCACTGAATCCCAAAATAGACATTCCTTCTCTCATTCATTCTTCCTCTTGTATTGCAGTTAACTTCAAGTCAGCCAGTAAGTGAGTGAGTGAGTGAGTAAGTGAGTGAGTGAGTGAGTGAGTGAGACAGCTGCTGTCAAGCAAACATAGAGGCAAAAGATTACCCGTAAGTACTTAGAGGTGAATGAAGATAGGACTTCTACATTAGGCAGGTAGACAAATTGAAGGCCAGCTACAGAAATTATGCATTACACTTGAATAGGTGAACCAAATAGCTGTTGTTCATAAGACTTAAAAATCTAAATATCTTCAAATGAGAAAAACTGAAAAAGTTGAAATACTAAAAACCACATAATAAAATTTCAGCTTAATCCCATGACCTCGCTTTGCCAAACCCTGTGATTAGCATAAACCAAACTGAGACTCATGTTGATTTAAGATTACTGCTTATGTAGGCAACCACCTTGCTCCTTACTGAAGATAGACACACTGCACTCAGAGCTTAGAACTGGCAGTTGGCCAAGTGTTCCTATCAACAAACCCATCTCACTCACTCTGCCTGTTCCCATCAAGTGTAAAGGTACTACACCTTCAGCTTCTCGTTACTTCAGTCGGACTCTGTCTCTTAAATTCGGATCACACATAGGTCTTTGAGTACACACATAATAATTCAAGTGAATACCATTACCATAGTATTTATGCCTCCCAGCAGCTTTGACTGTGCATGTCACTTTGTCAACGTACTGATTATATCCAACATCAAGCACATCCAGCCGCCTTTCTCTGTCATGGAGTAGCAATGCTCCCTAGAGTCAGTGGGATATGAAATTCCAGTACTGCCCAGAAGAATGCTTAAAGTCCGAGCACCATGGAGTCTAAGCAGTCGTTAGGCACTGGGGTCTGGCTATGGACTGGCCTCATAAACGAATGCCAGGTAGACATGGCCACTGGGGTCTAAGCAGTCGTTTGGCAGTGGGGGGGGGTCTGGCTATGGACTGGCCTCATAAACGAATGCCAGGTAGACATGGCCACTGGGGTCTAAGCAGTCGTTTGGCAGTGGGGGGGGGTCTGGCTATGGACTGGCCTCATAAACGAATGCCAGGTAGACATGGCCACTGGGGTCTAAGCAGTCGTTTGGCAGTGGGGGGGTCAGGCTATGGACTGGCCTCATAAACGAATGCCAGGTAGACATGGCCACTGGGGTCTAAGCAGTCGTTTGGCAGTGGGGGGGGGTCTGGCTATGGACTGGCCTCATAAACGAATGCCAGTTGGCCACTACAGACATGCAACTTCGTAAATGAAAACCCAGTTAGGAGACAATTCTCTGCCGATATTGGGCCATTTGTAACCATAAACTTCCTCATCTTCTCATCACAGGCCAGCAACATATAAACCGCATCATATCAGACTTACGCACAAGCAAACACACACACACAAACACACTATAATGTGTGCGTGTAAGTCTTCAATCTGTTTGGCTATTGATGGCAAAGTCACCACTGTAGCACTGGTACACATGTTACAGGTACTAGCTCTGGGACATTGGGCCGGGAGGGCCTCTGATGAGTCTATTTTGAAGTGGGGCTATATAAATTCTTAATTGCAATTACAAGCTTATATAAGAACATTACGTTGTATAAGAAAGCCTATGCACATATCATCAAGACCACCATAATGACCATGATCACGTGGATGGGCTTCAAGTCCTCAAATCTATGGACTAATTTACCTATGCTGTCTTCAGAGGGATAATGGGGGAGCAGAAGCAAGCAGAGTCTTTAGAGGAACCATGACTGTCAATCACTGGTGACCTTTTGACCTCCCCGGTGGTTGGAGAGATGTCAGAAGGCTTCAACATCTACCAATCATTAATGAGGGACTGCTGGGCAGTGGTGTTATCTCATGTACCGTGGATCCTGCCCCTTGTCGTCGCTCTACATCATCCATGCAACTTGGTCAAGGAACTCTGAACATCGTGTCATCCGTCAACTCTGGGTTGGAATCCGTTGGTTGATCTCTACGTGTGTGAGTGAGTCCGCCACTGGTGACTCTTCTAGTCATCTGTGCATTGTTTTCTTTGCTGACGTACTTTATATAACATTTATTCATAATAACACTTAACATCATTTAGGCCTGAGTAGGGAGCGCTTTTGTGAGGTACTTAAAAAGACGCTATGTCAAATGCAAAGATCATTAACTACTTAAACTAACTGACTATTTAACTCACTTGAACCTCTCACAAGCACCAAATCCATGCATAAGCAGAAACTGCAAAAGATGCAGAATTCCCTGACCACATTCATCGTTAAGACCTAACACATCCCAAATGATTCTCCTCTTCTGCAATCTTTTAGAAATATTCCCTAGGAATACTAAGCTTTCTTATTCTTCTTCAAGTTCTCTGCCCCGGGGCAGGTTCAGTCCTCCAAGAGTCCGCCATTCCTGACGTTGTTGGGCCTCCTCCTTCAGTTTACCATATCAGTCCATCATCATCATCCAGTCTAGTAGAATTTGTCTAGGTCTTCCTCTTCTTTTCTTTCCTTCCATCTTCCCTCTAGGATGAAATACTAAGCATTTCTGTGTAAAATTGGGTCATTCCATGTCATCAACGAGATGTATAGAAACACCTTCTCTGGTCACCCCTCATGTTTTTTTCCAAATATTCCTCACTGAAAAGTAAAATGTTTACCAAAATATTTTAAAAAGTTTTCTTTAAATGCAGTGGTTAATGAAACTTAATTAGTCATGACGTTTGAAAGGCTGTAACTTTGAAACTAGACAGGACATGAGGCTAAAATCTTTCACACTTGATCAGTTTCTAGTGCTGTCTAATGAACTGCGTTAGGTTTTAGTGTCGCTATTTTAGAAATTATGTGATACTTCCACCAACATTCGGTACATACTACACTCTTGTATATTTATGCACCATGTGCCGACCATTGACAAAGTTCAGTCTGTGGCACTGGGGTCCATACAACAACAGAAGGTTAAGGCAATAGGGTGTGTTAAAGATCGCTTGTTATCAAGTCTTCACTGTACATATATTATTATTATTAGAAGTGCATAGACGCCAGAGAATCATTATAACATGCTTCATTAAAACACGAATTCTGATATAACTTGGATCCCAAATTCATCATACAAAAAAACTCATAATAAACATTGTAAGATGGTTCTCACTGTGGCTCCCAAAAACAGTATTTTAACAAGTGTCTGGTGTATATGTAAACTAGTTTAAGTATTAGTTCGGATCTTGACTGGTTCATACGATGGTCCAGTGGTTAGTGTGCTGAACTGCTAACCAAAAGGTCCAGGGTTCAAATCCCTGCAACAGCAGAAATTTCTACTCTGCGACTTCAGCTCCACCTGCATCCTCTGGCAAACTCAGCTAAAATGAGTACACTAACCGTACACTGTCAGTGAGAAGACCAGGCAGTGAGGGAGAGGACTGGCCACCCGCCCCCTCATATGCCAAGGCTAAGAAATCAAAGTTGTTAGCATTTCATACCCATGACGGCCTCTCAGGTTAGCGTAAGAAACTGCTGCCTTTTTTCGGTCCAATGGATTATGCTCTTGCAATTCAATTTTTGCTTAGAATATACCATCGACTGACGTGTTGTGCATTGTGATCACAGCAGTGTTGAAGCTTTAAGATTAAATTAGATTAAGCTACAAGTTTTTTAATCTGGTCAATCATCAGCGCTACTGCCAAAGCTGCCAGCATTTAATTCTCCCCACTTTTAACTTGGAACTCTTTAACCCGAATTTTATCACAAGTTTTCCATGATTGGTTGAGTTACTTATGTTTCCACTGGAAATAGTGGTACACAGTAGCCACACCCTGTCTGGAAAGGGCCACTGAAGCTCATAACTGCCAGCTCAAGTTAGGCAGACAGAGACAGTTTGTGTGCTGCCTTATGGTAACAACAGCCTAGCCTGGCGATAAGCCACCGTGTCTATTCCACTCCACTACTAGACATGCACTCAGTCCCCTTCTGAGGTAGAAAGAGACTCAGGCCAATCAAGGAAATTGAGGCACAAATATTCCAATTTCCAAGACTCCTAGAAAACTGAAAACTGAGACCCCTTAGCCTTGAGGCCTGAGCCAAACGGTCCTGCTACCCCTCTGACGGGGCCTTAGGGTACAGGAGTGATCTGCTCTGTTTCAACTGACTCTGCTCAGCATTTGTTTTCAGCCCCTCTGAAGTCACACTTGTTTAGACCAGCTAAAGATAACAGCGTGTGCGGTGCCTCGAAGAGGTCCTTAGAAAGCACTATGTTACAAGCGGCTTGACACAAACATACATGCATCTGCCTCATTCATACAGTTCCCTCATCATCTACCTTTTTCATCTTCTATACTTTTAAGACAGGAGTAGGGGCAGGGATTCTAATCTAACTCTGAGCAGGTTATCACTCTAATCTACCCGTATTTCATTTGGGTTAAGCTAAAAGAGACTAGAAATATATAAGAGCTATCAGTTACAGGGATATTTGAATCAAGCACTAGAGAAGTTAAAGATACAAAAGATACAAAAAATATCAACACAAAATGAAGCAAAGATAATAAAATAACAATTAACAGATGAGTAATTATCGATACTAATTTTCTTGGTTTTGTCTTTTATCACTCCTAATAATAATAATAATAATAATAATAATAATAATAATAAAACTCGAATTTTAAAACTGCAAAAGACCAACCTTCTGAACTCTATAAAGTTCAGCGGATGGATAGAAAAATACAAGAAGATTCATGTTGCCCAGAAGCATAAAATCACCGACAGCTGATCAGAATTTAGGAGGGGCAAAGAAGGCGCCTGTGCTACTGGATGACCCAATAAGTTAAGCTGCAATACACATGTCCAGATTACAGCACCCGTTCAACTCTGGTCAAGGGGCAGAATCCATATCACCCCAACTCATACCAATGAGGCACATACCAACCAGTCTGACCATACCAACCAGTCTGACCACATGCCTGGTGGTCAGAGCAACCAGCCTTGTAGGTATGTAATAGAGAAATGACCAGTGGTAATTAAAATGGTCATTATCAGGGATGACCAGAAGGCTGTCTGGCTCCCACTGACCCCAAAACACCCATAAATCCCTGAGTGGCTGAATCATCTGGGTCGTAAAAGGAAGCAGACAGTTAAAGACAGCCAGACAGGAAATACCAGTAACTGGACGTATCTAAGAATCATCCCACATAGCAATCCCCTACATACAACACAGTGGCCCATTAGTAGTACTTAAACACAGTGGCTGAACACCACAGGATTTAGCTGAACCATCCAACAACCCAGGCAGCACTTGTCCTCTGTATGGAGTGCTTAATGACACTTCATGGTTGCCAGGGCCGTTGATGTCGACCTCACGATTAATTTCCAAATCCTGTGTCCTCGGCAAGTTCAGCTCAGCCTATAAAGCAATCTGTGACTGCATTACTAGTCTGAATACCCAGTCACACGCACTGCTGTGATGCATTCTTTAATTTCATCTTCCACAAAGTTTCAGAATCAAATATCAGCCAAGAAACAAAATGATCTTCAGATAATTATTGCCTTTTCCGCTATTCCAATGTTTTGAAAGAAATTCATTAAAAGGAGGTAAAGCAGATCATCCAGTTATAGAGTTCAATAAAAAGTATTATGTCGAGACTGTGAACTCAAACGCCCAGTCTTAGGAAAAGTTATGCAATTACATTTGTGGATATGTAGTGTTTGTGGGATGCAGTGGTCTAGTGGTATGGTCTGTGCCTCGTAACCGGTGGGTCACAGGTTTGAATCTGCCTCACAGCACTTCCTCAGCGACGACCTTGGACATCTTGCTCACCCACAACTGTCTGTGAGGAAGGCAACGAGAAACCACCTCACTCATCCCCGGGTGGCATAAAGCCAATGGACCAGCCTCCGAGCAGACCACCCCACCCCACCCTCACCACCACTAATCATCATCATCATCATCATCATCTGTAATGTATATGTATTCATAGTGCATACTAACCAAAGGCAAAGGGTTCTATGTATGCATACCTATTTCTGTATTTGACTGGGCTAGCCTGAGATTTTAATCTCTACCTAGCACGGTCTGTACAAGGGGACCTCAAATGGCGTGGCACCCATTCAAAGGGGCATGGTCGAGGCTATACCACTGTTATAAAAAGAAACATATACTGGTACACCAGTGTGGGTGCGTGTTTGTAAGTAAGAATGTGAAGGGTGGTGAGACAAGCAGAAAGGGATGAGATGCTGATAAGAGGGGCATTTCTTGGAAGCCATGTGCTCTGCCAACTGTAAGCCACGCCCTTCTCTCCTGCCACAGACAGAATGAACTATTATGTGTCACCTGGACTGTTTGCCATCTAGGAGTGACCCATTCTATGGCATCTTCTGCAAAGGCAGCTTAGGCAGGACAGCATAGGCCTATCAGTTTTATAGATCACAAGACAAATACTCCAGACAACTGCTCACCATCTGTACCCATCAATTTAACAAGGACAAGGAGGAGGACAAGAAGGACAAGGAGGAGGACAAGAAGGACAAGGAGGAGGACAAGGGGAGGAGGATGTGGCTATGGTGGTGGTTGTCCTTCCATTACATAAAATGGCCACAGTCAAGTCAGCAGCATGTCAACACTTGTCATGACAGCCGAGGCTATGCTGGATTTGTACCCTGGTACCCTTAATATTTTACATTATTCTTTTGAAATAGCTATAGATTGACACCTAATTAAGACTAATTCAATATAATCTCACGAAATGCCTAATTTAATCTAATCTACATCAGCACCACCATTGTCTAATGCACCATGATATGATAGCGGAAAGCTGCTACATTATTATTATTTCTGCATTTATTAAGCTCCACTATCTAATTACTAAGCAACACTTGATGGCACTGAGCAACTGGGAGTGAAAGACTTGCTCAAGGTCCCTACACAGCAACCGTCTTAAGGGAGGCTTGAACCCGTGCTCTCTATATTACAAGCCCAGTGCTCTAACCAATCGGCTAATGTGCCCCACACATATGAATGTATGTTATGTATGTGTCTAAAATACATGTTCGCACATACATAGCTTCATACATACATACACTCATACATATATACACTCATACATACATACTCATATGTACATACGCTCACACGTACATACGCTCACACGTACATACGCTCACACGTACATACGCTCACACGTACATACGCTCACACGTACATACGCTCACACGTACATACGCTCATATTACATACACTCATATTACACTCATACATGCATACACTCATACATACATACACTCATACGTACATACACTCATACGTACATACACTCATACATACATACACTCATATTACACTCATACATACATACACTCATACATACATACACTCATACATACATACACTCATATTACACTCAGACATACATACACACATACATACATACACTCATACATACATAACACATACATACATACACTCATATTACACTCATACATACATACACTCATACATACATACACTCATACATACATACACTCATACGTACATACACTCATACGTACATACACTCATACGTACATACACTCATACATACATACACTCATATTACACTCAGACATACATACACACATACATACATACACTCATACATACACACATACATACATACACACATACATACATACACTCATACATACATACACTCATACATACATACACTCATACATACATACACTCATACGTACATACACTCATACATACATACTCATATTACACTCATACATGCATACACTCATACATACATACACTCATATTACACTCATACATACATACACACATACATACATACACTCATACATACACACACGCATACATACATACACACATACAGATATGCCAAGATATTTACGCAAGATGTTATGTTACCAGAAAACCTCTGCAACAGTGAAAAGCGAGAAGTTACTAGATTTTACAAGTGAAAATGAGACAGAAAAAGATCAGATGCTCTTCTGGAAAAGATTTTGTAGCATCAGAGATTTAACGTTTCTGCCAAGAGAGATGAAGAGACTCCGCCTCTTAATCACCTTGGTAACGATGGCATCATCATCCACTGCACCATCAGCTGCAGCAACAGCCAGCAATCCTAGGCCCTCCCCTCTCAGGTTCACAGCACAAGATGAGTTTAGGGGTTGGGGAGGGGGAAGAAACCCCTCCAGCTGCTGTGGACCAATCAAAACACATATAATGCCCTCTAGTGACAGCCTCTGTCAAACTAACCCAGGATTTTGATGAATGGTGCCATATGGGCGCAGTGATAAGCCTTAGTCACATCACTAGCCTCTAGCAACCACACGCCCACCCATCATCGGCCCACCTCTCAGTCAGTCAGTCAGTCAGCCAGTCAGTCAGACAGTCAGTCAGCCAGTCGGTCAGTCAGCCAATCAGGCAGTCAGCCAGTCAGTCAGTCAGTCAGTCAGCCAGCCATGTATGCATCTACATAATAAGGAGACACGCAAGAAGACATCAGAGCAGACAGGTATCCTTCCAAAGCTACACTGATTGTGTTGGGGTGAGGTGGATGATGAAGGTGCCGTGAGAACCAAAGAAGGTGACGCATTCCCTAAACAAAGAACAGACACAGAAGTCCCTCCATCATAAAAGTCATTAACAGATTTAAATGCCTCGTCATCTGTCATGGAAAATGGTTACGCATGACCTACTCTGGCTGACATGCATGCCATGTATTGCACCACAGAGATCAGCATCAATTCAGGTTGAATCAATCGGGCAAACAAACATCTGCTGCTGATGCAGGTGAACAAGAGACTACGGTGTAGATTATTTTAATCTGAACTTCTATCTAATCCAATCCAATCTCTTGACTTCAAAACTGCTGTTGTTAAAATGCAAAGAGCACGAATCAATGATCACTTCAAGCGAAACCTCTGTCAAATATTGTAATTCGTTTGAGAATAACAACTGGTGTAGAAATGATCTAATGCACTCTGCAGTTAGGCGAACTTGAACAAAGCCCTGCCGACTGAGTCTAACCAAACAGGGTCAAGATAACATTTTTCCTGTATAAGTTTCCATGTTTCAAATCCTTGGCAGTGCAAAATTTCATTATAAACACAGGAAAAGATTTTGTTTCTGTTGTTCTCGGCTGAAGCTGCCTGCAGAAGAATATAAGGCTTTGCTACGAGCTCCATTTCTTCATCTGCATTGACAGTCAGGCCAACCAACCATAAGTCTAAATCCCTAATTTTGGACTTGGTTCAGGGTTTGGATTCATAATTCTAGAGTCTGTCAATTTCTATTATTTTGTCAGCTGGTTTATATGTACACTCACTGACACAATTATCTGGCAGCCAGTAATCTCAAGCAGATTCCCACTATATATTACTCTTTGTGAGGTTGGAGAAAGTTCACAGAAGTCATGAGGGAAATTACTGAAATAAAAATACCATAGCAAGAAAGAACCAATACAATGAGAATAAACCAGAATGGCAAAGAACAAATCATGGAAGAACTGTCAAAAGTTAAAGCAGGAAAAAAGTCTGGACTGGACCAATAGAATACTGTAAAACTTAAGAAATGAAGAATCAATTATGTGAATGAAAGGAAAATCTGCAATAAAGCAAACAAGAAGCCTATAGAAAGATTTGAGCAAAAGTGATCAAGGAATGTAACAGAGAACAGCAGAAGTTTTTACAACTATATTATTACAAAGGTAGGCAAGATGGTAAACAGGTGGACATAGTTTACCTGGAATTTGCCAAAGCATTTGACAAAGTACCTGATGTGAGGCCGGCCAAAAAGTTACAAGCATGTGGGATTAGAGGACAGGTGCTAACACGGATTCAAAACTAGTTAAGAGGCAGAAGGCAAAAGGTGGGCATAGCAGACAAGCATTCTAGATGGCCACTTGTGCTAAGGGGAGTGCCATAGTGCTTGGACCACAGCCATTCATATTTTTATTACTGACATAGATGAGGGAAGTTTATAAAAAATTTCTAAGTTTGCAGATGATACAAAACTATGTGGAAGAGCGATGGATGAAGAAGCGGAGATACTGCGAGAGGATCTAAGAAGAATGTTCAAATGATTACAGGATTGGCAGATGCTTTTATTTTGGAAAAGTGCTCAGTGATGCATGTGGGAAAGTGAAACAAAGAGTTTCCATATGAAATGGTAGTAAGGCATTGAAAGTGAGTGAGGAAGAAAGGGACTTCGGAGTGATCATGCATAGGAGTGTAAAACCTTCAAGGCAATGTACTGAAGCTACAAAAAAGGCTAACTCAACCTTAGGCATGACCAAGAGGTCAAATAGGCAGCACAGACAAATATACTATCATAAGGTTGTACAAATCACTGGTAAAACCACAGCTGGAATGCCACATCCGGGTACGGAATCCATACCTGAAACATCACACAGAACAACACGAGAAGTGCAAAGGAGAGCTACCAAAAAGAGTTGGAGATATAAGGCTACAAAGAAAGGTGGAAAGGTGTGGGAAAACAACACTGGAGAGAAGGAGGAGCAGACGAAACCTAATTAAAGGTCGTAAGATTATCACTGCAAATTATGCAATGCAACCGGAGAGGTTCTTTGAATTAGCACCAAACAAGATGAACTAAGGCCACATTCAAGAAGCCAAAACGAATATTCAGGCAGAAATTCTTCATAGCAAGAGTCGTAGACTTGAGTAATGGTTTAGAGCATAGCACCATCTCATCAGATGCTTTCACAGCAGAAGCCAAGAAGGATTCGCGTTATTCAGCATTTCCCGTTAGTTTCCAGTGGTTCTAACACAGATTACGGTTCTTCTGAACCATTTGAAACTTATGTTGTGTTGAAGAGGCAAACACTAAGAGCTTCAAAATGGATGAAATCGGAATGTGATTACAGAGCAAGAAATATGGCTTTCTGGTAAAAGCATCCAAAACAAAAAATGTAGAAATAGAGACAAATGTACAAATGAAAAGCATAGTTACGATAGTTATGACTTTGATCAACTGGAACAGGGCCTGGGTTAATAGGATGCCATACATTCTGTACATGAAAAGAACTAACAAAGCCAAAAGTGCACCCTGAAAAATCTGTAAGGATTTGCTTAGACGTAGCAGGAAAAGAAATATCTGAATCACTTTAAAACTGAGTAAAACGTAAAGAGCAAAACGAAGGCACAATATTCCCAAAACACAAAGTAAAAACATTACCACACTGTAAACAAATATGCCCCAGAGAAAATCAGAGTTTGATCTCATTAATAAACCCAGTCCCCCTACCAATTGTCAGAGAGGTCGAATGTCCCTGACAGAAGGTCGGTCCCACAGGGGAGGTCTGGGACACCCAATCAGGATCTATGATTTCACAATTACACAATGTTCACCATTACCCTGCCCACCTTTGTTCTAGCTGTGACAAGGATCAGAAGCAATGGACATTCACACCAGATGGGATAATGAGTAAGACAACTGACAAGCATTCAGCCACACTGGATGGAGTAATTTGTCAACTGCATCATGCCAGTGATTTCAACAATTCAAAAAGGCTTTCGCTTTTTAATGTTAAAGCCTGTCTAACATCACTCCTCTGGGATCCCCTTTGTTCAACTGTCTTTGCCATCTCTAATGGTTTCTACATATATGCCAAATGAGGTAAGGTCATCACAAACTTATCAAGTGTTACCATCAACAATTCAACAACTAGTCAGTGGAGAGTTTTTCTTGTATAGAAGAACCAGAGCCATCAAAATTCTACAGGACGCCATACCTATTGAGCCAGATATAGCCAGATATAGACATATATACTGTCACGAATAGACAACTCGTGTGTTCGAGAAACTGTTTCTTCTCCCGACATGGACTGCCAGGCTACAAATTATATACAGCCTTTAAATATACAACTTTAACTATTTACAGTTCTGTTTAAAAAACCCTTCAAATGTTCAGTAATAACTATTGTCTACAAAACTACTAAAACAAGAGCTACTTACATTTTTCTGGCTAAACTTCTAACTAAATAAGTTTATTTCTTAAATCACACTACTGCCATTTTAAACTACACAAGTTTCCCTTCTCTTGATTCCCCCCTCTCTCAAACCAGCTAGCCCTTTTATAGCCCAATACTTTCAGACACACCTTTCATTCAGATCGTGCCCAGAACTCACTTAAGCGTGACCCCACCCTAGTACTTCTATGTAGCGCTAATATACACCTTCTTCGCTACATATACCCATAGCTTTCTTCATGGGTTGCATGACTCAAAATGTGGCAGTTTTGCTTGGTACAAGAAATAGAACTTAGCCAACATTCTTTATGGAAACAAAGGCCCAGAGTAATCTGCAAGCGAATTTGGTTTATTTTGGGCATTAATCAACCAGTGTGATTTAGATCTTCCCACAGCCAACCAGTCATGTTGTCACCTAGTTGCGCTGACGTCACATCCGGGCGCATTCTGCATTAGTGCTTTTGTTCATCCGACCGGCAAAAATCTCGTTATCAACGGTAGACATTTCTCGGATGACTCGCAGTATCTTTCAAAGAACATCAGAATGATTGATTACGACTCCACTGGACTGATCTGCTTAATCCCAAGTCATCCAGCATCTCCACTCTCCAACAATTCCATCTCCCTTTTCTCTTCACAGATCCAACTCCTGGATCAGCATTTAAGCTCTTGGAAGAATCAATAGTTGATCATTTGCCCTACCTCTATGTACGATCTTGATCCTGAATGCTTCGATCTCTGTGATCCAGTACTGAATGGCCTTTGATGAAGAACTCAGTGAGATTAAACTGGCTCCTGATGTAACTTCATCGGTCTAAGCGCCTGTGTGTGAGGATGTCCGTTTGCATAACAACTGTGGCTATATTTCAGAGATCTGAAGCTCGGGCTAGGACGACCCATACATGAAGACCTTAAATGGCATGGCATCCATTCAAATGGGCAGTGCTGGTGAAGGATCTCACCTGATAAATTCATTGAAAAATTAGCAGGGTCAAGGCCATACGGTAGCTATATTAAACCCGTGTACACTAACAATCACCAGCTGAGCAGAAGCAATTCCAGGTGCACAGAGTCCCCCCCCCCGGTCATCATACGTCCCACAAGATCTCTGCTGAGTCACGTAATGCAATGCAATCAACTGAAGTTAGGTTATCATCGGGACTGCACTTTCTCCCATATGGCACCTCTCGATCTCTTGGCACTCAACTAATCTAATCAAACAGTTGCATTGCTAGGTTTTTCAAAATGGAAAAACATCTCTGGCATCCACCTAGCACCACAGCAAGTGCCAGCATATCTGTATACTTGTATATCTGTATACTTGTATATCTGCATGCTTGTATATCTGCATGCTTGTATATCTGCATGCTTGTATATCTGCATGCTTGTATATCTGCATGCTTGTATATCTGCATGCTTGTATATCTGTATACTTGTATTACAAACCTAAACTCAATGTCAAGAAGTGCATCTGTATTGCTTCAGCTGGGCTTGTTCCACTACTGGTTTGGGTTGGACATGGAACAGGCCAAATATGTCAAGCAGTGTCGTGGAATGCACAGGGTTTGTTTACAGAGTGCACAATGATGGATAGATGTAGTTCGATTTAATGGGAGCTATTATTCTATATGCCAGCATATGGTATACAATTTGACTGTGATGCAGATTATGATAAAAAGGCCATTACAAAACATACCATAATCGCCAAGAAACCCAATTCTCACGCTGGTAATAATCTGAACATTCTGTGACTGGGCCACAGAGGCGACCTGTCCCAAAAAGAACAGAATAACCTGCGTTTGCACAAGTTAGGTGTTCTGCTCGCTCTTGTTTCAAATGGAAAGGAAGTATACCTGTGTAATACCAGAGAGGTATTTGTATGTACCCTTAGAGATCATATTTAAGAATGAAAGGGAAAGGGAAAGGAAATCTTAGAAGGTACCAGGAAGACTCAAAATGACTCAGGCAAATTATCTTAAAAGGGCTGAATCAGAAATCAGGCCACAGGAAAAATTACACAGGATGCCAATAAGTCATGCCTGCTTTAGTCTTGTGCCTCGTTCCTTCCCTTGGGGTTCACTTTGATCCCATAAGCCACATGGCTCCAGGATATCTCTTCTTTCCCCTTCAACTTTAAGCTGAACGGCTATCATATCCGGTCAATCAAACCCTATGCTAATAAGATTAATTAGCATATGCACACACACACACACAGTTTCATTGGCATTCTCTGCTGGGAGGCCAAGAGAAAGGACAGAGGGTAGAAACAGGAATGAGGACCTGTTTCTGTTCAGCCACGGATTCCATTATGAAAGCAACTCAGCAGGCAACTGTGGATAAAACTTACGGCCAAACTCAATGGCATCCCAATTATCCAATCCCATGGGATTGCCACAAAATATATCGCTGTATGGGACCACCATAAAATATCGCTGTCATCCATTTAAGCCAAAGACCAATGCTGAGTGTAACTGTACTCATTTTTTATAGCACCACTTCAAAACTAATCATAGGGGCTCTCTACTCTAGCCTGAACAATATTAAATGTAATTAAAGACAGAAAGTTCATCAGTTAGCAAGCATTTTCACATTCATCGAGTCAGACACATAATGCTCAGATAACTAGAAAAGCCACCAGTGGTGGCACTGGTGGGCGCACACACTCTCCAACCAACGGATTCCCATCCACAGATGACAGATGTTCAGTGCTTCTGGCCCACAACAACAGTACTGACTGTGAATACAATCTCCATATTCTCTGGTTTCTTGCCAGGTCCAGTATTTTCCTCATGATTAATCTTAATCCTCTTTAGTCTTTCTTTTATGATATTTAGTCATCCTGGCTTCTCTGCTTAAATTTCCTTCAAATCTTGTGCCTTCTTTGCTTCTCTTTCTCTCAATGGGACACACAGGGGATCTGAAGTTATGCGTGACAAGTAACAGCGAGTCATAATCAGAAAAGCAATAATAGGAATCATGTCAGTTCATTAAGTTTTGAGGGCAGGTAAGTAACACGCTTTAATGTAATTTTCTTAGAATGGCTCACTTGAATACCTGTTACATTACAGTAAGCTTATCAATAACATTAAGGTGCATGTACATTTATTACTAATAATATAATTCATTACATTTTATCATCAATTTTATATTTTAAAGGATTTCTTGCAAAACACAAACTACTCCAGTTTAGGAGGACAAGCAGGCAGAGCCTTCCATTCCATCCAAGCCAGGCCACTAATCTCCATTCCCCAAGGAAGTCTTAGCTTCCAGCCCATAAAATCAGCCAACCCCATCCTGCTAATCCAACTTGCATCTCAATACGGGACAGGACCAACGGTTCCCGAGGGAGTGCTTCCACACAACAGAATACCCTCTACAGGGATGCCCCTCTGCCCTCAGTCCGGGTGCAAATCCATTAGCAGAGGTCCGGTCAGTCGATGGCCCACAGGGGCTGCAGGGTATACATTAGCCATTACAGCAAGCCTGATATGCAGAGACATGCATGTGCATAATGCCCTTCACAAGGACTTGCATACAATTACAGTTTAGTCTGTATAGAGTGACATCCCTGGAGTACAGCCACACCCACAGAATGTGACATTCAGGAGAACATCTCAGGCCTTGGAAACACCTGCACAACTATGGCAACAGAGAAAGTAATACATGAATAAATTTTAAAAAATAATATATCACCTCAATTTAAATGTTCATCTGCAGTTTCCAGATACTGGTGCTATACAAATGCAAAAATACCACCATTCATCGCTATTTATATTTGATAAGATCTCAGCCATTCATTCAGAGGAAAGCGAGCATTCGTCAGTTCAGGCTCAATGAAAAATGAACTAATCAAACAGATTAGTTTATTTTGTTAAAAAATCAATGTTGACAAACAAATCAGTGGAATGGATTTCTTTGCATTTGCACACACTGCCAGTACGCCCTTTGTGAAGTATAGCATAATGGATTCCAGGTGCAGATTGAAATAAACTGCCTCTCTCTCAAATGTTAACTTCATCTGCACCATGGTTCATCACAAGTAAGTATGTCAAGAAACAGAATTTAGGAACCTGAACTTCTAACAAACAGTTTGGTAAGTTAGAAGCAAGTCCTCTACCCGAGTTCAGGCATGTATGTTGCAGGTTAAAGATATGGATTCTCTACACAATAATCTCAACACACTGACCCATTCGACTTTATCCACGTTCAAACACGACTGACTCTAAACATGATTCATCAGACACTAAGTCCACTTTCATACAGCAGTTTCTACTCTTATCCTAGTATAATAATAGAGCATTGTAAAACAAGACTGCTGAAATTCAATAAGCTTTGATAAGTAAGAATTTCTCTTTTAAAAATACCAAAAGCAATAATTTGTTCATGAAAATTGTTAAAGTTTACTAATAAATAAGACGATCAATGATAACAAACATAAAAATAATAAAGCTGTTAGCCAAAGAAATTTTACTAATAAGTACTAAATTAAAACAAAGATGCTAAATAAGAGAAGAAGAGTCCATCACATGAACGTTTACTAATAAATAAGATGATAGGTGCTAACAAACATACAAATGAAATAGCCAATAGCCAAAGAAATTTTACTATTAAATACTAAATTAAAACAAAGATGTTTAATAAGAGAAGAAGAGTTCATCACATGAACTCTGAATGCCAACTAGCCATCGTCCTGTAATTCAGGTGCTATTGAGCAGAGGCTCCCGAGTGCAATCGGAATTATTCTCAGCAGAAACAAGACTCCGCCCATCATACCCCTTCGCTTTCCCCATCCATATCGAAAACCCCAGCATGGCTCTTGGTAGGTATGACTTGTGCTTGAAAATATGGTGTAGCACAGTCGGAACCATGCAAGTGGTTGCATTACTAATCACCCGAAATCCACCACCAAAAGCAAATTGCTGTTCTTAGCCCAAACACAGAAGCCAGCCTCTGTGCAAATTAGCCATCAAGAGCTGCAACAAGATCTCTTTTTCTCCTCCTCCTCCTTCTCCTCCTCCTCCCTGTCGTTCCCTATCTCCCTGCCAGATGCCAGGTGAGCAACAGCCTCCAGAGTTTCTGCCCAAAGCCAGAGGACCATAACTCAAGACCATAACTCAAGGCAAAAGGAGGCAGACTGAATGGGCGGATGCACATTTCCTAACACACGGTCCAAATCCAAATTGTGTACCATAAGTTCTGCCAAACAGCTGAGGTGAATAAAAGGAAATCTCAGCAACTATTACACATAAGTTCCAGTAGAGATATGCTGGATCATGCTGATTAATTAAAATGCAACTGGCTGTCGATGGTGTGCTGAAGTTGGCAATCGACTGGGCTTCGAACCCTTGACTCACCCAATTTGTAGCTTCGTGTTAACTACAGAAAAGACACACACAGTCTTTAATTTTGTATATTTAATTGATAAAATAAGCAGTTTGATCACAACAGTACTTCAGACGTTGAATATACATTTCTAAGCACCCATATCTATCAACAACATTTGTAACTCCAGCCCAACTCAACCCAGCATATAAGACTACATCTGCTACCCTTTCATGATCTTTTAACAATACATTTGCGCCTGCATTTATAGGCACACTGCCATGACAGAAGACCAGTTAGCAAGCAGTACTCAGATAACTAGAAACGTCACCAGTGGTGGGCTTCTGCACACACGCAGAGGACAGCCAACAGATCAGCTGTCTAAACATCATCAGAAAATTGCACAAAATCTGCAGAAAACTAGAGGACTAGCATCAGAACACAGACTCAGACTGACCAATTCAATGAAGATATCCAAGCAAAACTCGCCGAACAAAATATCATTATCTATCACATCATTTCAACAACTAAGTTGAAACGACGTTACACATAATGATATTTTTTATCTCTAATTTGCACTGAAAGAAAATGGTGGCTGGCTGTTGAACTGGCCAAATTAACCCCTATTTTCAGTTCTTCATAACCCTGCAGAGTCTACAAGTAGTTTACACGTGTACTAGTCAGCAGAGATATGGTCCAAGTTCAAGTTCTTGCTTAGCCAAAATCAGGAAAAGTGTTAAAAATCTTCATACTACTAGTACTGTTAGTAATAATATTATTACTTGATCTGGATTTAACTTGCTCACTAGCATTCAGCAGAAAAGCTTAGACTGGAAAACAATTAAACCCAGACTCCACCTTCATTTTGCCGTCGTTCTCCTTAAAATCTTGGATCCACCGATGAGTTGGGCTTGTAAACTGAGAGGGTGCAGAGCGAGAATATATCATAGATATAACATAACTAACCTTATACAGTTGGTACGCTTTCCTTCTGAAGTTTGACATTTGAATGACAACTGATTGGCAATATATGAATTGGGAAAACAGTTCTTTTTTCTGAAAGGTTGCTGCATGGTAACATTTTGACCTTTAACCTACACATCCAAGGTTCACATCCAGGCCTTATGAGAAGCTGGCAATTTTTAGACACATAAAAAGTTTCAGGTTGTTGGACTGCTGTAGACGTACCAGTGCCTTAGCCAAAAATCTTCCAACCACAGGACTGTATTTGATACAGTAACCTTAGTCTCTGTCTTATTCTGTCTCACTCTGTACCCCTGCCTCTGTCTCTTTCTTGTGTCAAAGTGCATGAAGGTTAGGACATAACTCAATCCAACAACAGTACAAACACTAAACCGTATAAACTTAACAACAGATTACAAACAAACATTCAAACAAATGGGAACAACATTATCTGTAAGATTCAAACCACAGAATAAAAGTTAAAATCATGCACAACTATCACTCGGCCAGAACCAAATCAACTGGAAGCAACACTATTGGGAATGAAAAGGCTGACTGAAACAGAATATGGACGGTTGTCCTGAGTCGGTTGGAATTTGGATCACATGTTCATTGCCTGATAAACTTTGGACTGATACCAGCCTCTGCTTAAACTACTCATAATGAAAGATTATTTTCCAACACATCTTGCATGAAGAAATATCTTAGACTATTTCCATCACTCTTATAACCATACGTCAACAAACAAGCCAACTATCATTCTCCTGCACCATCAGTCAGGCAATCCAATCAAATCTCTCAATCAATCACTACAAATCCACACATCAGGGCTTTTGATATGAGAATCTAACGACCTCCATTCTTAAATCCAATAACTGACTGAACCATCCACCTTCTTATATAAAAGTAAGCAGTTAACCCATGGCAAAGTTTATAGGAGGGATTAATCCTAGCCAGGAGAGAGAGCAAGAGAGAGAGAGGTATACAGACAGACAGACAGCAGACAGAGAGAGAAAGAGAGAGAGACAGAGAGAGAGAGAGACAGAGAGAGAGTGTGTGTGTGTGTGTTTATAATAATATTGGATATCTCTTAATTGGAGAATGATGGTTCTGCCGAGTGGCAACTCTGACTGACAGATTTATTTACGTATTGGAATAATACACAAATAAGAGCAAAACTAACAGTACATACAACATAACATTCCCTAAAGACATGGAGGATGAACACCGACCCATGCTATCAAAAAAGCTAAGAACAGAGGCTAACAGTGAAGATGCTGAAGACAATGAAAAAAACTGAACTAGTGAAAGTAACAAAACAATGAGAATACTAACACAATTGAAAAGACAAAGAACCAATGAGAAACAATGAAACAAAATGTAAATTTTTCCCTTAGCTAATCTACACATAATAGGACAAAGATGCAAAGCAAGTGATGGCTGTTAGCTGTCAGTTCTTAATTGCAGATATCTGTCGAAGCAGAGTTTACTAATTCCCCTGTCTTGACTGCAACTAGTGATGGGGCTTCAGCCACTGATTTGTATTTATTTCTTATTTGTGTGGGTATTTTTGTCTTCATATCCCTAACAGACTAGGCTGTCATAAGTCACTCAGCGGGACCATACCACAGAGCATCTTCAATTGCCCAGAGCAGTTGTGAGTGAAAAACTTGCTCAGAGTACCTACACATAACTGTCTCAGTGGAGACTCAAACCCGTTACAGAGTAATCTTGTAAGCTGAGCCCTCTAACCAGTGGGCTACGGTGCCCCACAGGAAGCTCATTCCAGATATTAACAATAGACCAGAGAAGAAATATTTAAGGGCATCAATAAATATGTCTGTCTGTGCTTGACCCCACAGACTAATTTATTTTACCCATTGTCAAAGCCCTTAACCCAAACTGGTCCCCTAGGTTCAGCAAACTGTCTGGGAGCTAAGTAACCAATTAGCCCAGCAAGCACTTCAGTTCTTAGGGTCTCTTCTCCTACCTCTGCCCTTCCCCTTTTGACCCAGCCACTCTCCCACTCCTACCATCACCCCTTCCATCCACCCAATCACCCACCCACCCCATTCGCCTGAGGCCTACCCATAAATCTTGCTTCTGTCATGACCAGTCAGTCTCTACTCAGGCTAAACAAACTCCAGAGTAAGGAAAACAATGACTTACACCAACTATTCATTTCCCAGACAGGCTCACCTGTCACATATATTTACTACATACAATCACATGATTTAATTTAAACATAAAATTGGAAATAATTCATAAGCATTTTTGAAAAAACAATGAACATGATATGGAGAAGCAAGGCGATAGCAAAAAACAATGGCTGAACAGATGAGATGATGAAACAACCAATCTATCGACAGCTATAAGAATGTTGCACACTCGGAAAACACACTGATAGAAGAATCCTTCCAGCAGAAACGAGTTGGATATAAGGAATCATGTGAATCTTGTCAGCAGACAATTAGAAATAAAGTATTAAGGCAGTTCCCGAATATCAGAAAAACTCTGTTGAAAAACAACTCTGTTGGGCAAATCTGTCCAAAGAAGATCCTAAAGATTTCATCATGCTGAAAGAATGCCTCGCCTACACAAGGCAGCAGAGCACTTCCTGCACGATTTTAAGAGAAACAGAAGATGGGATAGACAACATAAACAAAGACATTACATGACTCTGACACATATGTTGAAAGCAATGCACTAGACAAATGATAAAAATATAGGTCATCCCTTCGCCATCAGCAACTGATGGTGGCGGCGGTGGTGGTGGTGGTGATGATCAGAGATGCAATATGCATATGTATCTACACAGACCTATCTGTATGTGTTACATTCATAATTATGTGCACTAGAAATGGAAAGTATGAGCTGTTTATGTCTTTGGCGCCAGTTTTGACTTCCCAACCAAATCGTGAGTGTGAGTACGAGTTTGCACAAACAGTTTGTGCAAACTCGTACTCACACTCACGATTTGGGAAGTCAAAACATGATTGCATTGCGTGAGCAGATGTAAATGAATGCATATATTCAGAAGAAGCATTTCCTAGGTCTGTCAAGAATTCAACATCACGTACAGCAGAATAAAACGAATATGCAGGAACAATGCATACAGGTGCGTTGATGCAGTTCATTACGTAGGTATCAGCAAATGGGAAAAACAGAAATTTCCCCCCTTCATTTGTGGCTTATTTCTTGTTCTTCATTCACTGGAGATCCATTTAAGACTGGTTCCATGTTAATAAAATATGCTTACACTTGTTCCGGTACTTAGGTCAACGTTTGCTTCAATTCCAAAGATCTTCAGTCATAATTTCCATTTGATGCTTAAGGATGTTTTTTGCATCTCTTCTACCACTAATCCCACCCCCTCCACCTCCCAGAGACTTCCACCCAACCATTACAGCTATGCAGCTCCCTGCCGATCAGGTATGTCCAAGGTAAGCAAAGTAGAAGAATGGAGAGGGATGCCCCCAGGTAAGGTCATGCCGTCCTTACCATAAGAAAAATAATCCAAGAGGAAATCAAAACAAACGATAAGGCAAAACAACGACCTATGACCTGATAAAGATGTTTAGGGTTACACGGTGTAGTGGCGCGGCACAATAAACAAAGCTACTAATGGCAGAAAAAGAAACTGGATGGAACGAATTTCTTCCTACTAACCTGCTCGCCTCTGATCCACCTGTGTTGCTCATCGTCACCTCTATCCTGCTTCTCCAACAACCAGCTCCAGTAGGATTTGATTAGTCCTGATAATTATTTTCCACCTAATACTTTCCAAGTCCACTGTGGTAATGATTGCCAAGACAACCAGACGACTTGATTTGTGCACAACGAGAAGCTTATAATGAAATCGTTTTGACTAACTGCTGCACATAAAAACCTGACCACAAACGTTTTTGTTGGCTAGTGTCTTCACACGGAAATGTGGAACAGCATTTGGAAGTTTTATGGTGCAGAAGCAGCGGCAGAAGACCTGACGGAACTGGACGATTCAATGAGCAATTTTTTGGACACACCAGTCTCATCTTCCAATTTGAACGAATACATCAGAACCGCAATGTCTACTGCTGTGTTCTGCAGAAATTGTCAACACTTAGAAGATGGTCTGAATAATCGAAACTGCGAACGGAAGCATTTAACTTTTATATATATTCTCAATTAATCCATTTCTCATCCACCAACAAGTGATTTGGTTCATACGATAATCCATGCTAATCCAAACATCTTTGTCCCATATTATAATAAATTTGCTGGATCACATATTTAATCCACAATAATCCATTTGTCGAAAGCTGAATTTCTCAGTAAAATTTTGTTCTGTAATCCTCTTGCCGATCTCGTTATTCAGTCTGCTTCAAATACGAAAAATACAGAACCTTCAGCAATAACCAATTCATAATTACTTAATTTTAAACTTAACTTATTATGCCCGAACCCATCAGTTGATGGGTATACATAGAATCTCAGAAGGAACACCAGTTGGGACGTTTAACATGTCTCCTGTTGACGGATTGTGTCAGTCATATCTGTGCTTCAACCAACTGACCCTCCAACCCCATGACCCATTCTTCTGATAAGAATTTGCTAACGACGCACCTAAACATCCACGTTACCTTTTTATCCTCCGAGAATGAAGGGACAGCTGCACTTGGGCCACCTCTGGACGCATTCAAGTCACAACTGAAGACTTATCTCTTTAATATATCACATGACTGTTGTTGATTTTTTAAACTCGTGTATAGCGCTCTCTTTTCTGGCTCAGCCACGCTACGGCGCTATATAAATCTCTTATTGTTATTGTTATTATTATTACGTTCAGAATTTAAATGTTGCAACCAATGCCCGTATATATACTTCGTCGTTGGTTCCTGTAATTCAGGTCACGACTCTGGTTTTAAAAGTCAGATTGAAAGCCAAGCCATATTTGGATGGGTTTCAAATTAGAAATAATATCACTTACCTGTTTTGCGATCAGTTGTCAGCACGTCCTGCTCCGTTGTTGGACCGTTCCCCACCCCATCTGCCTACCACAAGGCGTTAAAAATCAAGAGGGTGCCGAGCTTTGACATCCTACACCATACACCAACCCTGCGGGAGAGCTACAAATCCGCTAACCGACACCTTGTAGGATCTGCACGGAGCACTTAACGTCTCTCGCTTTCACCTACTTCCACGGCCGCCGCCACCGCCGCTGACTGGCCTCTACGACCCACCGACCACATGCAGTGGACGCCAACACAGGGGCCTCGTACGGCACCTAAGGCTCCCAGCGAAGACCGCCGAAAGCAGGAGGAAGTCGCGGTCGTCTGCAGTCGGCTCTACAGGCTCGTCTGGTCGGTGAACATTGGCTGAGCGCTACTCTCTCTCCGCGGCCCTAAATCGCTCACTCACATCCCAACTGACGAAGACGGCTGGAGTGCAATCCAACACTAGGAATAGAGTAAGGCCCCTTCCTCTCGCCCGTTCCTTCACATTCTACCGTAGCATCGCTAATGCACCTGGCTCTGTACGCACCGCCCAACCATAATGTGTGGGCCCATACAAGTGAATGAGTTTAGATCTTAGTGTGGGTCTGCCTGCATCTTTCTGCCCCTATGTCTGAGTCAAACTATACTAATATAGCTACGCGTCTAGGAGGCATGTCTGTCCGTCCGTCCGTCCGTCCGTCCGTCCGTCCGTCCGTCCGTCCGTCCGTCCGTCCGTTAGTCCGTCCGTCCGTCCGTCCGTCGCGAGCGAGTCGACCAGGTTCATTTGTTATCATTCTAGGATTGTTGTTTTCAGGGTTGGATTTTCCGGGGGTTAGAGTATCAACCCAAGTAGTCACTACAAGTCAGTTCAGTCCAATAAAGTTTCGTCACGTCCACAGTATTAAGTGAATAATGCCGTCATGTAGGTAAATAAACTCTCCATTGCCCATTACCTACAGACAGTAGTTGCTGCACGGCTGGATTTACAGCCCGTCTTGGGATGTGCAAAGTCCTCACCCAGATCAAAGGTCAGACTCCCAGTCTTGCTCGAGCCGTCGGGTGGCGGTTTCTTACCGCCTCTGACAACATTTACATTTACCCCAGTCGTTTACGCGCAAATTAACCTGCATAGGCAAAACAGATCTATTCAACTGACATTTTTAAAAGATACCGTCAAAAATCATTGGCAGCCACTGCTAAGGAAGCGTGTAACTCTCTCCAGTTTTCCCAACCTACTTATCTTTGCAAACTCTTTACCATCCAATCAGACCGCTCTACTCGCTGATCCTCGTACCTTAATCTTGCCCGTCCCTCTGTAACCACTCATCTTAAGTTCTCTGACCGATCCATACACTACACTGGACCTCGACTCTGGAACGACCTCCCTCTTGAATTTCGCAAATTCTCTGTTCCTCTATTCCTTCCGTCGTTCACCCACCATCACCCGTCTCAAGTTCCTCTATCTGTTACTCCTCAGATATTCCATTCAAAACTGAAGTCTCGCCTTTAAGATTACGTATAAAGCTCCCCAGACCTTTCATAATCGTAATCATAATTCTAATCCCGAGATTTCTACAGCGCCCGACGAAAGTCACGTCACGGGGACTAGCTTATTCACAGGCGCTCAGTCAAAAAAAAATCGATAGGCAAAAACGGTTTGGTTCCAGGTCAAGAAGGTCCCTTAAGAGGGGAAACGTTAGGCTGGGTTAATCTTCAACTCGATTGCAACTTCCAGTTGTATCCACAACCTACCGTTAAACTTCCTACCGTGTAAACTTCGACAGTCCAATAGATACTCTCATGATAAGCTCTGTAGACGGCTGAGGCTCGGACCCGGAGACGGATGGGGAGCTTAATGAGTTAGTCAAGTCTAATGTAATTTTGTGGACTTTATGCAAAAGCACATTCATAGGTGTACACCTATTCCAAGAGATAGGCGCAAGCGTGTTTAAGGCTTTCTCGCTTTAAGATGCGTTGTGCAGACTTGTAGAGTCCACCTATAAAACGTAAAAAAACCCGGCTGAAGCGTCAGTTCGCAATGCACCGTAGACCGCCCACGTTGGTCTCACCATGGGTGGGCTGCTAATACCAACAAAGCACGAGACCAAGTGAGCAAAAATGCCGAACGAAAACGCCGCTTAGGAGGAGCTTTGACGAATCGGACAGAGGCCTACCAGACATGAAACGAATGCCGATGACCATCGTTAGCGGCGGCGTCTCTGCTGAGGAGGATGATGATGATGATGATGATGATGAGTTCTCTGCCCGAAGGCAGGTCCATTGGCTTTATGCCACCCGGGGATGAGATGAGTGAGGTGGATTCCCGTTGCCTTCCTCACAGACAATTGTGGGTGAGCAACTTGTCCAAGGTCGCTACGCAGTGGCTTTAGGTAGATTCGAACCCTCGACCCTCCGGATGAAAGGCACAGAACATACCACTACACCACCACATCCCTTCTGTTGAGGCTAATCCCTGCAAATCGCATCTCCAGCACAAAAAGCATTTCTTCGAACTGTTAAATGGCAGAAAAGGCTCCGATGTAAAGTCAGACTCAACATGAAGGATAGGCCTATGTGGTCTACCGTTTGATGCGTTCCTTGGATCCGTGACTGCTGGAGTCCGATGATCTCCGCCCTCTGAAATTTCGAGCTACGTACGAGGCCTGGAGACGAGTCCAGAACAGAAACGGCGGGCAACGTATCTGTAATTGTAACCAAGAATTTATATAGCGCCACTTCACTATAGACTCATCAGAGGCGCTCCCGGCCCGATGTCCCAGACCTAGTAGCCCTGGAATAATGCGGTCTTCAATCAAGCGCTTACTGAAGAGAGAGAGAGAGAGAGACAGACAGACAGACAGACAGACAGACAGACAGACAGACAGACAGAGAGGCAGAGAGAGAAAGAGAGACAGAGATAGTGAGACAGAGACACACAAACACAGAGCAACTACAAGCGAAGTACACAGACACACGTAGAGGCGACAGACAGGCAGAGTACACAGAGAACTCCAGCGACTCAACGTGAAGCAAAGTGATTGAAGCGACTCGAAGTTAAGCGAAGTGACTCAAAGTGAAGCGAAGTAACTTAAAGCGACTTGCAGCGACTCGAAGCGAAACGACTCGAAGTGAAGCGTAGCGACTGGCAGCGAATCAAAGCGAAGCAAACTGATTCAAAGCGACTAATAGCGAAGCGAAGCGCGAGCAAATAGACGAGCGTTTACGGGTGACACCAGTCTCTCCGGACAAGACTTGCCGAGTGTTCCTTTACAGGGACCAAGTGAATAAAATATCAAGCGTTCGTGAACTTAGTCTCCAGGGAGACTTACCTCGGGACCCTTGCTGACGCTGACCGAACTATAAGAACAGGGTTGGTCATACTGGAATTTAGCCCCCCCCCCAGTTTCCGTTAAATGGGCTGAAAAGATAATTTCTCTTTTATCAGATTAAACGTTGAACTGCAGTTTGCAAAGATCTTCTTAATTTGGAAGCCTTCCGAATAACGGATATTTGTTGGTCACATTCACTGAGGTAGTAAAGGTAATAACTAAGATTACAGTAACAAAACTGGCTTAACTTCTTCTAGTGTAGCGGATAAGAAGACTTGCTGCCCGCTGAAGTTGGCCCACTTGATGGAGTCCGTTTTGGCCAAATCGATGTCTGTGCTCAAGAACAAGTTTTTACAGGGCCAGTAGCCAGTATGACCTAAAGGGCGAACTTCTGGAGTGCCAGCTGATCTTGCAGGAACAGCTTACGGGACGCCACAACACTCTGAAAGACGAACTTGTAGGGCGCCAAATTTGATTGGAAGGAGACCTTAGTAGCTGCCTTGCACTCTGGAATGCATGTGCTCCATGAAAGACGAGTAATCCGTGCGGGGCGGTAGAGGGGAAGACAAAGGGGAAGACAATACATATATATATCGATATATACATATATATATGTATATATCGATATATATAGTGCTCTTACGTGTTTGATTCCTTGCCTGGGTAAATATGTCGGACTACATCTGACACCATCTGGAGATGTTTAGAAATGTCAGTCAAATAATCCCTGCCTACACGCAGCAGGACCAGACAAACGGAACGGGCTGACAACTAGACTTAGGTCAACCGTCGCCAAATGCGACAAAGTAAACACCGAAGGCCAGCGCAAGGATTCGCTGGAGACTTCCTCGTCAATATTCGATCAATTGCTACGATCATTAGGTTTAGCACACTGCCTGCTAAACACACAGGATTAAGACGTATCCTAATACCACAATGTAGGCCTATTGTTAAACGGCTGTAGGCCTATGTGTGATTTCGTGTTTGCGCGTTGGCTTTCACTAGTTGCTACGTTAATGCTGAGAAATGGCGGCTCCAGGACTGCTGTCGTAGGGGGCAAGACTGCCGCGAGAGCATTTCCAGAGGGGCGCCATATTCTGGCAGTCCACCATACACTGGTCTGGACTGAGGGGCGCCGGCATATAACCAAGAGGGGCGCGGGGAGGCGAACCTCCCGCCCCCCGCCTATAGCTAAATCCTCCACTGATGCTGGGTTGTATTTCCATAGCAAAATATGCATAGAACGTTATACTGATGGAGACAGAGATGACCGTCAATATACCAGCAGCTGAAGCAGCAGAATCATTATCATCATGCTCATCATCATCATCATCATCATCAGCATCATCATCATCAGCATCATCATCAGCATCATCATGCTCATCAGCAGCAGAAGCAACAGCAGCAGCAGACAAAATCTTTCGTAGATGCTTTGCTAAATCACGTTATCATCGCATTTTCGGCAATTGTGATGAAGAAATCGTGCGACAGAAGCCATGTACCTACTACCGCACGATTCTTTGGGCAATTAGCCGATTGGTTAGCGCTGGAACTGTAACTCGAAGAGTACGGGTTCGAACCTTTCATGAGACGGGTTACAGTGCAGGGGGTCGTAAGCAGGTCCTTCGTGCACCTACAATTGCACAGAGCCATCGATTGATGCTTAATCATTAGACAAAAATTGGTTAGCGCTGGAACTGTAACTCGAAGATAAATAAATAAATATAAAACATGTGCTATAATATACATACTCGTAATTTCTACATTGGCCTTTCACTCACAACTGAAAACATTCCTCTTTCACAGATCCAGTGGCGTACCTAGCCTTCCGAGGGCCCTTGTGCAAACTGAACTTTGGCTACTTTGCTTTAAGTAAATGAGCAACCGGACCTTGGCACCTTGGGGCCCAAGCGGCTCATGGTCTCGTGGGCCCTTGTGCTTTGCACAACCTGCACATCTATTGCTACGCCACTGCACAGATCCTACTCTGACTCCCTTCTTGCTCTTATCCCTCTTTCCTCTCCAATCCCAAACATCACCCACCGTAGCTGCCACGCTTTCTCTCTGCCAGACTCTTGGATCTTGACCTGGAACCGAACCCTTTTTAGTTTTTATGTATCGATTTTGTTTTACGATTACGATTACTGCATGTAGACTTATTCAATGTAAAGTAAATGTACACGTTTTCTATAGCGATAGCATGGCATCGAACTGCTTTAACGGCGCTTGTCTTGCGGGATGTTTCTCGAGGCAGATCGAAAGAGAGCAGCCCAAAGTGACATTTCGAAGCACTGATTTTGCCCTCCCTCTATAGCTCCCTGCGTATTTCGCGACGCATGATTAGGGCCGAGATGAGCGGCCGATGTACGTCCGAACGCTTGCCTAGATAGGAGGCAAAGGCTGACGCAATTGAGCGTGTTTGCAGAGTCGTGACAGGCAATAATCGCCGGCGTCCGATCAAGACATCCTCTCCATCATATCTGTGGATTGTGTCTCGGAATAAATGGAGCTTTGCCAGTACAAACTGCGCTACACAAAGCTGCTCTCAACAACGTCCGACCGATTTCGCCATCTGTCGAATAAGTGCTCAAACACGCCGCTTCCACAGAAATCTCCGTTGCTCAAGAAAAGGACAATTTCATTTGGTCAGGTAACACTAGGCTTTGAGCTGTTTATGCCATTTTGGCCAGTAGATTTACATACATATTCTACTAGCGAAACCATTACATCTACAGACGGAGGGAGAGAGACAGAGAACAGGAATGGCGCGAAATGTGTACCATGACTGAGACTATAATATATTGATGCAATTTACTCGATACTTCACCACCGTTGTCCGTTTGATGATCCAGTTTAGGTCTTCCGGATACAGCGCTGGAGAATAAAAATCTCGGAAATTCATTCAGGAAGGGATCTGACACTATTTACAGATGTATGATACGCTATCGACTGAGGCTAGTGCATGTGAACTTGACTTGGTTGGGCGATTGGGCGCCAGTGAATGCGTTGATTTCTAAAAAATTGCTCCAGTTCTTCCTCGGTGGCAGCAGAGCCATCTATAGAGGTGGCAGTTTTAAATGGCAAACTTCACAAGGAAGTGAGCTCTGGTCTCCTTGGCCAGTATTGATTCTTACCGCACGCAGTGCGATTTCGGGGCTTCCTCGATGAATCATCGTCGTGGTCGTTGTTGGACGATATTTGCACGGCATACACGAAGTGCCATAAAATGTGTCGATGCAAATCCGAGAGCAATCAACACCGTAGACGTTGAGTCTTAAATTAATCGAAAACAGGGAATTCATTGTCAAGGGTAGAACTAATTAAAGGAGATCTGTACCGCTTCTGCTTTTCCTGGTGCGAAATTAAGCTTAAGCAACGAAGTCCGTATAGGTGGCGCCACAAGCAGCGGGAAATCAGAGCCACCTATACGGCTCTGCGGGAAATGAGAACGGTTTTAATTTTAGAACATTGACAATAAAGTCAACGAAATTTACCTAAATGTGGACCGCTTCTATATCAGTGTTCGAGTCGAAAAGTCGATGTGCGGCTTAATGGTGATTACTCCTCATTCTGGGGCACTGGAGCCGAATTGGACAGAGCGCTCAGCCTGAAACATGGAGAGTATGGGATCGAGGTTCCCTGAGATGGCTACTCTGCAAGGACTTGAGCAAGTCCTTCACTCTCAGTTGATGCTTAGTCATTAGATAGTGGCGATTAATACATGCAGAAAGAACAAGACTCCGCACACCCCGATTCTGCCAAAAGCCCATGGAATCTGGATATGAGGTCCTATGGAAACGTAGCTCAGGCCAAATGACATCATGCAGCCCAGCGAGCAAGTGCACATTTGAAGTGCCACACTGACTCGTCATCAGTTCTCAAGTTACTGCTTAATTTGATTAGACTCGTTATAGGTTACATGAACTTCGAGCTTCTAAATTGAGACCGGGCATTTTTCGTCGTTCCATTAACATGTTACATGTTCTAGTGATGATCCAACTGATGTGCGGCAGTAGGTGTTTGATCAACTGTCTGGGCAGGTCCCACAGCTCGGCTTTTGCTGGGAATCTTGCAATAGCAGCCTCAACATCCTCTTTAGGCAGGCAATGTTATGTTGACCAATGACCCTCTGACTCAGTCATCAGCTCAGTCCAGCAGCTGCAGTGTGGATGATAGCCACCTTGTGACAGAATGGTGGGCAAACGCATTGGCCATTTCTTTGTACGTGATTGACGTCTGCAAAGAACAGACTGACCTTTGAACACAGCGCCTTTAAGTCAGTGGCATTTGCAGCCATTGTGCTTCTCCAGTATTGTCTGCATTGCACCTTCAGGTGGGGCTGAAAGCCCTGGAGTCCTGCAGCACTGATAACTGCACAATTTGTACCATGGAATGCTTGTGTGTGTATGCTAGGCTTAAGAGCACGCATGCCAAAAAGTGCCGATCTCCCATCTTGTGTTGTAGCAGCAGTAAAGGAAAACAACAGATTCAATCAAAAACTAATACATTTTTAAAACAGCAGTTTTGAAAATGTGACATAAAAATGAAAATGTGACATAAAAAATTTTACAAACCAGCAATGACTTCCATCAACAAGCAACTTCGTTTAAAATGCATTCTGAGGTTCTGTCTTAATCAACAACCTAATTTAGCAAGATGCACGATTGTAAAGTAACGTGAGCAAATTATTCAAGCCAACTGTGAACATCTCTTTAACAGCTTTAAATCATAAAATTTAATTACAATACACAGGGTAACAGAACAATAATACTAAAAACAATGATTACATTGATTACAATGTTTGAAAAATGCAGAAAGCACCATATCAATTTGTAGACAAATCGCTAACATAATTTGTTCTTCACATGCGATAAACTGAACATAAGCATGAAAAAGAACAATAATAGTAATAAAATAATATCAGTGCTAAGCTGTAATTGCAGGGTTGTGAAGGTCATGTGCCATTCAAACTGAAGCCCCACAACATTGGCATTGGAACAAGATGCAAGGAATGATGAGAATGGTCTGATCACACAAAACAAACAAATATGTGCAACTTAGTTTGTTCTGCCTTGGCACACAACAGCAGGTAGACCTGTTCTCTGCCATCATTTATTGGGTGGAAGTTAAATGGTTCTTAACCAACTACTAGAACGCTTTAAAAAGTTTGTTTCACTGCAGCCAAATAAGCTGCATTGTAGTCAGTAAGCTCATAGGAGCTCATGCCTATGCACATTTTGTCAAACTACTCAAAGCCATAGCTGCAGCTCTCATTCACACAAAAGTTCAATTTACCAAACTTGTGGCAACACACACGTCTGATTCTAACTCCTGCAGGTTAGAATGGGTCTGTGTGGTTTAACTACCTGTGGAATTCACTACCCGTTTCCGTTCATTTTGTCAATTCTTTGATGTCGTTCAGCTCTAAACTAAAGTCACATCTCTTTCAGCTTGCTTACCCACCATAGCCTGGCTTCTGGTTTCTTTGACCTATCATAATTCAACTCGTTTTCTCCACTGGATTATGATTTTGGCTTGCGATTTTGACTTGTAGCAATTGACTGATGCCTTGGACATTGTGATAATGGAAGTCTTTAGATTAGATAACATAACTGGTGTTAGCTTCTCTCTGATGGCCTTCAAGTTATAACAAAATCAGTCAAGCACAGCTTAAGACTTAAAATTGCCACTGGATATAAGTTACAACAAGCGAAGTCATACTGTCTTAGTGTTAATATCTTGTAGCCACTCTCTTCTATGGTTTGAAACATGCCTCATTTACCAGGGGCTTCATAAGATAATTCCAGTCCTTGGGCCATTCAAGAGGAGCCATGAATATGAAGTTAGCAGCTTCATTTCCTCTTATTACCCACAATGTTGTCTCTTATCGAGGGCACAACTAAATCAATTCTTAAAGATGTTTGTTTTAGTGGAAAGCAAACTAAAGAGTTGAGAACTGACCCAATGTGCTTAACACACCACGGCAACTGTATGTGCTTTTAAATATCATACATATAATAAGAATCTCAGATGCAAAAAGTGACATTTAGACACAACTGTTAAACTTGGTTTGGCTTTGGTTCACTCAGTCAACCAAAGCTGCTGACAAACGTACATCTTGCTTTGCAATTTACTGGTCCTTATAAATCTTTTAAGAGAACACGATATCTGACGGCCGTTTACATAAGTTACAACTTCACTATAGCAAGATACACAACATAGTCCTTAAAAATACCATCTTTAAACCGAAACTTGCTATGGATTTAAATGAAATTTTGCATACAATGTATCCACTTGAGAACCAGCGTCACATGTGGTCGTGGTCAGTCGCATTTGTAGAACTTTTTTTCTCCATATTTACTTATTATGTACATCCAAACCTTTTACCATAAAGTGTTCCTTTACTATAAATTTAATTCAATACATGGCACAAGTATCAATACACTTAACATAGTGCCTTTTATGTACCTCTCTGAATTACCTCTTGTTTTGATAGGTACTTAATAGGCATTATACATATGTCGTACTTCCCTGACAATGTACTGCAAATATATGGCATTTCTTAGGACAAGATGCTACACAGTTTCCTATCACTAATATAGCATGAACATCAATGTCCTAAAGTATCATCTGTTTTTCAGCACTGAAGTTGCAAGAAATGTACTTCTTAAATATGATCTTCCAGTACACCTTGCTTTTCTGGACCACTTCAGTCACTGCACGGAAGCTGCTTTCTATCCCCATACTCAAACTGAAGTGAAGCAAAGCAAAGTACTCAGAAAGTTCAACTCTGACCTACTGTGACCTACCTAATACACAGGCAAAACTTAAAGGACTGCAGTGCACTGTTACATATTTACAGTTGTTTTATCACATGATTCTAAATTTCTACTGTGCGTAACAGATATACACAAAAACACCCTTAACACAGCACAAAGATCACACAATTGCAACACAAACACCATTAAAACGTACCATATAAATGCAGTAAAGATGCAGCAATTGGAATAGTTCTTAAACTAAACATTTCTTAACAGCATCTCAATGGAAATTCATAAACAAAGGCACAGCTTAATTCTGCATTTACACGATTGTCAGAATTACACAGAATAAAACATTATATCAAAACTATCATAATATCAATATATTAATCAAAACTTTAAATTTATCTATAGCTTCAAAAACACTAGATCACCAGGTTCAAACTGGAATGGTTACAATCGAGGAATCTTACACTGACGTTAAGTTTCGCTCTTACTTTCAAAGTCATAGAGACTGTCAAGTAAAGGTTGAGACTGTCACAGTCATGATGGGAATCAAAATCATTGGTGTCAGGGCATAGTAGCACTTCGCATGGCAGACATCCATCTACAAACATTGTAACAGAAAGAGAAAGTTATTCAGAAAAACTTATGTTGACGACAGGCAATGTGTTCATCCAAGAGACAAACAAATTCATGAAAAGATTCAACATGTTCAACAATCTCCTTTCAAATCCTTTTTGCTTAGGATGAACCCCACAAAAGAGATGAAACTGGCAACTACAGAATTAGTAACTGAATATTAATGACTGAATGCAATACCAGTCTTATTAATCCAAATTATCAGTAAAGCTGAGCAGAGATCTATGGTTTAGATGAGCAGAAGCATTCAACAATGCTAAGAAGACAATGGTTTTATCAGTGCAAAGTAAGTGAAAAACACATAATTCTCATCACTAAGAAATTACACCCACCAAAGAATAGCAAGAACAGAAATGTAACGCATTAATGACTTAATCAGTTAAATGGAAATGAGAATGGATAAACAGCAATAGCAATGTCCTGCCATTTAAGCTCTAAACTAATCACACTGGAATAATCTCGTGTGCTGATGCCACTACCTGGATTGGCCTCTGTACCAGGACTAATGCAATCCTAAGCTCCCTGCGTGGCACAGATTCTAATCCAATCCCATTGCCAAAGTCATAAGAAAAACTTAATTAAGAAACGCAATCTGCCTTTGACATGTCCTTAAAACATTGCTTCTGTAAGCGTCTTGATATACACATACATACATGTATACTACCAAGGGAGTGCTGGTAAGGTTTGAAGTATAGCAACAATGATGATCAAATGGAATTCAGTCTGATATGGCTTCTGTCTGCTTCCAGGCTCTGAGGTAACTACACAAACTGGCACGATATAAATCACTGACTAAATAAATGCAAAATTAACCACTGACCGATCTCGTGACTGAGGGCTTTCTGTTTTGAAGATGACAGAAGGCATTCCACGGTGACACAATTCAAAGATCAGGTTTGGCTCAACACCTTGAAAGTACTAAACACAAACAGAGACAAACTTCTGATGTCCTAGGTATATTAGTTATCTGGGAATAAATGAAATACCTCCCTAAGAAATGCAATCTCATTAAGCCATTCACGAGGAGCCATGAATACGAAGTTAGCAGCTTCATTTCCTCTTATCACCCGCCTTGTCTCCTATTGAGGGCACAACTAAATCAATTCTTAAAGATGTTTGTTTCAGTGGAAAGCAAACCAATGATTTGAGAACTGAATGCCCAATGTGCTTAACACCAGTTCCAGTGAAAATATCTGTACAGCAATGATGTCAGTGGTGATTGACAAATGGTGAAATGATTATAATATCTTGAATATTGTACACTTCTGGGCATGAAAAAGTGAAGTGTTGAGCAAGTCAATATTATATACTGTATGAAAACTCTGAGTTTAGAAGGTCAAGTGACCTCAGGTGATCACATGACATGACCTGATTACATTATTCAATTTGTCTGTCGACATACTGTATTAAAGGGTGTTATCTCGTATCCAAGAAGTGGTGTGCTCTTTTCCGCCGCTGCATCCTACGAATCAAAGCACTGAACAACTCACCAGCTCATCAACTCCAAACAGTTAGATCACAATTGTTAGAATGTACCACAGACAAGAAAACAGTATTCAGTACACATTCGAAGTAACAAGTAAATCTAAAGGTTTAGAAATTTTTTTAGAAAAGATTGACAATACAGAGCTATGAAAAACTCAGGATAGCCCACAGGCTTAGCACTCTGACAGACAGACAGCACTTGGTTATACCAGAATGCATATATATATATATATATATATATATATATATATATATACATCTATTAAATATGTATATATATAAACTATGCATACAGAGAAATATTATGAGATATTAAAAACCATTAGGTCTTTACAAATTCTAACTTAAACATTTGTACATTTAAACATTTACAATTTAAACATCTGTCTGTACAGATTCCAATTTAGACATTAAAAAATGCAGTTTCATAACTGTTGGCAGTCATTTAATTTCTCTTCTGTCTGAGCAAGTGTTCACAAGAAGTGCTTACGTAGAAGCTCGTTTGAAGTATTGATGATTGGAAAATTTGAGACAACAGGCCAAACCTTAAACAATCACATCCATGCTTTTGAGCAGAAATGTAATTGTTGAACTTGTCGCTTCAAAGACCTCAATATATATTTACCTCACTGGCTTTAAATGTGTAGAGCACTTTTTCTTTCAGAACAAACCACGTCTTTTTCCACTTTCTATCCTTCCACAGATGAAGGTAGCCGCTCATCTCTGCATTGTCATCATTGGCATTTATCTGGTATGCAGGCAAAAAAACAAGATCTGTGCCAATCAGACAGGTAACTGCATTAGGGAATGTCAGCAGCTTCCTTTCTGTAGCCAACCCCTGGAATTTCTAACCACTCACTAGACTAGTATGCCACCATGCAAGGAAACAAAGCAACATATTAGTGAATATATACGTGTGCATATATGTATAAACACACTCACTGTAGACTTGTTATATAGCATGCTTTATCATAACACAAATTCTGATATAAAATAGTTATGAACATGGATCCCAACACTGCTCTAGTTATAGGAAATAAACTTGTTAAAACATGACCTCATTATAAGGCAGTTGTTGATATGGCATCAAACGACAGCAATATAATGAGTTTTCAGTGTATGTATACACATAAAAAAGTGTTGTAATAATGTTCATAAAGTCAGTCAGTGGAATTTCTATACAATGGCATTTCTATACAACCAAAATGACATTAAAGCAAGTCAAATAAATTTAAAAATAGTAACTATCACCTACCGACTTCTCCATACCCAGCTACCTGTCTATCTCCAATCATTAACTGATTATCATATTCCCATTTGTAACACATGATCTCCAATGAAGGTGCAACAACATTTTGTGCACAAAGTCACTGGGGAACAGCTTTTAGTTCCGCCTCACCCATGATGTGAAACAACATCCCTTTATGAATCAGGTCTGCTCCATCACTCTCATCCTTCAAGCAGCAACTTAAAACTTGTTATTTTGTTAACTCGTCTATCACCAGTCTCCTCCTGAGCGACTGACTGCCTCTGATTCAAATTTGTTTTTGATGCCGGCACGTTAATCTCTTAATATTCATTCATTCATCAACAGTTTATGAAACATTTTCTGCCCGTCTCAAGACGTTTCTATTTAGAGACAGGTAGCCGTGCTGCAGCGCCTTTGTGGGTTACTTAAAAGGCGCTTAACAAATTTAGTAATACATACATACATACATAAAAAAATCAGAGAAGCCTACACTAAAAACAATTAGTAGTTGTTACCTCTTGCAAAACAGCAGGTCTTTTGAGCTGCACGGGTTTTGGCGTTCCACCTTCTACCGCAAATGATCGGAAGTGACTTTTAATGCTTCGTTTGCTAAATCGGTTTAATTCTGCCGGTTGATCACCCTGAGGCGACACCACGTCTTCTTCAGGAATGCAATCTTCCATCTCATCAATCACTAAAACACAATGTAGTCTGAATATCTGACTTCTTTCCCTTGTGTAAATGAAACAAGGTGGGATTTCAGCAGTCAGGCTGCTGCTAAACAGTGTCAAGATATACTTGCAAATCAATAAGAGAAGATAGAAGATTTGTTGCCAAATCAATTGTTTGGGTATAGGAGTAGGAAGACACAGTTATTTCAAAGCTAGGCACATGCAACATATGAAAATGCTGCTAGTCACATGCAGATGGTGTCATTCTGGATAGGAACCCAGACATTCAAGTATGAGGGTCGTGCTACCACAGACTAGTAAAGGAGATAATTACTTTTGTTCAGTGCAGGAAAGCACTCGCTGCAAACCCTTCCTGGTTTGTACTGGAGGTAGCGAAGTGGAGCTTCATAGTTAGAACAGGTTGCACAAACAACCTACAACAGTTCCAGTACACCATAATCAGAAGAACACCACCACCAAAGGAACACAATAATATGTTAGTATTTAAAACTAAATATACAATAAAAATTTAAAGTAATGAAATATTTCACTGGGTAAAGGTGACTAATTTTACACATGGTATGCTGGCCTTTCTCCACTGGATGACTTTGGGTCACGGCAAACCTGACAAACAGCGTCAGGTTAACCCTTTCGCTAGGCTTCCCTTCAGGCTGAAGAGCTCGAAAACCACTGCCCAGTATGTGACCCCTTGGGCCGAAGGGCTACCATGCCACAAAAGGCCGTTTGCCAGTATGTTGTAAGGGTGTTTTATACATACTGTGTAAATGTCTTTATGGTCATCTGGTTGTTTGGTGGGCTGTGCAGGTTTTGTTTGTGTTATTTGTGTCACATGTCACGACTGGCAAGTGGACTGAGTTGAAGGACAGTCATCAAAATCAACACTGACGATGATCTGGCCACCTACTCAGGTGGGGAGAATCGGCCAAGCACTCGATGAATACCAGGCCAAGAAAGTGAAGGAAATGGTCCACAACAAGTCTCACAGGCTCAGATGTTGCACAGTTTACCAAGGTGTGTGCATCCGGCTGGGGGACTGGGGTCGGATGTGATAAGTAGGCTACCAGAACAACAACATCAGCAACGACAATGATGATAACAGCAACAAGTACTACTACCATATCTTCTACCACCACAGCAGAGAACACTAGACAAACAGAATAAAGACTTGACAACATAGAAGTAGAGACTGGGAATGTCAGGACTCCATGTATCATATGCAGCAGCACTGGCCTTAGCAGTTAAAGAATTAGAAAGATATCACAGGACTACACAAGACAAGAAGCTGCAGAAGGTGAGAATTCTACCATGAACAACAGTTGCTGGAACTCCCTTCTCAATCGAATCCGCTATGCTATAAAGTGCTTATCTTCCAGGAGTGAAGCTGGTCTGACCTATGTGTCTGAATTGTAGCAGGCTCTCCTAGATCCTTGATAAAAGGACGCCTGTGTAAACCTTCCCAGGATGTTGTATTTTTACAACTCCAACAGCTTCCTTTTAGAACAGCAGGATGATGCCCCAAGCCCAGTCAGTTGGTGTAGAAATAGTTTGCAAAGCCCGCAATCATGTGTGAGCCACGTGACACCAGATTTCTGTTGCTTTGCTTCTTCAGTCTGTAAGCTTCAGCTGCCAATTCTCGCTCACTAGAATGCCAGGACATGTGGTGAATGTCATACCATTTGAACTACATTCCTCTGATCCTGAGTCCTTACAGCCTACACCCCAAGACAGGAGCATTAGACTGTAACATAGTTAAATTGCTGATGTGCCAGTTAAAGGATTCATTAACAGAAATAAATAAATAAAGATTAATAAATAAAGATTAAATAATCATAGTAATGCTATGTGCCAGACTCCTTATTCTGCTTTATTTCCACTCTGGTTTCCTAAATTATAAAATTTATTGACAAACTATTGAAAGTAAAAACTGCACAGATCAAAAAAATATAAAAGTTTGAAGAATAAAATGAAGAAGAATAATATATTCACAATATGAACACAATATTCACTTTATAACTTTAAAATGAACATTAAGTAAAGGTCTTTAGTAAAATAAGCGTAAAAATTTCACAATGAAGAATGAACATTAGCAGCAGTACAATACAAACTGACACAAGTAAACAACAAATGTTAAGCACCAACAATTTCAAAACCCTACTACTGGTCACATGCTCTAGCAGAATGTCTGGAAAATATATTGGCGCTTCATATTTGCCAGTTTTTACGTACGTGTCATTTGTATTGTACTGCAGTTAACACTCTTTCTTAAACAGTACAGTTATTACATTAAAATTTATAAACGGCTCTGATGTCACAAGAGCAAACTACGGGAAACAAAAGTCTGAATGCAGATTTTCAATTTCCTTTGTTGCCTTGAGAATCAAATCTCAAGAAATAATAATCAAGAACATAACCTCAGGATAAGTATAATAATGGTGAGCCAAGAAAGCCGCCAATACCTTTCCACAACTTCGACAGTGGTGCCTTCGAAACAGCAGACTGAATTCCGCTCTGCAAATCATGCACATTGACACACGATCATCTGGAATCCAGACAGGAGCTTTTGTTCCTAGCTTGAAGTCCATTGGATCAATATCAATCTGAAATTCATCAAAACTCTCTCAGAAAACAAGCCAACACAATAAAAAGGACCTAAGAAAACCTAGAGGTTGCTAGTTCACCAAAACTAAAACCTGCTCATCAATCATCATCCAAGCTCACACAGATTGTCTAGCTTTCTTCAACTGCATCTGCATCTGGCAGAATAGGGTGAAGAAGGATAAATAAATGGAAGAATGGATGAATGAAGGAGAATAACAGCCTAATTCGAGACCGGAAGACAAACAAACGCATTCCAGGTCTCAACACCATAAAACAGTAGTTATAAATTGCACACAAGAATACAAGAATGGCAATCATTCTATAAAGTAATACATCTTCTTCTTACACTGACAATCGATGGTACAGTGAGCTTTCCCTTGCAGTAGCTGGTCCGTCTATTCCGGATGATGGAAATGGCTTCCTCCATTGCTGTCAACCACTCCACCTTTTCTTGTTCAGTCCTAAATAAAAAAATAAATAATAAATAAAACAAATAAAACTCAGAACTAGAGTTGCCAGACATTATGAATTTTATTGGCCTATCTTGTACTCTTGTTTCTTTTGTATTTTGAACCTGCCCACATCATGCACCTATGACTCGAAACATTGGAATAACAAGTTCCTCCTTTTTTAAATCGGATGTCAGATTTCTGATTCCATTCCTGTTGTATTTTCTACTAATTTAGATTTCATAAACATTTTTTCTCACAAAAACACTCCAGCAAAGATCAAAAAAATAAATATTTCGAATTAATATTTAGCATAAAGTTTATAAGCTGAGTTGAACACTCTAAAAGCAACAAGTGCATTATTTAGAAATCATAGTACCACAGTAACACAATAAAATAACAATATGAAATCTAACATATCGAGTCTAAAAATTGTAAACATAAATTGTAAATGTACACTGTAAAATATGTTAACTATAATTATTGTTTACTCAACAATTAAAAAGTCTCCTGATTAAATATTTTGTTAAAACTCAACACTAAACTATTAAAAATGTTGTTTATTGTAAAACAGCAGAACATGGATGTTTTATACTTCATTCATCCTATAATATTTATTTTTGTATTTATTCTTCTTCTTGTCCTTCTTTAAGTGCATCAGCTCACTGTCTGTAGGTGTCAATCACAAACCTCTGTTTATTCATTCGGTTCTGTCTTGTAGCAACATGCCTAACGTTTGCCCATCCATCCCACAACAATCCACTGATGCTGTCTGGCCATTCTCTGCTTTGTCTATCTCTGACTTTTGTGTCGCCTATCACCTCAAACACGACTTGTTTGACAATCCGGCTATTATCCATCCTACTTCTGCGCCTCCGATTCGCATTTCGGTGTGACTTTGCGCGCATTACAAATTTTCATAATAATAATACTTAGATGTCCAGAGAAATTCAGTTTCCTTTTTCCATAACTTGCTTCACAATGTTTTGTGCACAACCCACTCATCTTCATGCCTCAGCATTTATGATCTTGCGTTGCCGTCTGACATGTAAGATCCTTCTGTAGCATAGTATCACAAATGCCACCCATTTGTCCTTGTCTTGTCTTTGTATGTCTTTGTAGTATCCATGTTTGCTTGCACACAGTAGCACAGTGGATATGCAAGTCCTCATGATGTTCACTTGAGTATAGATACTAATCTCTTTGCTACTCCAATGATCTTGAAACCAACCATTGCTCCCACTGCTGTCGCTATTCTTCTCCTTATCTTTCTCACAGTTGTCTTCCAAGGCTTACCAGATGTTCTCGATATTTGCACCAGTTGCCTCCACTGGCATCGCATACTCCTATATTTATTTTAATATTAATTAATTATATTTCCACAATGTTTTAACTCCGTGGTGCTGTGCTGAGACCTGTCTGCATGTGGAGGTAAACCAATAACCATGCCTCATAACTTTGTGCTAGATTTTGGCACCATGCTTTATGAAACTGCAAATTGGTAACCCTTCACAACACAGACTCCGGGAAATATTCACACAAAATTGCAAGGCACAATCCAACCTCCTTTTTGATGAAACCAGGCTCAACCCCTGTCAAAAATGGTTCTTTTAATACAATAATCAGCTTCTCAATTACTCTGAAACCCTTATGAAATTCTGTTCTTTACCGATGAAAACCTATCATTATTTCATTACATATAACAGGTCTGCAATAAACTGCAATCTTCAGCAGATGAAGTGACAGACCACAGCCTTTCCACTCAGCCAAAATACCAAAGAAGGCGCTTTCTCTCGCCATTCCTACCTGGCTGCAACTGTGAACGATCGTTGTGTACTAATTATGCTGAACTCGTTCTGAAAGTCTTCTTTTGTTGGCGCACAAACCTGTTCAACCAGCAAAACATCTGCAGTTAAGGAAAATCAAAATGCTTTCACCGACTCACTGATTCTTACGCTTTGTGCCTTAACTGGCAAGAAATATAGAGCACAATACACGTTTTATCTTTAACTTCATAATTATTATTCTTTTCATGCAGAAAATAACTAAGAATTTATTCTGAAGCTGAAGTAAAAGCAAAATCCCTTTAGAAAAATTTTCATGTTAAAACTCAAATACTAGATAAAATTTGGCAACTAAGCCGTAGCAATGCTGTGAGTCAAACTGCAGCCGCATCAGAAAAGGAGCAAATATTAATGGTACAAAACTGCAACTGCAGAACGAGTGCTAATGGATGTGCAACAACAAACACGAAATGGCATGAAATAACTGTAAAACCTTACTACGAAGTCAAGTCAGTAGCAGTTAGGTTTGAAAACTATTGGTGTTTAGTTTTTGTTGGGTGACATATGTCATATGCGCACATGTGCGCGTGTGTTGAACAAGGTTCCATTCGGTGTAACAGGTCCAACATTAAATCCATCCATTATGAAGTTCCACAAAGGTCTATTTTAGGCCCCGTGTTGTTTTTAATACTTAAAAATGATCTTCCAAAATCATCCAATTCACTTCATTTTACATAATTTGCTTACGATACAAAGTTTTTTCTATTCTCAAAAATCACTGTGTTTTGACTAAACCTATCACTAGAGAATTTGTATTAGTTGCTAAGTGGTTTTGAGGAAACAGGTCATCTCTGAATTTATGCAAGACAAACTTCATACTACACTGACTCTAGACTTTAGAAAGACTTGTATATTGTTTATTTTTTATCTTTCTTTCGTGCACAGTTTGTGCATTGCTTGGTTGAGTTTCCTTCTGTTCTCATTACGTATAGAACAGCAATACATATACACTTTGATAGCCAGATCATATTAATCCTGTGAACAGGTGAGCCTAATCAAGGGGGATTCTGGTCCCTTCTGGGTCTGATTTTTGTCTCCCGGTCAAATGTACACTAATTATAAAATGTGACATCATATCTGGGATCAATGAGTCTTATCCCTTACCTACAACACACTTCAATCCTTCCAACCATCCTACTGTAGTCATTTATTTACAATCCCACCACTCTGTTCAACCCACTCCTCTTCTGTCCTAACCCTTCTTTGCTCTCCTGTCACCTCATCCTTAAAATTTGGAAATTGCTCCATAGCCATAGCTGCTCCACCCCTCTGGAATAAACTCCCGCCAGAATTACGACAATTACCTGATCCATCATACGAACTCACCAGCACTTCACCTCTTGCAATTTCTGCACTGGTCAAAACCGAAAACACTCAAAACCGAAAACATTACTTTTCCAAGTTTTATCCTAATTCTTCCTCTTCCATTATCTCTCTTCTCGCTTCAACTTCAAAAGCCATCCACCGTAGTCATCTGACTGTCTGTCTGCCTGCCTGACTAATGGATCTTGACCTGGAACCGAACCCGTTCGCCTATTGATTTTGTTTCGACTGAGCACCTGTGAATAAGCTGGTTCCCGTGACTTGGCTTTTGCTGGTGCTGTAGAAATCTCGAGATTACGTTGACAGTCATTAACGACTATATCTACTGCGTAGCACTCATTCTGAAACTGGTAAGTTTTTTCTTAGTAACAATCATATTCATGTGCTAAAACATCACAGAGAGAATTGTTCAGATTTTGTTAACCTCAAAGGTTCTTAATGACAGTTGTTCTAGAAAGAAAGGTCACCTTCACAGTGCTGAGAGGCAGGACATTGTTCAACTTATATCCACCTCCGACAGGCGTTGTATACAAGAGAACGTCACTGAACTGTAAAAAGATTATAAATCTTTCATGTTACTTGAGCTCTGATCAACTACCAGTCAATAAATCAGATAATCACTCCTTCAACAACAGATATCCACTGTGAAAATAGTTTACATCTCTATTTTAACATATTTTCTATTTTTGTCATTATAAATATTTAAAGATATTTTTTGTTGTGATTACTACTTTCTATAAAACTATCTGCATTCACTACACTCTTCCCATTCAGTGAATTGCACACTATTTATTTATTTATTAAAGCACTTACAACATGTGCAATATCAGTAAACCTGGATCTGAGGAGCAGATGTATGCCAAGATGGAATAATGCAAACTTTTACCATGCAACCCATGCAGTTCTAAACTTAATACAATCTTCTAACTTCTGTACTGCTCTTATAATAATGCACAAAGCAACAGCTGACGGTTCACCAATGCCTATCCAAAATCTGATTACACTGTATGACTTAACTATGAATTACAAACTGAGATTAAAAAACTAAACCATCACTCAGGCATTAGATGAATTAGGATAAGTCAGAAAACTTCAAAATCAGTTATAAAAGCCATTTAAACACTAACGAGATAGAACATCCTTGGCTGCATTTCCTTGCGTGAAAGTTTCATAAGAATTCCGTCTTTCAAGAGCGTCTGTTTTTGTTCAATCAGCAAAGACCAAATTACAATTGGCAAACACAGAACGACAAAAGGAATTTTACCAATTAAGACAAACTGTTCAGCCACTATTGATTATGGATACTCTCAATCAAGACAAGCATAGTTAGCAGTGGTCAATCAAGATTGTTAAAGTGCATGGCAAGTCTAATCTAAACTGTACTGCATTTCATTGTAAATTTATGTAGCACCTATCACAGAAGAAACTGCAGCAGCACTTCGGTCATTAAAGCCCTGTACAAGGCAACGAGTCTTAAGGCCACCTACAGTGTAGATGCGTTAATTATCTGCCAAGATATTTTGCACAGTATTGTTTCTACACATAGTATAGAATGGTGTGAGCCAGTTAAATTTTTACCTTTAATTTTTTTGCTACACGCAAAGGGCCACCGTAATGTGTATGTAAACTGAAACATTCCTTTACAACAGATCTAAACATGCGCATCTTAGCCCTTTGCCTGCCAGATATTTGACTTATTCTGGCCTCTGCCAGATTTCTTATTGGGTTTTTGGAATATTACAGTGGGTGCTGTTTACTTGTCACCTAGTTCCGCTATTGACAAAATTTAACGAAGACATAGACTATAAGCTTTGTAAATTGTCTAATAAGAACAAAAAACTTGTAGGGGATTACAACATCGACATAATCTGAAATAATATTCAGATGGTGATCCATCAACAGCCACTAGCAAAGTGTAAATGCAATTGCAATCACAAATTTATATAGTGCCGCATCAAGGCAAACTCTTCAGAGGTGCTCCTGACCTGACAACACAAAACCTCATTAGACCTGCATAAATGGCATCACCACAGTCAAAACCCTGGCGCATATGAACGCAGCATCAGAGTCATGGTGGCTTGAGTTGCGAGCGACACAACGCATGAATCTTACGCTCAAGTCCCATTCTTCAGATGCTCTTAGAATGTCAATTCCCGGTCAAAGGTCACGCCCAGATCAAGTGGAGAAAGAGACAGCAGGAAAGCAATGCGGCAGTCAAAGCAAGTCAACTTTAGAAATCTGCCCACAGATAGAAAGCCAGATAAACTGACTTCTGATACTTGAGTAAGAAACCCGGAGGAAGAGAAGTTGTTGAAAGAGATCCAGAAGACTTAATCTGAAACACGAGAAAGATAACATGAGATCAAGAAAGCAACAGTTCTCATTAACAATTAATTTGCAGTTCAAACGATCAATACTGAAATAAACTTACTCGACCAGGGACAATGACTTCAAACTGGCCAATGAGGGAATTCTGAATCTCAAGAAGTTTATTCAGATTATCCTAAAATTTAAAACATATGTTCAAATTAAAATCAAGTTTGCATAAAACAACTTAACCAAATTAAACTCAAACTCTGCCCTTTATTACAGTTTCATCAGGAAACCTTTCACTGTTTCTTCTGCCCTTTGAAAATTGACCCACCCATCTCAAATTGTTCTGAACATACCTCATGAGGCTTTTCATTGCCTCTGTGTCAAAGTAATTTATAATTTATACTATTAACAAATGTCAAGACATGCTAAAGTGAACTTCAATTCAAAGGCCGAGTTTCACGTTTATAATTTATTATGGTTTCAGATGACGGCTACAAGTAGACCAGCAGTGGTAATTATGACAACAATCTTCAGTACAAGAGCAAAAATAAACACTACACTGTATACTGTTGAGACACTGACCCCATATTTCATGCTTTCATTAGCATGCTCAGCCACTTCATTCACGATCAAAATCGCAGCTAAAATCAAAACCCATCAATCAAATAACCAATAAAGTGACAGAACAACTGATGAACATGCAGCCTTTGACTGTTACATCCAAAGTTTGCAACCCAACATATCATATGAAATGCTAGCCTACACAACCCAGAAGAAGTGATAGATTGCTTGCTGGATTGCTGCTGTCTTATCTGCCAAAACACACAGAATAAGAAGCGTGCCTTGACAATATTTTAAATAAACAGCATGACTGCCACAATCTGTAAAACGAAAAGTTACCATTTATTAAGCAAAAATCAAGACAGACTATGCAAACACAATACATAGACACACACACACACACACACACACACATGCACATGCACAGAGGCTGTCTTTATGTGGTGTTTGTACTGCAACCAGACTGAAGAAGTTTAAACTAAACAAGGATTAGGCCAATAAAGTTGCATACTGTTAAAACGACACTGTTACAAGTTTTCAAGCAGAAAGAGACAATCAGTCGATTAAATTATCTTCCAACAATGACTATATAAATATATGCTTACTGTTGGCATCCTTGAAGTCAGGTGATTCTTCGCTCAACTGCTTCTGATAATCTGAAGAATAAAAATGAATAAAAACAAAAATCCTACTAAAAGTGATGCTGAAAACAATGAGCAAGATCAAACTGTAGATGAAACAAAGGAGCTGATTATCCCACAAAATACGGCCACATTTTGCCAGTATTAACCACAACCAGATTATCTCAATCAAAGAAAAGTGCTCAACAGATTATTATTTAAGCACTGCACATACTGGTTTATCAAACTAAACCAAAAACTTATTATAAATTTGTCTTTGGCAGTTACATCAAGAATCACCTCAGGGATCTTGAACAGTTAGTTGTTAGCAACATCCACCATGCCCCAGCCCAGGTAAACGCTACACTTAGCACAAGTCAAAGTGTTTACCCTGGTAGGTACACCCGAGTTGCAGGGTAGATACAGCAAGTATGTATGTATGCATCTGAACACTAGTATAGCACCTTTAAAGAACATCAGAGAGACACAATACCTAGGATATAAGGAGGCCCTGCTTAGGGTTATGGATGAAACCATTTGAAAAGGAGCAGAAGATCTCCATGAAAATGACATTCTTGAGGGCATGGTCAGTCAGTCTGCCTTAGCGCAAATCCAAATCATTGCAGCATGACCATCTGACTACCTTTACACGGTAAGTTAGCAGATGAAACATTTCGCCCCAGAGCTGTCCAAGGAAATGCCAAGAAAAGCTGGCTGCTGAGAGCCTGCAGACTGCTGTCCCATAGGGCTGAGACCTAGACGCATACAGCAACCTGTGAAAAGAAGCTGAACACTCTCTGACATGGGTGCTTGAGGAGGAGACTGTACATTCCAAACACACACATCACCATCGCACATATCTTCTGGCACATCACAGACAACCCCAAGTCAGAGATGATCCAAACAAGGAGGCTCTGCATGATCAGACAAATTGGTTTGCATCATGCGTGGTCTCCCTTAGCTACAACACCTGGTGCTCCAAGGGGCTGGACAGGTTGGACAACCCCAGGCACTCAAGAACATGGATGGATCATTCGTGGTCTCCCCACTAAACTTCGAACAACATACAGCTCAGAAATGAATGCAGGGCAGGTACAGTAGGCAGCATATCAACAGCCAGTACAGAGGCACATCAGTTAAGTTAATGCATGGTTGCTCAGTCATTAGAATGATAATAATACTAAAAAAATTGAAGACATACCAGTGAGCAGGAGTCGGTACTGTGGAATTCTTTGTATTGGCTTTAGCATGTAGTGTTTCAAAGCCAACTTGGAACAATGACTTGCCTGGTTTAAAAAGAATCATTCCATCTATATATCAGTTATTCAAAACTTGGATGACTTATTTAAATGATTTAACTAGACAAAGAAAACAGACAAGGGTCTTATTCTGAACCACAAGTAGAGGGAGACTTGCACATCGCAGTGTTTCTAACACAGATCTTTTGAGCCAGTTACAGACATTGTTTTTAATTACCTCATAAGCAGCCACCATACAAAACCGAGCAGAAATGTCAAGTCTTTTTTCAGAGAGAAATGTATGAGAAACAGATCATCATATTGTCCTCTGTGACTTCTGCAAAACCCCATCTGAATAGGATAACTGTATTTCCAATAAATCAGGAGAGCAAAACAAACAGGTTAACTCATGATTCAGGAACCTGATCAAAAAACTTACGACAGTTCCACTATCAACTAGTCAACTTTTAACAGTGTTTAGGCAAACCAACAGAGTAGGTTGCCTGGCAACCAGACTTGGTTCCTGACAAACCATCTTTGGACAACCCCACGAGCTTGACGCAGCTCTTGTGAATAAGCTGGTGTCATGCATTTAGCTTTTAAGTAGCACTTAAGAGATTTTGAGTTTACGATTACGATGAACTTGACAAACACTTTCCTCCCACAACAGAGGTAGTTACTACAATATGATCATCAAGACTGCCACAGCAGTGGAGTCGGAGTTGAGGTTGACATTCCTTAAATGTCGGAAATGCAATTTCAAACCTCTGTAAATCTGAAACTCTTGAACCGATTGACTTTCAATTAACAAAAGCAATTATATTGTGGACATCTCTGCCAAGTAAAAGTTTTGGTGCAATAAGGTTATCAGTGGTGCCACCACCAACACCATACTACCTATGGCTGTTAGATTTTGTTATCTTTGTGTTTCTTGGAACTCGCCCTAAAACTACATGTTTTGACCCATTTTTAGGCAGAGTTAATCAATTAACAAGAATTTGTCCCGGAATAAGTCACTTTGGGTAATGATTTACAAAACTGATTGGAAAAATTTTCAAGACAAAAACTTTGAAAAACAAAATATTTTAAGGCAATTCAGCCAGAATGCCGTTGACCCCACAAAAACAACTTAAGAAGGAAAGCAGTAACACACACGTTTTCAGTCTCCACGTGATCTGTGTAAAATGTCAAATTTGTTACCTAACATCCACAAATTTACACATTAAAAATGAGCAAACTTCACATCAGATCAGAAAGGACACCGCTGTACCATGTCACGTAATAGAACCCAAAAAATGCAGAAACACAGTCACATGCAACAGGGTAACAATTCTATGGGCAGGAAATGATTGCCACACAGCATTTCTATGAGGAGGTCATGCCAGACACAGTTCTAAACTATTGAATACTAGGTAGCATATAAACAAAGCAAAGGAGTCTCATTCCGTAACAACATGTTAACAACATGTTAAAACAATTAAAACAGCATTTTTGGTCAAATAAATCTGAAAAGTAGAACCCTATGGCATCTACTGCAGAGTTCTGAACATAATGCACACATACACATACCTGCAATGCCCATATTTTGACCCTAATGTCATAATCTGAAATAACATGTGTACTGTGCAACCCAAGTCTTAAGCTTATGATGTGCCAGTTTCAATGCCTATCGCGCTATACGATATGTGCTGTGCAACTGTTGTCTCTGAAGCTAAATCGACAAACGACTCTGAGTGACAACGATGGTCAGACACAAATTAATTACTTAAGTGAGTTTCAGTTTAAGTGACTAATACTGCAGTAAGCACTGCATGTAATGCAGTAACAAGATAAACAAACAGTTTTGTAATGAATACATCTTGATGATCGTATACTGTGACAGGAGAATTAAAAAGTGTATGTGTATGCCCTTAAATCCCTCTAGAAAGCACTCCCAGTGCTAGCCTAAGTAGTGTTAAAGTTCAATAAGAACAACATGTTCATCTGTAGCAAAAAATTGCTCATATGACTTGAAAAGTCCAACTCTTTCTCTCATACACACGTACAGCCCACCCAACACAGTCCCATCCACAGCTGACAGTTGGCACTGTGTTTAGAGTTCCAGTTAGGCGCTGCATTCAGGAATAGGAATATCGACAGCCAAATTAAGTCCACAGCACACAGTTATGTTCACTGACTGCTAATCTCTAAAAGACAGTAGAAGCTGCAGCCTCCAGGTATGCCTCAGGCCATAAAGCAGTCTTCAGCAGCCAACCACTCAGTCATTGAACCTCTCCAATGACAGACCATGATAGCTGATCCGACTCCAAAGACTTGTTTTTGTCGTTTCATCACCGAATCCATGATTTCCAGGTCACAAAAGGCATCTGTTAGTCTGTGGCCTGACATTGCCTAGACCAGTCTGCTTCTTACACATTGACCAATTCAGAATGGAGGTCAGGCATCGGTGACACGTGGCTAAACACCATCCAAAAATTCACGAAAATCCAAAGCAAAGCTAAGAAAAAACTGCTAAATGCAGACCTGAGCATAGTAGGTGTCTGAACATATAAGAATGATTGACCAGATTCTGCAAATGACGAATCAATTTATTCGAATGAACAAGAAGCATAAACTATGGCCATTTTGAGCACTGGGCATGCGCGGTGCCCAGACGCTCAGCATGCTTGCCATTTTTTAAATTTATCAAGCCAGATGCCAAAAATCAACAAATACCAACTTCAGTTTTACGTGAGAAACTTAACCGGGAGCGTGGTTGTCGGGCAATCATGTCATCAATTGGACAAAATTTACTCTGAAAATAATTCAGATCAAACTGTCAGCCTGTAGATCACACATGTCTCACTTTGTTCACCGTCATTTCCATCATTAGCAGAAAGAAGAGTCTGTAGTTCACCAATAAAATATGTCAGCAGACACTTATTGGGCATCTTTAGAGAGGCAACTCATTCAAACTGTGCTCTCATTGCCAACTTTTTATCTGCTTTTAATAAACCTCAACAGATGTTTCTTTTCTAACAATCTGAGTGCCAATAAAATGAATACCAACTGCTTAATCTCTCCTGCAAATCAGTCAAAGCAATCAATGAAATTTCTAAAATAAAAATCTATTCAAAATTATAATTTTTATATAATCCACCCTGCGGTGCATAATTTTCCCTATCACTTAAGCTAAAACCAGAAATCTGCCAAGGTTTTGACTTTACATCATACTCTCGTGCTGTTAAGGAGCACAGATCACATAAACATATCGTGTCAAAAAATTTCACGTTCAGTTCATGTTTGACCTCAGAGTTCTAGAGGTCAAATACAAATACTTAAATTGTTTTGGATGCACTTGGTTGAGGTCAACACTACTTACAGTAATCAGCCACTTCCTATAAGTCCTTGTTAATTTTCTCGAGTTCCACAAATAACTGGCTTTGGGCTAGCAGTATATGAAGATGAATTTTCATAACTGTGTTCTGACAGAAGTTGTTGATGAAGACGCTGAAGGGACTTGGAGAAAGGATGAAGCACTGAGGTGGTCCATTATTCTGCAATCTCCACTGAATTTGAGGTAAGCAACTTTGTACGTTTCAACAGAAAACCTTGACCACCCATTACCACTATCACCAACCTTTACCACCCACTGGACAGTAACCACAGAGTTTCAGCAGGACAGTCACATGCCAAACCATAGTGTCTGCTTCTGCAAGGTGGAAAAATCGCCTCTCATCTAAATCTGAACAGCCAAAGTAGTTAATCTGATCACACTCACAAGTAGGTGGCAGGAAAATAGCATCATCACTGGTGACTTGAACATTCACCTTGAGTACCATTCGTGGTTCTCCGGATGTTGCTTGGTTTAATGACCTCATTCTGCAGTTCAGCTTGACTCAACAAATGTCAGAGCCAAAGCATGATTCTGGCTGAAGGTAGGCATCATTAGAGATGACTGAGTCAATCAAGATCTCAGCTACTATCCCTCTTTGATCACTGTCTCCATTCCTCACCACACCTCACCTGCAACGTGATTATTTTGCCTTCACTCAAACACCGGGGTGGGTGGGTGGATGCTGATGACATGGCTACTCATCATCCAATCTCCAATTTACCTTTTCTGTCAAAGGTGGTTGAGGAGATTGTGTGAATGTTATCAGGAAGTAAATTCCATCTTGTCTAAACAACAATCTGGTTCATGAGGTTCCATTCCACAGTCTTTGCTAACTCGCATAACTACTGATCCCTTTGGGGCTGTTGACCGGGGTCAGGTAACCTTGTTTGCTCTTCTTAATTTAGGTGTGGCCTTTGACGCCATTGACCATAGCATTCTATTAGAGCGTCTTGAGATGTTGTTTGGTGTCGTGGGCAGTCTCTCTAAAGAGGTTGTGTTTGTTCCTCTCTTACCGCACACAGGCAGTGGTTTTTGGTCCACCCGACGGCCTCATAACTGGTCTCATTTGGGCTGCCAAATGGTTCCAATCCTGGATCCTTTGCTTTATATCCTATAAGCCAGTTTCTTTCCTCCCTGGAGGTTGTCACTAATCAGTATGCCTATGGTACTCAGGCATACATTCACGGCCAAGCTGTCAATGCATTCTCCTTAGTTGTGAAAATGTCTGAGACATCTGAGGCATTTTCCTCTTGTATGTTGTCTAACCACCTCCAGCTTAATCCTTCTAAATCCCAAGTGATCTGGCCTGGCAGCTGCTGGCAGCTCCAAAAGATAGACTTGCAGCTCCACTTTCCCAATTCTTCCTTTTCTATTTCAGTGCATGATCTAGGTGTGACCTTGTACCAAGAATTGACCTTCCCTGAACAAGTGAAGGCAGTATGAAGAACATGCTTTCATCATCGGTGCTAGATATGCACTACATGCCATTCACTCTCTCCTAAGGCTGTTTCTACTCTGATGCATGCATTCATATGTACCTGGGTTGACTATAGTAACTCCATATAAGCAGGTCTCTCTCTTTTTCGTATTAGCCAGCTTCAATCTGCTTTAAACGTTGCAGCTTGGTTAATCGGCCTGCCAGTCTATCTTTTGGAGCTGCCCGCTGCGCTCCATCCTGTCTTAGATAGCCATGTATTTCAGCATCACATGTCCCTGGCTGTAAATCTCTTCGGTCTGCAGCACAAGGTATTCCGCTCTTTCCTCTGCCCCGTTTTTCTGCAGTGCAACATGGTATCAATGCCATGGTTGGTCCTTTACTCCGGAACAGTCTGCCATGCAACCTGTGACATGAGCTGCTTATCAGTTCTCTGCCTGTATTTCGCCAGCAAATGAAGACAATTCTATTTGACTGTGGTCTTCTTTTATCCGGTCAGAAGCACCTCTAAGTAGTTTTCTTGAACAGGTACTATATAAATGTGCAATTACGACTACAATCTGAGAGAAATATTGCATTCCCAGGAATGAAGAATTTGCAGAACAGTCATAATGTGTCGTGCAATATGTAAATGGATATACAGATTATATTATATTATTATTGTGTTATTTACCTGAATTAGCAAAGATCCCTCAGGAATAACAAATAAGGTCAGGAGTATGTGCGAATCAGATCTGTACAAAATCAGGCCTTATTTTAATATTATTAATAATCAGACAGCTTATATGAGACCCATTACAACACGAAATTGGAGGGTCAAAGAAACCCACTCCTCAAATAATCTCTGTGATAATTAAAGGAGTTGCTAATAGAAAACTGGCTTAACCATTGATTACAGGGTGTTACAAAGTTTCTTACCTCAAAATCACTGACTGCTCGATCAAAGTCTGGATTCTTGCGTCGATTCTCGTCAAGGAGAGCAACCATGGAGTTAAATTCCCGAATGTAGTTGGTGTACAGCTTAAGGAATGCTCCCTTTTTTACAAAGATGTCGGCCACTCGTGGATCTCTCTCCCTGCAATTCACATGATCACCAGTCTCTTTCTTTCTATATACATTCTCATAAAATTGTTTCGAAATTTTTAAATTTTTAGATTTTTAAACTTTTTTCTGAGTAACATAGCAAAACTTTAAATGCCATGGGAGTGTTGTATTGTTTAAGTCTGTACACTACTTACAATATTTTTGGAATCGTTCTTTTTGTCATCAGGTTATTCATTTAAATAAACAACATTGCTTCAAATGTTTGCCAGGTACAATTTCTATGACAGTTCTACAAGCTATTCCAGTAAACAGGCTAGCATCACTTTGCTGCACTTAGATCAGTGCTTTGGTAGATGCTCTCTGTCCCTCTGTCTGATACAGTACTACAACATACAACTTCAATAAAATATTTTTACCAATTATTGAGACGAGTTGTTAAGTCTTCGAGAAGTTCTTCATTGAACTTCTGCAGTTCTGGAAGGTACTTGATTATCTGGCTGAGGACAGACTGCGACACCACCTGCTTGCCAAGTGACAAGCTGGCTTGATTCACGGCTGATATAAAGTCCTGGAATATCCACAGATACAGAGAGATACAGAGCCAAAATAAAAGACCATCATAAAAAACTATATATAGTTTTACAGAACCTAACAATATTAATCTCATGATCCAGAAGGAAAAGACTTCAAGGTGAAGGAATTTTTATAATAAAGGAAAAAGGAAAACACAACATATCAATACAATTTACCAAAAAAGTCAAAAGACTGAACCACAGAACATGGAAAAGATGAACAGAATAAATGAAAACAACAAAAAATAATAAGTGAGTAATCAATAGAATGAACCCAGGATGGAGAAAAACAGAACAATAAAGTTAAAGGTAAGGTAGACGTAAAGTTAAAGGTAAAGTAATTACACGAGTATTCAAATGCCTTCTATAGAGGCGCAAATTCCCATGGTATATAGATTGATCACTCGATTAAGCTCAGATTTAACAACAAAAATAACTTGACACATTTATAACTTGCATGACTCTAATCTAATCTAATCTAATGACTTCTGTAGCACCGTTATCTTAATGCCCAAGGCATCAATCGAAGGTCACTTCAATTGCAATCAAAATCATAATCAATTGGAAAAGCCAGGTCGAATTCCTATAGGTCAGAGAAATCAGAAGTCAGGCTATGGTGGGTAAGTAAGTTGAAACAGATGAATCTTAAGTTCAGACCTGAATGACATCAAAGAACTGATAGAACAAACTGAACTTGGCAGCAAATTCCAAAACTGCTAACCAGTAATCAAGAATGCCCTAGAACCTAATACTGTTCCGGTACAACGGACAAGCTCAGCAAAGTGAATTCACAACACACTCCATCTGGCATGGTCACCTATTCAGTACTGTCTAGGTCTGCAATCAATCGTGGGTTCATGTCTGCTTAAAGGACTCTAAATAATGACTCTGGACAAGTCATTTGTGCACAAGTGTCTCACGCCTTTGATTCAGGCCTACTGACAATGTCTGCATAAAAAGTGCAAAAAACTAAGTTTAAATAAATAAGTAATAAACAAAAAATATAAAACATTGTGTCATTCAAGCCCAGATACAGAAATAAAACTCTGTTGCAAATTAAAAAAATAAAAAAGAACAAGAGAAAGTAAAACAACTGAAAGGCATATAAGAAAATAATTTAAAATCAAAGGAGCAAAACAATGGCAAAAATCAAGACCTGACTGAGAAGTCGAAGAACATCAACAAATGTCTTTTCTGACGTGACAATCTCTTGAGCTGTAAGGAATGCTTTTCGCTTCTTCTTCTCTACATTCAACTAAAAAAATGTGTACCTTTGTAAGAACAGAAACCCTTAATAAAAACTTTAAAAATGTATGTATATATGTAGCACAACACTTTTACCGTCACACCCTTAAAGTTCCTCTTAAAAACACCACAAGTATCTCTCAAAATCTGAAAAACTGGACTTGAAACATGCAACAAAACGCAATCTCATACTTCAACAGCAGGAAATTTACATGCATTTTTCATGTTCTTCCATGGCAGGGTACAAATCGTAGGGTTTTTCAACAGAGTTTGCCCAACTAAAGTTGTTGAATACTTAAACTGATTAAATATAATCAAACGTATGATATGTGTCTGAGTTAAAATACATATGAAGCCATGGATTTAAATCCAACAGCTTGGAGAAGATAGTTCTAAAGACTTAGCCTCACAACGAAAAGAAATGGACAGTTCTGTGAGCAGACGTGGTAACTTTAGGCAGTCCAAGGTCCTGGCATACTAGGGGTACACCTGGGGTATTAACAATCCAGTTAAGTCAATCAAAACACAGAATTAGAAACCTTGATGTCTTCCTCCGTTAGTTCACCAGGAGAAGCATCCATTGTCTGGAAAGTGCTGTTGCTCAGGATGCTCGAATTCCTAGACAGACTGCAGTCTGGGCTCTGCAAAGCAGAGTCACACAACCACGAAGACCGGCGAGAGTCCGTTTCTTCGCTCACGTACTGTAGATCATTCATGTCCTGTGGTCTCACAACAGCCATGGACTTTGGAGAAAGTGCTTTGCCGGCCTCATCCACTGGATAGATATACGTATCTGATACACGTGATGAGTGTGCACGCGGAGTCCAGTTTTCTGGATAGATGTAATCAGTGTCTGCATTTTCATTATCATCTCTCACTATGTCACTTGGATCGGTAATCATTGAATAACCTTCTTCATCAACAAGAACTTCGTCCATGGCTTGGACTGGCACAGGATTATCCAGTTCACTAATCTCATAGTAATCATTTGAAGTGTTATCCGGTTCTAGTTCTTCTGTCAATTCCACATTTTTCCCTGGCACAGGAATCAACGTATCAAGGGTGGAGTTTTTCTTTTTCGCTTGTGGGGTTGTGGCCTGAGTGTTCTCATAAAAGCTGTCATCTGTATTTCCCTCAGAATCAGTGACATTCTGTAAATCACCCTCTGGCAGCAAATAACCACCTGAATCAACATGTACCTTCTTCTGACAGTAACTTTCTAAGTTTTTCTCATTCAGCCCACTCGTTGTGTCGCCCAGGTTCACATAGAAAACACTTTCTGAATGTCGTCCATTTTCGCTTCTGCCCTTTTCTGCATCACCTGACTTTTTCCTGTGTTTTTCTTTTGCATGGCCTGGCTTTCCAGGCAGAAGCGATTTCTTCCAGCTGCGATCTGAACTAGAACGTGCCACTGTGGATGCATTAGGAACCTCAGAGCTTTTAGACTGCAGGTCAATATAGTCAGGTGCTACTCCCTTATGATCTGAATCCTTTGGCTTTCTCTTTAAAATCGGAGCATTTGCTTTTGAAGGAGGAGGAGGAGCCACTCGTGATGGCTGAATACAGCCAAAATCCTTTCGATCTCCCTGCACATTTTCTGAAACTCTTTCTTTCAGATGATTTGGAACTAAATAATTTCCACTGATATCAGAAACTGCTTTCACATCAGATAGCACTATATCTGCCATTCTCTTTTTCCCTTCTTCCTCTTTGCCTTTTGAATGTTCAGCTTCCACAAAGCCAGATCTAAAGACTTCATCTTCCAAGGCTCGTTCATAACTCTGAGATCGATAAAGTCTTCCAGAGTCAGCGGAACTTCGCGAACCTTTTCCTTTCTCCAGCAAACTGTCATCTGATTCCGGGACGTTAACAAAGTGTTTTGGTTTAGCCTTTGTCTCTGGACTGCTTAGCTGGCACTTGTCCTTCCGATCAGCTTGGCTTTCTCCACCTCGTTTTCCAACAGGTGTAACTTCATGCATGGCCTCCTTTGAAGCACCTGGAGCATTGTTTACAGTACCCTGTGATAATGATGCCTGCTTTAGGGTCTTTTTTGGGCGAGAGGGCTTGACAGGCACCACGTTCATCTGACTGCCATGCTTAGCTGTCATATCAGCTATAGTCACAGATACTTTTGCTTCAGACGTGTTTCCAGCTTTGCAGTCTAGCACAGTAGCGTCAGAATCAGTACTGTCAACTACTGGCAAGGTATCATCAACTAAGCAACTTGAAGTCATTGAAGAAACACTTTTTGTGTCTTGTACTAAGTCAGTTTTGATATGAGACTTTGGCTTTGGTGCTGTTCGAGGTCCTTGTCTTGGCAAACGATCAATTTCATGCTGCGGTAAGCCATGGCAAATATTCTCAGTGGAAAGACTTGTAGTTACATGTAGTGGCTCCCCATTGGCCAAGTTTTCTGGAAAAAAGGCAAAAGCAAAGATCATTATGCCATGACATAACTGCAGAGTGTATTTAGAAGTGGCGATCATCACTTCACAGGACTTAGGTAATGGTAATGCCAGACTTAGTTCGATATGTAGAAGCACACTGCATCCCTGCTAATACTGCATTTCCATACTACAACTAGCACCTTATTTTTAATCTCAAAAATGGCAACAGTTTTGTAAAGTTCATATAGAGGTTGTCCCAGAGTGCATGTCGCACCTCTGATGTGCTGATGTCAGAACATCAATTACTGTACTTATGTAAGTATCCAGCCACTTAATATAATGCCTTTTAAGTATCTCACAAAAGCGCTGCCAATACTACCCTAAGTGGTACATTAAAAACAGAAAGTTCATCTCTAAGCAAATAATGGTCAGACAACTGGAAAAGTCACCACTGGCAGGCTCTTGCACACACGCAGACCCCAGACAGAGCTGAGAGTTGCCACCCTGCTCAGAGTTCCTGGTCTTTAGTGCACCGAGGGCAAAGAATGACAACAGCCAACATGATGAACTTGAGCTGCCTCGCAGGTGGTAGAAGTGCAGCATCCAGATATCCTACAGGTCACCTGTTCTATGCAGAATAGGAGCTTGGAGGCTCTACCGAAGTGTCACAATTTTAAATTTTTTTAGAGGTTGGCTGTTTTCTAGATCAACATCTCCATTGAGGAGATATCCAAGAACAATCCCTGAACTACTAGATGACAACCAAGACTTTACTATGTCTGGCAGAAGATCAGTTGCACTGAAAGTGGTAAAACCATTGTAAGAACAGGGTAATCTGATATTATTCAAGAGGCAAGATGAATGACAGAGACTCCACAACACAATGTTTTGAACTAAATGATGTACCTTCACCATCTGCACTGATACCTCCATCTGGTTCACCTCTTGTTGCCGAAGCACTATCCACGACAGTACTTGACGTGGATTCAATGGTAAAACCACTGTTCAACCTAAAACAACCAGTAATTAAATTAAAATTAACAACAAACAATGCCTCATAAGGTATGTTAACTGCATAGCTGTTGTATGCTTCATTTGCTTGGCTAAAGGACCTTTGAACTGTAGCAAAAGCATGATGGCAAAACAATGACTATCCAGATCATGTGACTCAACAGCAGCTCATGAATAATGTAAGATTAGGTGAGACTTCTGCTTTCTTTTGAGTCATTCACTGCCAGTATTGCACCAGTTATGCTACAGAAATTGTTACATTTTCTCCTGTAATTAGATCTGAGAATGTTAGTGGTTTTTAAGATAACTTGTCCTTCTTAGATTTATATAATCTAATGAAGTGTGACAAAAATATGAGGTGGTTTTTACAGATTTATATAACAATTTCCAGTGAAAATCGGGTAGAGCTTAAAGTATTTTCAACAAAAGTGAATTCTCATGGAGAATATGAAGCAAAAACCGAACATCGAAAAAATCACATATGTAACACAGATATCAGAGAGAGAGAGAGATGAACATGCCAGATGTCAAACCTGAATCACAGGCAAAATAGCATGTTAAAAATATTTCATATGTAGTTTGTGATCAAATTTAAAAAACAAAAAAAAAATGCAAACTGCGAAACAACAACCATTTCAAATAAAATTTAACAATAAATTTAAATATTCTTATAAATATAAACAATTAAATAAACAGGAAAAAGGAAATTCATACCTATAACCCTGCACAAGTAGAGATGGGCTCGAACACTTTGGCTTTGGTGGTAAAACTGGTTTAACTAAACATACAAAACCAAAAATCATCCTTAAGTTTTTGTAATTGTCATTAGGAAAAACAGCTTAAAGAATTTTCTATGACTAGCAATAGCTCACTTAGCGCCCATGCTAGGGATTTGTTGACTATGTTAGCAATGGCAAAGATGATAACAGAGGTTAGTCATTACCATCCACACATCCTACAGTAAAGAAAAAATAGAGTAGAGACTAATTTCAGAATTTAAAAAGTTTTTAACTACTTGCAGCTGATCATTGCTAAAACCAAAGCAAGCAGTAGCGAATAACCTAATTTACTACGAGCTAATATGCATAGACTGCAAGCTGGTTCTCTTACTTCCAGCAGCTTAAGTAAGGAAACTCATTGTATTGCACTGATGTGTCTATGGTGATTTATCCAATGTTGCATGGATGGGCCTAAGGCATTCGAAGGGTCAGTGACAAAGTTCAAATTTAAGATGAAGCTTTAACTACAGTAGAGAGTGTAACAGATAGCGGTTGCATACATTGGCAGTTGAGACTGGGCTGGTTTAGTGCTATAGTTCACATATGCGAGAAACACTGCACTGGCTTCCTGCCGAGGAAGGAATTCAATTCATGATACTCCTAGCTGAACGATCTGCACTGGCCACAATTAACCCGGCATACATCACAGAGCTGTGGCCCAGTACTGAGTCAGCCTGAGACTGCCAAGTACTATGTTCTTCTGTCTGTGGGGATTTGGAGGTGCCTTGCATCTGCACATCAATACAAGCTCAACAAGCTCATACAAGCTTTCTCATGCATCAGAATTTGTAACTGCAAATTGTAATTAGACATTTCTACAGTTCCAATACGAGAAAAGCTAATTAGAGGTGCTCTCTGTGCTAGTCGAAATAAATATCATTATGAACAAAATGTTCATCAGTTATAAGCACTTTACAGACAACTAGGAATGTCACCAGAAGCAGGCTAATACACACACATATACTGAGCCCAACCAATGGTTTCTTATATACAGCAGACAGAAGACACTGTGTTCAGACTTGAACAGCATCCAAGATGTAGAACAATGATGGGCAATAGTGCCTGCGGAACACAATATCACCGCCATCCAATGCAGTCCTTCGCAGTTGGTAGAAGCCACAGCATCTGGACATTTTTCGGCCTTGGCCATAGTATGGCACTCCATAATCATCTTATTGTTGTTATTATTAATTGAGCCACCAGGCTGATCTATGACAGACAGCCATTTGATTGAGAGAACCCCTTTCTGGTAGATGGTCGATGCCATTCCAAAGCTTCTTGTCGCCTTACGAACACACAGATAGGTCTGTAGGTGTGAGCCGCAACCATCCACTTGGAACCTGTCATTCCACTGAGAAAAGATGGACTATTCCAAGGTCAAAAGAACAGTATTCACAAGCAGAAAAACCGTCCACAGACTCAAAATCTACAGCAAACTTGAGTAAATAACTCCAAAACACCAAATCGATCACAGTAGCAGCCCAAACACAAAACAATTAACAAATTAATTATGCTGTGAGATGAACACTAAGAGGAAATGACAAGTGGTGAAAAAACAGCCACGTTACAGGCACAGGAACAATCGTCCATTAAATACACAGTTTCATCTGCTTCAGCTCAACATATTCTCTGTTTACCGTAAGTCACGTTTTTCCACTAGACAGCCGTGGAAGCAGCACTTCTGTGAGGTTGTTAAATAGCACTAAATAAATGCTTTGATGCATACATATACATACATACACATATACATTCATACATACATACAGACAGACATACATACATACAAGGAATACCACATTGTAATTTGAAATTTGTATAGCGCCTCTTCAAGATAAACTCATCAGAGGCACTCTCTGCGCTAATGATGTTAAATGTCATTAAAAATGGAACATTTGTCCACAAGTAAACATTGGTCAGAATACTAGAAGAGTCACCGGTGGCAAGCTCGCGCACACACGCAAAACCCAACCAACAGGTTCCCAACTAGAGTTGAATGATGACAGCTTGTTCGGAGTTTCTGAAGCACGTAGCAACGAGGATGAGAAGCGACCATGGACGATGTGACCCGCCTCCAATGGCTCATGGTTGTCCCATTGTCCAACAGTCTCTCGTAGATGGAAGACGTTGTGGCAAGCGGAAATTAATCGAACCATCGGATATGCGTCGGACAGGTTTCGTTGCCCGCCTTGTAACTGACAGTTGGAGCAGCTCCTGAGACTTTCTTCGCCCTTCTTCACCGGATCCGAGATTTCCCGGCGTTGACGGCGCGCGTGGGTCTGTAGGTCTGAGACTAGACTGTCAAGCTTGAATCCTGTCCCCCCTTGGTGGGTGGACCAGTCCATTCACGGAAGGTCATGATGATAAACAACAAAACGTCCGAAACGCAATAATTCCATTTTGGAAACGAAAAATATTCCACCGCGCCAACTCGGGAACAGAAGAAAACCAAACTGCTACAATTACCGAGGAGCTGTTAAGTTTACACAAAATAATCCATCAAAATGAACACGTAGATATCCAACGACCATTATGGCCGCGGACATGCACGGGGCTGTCGCTGCCTGCTGAAGATGGTCGCCTGTCAGTAATGCAAGATCCAAAATGCATGTTTATGTATGCAACCTGGACACTATACTGGGATGCACAATAATGTGTACTGTGAGTGCATAATAGTCTGTTGGTAAGTGTGCTGAACTGTCAAGCCACAAAGTCAGTTGTTCAAATTCTCACCAGGGCAGAAAGTAAATTTGAGTTTCTGCTCCAAATGCACCCTGAGCAAACTCAGCAATAAAAGGAGTACACTGACTGTACACATCATTGGGAAGATTAAGCAGCAATGGAGAGAACTCGCCACTCACCCACATATGCTATGGCTAAGAAAGTGAGGTCACTAGCACTTCAGGGACTGCCCCCTGTTCTTCAATAATACATACATAGATTGTGTAGAGGATATATGTACCTATTGTGTGGGGTGGATACATATACCTTTGTGATGGATACGGATTGTTCAGCATCCTGCTTAATGGAGTAGGAATACCACTAAGATGATTACATATACTGCTGAAAGAAGCCTGAAAGAAGGACAGAAGCCTCACACAGATGCTTCATGGCCTCACAAGACCAACTAGAAAAAAGGAGAACTAGGTAGGTGACTCCTCAATACCAATAAAGGCTTGAGAAGGGATTCATGATCCAGTGATTATTATCCTGGTTGTGCTTTTTCTCAGTCTGGACACCATGTGGGCCTAGATAGATGTGTTTGCATATGTGATGCTGCATATGAAGAGGGACCACAACGCGGGATTTATTGACTGAGATACAGGACTTTGAATGTGGCGACCCATCAAGATATCGAAACTGCGTTTTCACTAGCATTCGCAAGAGGATGCCTCCTATCAATCTTGCACAACTGTTCATGAAATGGAACACTGCAAGTATAACATTGAAAGCTTTACAACTTCCAACAAATGAGTCTGCTATGGGTTTTCTTAACTTAAATAAGTTTGACCAAAAATCACATCTTTCAGGTACAGCAAGTTCTAAATTCTACATAAAATGCCATAATACTCCCATTATACAACATTATAAATCATTATTTTCAGATTTATTTGCTGATCATAGTGGTATGAATAACTCAAAATCTGCCATGTGGTCCCTTTTCGGCATCATGTATTAGTCTATAAGTTTGATTATGTTGTTTTAATGTGGGTTTTCATGCATTACATCTTAAAATTTCAATGACTGGTCTCAAAATGACAAATAGTAAATAAGAAAATCTTCACACAGCATCTGGATTCTGTGATAATTTGTCTAAGAGACGGCAAATCAGGACAACAATATTGAAACTGGGTTTCGTTGGCATTCGCTAGAGGATGCCTCCTTCTATCAATCTAGCACAATTGTTCATAATAAGGCACATAATTACGAAGGTGAACCACTTTAGAGACACTTCCTTTAAGTCTGGGTGAACCAGGACACAAGTAAAAACGACGTGAAGCATCTCTCTTTGAAGGTGTGATTGATATTCAAGTAATGACTGGACCCAGGGCATCGAGGAAAGGGCAATCTAGTGTTAAACTTTAGACGGTACTATACCATGTTCTGTCGTAATTTAGCAATGTAACGTTGTGTTAATGTAATGTCGGATTCTTCACTCAACTTATGGAAAATTGTGTTCAAGTTTCTCATGAACAGAGGCGATTCAGAAATTGTTTTTCTTTCCTCCGATTGTCCGAATCCGAAGCCCCAACTGGTTGGATCCGAGTCAGCAGAGAAACACACTCCAACATTAAGTAACACTCTAAGTTATATAACTGTCATAACCAGAAATCGTAGATTCATGACAGGATCACTGAATTGGTTCTATTTATATTTCCGTAAGAAATAAGGCCAACTCTTTATATTAGTCAAACTATGCTCCTACGACAAAATCTCGTCACCTTTCTGCATCGTAGTCAGATATCATCAATTTCAAGCGCAAACGCTTCTTGGATCCAAATTCTCAGTTACCAAAACACAGGTTTTGAGTGACACATTACATATTTGGAATTAAGAAACTTTAAATCCTTGAACCCCTACGATCGAAACACAGCTCATTAAGTTCATTACTCACTTCCGGGCGTCAGCAAAGAGATATGTTTTCTCAGAGGCAACATCTACCCAGAATAGGTCAGTTCGGATGTAAGTTGGGATCCATTTGTGGTTTTTCCTCGATTTTTAAAAAGTTAGTGTAAATTTACAGCTACTAGCGTAATTTTGGTTCCAGATGATTACATATCACTTACCTAGGGTAAAAATGTAAATGTGATTGTACAATGATTAATATAGCGACCATATGGCCTCGACCCTGCTCGTTTTACAATGAATTGATCGGGTGAGATCCTGATCACTTCACTCATAAATGAGCGGGGTCGAAGCCATACGGTCGCTATATAAAACGTTGTACATTTACATTTTACCACAGCTGCCCGTTTGAACGGGCGCCACGTCGGTCGAATTCGATGTCAGTTTTCTAAATATCGCAATATCGGTATCGGTTTTCCTTTTTTAGATGTCATCTTGATGCTTAATATAATCTTGATGTACCATAATGGCCCCATATGGGTATGCTGGAAAGGTGAATCTTCAAAGCATTTAAGTATCTGCTTATTTTGTATTGATAGCACTACATTTTATAAAATTGATTTAATAATCAACCTTTCCCTATCTAATGGTTACTATCCTCTGGCTTTCAAATATTCTCTTGTCATTCTCCTTCTTACAGTTTATTACAGTTTTAGAGAGAGCCATGGATGGCGTCGAAGAGAACGGCGGAGGAATCTTAGTGCAGGGTCTAGCAATAAACAACCTGAGGTTTGCCGATGATATAGATGTAATTGAAGAGAGTAGCAGAAGGCTAGAAAGAACATTAACGAGATTGGTGTTAGATAGTAAGCCATACGGCTTGGTTGTAAACACGGCAAAGACAAAAACGATGGTATTTGGCAGCGATACAATCGACCGGCAGATAACAATAGATGGCGAGGAAATCGAAAATGTCAAAGAGTTCGTATATCTGGGAAGTACATTCACGCACGACCTGAGCTGCAAGAGAGAAGTAACTTTAAGATTTGCCAAGGCCAAAGCGGCTCTCGCTACCTTAAACAAGATCTGGAAAAGCAAAGAGATAATGTTGAAGACCAAGTTGGCGGTGCTAGATACTTGCGTGTTAAGTGGGGCCATGTATGCATGCGAGACGTGGGTAATAACCAAAGAAATTGAAAGAAGAGTAATGGCATTTGAAAGAACATGTTATCGGAAAGTACTGAGAATCGGCTGGCGAAGAAAGATGACGAACGAAGAGCTATACAAGCAAATTGGCCCAAGAACAACTTTACTCCAAAAACTAATCCGCAGAAAATTGCAATTATTTGGGCATATATGTAGAATGGATGACTCCAGAATACTCAAGACGATAGTGTTTGGCAGGATGGGAGGGAAGAACAGAAGAGGACACCCTAACAGAGAGTGGGTAGACGACATCATCTCTTGGTGCAGTAATAATTCCTTACAACAACTAAGCCACCTGGCACAGGATAGAGACAATTGGACGGAGATGGTGAAGCGCGCATCAAGCACCTACGGGCGCTGAACCCATGGTGACTGATGATGATGATGATGATGATGATTCTCCTTCTTAATAAACAATTCTTGACAAAGAAAACTCTAATTACCGTGCAATCTCCAATCTTTCTTTATTACCCCAGTTAACTGCACACATTGTCCATCAACCGACCTTTCTTCTAATTCGCTTCTCAATCCTACCAATCTGGGTTCACTAATCAGTACTCCACTGAAACTCTGCTTGTCGGCGAGTAACTGTTGTCGCTGTATACAATAAACTAGTCTCTGCCCATTTGTCATCAGCAAATCCCTCGTCTCTGTCTTCTCGATATTTCTGCTGCTTCGACACCATCTAACACGACTTACTGCTTCGGCGAGATGAAATCGGGACACGTCAATGCTTAGCATTTATAGGAACACCTGGAAGGCGTGTTCCAGTTGCTGACACAACGGATTCAGTGGAAAATTATTATATGTTGACTTTTATGTTTCTCAGAGCAAGAGAGAGAGAGAGAAATTTATTGACAACCAAAAAATAATTAACAAATACAATTATAGTCAGTCACATACAGTGGTGCCAATGGGCTGACCTAAAAGGAACAAACAGTTCCGCTACGAAGGTCGCCTATTTACATCATGGATTACAAATAGGTGACAGTATAATACTAAGTAAAACAATTAATAATCTAAAATATAAAGTAATTTTTATAATCAATGTCATTGCATAAACCTAAACAAGAAAAAACACTTAACTAAGCACCAAAAATACTTAACTAAGTGCATTGAGTATATGAGATTTTAAACTTGTTTTAAACTGGTATAATGTTGGCAAGCTAGTAAGAACAGTTGGCAGAGAATTCCAGAATGACGGTCCACAAATTATAATACTAAACTGTCTATTAGTAGTGTGAACAGAATGTTTATGATACATATGAGATGATCGTGTATAGTGACCATGCACATCTGAATTCATACAAAAGTATTGGTAGAAGTCCACAGGTAATAGATTATTTTTTAGTTTAAACATAAATAAACCTATTTGCAATTTATTAATACAATCAAAAGGTAATATTCCTTGACTATGAAAGGACAATCGAGTGCTGGTTCTGAAGGGTAGATTAAATATAATTCTGATGATGCAAGAGCAAAGAAAGACTTCTGGAATATTACAGTTACTAATGCCAGTCTTCCTTAACCACGTGCATTGTTTTGAAGAATACCTAAAAATAAGTGCATATATGTGGAAAAAATTGCAAAATTTTATGCCACGGTAAAGGGGTTGATTAATGCCATGTGCAGTTTAGAAAGATGATTATATAGTAACTGGTTTTCATTTTAGAAGTGCTGGAAACGTGTCTCACGTTGCATCCTTGCTAAAGGTTTACTGTTATGCTTCAGTGCTGCCTCAGTTATGATACTTTTTGTTGAGGTAAATGCCAGTGTTGTAACTGTTATACTAAATTTCTAAAGTGCTAGTGATAACAGTTTTCAGTGGATTACTAAACGAATTTTGCATTGCATCATATCTAAAGTTTTCCTAATCTGCTTCGATGTTGCCTCCATCATAATTCTTTTTGAAGAAGTAAATCGCCAGTGTTGTAACTGTTATTCTAAATTTCTAAAGTCCTAGTGATAACAGTTTTCACTGGATTACTAAATGGTTTATTCTGAGTACACACAGAACACTTGTTATCAGTCTTAATTTTAGTTCATGTTTGTGACAGCAATAACTGACACTGATGTAAGAGGACTGAAAAACTGCTACAAATTCTCCAGGATTTTTCAAGATGGGACAGAAGGCTAACCTGGTGTCTGTGGATTCAGTGGAATAATAATTTTAATATCTTTTTTACAGGGTGGAATGTCGTTGCTGGAAGACCCTCAGCCAGGACTGATGTGAGCATTTCTTCAAATCATAAATTTTTGATCAGAAGTGAATATGTGATGTATTTTTAAATATCACCATGCAGAAGACTGTTACTCAGACGTGCTGCTTAACCCTTGAGCCTACCATCTGAGAAAGGTACTATGATCACAATTTTTCTAATATTGCTTCAGATGCAAAAGCACTTTTAATTCCCAGGTGAAGTTGGTACCTCTTCTCCCTGGTGACACAAGCAACTGATCCAAAATCATTACACTGTAACCATCTTGGGCCAGGTTTGAACCCACACACTTCTTGTTAGAAGGTGAACGCTCGAACCATCGTCTATCATGATGTACAAGCCATCAATAAATGGTTGCTTCTAAGCAAAACTGCGTGCCAAATCAGTCTTCTCGTGATAATAGTGTGATGAGGATGTTGGATCTTTGATGCCCACCTAGGCGGACTTCTGATTTCTCTGACTTATCAAATATTGACTGAACTTCTCACTCGCTAAGTGATGATCGATTGATGTCTTGTTCACTAAGATAGAAATCATTAGATTAGGTAACATTACTTCAAACTAACAATGATTATGCTGTAGAAATCGAGATCTGTCAGTTGATGTTGAGTTATGCAAGCTTTGCTATAATGCCAAGAGTTTGAAAAATAAGTGCACTTTTTCTTCCAGATTGACGGAGAAAATAAATTACCTGATCCAACTCTCATTGCTGTTTTTCGTCTGCCTTTGCACACTATGCAACAAAAGACATACTGTGAGTTACTAAAGTACTTACAACATGCACAAGATCAGGGTAATTAAATCTGAATATAAGGCATGGATACATGTTTGCTAGGGGGCCTTGATGCAGTGATCAAAATGCCAGATTAAAATAGTGAATCTTGACAAGTAATTAAACAATGAAAACAAGTTGTCATGTCAAGCCATTTCTGGTTCGACGATTCCAAATACGAGCAGCAACTGTAAGCTTGTGATCCTGCATTTGTTCTGAACCTCTAGCAACAGTCCAGTACCAGCAACAGTCTAGGATGACAATATGGTGTTAGTAACATATAAACACTATATAAACATCAAGATGCATACGTATGATTGTTGTGTCCCATCCACTGTTGATCTTGGATGGGATTGTTCTGTACTTGTACATATGTGCAGCCAGGCATTTATACAGCACCTGTGTAGGCATACGAGAAAGATCTTTTTCCAAACATTCACTGTTCATCATTATTTTAAACGCAGATTCTGATAAAACACAGCTGGGGAGTAGATCCCTAATTTAGTCAAGCCTCAATAAAAATAATATAAATTTAGTTTCATGCAAATGTTACAAGTATTTGTTTGTTTTCTGGTTGTAGTAATTCTTTTTTTACCAGTTCAATTGCCAGGCAGCCACACTGTTGTCTGTTATACTAGCCTACTTGTCAGGGTATGTATGACAAAACTATTCTTTTAACTTCAGGGTTTTTTGCAACAGAGCAAGCATAATTTTAACAGAACTGGAAAATTTGTCTCCTCATTTTCTGTTTCAGTTACAGATATTTTATCACCAGACATTCAAAAAAGTACATTACACAGAAAAGTTAAGTTGCTGTCATTAGGTGTCTAAGGGTAAACCCAGAAGGAACAGTTTATGCATGTATGCCAGAACATTTATGGCTGTATGTATGCCGAGTAAATAGTAGATGCTGTGTAAATATGTATGTGTTTGCCATATTTACATTTATATAGTGCTTTTTCAAGAACAAACAGAAGAACTGCTGGAACTTAATCCGATTGACAAGCAAAACAACTACGAACCAGTTCCTAAAGAACATCTTCTTGATACCATCTAACTTTGCATTGTCTGTAGCAAAGTTGCTGATTGTCCAATTGTGATCACTTAATTTGCCTGGTAATATCACTGCTGGATCATGTGCACACACACCTGAGTTATTATATAGATATAGATGCTGATCACAAAATGAAGTTTTGGCTCATGTTTTTGTGTTCCGACAGATGGACTGGGAGACACTTCTATCCTGTTGTGTTAGTTGAACTGCTGTTAGACGTTATTTCAACAACAGATGTGGCCACAGCAGGCCAGTGGACCTCCAATTTGTAAGCATGTATCATGCTAATGTATGAATTCGCTTTTTGTAGCTGGAAGATGGCAAGTCTTTAATTGTTTGTGAGCAAGAATAGAGAAATAAAATTGGTGCAGATGGTGGTGAATTCACTATTAATCATTCAGGTTAGAAATGATCCTACAGAAATAATTGAGGCATGTTCTGACATGTTAGTGAGATGAGTTGGTATTATGCTTGATATTTCAGGTTTTGTTACCAATGCATAAATTCGATTCTTGGGACAGAAACTTGGGAGCTTCATGTAATGCTGATCTATGGCTTCATCCAAGTGTTTGAGACTATTCAGAAATTTGCTTCTGAAAGCAGTGCCATTATTATTTTATTGAGGTTCTAAAAGTTGCTATATAAATCACCAGATAGATAGATTGTTATTTTTAAAATTATTATTTTGATACCCAAAATGCATTTTGCAAAAATGAGGCTCAAAATTATGGTATGGAGTCTACATGACTGTCCACATAGGTCTCTGAAGACACTTTGGAAAGCACTTTATTGAAACATAGAATGGCTGTAAAATGCTATGAAAGAAACTGTGAAGTCTCTCCTTTATCTCACACTGTATTATTATTACTATTATTTTTTTATTAAATAATAATGGTATTCTGAATTTAAATCTGAACTTAAAGGCATATCTGAATTTGTTTTCAGTTTTGGTGCACTCCAGGCTGCCTCAGTTGCACAGGAATCCAGTATGATTGTATTGATGGGCATTATTCTTAAGTATGTAACACATTGTCATTATTTAGGTTATTTATGCAGCTGTATTATTAATTATTATTAAACAGACATTTACAGATCAGTAGGAATGCAGGAAAATCTAGGCAGGTTTGTTAAAAATGTAAGTTTTAAGCTTTTTTAATACTTGTTGTTGAAAGAGTGTAAAGGTATAGTTTGCACAGTACAGGCATTCTCAGAAGTGTGGTCTCATGGGCAAAGAATCTTCTTGGCCAAAATGCATTAATAACTAAGGTAATCCAAAGGCAGGATGCCTATTTTAACCTAACTTACAAATTTAGTACATCCTAGTCTTCTCTCCCTCTGAAACTTCTTGTTACTTTCTTCGTCAGTTTTATAATTTAAGCCAACAAGAATGGCCTTCGAGAGGTATTTAAGAGATCCCATATACATACTTGCCTGCATATATACAAATGTATGTATGTGTAAACGTATATCTAAAGTGAGTTTTGTATTGAACAGGCATCTATTAAAGGAGTTTTCTTAAAGTGTTGCAATATAAGTGTCCAATTACAAAAAGTAATTGTTAAATTTTTGTTCACTTTTCAGATCTGAGGATCTTTCAGTCAAAATGTAAGTCAAGAAATTTGTTCAATTAAATATCATCAATCTCTTGTAAATGTTGTTTCAAACATATTTGTTTTTGCTTATTTCAATTTGTCAATTTGGAAACCTTGTAAGGTAATTGTTCATTTAATAGGCTATATACCTTTTCAACAGCAGGCTAAGCAGAGTGGCCTGAAGAATATTTTGGCTGAAGTACACAAACAACTGAGCAATCTCTATGTTACATTTTTAACTGATCACTTGAGCCTGAATTTCAGAAAGTTTTAAATGTGGCTAAATTCAGTTTAATTATATTCAGGTCCTCAGAAATTAACGAAGTAAAAAGTGACCTGTTGCAATTTTTTGTTCTGACAGTTTCGTGAGGCTTGGATCTCTCTGTCTGCTTATGCACAGTTCGTACTGCAGAATTGTGCGAGCGAAGCTCTGCGCGCAAAACCGAAACTTCACTGCCCGTTTTGCAGCTTTTCGTACAAACTTGCAAATTCCTCAGTTTGGTATGTACACAGAAGTTTGGACCTATGATGTCCATCAGTTGTCAATTTGATTTACTGTATATAGCCCCTTGACAAGATGAAGAGGCAATGATTGGAACCACATGAGGAAAGACCTATGGAGAGAAGCAATCCTTGTTGAGAAAAATATATCTTGAACGAGAGATACTCTGAACAAGGGAAGGAAGGACCTACAGGCAGTCCCAAGTTAAATGCAAACAAAACTTTTTTCAGTGGTGATATCTGACAGAGTTTTAAGTCCAGAACACACAATGCTTAGCTCAGTTAATTTTCAGTTGATTGGTTGCTTAGTACATGATTAGCTCTATTTGTTGTTGCTGGATTCATTGCTGGTGCTACAAAGTGAAATCAGTAATTACACTAAAGAGAATTAAACTGACTTGATGCAGCACTCGTGAATAAGCTGGTGCCCTATACTTAGCTTTTAAGTAGCGCTTTAAAAATCTTGAGATTATGATTACTATTGCAGCTTATAGACACAGTATTTCATTCTGTCAAGCAGGATTCTTGGATTTTATAACCAATGGTCATACCAAGTTTTTCATTCAGAAACCATAGGTAAAATTTAGGATGCATTAAATTTGTTCAGGCTGTTTGCTTTTTCCTGTTTTGAAATTCTGATGGTTTTGTAGGAGCACAAGCAGGAAGGACTGGACAAGGGGCAGGAACGGGAGGTGCTGCGTCTGGGTTTGTAACAGGAGCCCCAGGTTCTGGACCAAGTGGACGTGCTGCATCAGTTTTTGTTGCAGGAGCCTCAGCCTCTACAAGAGGAACTGGTTCTGGACCGCTTGGACCCAGCGTACAGGGAATCCAGAATGTTGCACCTCCCAGGCAAAGAAGCCGATCTCAGTAGGCATGGTAAAGTAATTTTATTACTGACTGGAAGATCGTTATGTTGCTGTTCTTTCTGCTTACTTCAGTTCACAAGGACTTAAAGGAGTAAAACCTGAAGATACTGAAAGAAGCCGAATCCCTAGGGACAATTTAAATAATCCGCATTATGAACCTCTCGATGTTCTCTCTGTGCAAAGGTCAGACGCTGGACCAACCTATGAACCGTTGACAACAACGACTAATGTTGATTCTGTTGAACAAAATCTTTCCAACAACGCAATTTACGAGAACTCTGAATCCATGTTAAGAGCAAAAGAACACATGTCAGCCGATTATCCAAGTCTTCAGTACAGAGAACCTCAACCAACAGATGAATATGAGACCATCAAACACATCATAAAATAGATTTTGTAGAATGTATTGCCATTGTTGGATAGAGTACTCGCTCAGCCGATGGACATATGGCGTGTTAACAAATGCATTACTTACTTACTTACTTAGTACTGCATTCTCTGAGCGGCTTTTTGCACTGCCCTCGATAATTTTAACTACAGATATTAGAATCTCACAATGTATATAAGTTATGTTGTAATTTTGATTAACGAGTTTTGGATTTTATGAATATGTTATGGTTATCAGATGCTTTATGCTGTAAAGTGTACAGGGAATAAAAGTTTTGAAACTGATAATAATAATATTATTAATAATGATAATGACAATAATAATGATTTTAGTAATAATAGTAATAATAATAGCAGGATTTGAGCCCCAGATATCTGAAGGGATGTACATGGGGCACAGTCATTGCATCGCATGTAAAGCTAAAGTTCTTTCTGTTGACCTTGGCTTCAGGTTCCTCACAACAACATATTGTATGCATTTTCTGGTTTTTTTATTGATTTAAGTCATTTCTAATTAGTGGTGTTACTGTCGACTACTGTTTGCCACAGTTGCTTCAGTGTCTTTGATATTCTGATGGAAACTGTGCGTAATTTGTCCTGAAAAGTCTTGTATACTCAGGTTTTAGATTGCTATTGCTGATGTTGTGTTGTATCAATAACCTGCCTTATTGATAAATATTTTACTTGAAATGGACTCACCCGTGTCTTCCAAAACAGGGTTTTTATGTGATTCATTGAACTGAAGGCTTACATTCACAGAGTTCTGTGTTCTTTCAATGTTTTCTTTTGTATTTTTGACAAATTCTTGAGACCTGACTAATTTTTTGTTCACTACCTTTTGTAATTGTAATTGTAATCTGACATTTATAAAGCGCCACTTCAAGAATAGACTCATCAGAAGCGGTCCCGACCCGAACCAGTGAGACCACTGGCAAATAATACAGACTTCAGGCGCTTGCGAAACTGCGGAAGAGACAAACTGAGGAATACTAGCCGGAGCTCTCGGGAAAGGCGATTCCAGCTATTGGGTCCAACATAGGCAAAGCTTCTAGACTGCGCTGTAGCAGTGCGCATACGAGGGGCAGTCAGAAGTCCAAGGGAGGCCGACCGGAGAGTGCTATGGCCTGGAACCAAGGAGACCGAAATGCAGAAGTCCCTAAGATATGATGGAGCAGAGCCAACGAGACAATTACGCATAAGCGTTAGGATCTTGAACTGGATACGCTGCTGAATGGGAAGCCAGTGTAGAGTGTCCCGTATAAAGGAAGTTATATGGCCATACCTGGGGACGAGAACCCGTGCCAGGTCGGCAGTGTACAGAATGTAGAGGAGAGGGGGCAGAACAGAACCCTGAGGAAGGCCAAAAGGTATAAGGGACCAGGCGGAACGTGTAGGCCCAAAGATAACAGAATGAGAGCGGTCTGAGAGGAATGACTGAAACCAAAGAAGGGCCGTATCAGTAATGCCAAAAGATTTTTCTAGACGCTCCAAAAGGATAGAGTGATCCACAGTGTCAAAAGCAGCACTAACATCATAGAGGGCAAGAAGAGTAACATGTCCACGGTCAAAAGCTCCAAAGACGTCAGCCAGGAGACGTGTAATAAGTGATTCAGTAGAGTGGAACTTCCTAAATCCGGATTGAAGAGGAGGCATGAGGGAGTTAGAGTCAAGGTAGTCGACCAGTTGGACGGACACACATCTTTCAAGAAGCTTAGAGAGGAAGGAAAGGTTAGAGATAGATCGGTAGTTAGAGATATCATTGGGGTCAAGTCCCTGGCGCTTGAGAGAGGGAAAGACTACAGTACATTTGTGAGAAGCCGGGAGTGAACCCTGACCCAGGGAGGTATTACATAGCAAGTGTAAGAACGGAATTAAGTCATCTATAAAATCCTTGATTAAAAATGGTGGTAATAAGTCCAGTTCACAGTACTTAGCAGATGACTCCAGCAGGAGCCGACGAAGGACGTCCAAAGGCAGAGGCTTCCAGCATGAAAGCCTAGTTGACGTAGGAGGAAAGGAAGGAGCAGGAGAACCATCAGTGGATTGGCGGATCGAGTCGATCTTCCCGCTCATGTAGTCGAGGTAGTCGTTCGCTGTGAACGGAGGCTGGGCCGGAGAGTTAGAAGCGGTAGAACGGCCGAGGACACCGGAGAGCGAAGACCAGAGCCGACGCGGATTGCTCCTCTCCCGCTCAATCAATGACTCCCAGTATGCCATTTCTTTGGCTCGAAACTCCCGGTGCATTCAGCGAAGATGGTGGATCCAGTCGAGACGATCGGCAGGATCACGTGTTCGTCGATACCTTCGCTCGTGCCGCCTGACATCACGACGTAAAGTACGGCAGGATCGGTCAAACCAAGGTGCTAACGGTCTCCGACGGGCCCGCTGCGGACGAAGCGGAAGGAGGTCATCGATGAGGAGGCGAACTGAAGAGTCAAAGAGAGCAAAGAGCTCTTCAGACGAGCGACCAGCGAGGGAGGAGAGGTCTCCGCAGAGAGGACTATTGTTCAGACCAGCACGGAATGCCTCACGGTCCAAGTTGTTCCAACCACGTACAAGCCGAAGCGCGTATGTTGGCTGGGTACATAGAAAAGGAACCTTGTATAGAAGAAGTCCATGATCTGAGAGAGCTGGAGGTTCTACTATAACATCTGAGATGTTACAGTCATCACGGGTGATAATGACATCAAGCCAGCCTCCCAGCACATGAATAGATTCAGCGACATGCTGAATGAAGCCAAATTGGAAAAGCAGATTGGAAGATCTCGGTTCTCGAGGTGAATGTTCAGGTCCCCGGTTATGATTAGCTGGCAGTTGAAGGTGGCGAAGACTTCCAGAAGCGAGGAGAACTCGGTGTAGAAGGTCGACGTAACAGGAGAGGAGCCTGGCCGGTAGAGGGCAAGAACGGTGACTGGACCACGAGTCGTGGCGCAGGAGAGGCATAATGCTTCGAACGTGGAAACAGGGAGAGGAAGAGGGATCTTTTTGACCCGAAAATGTTCTCGATGGTAGACTACAATGCCACCATGATTTTGCGCAAGAGGATGCGAATCACGTGAGGGATCAACCGGGCGAGGAGCGTCGAGGAATAGGTAGTCCGGAGGAGCAGCGCGTCGAACCGGAACATCAGAGGAAGAGGAGTGCCAAGACTCCGTGACGACGAGTATATCCAGATTATGCTGAGAGATAGAGTTAGCGATCTCCATAAACTTATTTCCGAGTGACCGCGCGTTCAGTGTCCCAAGTCTAAGTCCATCATTGCCACCCAGGTCTGAGGGCAGCCGAGAGGTAGGCGACAGAGCAGAGTCCAGAGGTGTAGGCTGAGATTGGCAGGAGGGAGACGATAATCCAGGCCGTGAAGATGCCGGTCGCCATAGATGAAGCTTGAATAGAGTCTTACGAATGGTGAGAGCGGGTTGATTGTAGGTACGTAGCTCAGCGGAAGTGTACACACGAGTCGGAGGAGTGGGGGAAGGAGCGGCCATCATCGTCAACTTAATTCAAACAAATTAAGATAACTTACGCTCGTTAACCCAAGAACAAACAAGCCGTAGTAATCCACAAGTTAGATAGCGTAGGTATAATCCAACAAAAAACGCAAAAAACGCCCGAAGTTGACGAAAATCCGATGAAAATTCAAATCCAAACGGGTCGGCAACAATACGCCGAAGCGCAAACATGACGTCATTCATTTTGATGAGCTCTCATGCAAAATGGTATGTTTTCACCTGCAGATGGCGAATTATCAATCACCGTGAATCCGAAAAGTCATATTAAATGTAAATGGCCGCAAATTTTTCAGCGCCACACCAAAACTGTGAAATGTGAGGATGTTGCATTGTGCTAACGCACTAATCCAAGTAGCCAAGACTGTAAACTTCCCTATGTCACTGCAGAACTTGAAGATTGCTGTCTAGAGAGGAGGTCGTGGCAACAGAAAGAAGTTAAATGCAAAATCAGTATTTTATGTTGTATGATCTTCAAGTTAGGGCAGAATGTAGTCGGCATAAAAATTTAGTGTTTTAATGATGCCTTGGTGTTATTAAGAAAGTTTAGTTGCTAAAAAAATACCATTGAATACCATTGAACAGACTTAATGTTAAGCATTAGTTGGTAATATGTAGTGATGTGTGTTTCTTTATGAAGTGTATGTGAACGTAGTATTAAGCTGATTAGTCAGCAAAGTTAAAATTAATGAAGACGCTGATTTGGCCAGTAATGATGTACGGATGTGAGAGCTGGACAATCAAAAAGAGGGATGAGGATAGAATTAGGGCATTTGAAATGAAGTGCATACGGAAAATACTTAGAATATCATGGACAGAAAAAAGAACAAATGAGTGGGTGCTAGAGACGGCTGGTGTAGAAAGGAGTCTACTTGAATCAATCAAAAGAAGAAAGATGTCATACTTCGGACACATAGTGAGGAAACAGGGTGATTGCTTGGAGAAGGAGATCATGCAAGGAACAGTTCCGGGAGCAAGAGCAAGAGGAAGACCAAGGAAGAGGTGGATGGACAACATCGGCGAATGGTCCGGTATAGCCACAGAGAAGTTGCTGAGAGGAGCCGAGGATAGGAGTGGATATTAAGCTGATTAGTCAGCAAATCGAAAGCACACATTTGTATAGGATATTTCCACGATGCAGCATTGATAAGTTATTCAGTTGTTGACTTGTTTGTGACTTGCTGCTGGGTTATTGATTCGTTTGAGCACACACTGATCACATGCTTGTGGTTAAATCATATGCAGAGGTGTTGGTGTGACATCTGCTGGCATGTGTTTTATTACGTGAGCAATTGCACAGGAAACTATATGCTTGCCATACATTGTGATGAGTCAGGTGCCAGTCTGGATCAGTCTGAACTGGTCTGCTGTTGTTGAAGGAAAGAGCCTATAAACTGCAATCACAAAAATCGACGCAGTGGTCCATCCGTTCGTTTTCCATCATCACGAAGAAGGTCAGGTGGCTTCTTAGAGCTAGCCATGTTTGTTGTTTTTATTTCTGCAGTTATTAAGCGCGATTGTGTAATGACTAAACATCAATCGATGGCCCTGCCCAATTCTGAGTGAAAGACTCGCTTAAGGTCCCTACTACACAGTAACAGTACACAGTAGCCGTCTCAAAAGAGGGGGCTCGAACCCATATTCTTCGCGTTACAAGCCAAGCGCTTTATCCGATCGGCTACTCTGCTCCACATGTTGTGCGTGTAGTCTGTGTGTGTGTGTGTGTGTGTGTGTGTGTGTGTGCGCGCGATTGTATGTGCGTTTGTGTGCGTGTGTGTGTGTGTGGGCAGACGAATCGACTGTTTCTTTGGTTCTAACTGTTGCACCATCGATCAGTGCGCCTGTATCAGAATGCACGAGTCGTAGGCCTACACCGTGCTACACGTGTCGCATGGGTCGACAGATATAATAAGGCTTACCAGGGCCGGTTTAACCACCAGGCGGCCGCCTAGGGCGGCACATTTCTGGGTGCGGCAGAAAAGCTACATAAAGAAATATTTTTTAAGCTTTGCCGCCGTGTTGCTATAGGAGTTACAAAGTGTTCAAATGAAATGAGCACCATCTCATTCTTTAATATTTACATTTTAAATTCCCATTAAAGGTGTTAGCATAGGCTGCATAGATAATGCAGTTTCCAGACTATTACTTTAATTATGCTAACTTTTAAATTTAAAAATTATTAAGTGCCATTTTTTTGTTTTATTTAGAAGTAATAATGATTCTTAGATGATTGTAATGAACGACGATACTAAATTAAAGATGCAGCACTCGGTTGCATTCCTCTGTGAAGGTTATATTAACTTAGTTAATTTAATATTAATTAGTTATCGCACCGGCGATAAGTACGACAGGTTCGCCTAGGGCGCCAAATACTCTGGCGCGGGCCCTGAGGATACAGAAAACTAATTTATTCGTTGTTTTTTGCAGGAATAGATAACTAGCAAGTGACACTTAGCTGATTGGCCAGTGTGAATTAACCTGTTATGATGGCAAACGATGATATAATCCACATCGGATATTTTTTCGCGCGTTAGTTTGGAGTTGAAGGCCTTACGAGGTGGGAGTTGATCCTCATCGAATCGATGGTAATCATCTATGTATTCGTATGGATAAATTCCTTTGCGCTGTAAAAGCTCGAGCTTTGACGCGTCGTCCATGGAGCTGTTGGTAATCCATAAGTCTGCTGGCAATAGATTTCCCGCCAACTTGTCCAGCGAGCTGTTTAGAAACTGAAGGCTGTCGATAAACTGCAACTATCCGAGGCCAAACGTCATGTATTTTTCCATGTTGTTCGGGATGCAGCTGATTTTTTGGTCCTCAACCGCTTCACAACTGCCCAGTGCCTGCATGATGAGGTGGCTATCATAGCCTCGCAAATTGTGAAGAACAACAGGCACTTTGCACTTTTCTGGGTATATACGCAGTTTGAGGTTACAGGCGTTATGAGCTGCCCCACGATACTTAACGGTGATGTGGCAATGATCGCGAACTTTATCGTCATAGTCCATCGTTTCATCACAAATGTAACACGTAGTCGCCGTTATGAAAGCTTGACAATCGGCCGCTGTCATCGTCATATCTGCCTTTTCGGTCAGATTCTGCTTGATAGAATGAAGTTCGTCTTGTTAACATTGCAAGAACTCTGCTACGGCGTTCTCACCTCGATAAAGTACAGGTGGATTTATGTGGCCGTCGCAGCGAACTACCACATAACAGAAACTACACGGTTCTTGCTTGGCGATGAGCCTGGTATTACTTTTTTCGGGATCCATGGTCGCACCTTCTACTGGTACATTCAACGCCTCGAAATAGGCGTAGATCATGTACGGAACTCTCATTTGTTTGTGCTGGTTTTGAAATTTCAGGATGTTTTTACCCTCTTCAGGCATTTCAATACGCTGAGGTTTCTTACTAATGCCCTGACAGTCTATGATGTGATTAGCCAAAAGAGCTTCGGTGGAAAAGACGTGAAGGCAGCGGCGGAATGGATACTTTTTGCATTTATGATCGCTGTTTTTGTACAGCATGCGAGCTAGGTCCTTGGTCCAGACATAATGCTGTTTTTCACCGTCGACCAGTAATAGAAGATCGACGTTGTGGACTCTAGTCTCGGTAGAAATGCGAATCGGATACAGTCCGCTTTTTTTCTCCAACCCAAACACGCTTATGGCTATGTTCGAGTTTTGACGTTCGAAACGATCGATATCCGTCATTTTGACTGGGAAGGTTATTTTTGTAAAATCCAGCTCGCCGAGATGGGCTCGATATTTAGTTGGGCGTTGATCTTTTTCTACAGGATACATTGCCTATAATACAGCCCACTCGAAACAGCGGTTATCAATATTCTGCACATTGACAACCGAACGTGGTGGAATATACTTCGGCGTGGGAAAATAGCTTCTAGCTCGAAATGGACGATACCTGGCAATGCCGAGGTCCAACGCCACAACTCGGTGAAGTCTCCATCCCGATTCCTCGAGGTGTTTGAGCATTTCAACTTTGGCTGCCTGAACACTGCCCCGGATGTCATTTGTATTGAGAACCGGTTCGGCCGCACTTCGAAAATAAGCCGTTTTGGTGATGGTATCGGGAGCCGCGTTCTCGTCATGTAATTGATCGGCGGTTAACGCCATCTTTTCCAGCTCGGCCGTTAATATTTGCGTGTGTTTGAGACCTCCTCGTCTGGTTAACTCTTCACGAAGCTGTGCCTCGATATTCGGCGCAATGGCACTCAAGAACGCCAGCGCATCTCATTCCATCTCATGGTTAGGAGCTACTTCCGCGCGGTAGTCTCTCAAAAGTTGATTTTCGAGTTCTTTGCGTAATACAAACCGCGGGAGTCCTTCCATGGTGTTACTTTTTCTTGTAATAACCAAATAGATTTTCAAAGTTCGTCAAAGATTTTTTCTTATAATAACCACCTAGCGTCTCTCTAAATAGAGTTGTTAAAAAATTTGTTAATGATTTTTTCTTATAATAAGATTTTCATCAATCTCTAAATAGAGTTTTCAAAATTCATCAAAGATTTTTTCTTATATACACATAAAACTATTTCTCTAAATGGTCGTTCAGAGGCTCGATGAGAATTTTTCTTATATCCACATAAAATTATTTCTCTAAATGATCGTTCAGAAGCTGTCGAGGAGACTTTATATTTAGATTAACTGCTGAAGCGGCACTAATAACGCCCTGTGAGTCACCTCGTGTCACGATTGCGCAATGATTGCGTGACTGGAAAAAACCGGCGGTGCGCGATAAGTCACAGGCGTTGGGACCGCCGATGATTCGTCATTTGTTTGATCGCGTGACTCGGCCGATAATAAAATGCTGACGCGGCGTTGATAGATGACTCATCTGATAATAAATGCTGACGCGGCATTGCGAGTAGATGTAAAATGGGGCGTTTGAACGCAGTTTGATGAACATAAATGACCCCGGCCAGTTTGAGCCAATGATATATACTCTAACCTCTTTGGCTTTGCTCATCTATATCATTGATTTTGCTTCTTGGCATTTTATAATCTTTGTTTGGGAAGTTGGAAACAAACGGAAGTGTATATCGATGTTTACGTTTTCCTTAATTTTACTACTGTAAACTAGAGAAAAAAAACGAATCTGTAACTTTTAAAATTTGATAGGTAATTGAATTTATAGTATTTAAAGTCTCATCTGATCCTTTTAGGCGCATATGATACATGAAGATGTTTGTTTCAGATAATACAAGGACATACCTATCCCGACACCCCCTCTTATCTCTCTGCTCCAACACCAAACACCACGCACGCAGTCTGTCTGCCTGACTTTTGGATCTTGACCTAGAACCGAACCCTTTTGCCTGTCGATTTTGTTTTGACTGAGCGCCTGTGAATAAGGTGGTACCCGTGACGTGGCTTTCGTTGGGCGCTGTAGAAATGTCGGAATTACGATTACGATGCCGATCTAGAATTTTAAACTGATTTTGCGGTACGAGTCGATGGCTACTGTCAAGCACCGATTCAGGTGATATTATACCTGATGATAGTTCTCGACATGAGTATTCGAACGCGCCTATCCCGTCTTCTGCAAACAATCCGACGATTTTCTACGATTTGTTGAAAGTACACGATTTCATGCACACACATCGACATCCGCCATTTGTAATCCAGGAGTGTATATCACATGCAGCGATGTATAGCATTTGTAGCCCAGAGTATTGATACCACCAGCGGTAACATCAGGGATTGTTTGCAGAAGACGGGAATAGGCGCGTTTGAATACTCATGTCGAGAACTATCATGAGGTCTAATATCATCCGAATCGGTGCTTGACAGCCACTGACTCGTACCGATTTTGCTTTGTGTGTATGAAACGAATTATGCTTTGGATAATTCCTGTTAGAGATGTCGGAATTTTAATAAAATGTGGCCGAGTAACTGCATCCATTTTGAGCGGGTACCCAGGTACCTGTCACTCCATCATTGAATTATTTTTGTCGCCCTCTATGTGCATATTTTGCTTGGGTACACTAATCAATATATTTTTTAGCAAAGGCAAAAGCATTTGTATAATTCCTAGATGCATTTATATGTGGTAAAATTTATTTGAATTCCAGTGTTGTACTTTTTAAAGATTTGCATTGCTTGTTTGGATTAATGCATTGTTTGATATTTTTGACGGTGTGATTGTACTGCAGGTAAATTAATGATCCCACCCAAAGGTACCAAAGATACTAAATATAGAAAGATACTTTATATAGCGCCACAGTTGAAAGAGATAAGATAATTTCAACTGTACAAAGCTGCCAAGTATATAACAATGGTGATTGGCTGCAGCTGGCTTGAAGTCCTGCATCAGACAGAGCTTTTCTATCAGGTGAACTTACCATAGCTGAAAATGCCCCAGACTGGGACCGGACCTATGTTCAATGGTATGACTAAGATAAATTATGCTAATTGTGTCCCCTGCATGCCACTAGCCTAGCCAGGTACTGTTTTGTCTGTGGTGACTCTAACATGAACTCAGCTGCTGTATGGGCAGAGTCAATAACAACTGCATGCTGGTATCCCAAGTGGTTGCATTAAAATTAAAAGTAATTTGTAGAAATGGCCGGCGTATTATATCCGCGGCCCAGGTATCTGCCTTTTGGTACTTGTTGACAGGTCTGATTGCTAGGGTGTCCATATTGTTGATAGCTTAGAGTTCAAAAGCAAGAGATTATCCAGTTTTTGGGACCTAACATTTTCAGAAGAGGACTCTTCTAAAACTGGTGGAGTCTTCTGATCATTGTGTTGGGCTCTTCTTTTTCCAAAAAAGAGTTTGAAATAAAGTCAGAAGAGAACTTAAGGAGAGAATCTTGCTAAAAATTGCTTGCATTACGTATAAACAACAGTTTGAAAAGCCATCATAAATGTTATCAGAAAATTTTATCATGAAGATTCTGGCAGCCAGTGGGGAATGACTACGGTGAATTTATATAATCAGCAAATGCTTGACAACACCAGAGTCGGATTTCTATGCTTGAACCAGCATTCTTATATTTTTAGGGTTTAAGCAAATAATGACTACAAACAACACTCCTACAATTTCTGACCAGAGGTAAGTGCAGCTTCTTTCTGCATGATTTCGTTATTATCATTGGTGCGATTTCTGGGAATTACACATTGAAAGAAGTCTTTGTAGTTTTATAATAAAGGTTACTGATCTATGGTACTTAACCTGAACCAATCTGGAGTTACTTTATTTTGGCTTCTTCGGTGCATTTTCTTTTTAGCTACTGTAGATTTGAATACATATGCACTTTGATACCGACAGTAAGTTAGTGAAGTAGACTTAGTCACTGTCACAGGAATTGTCACATTACTTATATTTTGGAGGCATACATTAAAAGCTATATGCCTAGAAATAATGTAAGGGAGTTCTAATTTTAGATATTTGATTCTTGCAACTGTATTTGCAGGCCTGTTGAAGCATTTTAAGAAATTTTTAAAATTTTCTAGGCGTGCTGAGTTGGAAAGACAAATACGTGAGCGAGTAGCACTGGAGAAAAAAGCATTTGAATATGTAAAGCACCTGTGTCTGACAGATTCCGTAACAGAAGAAGAACTTGTGGATATTGTAAGTTTTTTGGTTTTGCTTTATCACTTAAATTTGTAAAGAGTAATTGGTTTGTCTGGAAAGAATTTGTTTCTAGCACAGTTCTATTGAATCTAGGACCCTCGCTGATAAGACTATTGCTCATAGGACTTACACGCATAGGGTCTTTCACTCATAAGAATATTGCTCATAGGCAGCTTGCAATTACGAATTTGGAAACGTTTCCATTCAATTAAATGATCAATGCTTTGATGTACGTATATGTAATAAATATTTGCAGTTTCTTCTTTGACGTGCAGAATTCCAGTGTATTGAATTCTTAGTTGTAATTGCTTTCTAGTTATTGAAAATTCATTTGAAGTCAATTGTTTGTCCCGACTTTTATGTGCTTAATTGCAAAAATTGGTGCAGGTTCAAGCTTCTCTGAAACGGTTACCGTGTAGGGACCTTGAACAAGTCCTTCGCACACAATTGCTTAGCACCATGGACTGTTGCCTAGTGGTGGTTGATAAATGCAGAAATAATAATACATACATACAGTGTGGATCTGCTAATGCAAAGTTGTTGGGACAAGCCATTGAAACCACGTGTAAGTCTTGCTGCATCTAAAACAGGAGAATGCAGTAAAAACCTAAAATACTCCCTAACTAAACCCATACGCAGTAAAGTAGATCTGTCTACCACTTGGAAATATCAAAAATGTGTTACTTGTAGTTTATGATCTAATTTTAAAAAATGCAAAAACCCAGTATTCTGAAGCTTAATAACCTAACTAAATCAAAATTAGCAATAAATTTAAGTTTTACCTAAATATAATGTATATAGCAGGATATTTTAAAATTTGTGAGCACAGATGATATATCATCTAGCATATGATTTGATTGTGTCCACAGAGTTAATTTCCTAGAGCTGTGCTTAATTAAAGTTAAGTTTTGCAAAGGATGATGTTATTTCCTTCTGTTTCTTGCTCTTAGCTCTGTTTTTCTTTGCAGAATTGATCATTCCACTCAAGTGCAAAAATTTTGACACATTCCTAGGTCCTACTAATAAGAGCCGTCTTTGTAGTAGCATTCTGCAAATTGCAGCAGAAATTAGCTTTCTCTTGGGCAATACTTTCCCCACATCAGGCTTTACAAACGGTCCACACATTTTCTCTCCAGTCCACCTTTTGAGACTGCATTCTGCACAAATATTTGCAGCTTTGTTTCATTTGTTGAATTGATCAGCAATACTAAAATGTATAAAAATTTTGGCATAAATTTCACCAATGTCTGTAACCAATCTGTTGCAACTAGTGTTTCTTCAACAGTGTATGCATGTGCATTTTTTACAAAATAAGGCACACTAAAAAATCTAAACAAAAGTAGCTTGATTAAGCATGATATGACTTACCCCAATAGCAATGAAAATGAAATAAGCCTGATAGAGCATGCTCCTGTTTATTTAATAGCCCCACTTGCTAGATTTAGACATTTAATACAGTTCATCCTACCACTTGTTAACCAACACAGCATGTTAAGTTAACAGCTTTGGGGACATGACGCCACTTCGTGTTATGTGAAATCGCAAGTAAGCCAGAAGCACATAAATGCATCCACACCATACATACATACTACATGCATGATGCTTACATACATACGTAGACACGTACTTTGTTGCAGGTGAGATGCTTGATAGGAAGGTTACTTGGGTTAAGTGCCACGTGCAGCATTACAAGATGCTGCTGTAAATAGGAGTGTAGATGGGTGTTGGAGTGTCTGAAGGAGTGTCAGAGGTATGATGAGTGATGGGAGAACTATATAAAGGATGCATTTGTTGTGAAATTGAGAGTAACTGAGAAATTGTTAATTAGTTGCAACCGAACGTGAGAAGAAGCAACATTTTTATGGAACAACTTGTCATCTTCTTCACTTGATAGCCCCTTGACAATGAAATTCCAACAACTTACATCCATAAAAGAGTTTCTTTGACCATCTCCAAGCTGTGTTTGACAGTTCTGCAGAGGTTAAGGCAACTGTGATGTGTTAATTACAGGGTCAGCACATCACTAAAGAGGGCTATGCAGACGTCACTGAAGAAAGGTCGATTGAGAAAATATGTGGTTATCCACTCTGTTCAAACACACTAAAAGATGTAAGTTATCTGTTGTTTTATAGATCTGAAGATATTTCCTTTGGTTGTATCAATAATTTGTATTTGTCTCATGTTGATTGTTCAGTTTCTTTATATCATAAATTCTCAGCAATGAATGTGGAATTCTACTTCTGGTTAATCATAGTCCAGTTCATTACAAAAGTTGACCTGCTTGAAGCACAGGAAATGAGTTTCTCAGTCCATAAATCTGGAACCCTTGCGTCAATTGTCTTTAAGAAGAGGAGCCGTCCCTTAAGCAAATCCTGAGAGGCAGCCGTGGGTACGAAATGTTAAAGCCTTCATTTTATTAGCCTTGGCAAGTCCTGTCTCCAGCTGCCTGTCTTCCCGTTGAAATCGTAAAACATCTTTCTGCCTTGGCAGGGATTGAACTACTTATTTATTTTATTTAGTGAACAAACAGAGAACTATGTTATGTAATTATGTTGGGGATATCTCCATTCAGAAGAAGCTTGGAAATGAGCAGATCATTCATTGGTGGTAGAGGTTTCGCAGATGCCACATGTGGCTGGCCTGCCAATATGTTCGAACCTCATTGCTAGAACAGTACAATATTTTTCATGCTAAATTTTTGCTGTATGTGTAATTTGGAGTGTTTTGACCTCATCACTCATTGTTATATCGTACTGTTTTCATCATTTATGTTATGCATCCTCTTAGGAGAGGATTTTAATTTCTTGCTAGCAACCTAAACACTTGAGAAAACTGGAACTGCAGCTGAAAAGGCATAACAATGAAACCTGTAGAGTGACAAAAACCAGATTAAGATGTATATGCAATTACAAGTAGTTTGGATGTGCCTGATAATATTGTTTATACTGGCGTACAAGTCAACCCCATGTATAAGTCAACTCTTTAATTTTTGACCTTGGAAAGGGGTAAAATCTGTGACCCATGAATAAGTCAATGACCTACACTGGACTGTCTTTCCACCATAGGAATTTAGTTGTAGCTATCTTTACCCTCCACTCCCTCATGATGGCAGATTACTAAGAACTATTGATGTTGCAGGGCTAAACTGTGAAAGTTGGGGTGCTTTCTTATTGCCAAAGGAGCAAAGGGACCATAATTATCAGTATATTATCATAATACAAGGATCCATGTCTGCCTTCCTAAAGAAGTTGGTGTTTAAGGCACAGCCTGTGCTGAAATAACACTCCAGTGGGTTTGCTGACATCCTCCCATGGACGTGTCGTGTGTCTCCTGCGTATTTCTGTAAAATGCACATGTTATGTTACAACTGAAACTCAAGATTAGTATAGTTGAGAATGTGAATGCCAAAATTTGGCTTTTTTAATGATATGTATTTATAATAACACTTTTTTATAATTGTAATCATAAACTCCAAATTTCTAAAGCACTACTTAAAAACTAAGCACAGGGCACCAGCTTATTCATGAGCATTGCATCAAGCCATTGGGGTTGTCCAGAGATGCCATGTCAAGAACCAAGTCTGGTTATCAGAAGACCAGAGAGATGAGGGGGATAGGAGCTGTTAAGGTGGGTTGTGTTTAAGCTGAGAGAAATGGGAAGGCAGTGGACTTGATGGATCAGGGTGGATTTCTTGATGAGTTATAATACAAGGTTTGAAGAAGGGTCTAGTGTATTTCTAGCTTTGATTATTCCATAGCAGTCTTTAAAAAATATTTTTATGTAGTGCCTTTTAAGAAGAATGTACAGGCATGGTCCTACACTTGAGCATTATTTCCAATTTACATAGGAATGTCATTTGAGAAGAGCCAGCAGAAAACCTGTCTTCTGCACCATAGCCGTCCAGCCGCACATCATACCACGCAGTTTCTTTCTGTCTGCATGTCCTGGTGTGTTTTTATGTATATATGTACTTTCTGGAAGCTGGCCAGACTTTTAAAGTTATGTTTAAACAGATTTTGTTCTCATTTCTTTGAATCAAATCAACATTCATTTTTAATTTGTAGATTTTGAAACAAAAATATAAGATCTCCCTGAAGAACTCAACTGTATATGACCTTACAGAAAGAAAGGTAAGGTTCTGCCAAAATAGGTGTTGTGCAGCTTTACTGTTCATTTGAAGTTAGTGTTTTGGCTATTATCTATTAAATTTTAAGCATTTTGATAAATACATTTGGAACGTTTTTATTCTGCTTATCTTGGCATGTATGTGCCATTCAGAAAGATTTGTTTAAAATGACATTGATTGTTCTGTAAAATGCACTTGAGTGCATTAATGCTCCTGTAATCAATAAAGTCATTTTAACCCTTTCTTTCTTCACCACAAGTGCAGATTGGCAACATTATAGGTGTGCTTACTAAAGCAGTAGGAAGTTAGGGTACTTATGTCCTATGCAAATAAGTGCACCGTTAATAAATTGGAGCAAGTAAATAGACTACAATTTTCCCATTGGTCATTCATGCACATGGTGGGTGGTTGATATTGGAGCTGAAAGTCAGTGAATTTTATGGCCAGAGAAGGTGACATTACAGGTGCAATTTTAAGAGAATTGGATTCTAAGAGAATTGGATTCAAATAAAAACTTTGTGCCAAGCTTTGCTCTTAACTCTGCAACTTGTAAGGTTTTGCACTTTAGCCAGCCAATGTTTTTGTCCTATAGCTTATGCCCCTTTGACCAGGTCATTGTATTGTCTCACTGTATTGTAGTGATGAGGACATTTGTCAGTGCAGATGAGGACGGTTATCAGTCTGTGTGAGAACATTGTCAGTTTGGATAAGGACAGTTGTCAATGTGCATGAGGACAGTTGTCAGCTGGTACAGATGAGGACAGTTGTCAGGGTGTATGAGGACAGTTGTCAGCTGCTACAGATTAGGACAGTTGTCAGGGTGTATGAGGACAGTTGACAGTGCATATGAGGACAATTGTCAGCTGGTACAGCTTAGGACAGTTGTCATTGTGTATGAGGACGGTTCTCACTGGGAATGAAGACGGTTGTCAGGTGGATGAGAACAGTTGTCAGTGGTAATGAGGAGAGTTAGTTGTGAGTGGGGATGAGGACAGATGTCTGTGAGGATGAGGATACTTGTCCTTGGGGCTTTCTATTTTGTGCCGTTCCCATCTTAACTATTCGTTTTGTGGCATTCCCATCTTAACTTCATTTTGTGGCATTCCTATCTGAACTTTTCATTTTGTGGTATTCCCAAGCAATTTTCAACTAGGGCTCTGCTGAGTTTAATGTAACACACGATTTATGTAGCACCAGTTTAAAACACCTACGTGGAAGTGGTCCAGTTATTTATTAACCATATTCAGCACAGCGTATTATTAGTAACTAATGTTATCGAATACAGGCTTAATTATATGTTAACTCATTGAATCTTGCTGTTTATATTCTGTAGAAGTTCTGTAGTAGTCACTGTTACAAAGCTTCAAAGCATTTCCATCAGCAGATTTCAGAAACTCCAGTTTGGTTGAGAGATATGAAATCACAAGTTAAACTCACGGTCCTCCACGGAGAAGAGACCCAGTTAGTAGCACATCAGTGATACATTATTTTTTTCATAATGTTGCAATTATTTTTTCATAGTGTTGCCCAGTTTGTTGACAGGCAGTTGTTGATGATGGTAACTATGCATTAAAGACTGACTCTAGGTCTCGTTATGGATGTGTGGTTAGTATGCTAGACTCAACTTAGGTTGAAGTCCCTGTCAGAACAGAAAGATGTTTTGAGAATTCTGTTCCACTAGCATTCTCTAGAACTTGACTGTTAAATGAGTACATTGACTGCACTCTGCTGATGGAAAATATCACACAGTGATATTTTGGTCGTGGCATTGTTTTCAGGAGGTTTGTTTACACAGCAGAGACAGCCATTCCTTGCAGTTGTGCTGCTAAAACTCAAATACTCATGTATTTCTATAGTCGATAATTGTGTTTTTATCCAGGAATGTATTCCTCAAAGGTATAAATGGTGAATCGGTGCTTGAAAGTCCATGGCATAAAGTGAAGGAGGAACTTGAAATTATAGAGTTGGAGGATAAGATTAGAACTCAAGCAGCAGACATCAGTCAGGAGCAAACTGGTGCATCATTTAAATTAGACAAAGGAGCAGAAGAACCAAGTCATCCAGGCAGTGACAGTAGAAAGACCGTCCCATCTCCTGAAGACCAGCCGATGACTGCAGCTCAGCACACTGTAGCAAAAAACATTGCTATGCCAATTGGTGCTCAGCCACTTCTGCCGTTAAGCGATAAAGTTAAATGTATTCGGGAGTGGAGAACTCAGCAAACAATTGAGTTTTTTCACCAAGATGTTAGCCAGATGTCTGATTACCAGCAGAAAGTGGTGGAGTTCTATGGTGGTAAACCAAAGGAGGTAATACTCTTTTCAGTCTTTTTTGTTCTTTTGAATGATGCTAACTGTATCTGAGCATTTTAAAGTGTGATAAAATGTAGACATCCAAACCAATGGTAGCTCCTGGATTGCTTATGTGGGGGAAAGAGCATTTCCAGAGAGGTGCCACATTCTAGCAGTCCACCATGCATGGGTCTGGTATGAGGGGCATTGGCTTATAACCAAGAGGGGTTTTGGGGCAAAATGCCCCCACGCCTGTAGCAAAATCCGCCACTGATCCAAATATATATATATATATACACACACATACGTACATACAGCATCATCTGTACCCTTCTCCGGCAGGCACCTGGTTAAAGTAATCAGTCTGGAAGGCTTTCCTTCTAAATAAACTGAATTTCGAAAGGGTGACAAGTTTGTCTGTATAAGAATGATGCACATGCAACTGTATAAGGTCTCCACTGATCGTCTCGCACAGAGACAGACCAACGAATGCCTATCCACGGTTGACTGTGGACACAGTTTAAGAACCCCATTATCCAGATGGAACTGAAGATGAAGAATTACAATGAGCCAGATGAATATCTGCAGGACATGTTCACCCATGCTGACCAGTCAATCCAGGTTAATATTTGATCTCCCAGTCATTAAACTTCCATGCTGCTGGGTTGGAACTTCGCAAAACCTTCAGAGACTCATAAAGTAATTCTGGAAACCCAGATTTGGATGCAGAATATGAAAAATTTCTTGGCAAACACAGCAAAATATTGAGTTTAGCACATCATTGTGTCATCTAACGATTATTCGGTGTAAACAAATTTCATCTTCTCTTTGAAGATAAGTTAGTTTTCGTTTTACTGAGGGAATTTTTCTTGAAAGATCAGTTGTAGTTCAGAATTGTTGATGTTTTGCAGCCTGATGAAATGGATATTCGTTTGGCTCCAGTGGATTCCTTTTCGCAGCATGTACAGAGAAGAAGGATTGTGCTACAGAAACTCAGTCATACGTAAACAACCCTTGTTTTCACCAGCATTCTTAACTATTTCTTGTAAATTTTTGTGACTAGGTAAAAATCCCTGGGGTTACTTTAAAATTATTAATTATGAAACAGATTTTAAAATGCTGGAGTATATGCTGCCCTTCATCAAATGCTTCAGATAAGCAATGAAATGCCTCCAGAATGTTTTGTACGTGTGTCTAAAGGAAGTGAGTTGATCATCATTGGGTGGAGTGTTCTCGAGCCTGTTGATTTGTGAAATTCTGGAAACAGTTTTATAAATTTATTATATTAAACCATCTGTAACTAATTATCATAGCTGACTTCAGAGGATTCCAGTTCATCTGCAGTCAGCTACATTAAATTTAGTCAGCAAATCTCTGTTTTTATCATGAACAGTCATTGGAAGCTTATAATTTGTGTTCTGTAACTTTTCGTGATACATGTTAGCTAGATTTTTATGTAATCATTGTGATTTTAATGGCTGTCTTAAGAATCTTGAGAACTCATGGCTGTGGGAACCACTGGCTGAGTTGACACAGAATGACCGTAATGCCAATGTATACAGGGATAACAAAGAACAAAAACATTTTTCAAAAGCAAAGATATGACCAAATGTCCCGTGATATTCAGCATTGGTTCTTAATCACAAAAGTGTATTTTGTTTGATTGTACATAAAAATACACAATGTTGCACCAGGGTTATAGACTATCAAGATGGCTTAAATGCAGTCAGTAGACCCACTTGGTTGAACACTGAAGTTGTGTAGGAAAAATATTAGAATTTGTTTTACCATAGCTATTTAGAGAGTAAAGGCCCTGGTACTTTTTGAATGCATTCCTGTTTGCGGTATCTACATACTTGTTCTGAAGATGTGTGTTACGATATTCTGTTTTTCATGTTTCAGTTGGGAACAACTTGGAACATTGTTGAACTTAGATTTAAAAGCTTACTTAGATGATATGAAGAGTCTCATCCACACCTTTGAGTAAGTTTTCTTAGACTGATAGCAGACTTCAGCCATGATTTTCATCCAGTGTATTTCATTCCAATTTTTGTGATGTCAGAGGAGAAGCCCAAATTATTCAGTGTTGTAGTATTTCAATAAAATGGGTGTACAACATTGAAAATGTTATTTATATGCATTGGTAAGATTTACCATTGATAATCATTCAACTGTGAGACAGCCTTCTTATATTAGTTTAAATTTTTCTATAATACATATTATACCAATCTTGTATGTGATAGTTTTTAGTTGATGAGTGACTTAAAGTCTACTTAAAGCTACCATGATGGCTGTCCTGATTTTAAACATTTCATTTCCTGAAATTCATTGGTAATGGGGCTTTTCAACTGTGATATTCAGACCACAAGCAATTTACCAGCAGCAAGTTGCATTACTATTAGAGAACATTACCCTTTTTTTGAAATGCGAAGATTCTTCTTCTCGACTAAGTTATCCTTATATTAACATTACAAAAGTTAAATGCAGTATATTTGTTTTTTTAGGTTTTCAAATAAAAACATTTTGTTTAAACCAGCAGAATGGTTGATTGTTGGATATATTCTTCTTAGAATGTAAGTGATAGATTCAGCTCATCTCATTGATTGCATACATTCAGTCTTCCACATTTTTTTCTTGATCAAAATCTAGCTTTTCAATAATGCAATGATGTTCCTTTTCAGTATGTAGTCATGGTTAGGCCATCTATGTGGAAAGGCCTTCCTCTGGATTGGCATGTTCTTTTGGCCAGGGATGCTACTTGCACTTTTCACCAATACTTGACAACACTTTTTGTTCACTGGAAGTGGAAGCGACTTTGAGTAGAAACTTGAGAGGGTGCTATATAAATGGTTTGAGTGAAAGAGTAAATGACTGTATATACTGATTAAAGTGAACTTGCTCATGGACTCCAATGTGGATCATCTGCTCTGTGGCCTCTTGTCACAGATTTCCTAAATGTTTCACTGCTTGTAGGTCTGGGGCTTGAATTGCAGTATGTGAAACTGATGTTCACATAACACTTAGGGAAAAGTTGTCCAGTTGTTGTTTGCACGTATTTTAAAAAGATCTCACCCTCATGAAGACAATGTCTTATGTTGTTACGTAACAAATGGACCTTTCCTAGATGTCAAATTGCCAAGGGGTCACCTGAATGCGGTCAAGGGAGCAGACACCTGCATCTAAATTTGGGACTTCAGTTATTTCAGTACAGTCTGTGCCTGAAACACCAACTTTAGTCGGACAGACATCAGTTTGTTGGATCCAGTTTGAGTCTCTCCTGGATGCAGCAGTGTCTAAGGACCAAACCTCTTGGCAAAGCCCTGCATAATCAACAGGTTTGTTGCCTAATCTAGGCCCTAGTCCTTTGAGTGTGAACGTCTGCGAAGTGGACAGGGAAGGTAATGCCAAATGTGGATAAGCGGAAGGGAGGGACCCAAAGTAGGTCATTTTTTGTGGACAACCTTTATAGATGATCCCCATTTGGGTGTCGAGGATATGCTCAGGGCCACTGCACAGCAACCGTCTTCAGGGGGACTCAGACCCTGCTCATTGCATCATAAATTGTCTATCTGCCTAATCAGCCATCATGCAAGTTTTCTCAATGCAGTCTTTGTATACTTTTGTTACAGATTGGATGAAAAAAAGAAATTTCTAAACAAAATTCGAATAAACCTGAAGCAACATTCAATTACAGAGGAAGAAATCTGTACAATAGTTGATTACATGACATCTGTCTCCGACGAGATGGAAATGGTTGACTGAAGTTCAGTAATCTATAGAAAAGGAATAATGCCAACAAATTAAGAGACTGCATGACAGTCTGCAATTAACTATCAAAGTTGCCTTTAATATTTTGTCTAATTAAACGACACAGTCATCATGTATGTGAAAGCAGGTTACCAGTATGTATACCTTAAAAGCTTTATGTGTTGTGATTTATTAAGTTTAAAACTGACTAATCTGCTGAGGATTGAAGACGATTATTGCACTTTGTTATTGTAACTACATTAGTGCTCTGCTAGGATCCTCTGTTTCATTTGGTGAGCTCCCTTTCACTCTCCTTACAATTAGTTCTATCAATTAACAGAACTTTAAGGAATGAATTTACCTTTAGAACAATGGCATTTCAATCATACCAATGCTTGGTATGATTGAAATGCCATTGTTCTAATATGATGACCTCGTGAATACTAGCCAGACAATGTTTGGCATACCATCATTTCACGTAATGCAGTCAAGTATGATGATGCCTGACAACATTTCATTCCCAATTCTGGTGGCACTTTGTGACTACTATGTAGGGACCACCTAGCAAAGAGATTTTTAAAATGGCCTCATAGTCGTTAAAGTAAAGGTAGTGTGTGTGTGGGAAGTAGAAAGAAGAGATGAATGTCAAGGATCAAATAGAAGATAGATACAGATCAGTTGAGAAGGATCAAAAGGAAGATAGATGCAGATCAGTTGAAAAGCATCAACTGATTCTTTTTTCCAGATGCATTTTTGAAATATAAGAGTTAAACAAAGACCCGATGTGCAAAATGTAGATGCTAAACCGATGCTGTAGGTTTAGAAAAACATGATCAGTTTCTGTGTCAAACAACATTCAGTTAAGCAATGAAACAATGTGTTTGTTTAGTTCAGATTCTAACATAACAAGTTATGTATGAAATAATCATTAACTCTTGTTTGCTGTAAGCATATAAGCTGTGATATTTAAGTTTTTATTTCTAATTCTGAACAAACAGTAAAATGTCCAGAAATACGACTATCAACGTGTTGCAGTTGACTTCCACTGAAAAGCCAATTTGCACAGTATTTAGTTAAAGCCACTTGAATGGATTTTCGGGTAGTCTTTGAAAGGAATGAAAACTCGCCACGCAAAGATCTTCGATATCTATGAGACCAGTGCTCACTCTGGTTCTCTTGCAGATCCACGTTACCAAAGGCAAACCAAAGGCAAATGTCGTAATAACAGATCGGACAACCAATCACTGGGATAGATGCTGAGGAAAATATTTTGTTCTACTTTGTGTGCAGGGCCTTGGAGTGACGACACCTATCAATTTTGTTTTGACAGCGCCTGTGAATAAGCTGGGTCCTGCGACTTGGCTGCCATTGGGCGCAATAAAAATATCGAGCTTACGATTATGATTAAAATTTAATGAGTTCTAAAATGAGTCGTAATCAGTAGAATAGGTATGGGCTTGCCATTGTGGGAGACAGCTCATAGCCGTTCAAGTGCCCTGGGGCCCACTTGAGTGATCTGCAGTGCCAGGAGTGTGAAGTTATGCTACTGGTCGTACTCTTAACCCTATATTGCACAAATAAAGGATGTTGGTGGAAAAAAATTTGTGAGTAAAAGTGTGTTAAATAAGCTTATGCAAACACAGTTCCTTGAAGAAAAAAAGTTTGTGCTAAATTTTTTTAAGTTAGAAGTTTGTTGCTCTTGGGCAACGCTGTGCGACAACACTGAGCATTTATGTCAGTTCAGTTCATGTTCAGCATTACTGGTGAAATTGTCTGAAACAGTTTGAAGTTGTTGTAAAGGTACACCTGGCATTTTTCACACTTAGGAATTCCTTTACAGCCAGGTAACTTGCACCTGCCTTTCTTCTCACCATACATGGGCCAGTGTCCAAAACTGTCGGTGCGAACTGCTGTGACTGGTAGTGGTGTCATTGGTCCTCGAGCTGCCTTTGCCCAATCAGCATCTTCAACAGACAATGACGGATGTCCTCATTTGAGTCCTGTTGTCTTGTCAGCTTTCATCAATGACTCTGCAATGCAGTAATGGCAAGTGCCCTGATGTGGATAAGTGATTTGCAACAACATCTCGACCTTACAGGAGCCAACTCTGTACAGCAGACAGGCCCAGGAAATGCCACAACAGGCGATGGTACCATTTCTTTGATCAGATAGGTATTCGATACAATGCCAGCAAAGAATCCAATAGATTAACTCCACCCATAAACTGGTTGTACAGCAGTACTGCTGATGGACACTTGATCTGTACAGGTTCCTTTTTCTTGCTGTCTAACCACTGTATCATGCATACAAGCTCCACAGTTGCAAACAAGCTCAGCAGCACAACACCTCTATTATCAAACCACTTTATTGTTCTCAATTCAACATCATCAACTGTAGCTGTTTTGATCACTATTGTTCCTCTGCCTTGCTTCTTCATGTCAGCATTGTTGGGCATATTACAGCCCTGCACACAGTTGATCCTCACGGTTCCTAAGCATGCTATCCCTTGCTTCCACAGTGTTGCAACCAGTTTCAGACGGGTAAACCAGTTATCAAATTACACTTTGTGCCAAACATGGCGTGGTACTGGGCAAAGTAGTCTGAGAACAGTATTGCCTGATGCCTGGAGATCTGGTTCACCAGGACAGGACTCAATCTTTCCGGTGTACACCTCCATGGTGTGTACCAAACCGACATACACCTGAGAGGATGAAAATCTTGTATCCCCATTTTTTGGGTGTTTTGGATTGTATGTTCTCAAGGCTGATGATCCTTGAATGGCATAATTTGTTCATCAATGCTCAGTTTCTCAGCTGCAATTGTGTGGTTGAACTTTGATGTCAGATCATCGACAACAGGACGCATCTTATACAGTTTGTCTCTACAGCCGTCAGAACGAGAAGAGTTGTCATTGCAATGCAGAAACCGCTTGATATTTTCAAATCACTGGAGGGTTATCACACTGGCAATTTTCTCATAGCGCATGTCTGCATTCCAGTGAAGTCGTGCTCTTGGCATTTTCACAACACTCATGATAAACAAAATTCCAATGAACTGCTCCGGTTCAGCTTCCACTAAACTAAGTGGCTTGTTTGGATTGCACTGGACAGAGTATCTATTTGATTCATTTACAATCTTCTGCAATAGCTCTTTATCAAATACGTCATGGAAATATTCTATCTGAAGCTGGACATCCAGACTCGTACTGTACACCAGTGAATGGAATGTCAGGGGACTTAACCTTTTCTGGCTTTGTTGTTTTCCAAGTTACATTCTTACTTGCAGCTTTTCCTTGCAAATGATGCACAATCAGAGGTTCATTATCTAAATCACTACCTGGATCAGTGTCATAAGCTTTGTGTTGAGCGGCAGTTGATGCAGAATTATCATTGTCATTCTCCGACTCCAACTCGCTGTCATCGTCAGACTCAGCTGGAATGGCACGTACGCAAACATTTTTTTTGGCATAAAAACTTGCTGGATTCATCTGCAGCACAGTAATGCAAATAAATGTAACCACATGATCTGACGATTTTTAACCGGTCATCACAATAATACCCAGTTCACACTTGTGTTCCGAAGGTTCACGTTAGAGGGTTGGGGACAGGACGCCTCAAATAACCTCTTGACTATCAACTTGACAGGCCATGTGTTGCATATAAAATGAAAATGCCACTCAGAAGTTCATTACATGCATGTATCTAGTGTATAAGGTAGATCTGTTACTACTGCTGTTATTTATTACAGCATGAAACCTGTCAGACAAAATGTACTTGTAAGCACGGATGCACAATGTAAACTATGGGCAACAAAATTAATTTCTACATTTTTGTAAACAATTACAACATCAATTAACAAATACTTCATTTTCATTTTCCTGACGTGGAAGTATAATAATATCACTTTACTAACCTTTTCGTTTATCAATATCACGTAGCACAAGCCGGAAACAATTTTACACACACAGTCGAATCACGGCCTTCTAACTCCTATTTAGATGGCCGTGGTCGAATCCGCTGTTTACATTGGGCTGCTGACATTTCAGTAAGTAAGGTAGACTAATGGTAACTATTTTTATCATTGCTACTTCATTTGCTAACTTCATTGACATTCGCTAGATGGCAATCAGTTATGCCAAACTGGTTGTTTCTTCCAATTAACAGTGTACAACATCCCGTAATACAGGTATGTTGCCCAGGATTCACAGCGTGCTATATCGTAATCTCGAGATTTCTCCAGCGCCCAACGAAAGCTAAGTCGCGGGAACCAGCTTATTCTTCGGTTACCATCATCGAGGTAGTAAATAATGATTTTGTTGGAGAAATGGGTCGCTGTCTGAACTGTGCATGACAATACCAAGCCCTTCGCTAGTTAGTGCTCTGCGTTTTTAAAGCCAGTATTTTCTGTATTCGGGTCGCGAGTGTCTTGTGTCTGCCAAATTATGTATAGCTGTAAATCGATAAATGATAATCTGAGAACTTCTATAGCGCAACTGTATTAATGCTCAAGGCATCAATCGATGGTCGCTACTAAGCAAAATCGTGCCTGGCAAATTCCACAACGAACCCCGTCGAAAAGCTAAGGGGAATCCAGAAAACACAGAGACAGCCTACGGAGGAAATGAGTCCAGGAAGAGATGAGTTTTTAGTCTAGATCTGAAAGTCGAAACAGACATTTGCCGGAAGAGAATTCCAGAGTAGGGCCAGCTGAAGAAAAGGTACGCCTGCAGAGAGCTGTCCTTGTCCACGGAATAGTCAGAAGACTTGGTCGAATAGAGACAAGTCTTTGGAGTCAGTAAAGAGTGAAGATAGTTAGGGTGGTCATAAATACAGAGTTGCATACAAATAGCCCAGTCTTGAAAATTATTCACTTTTCTGTGGGCAGCCAATGCAATGATTTTAGGATAAGTGATTATATTCATGTTTTAGAGTTGTAGTGATAGCGCTGGCCGAGGTATTTTGGACTCCGGAGGTTCGTCAGGTTAGCATTTGAAACCCAATGAGAAACCAGTTATTATAGGTCAAAACAGAGCAAAGCTGAGAACAGAGCCCTCAGGTGCGCCGCAGGTGAGTGGCTGGCTGGCTGACATTGATCTACAGATGAAGACAGATTGAATGCGGGGAATAAGACCTGATGGGCCTATTCCAAACCAGTGCCCAAGACTATGGAGGCAAGATAGCGAGTTTAGGTTGGCAGTGCAGCAGTTTGTCATCGTAGCCTAATCTCGAGATTTCTACAGCGCCCAACGAAAGCTAAGTCTCAGGAACCAGCTTATTCATCGGTCAAGAAGAGCAAGCACAGTTACTTTTGCATGGTCCGTGGAGCAGATGGCATAATATTTATTGCTATGTACAGAGAGAAGAACCGCCCGAGAAGAGCAAAAGTTGCGATATGCTGACTAGATCGGGAGAAGTAGAGTTTGAATAGAACTGGGCTCCGTTATAGGAAACAATTTGTAATTGATTTTTGAATTGGGATTAAATTTAAGACTTTCCGACCTTCTGGGGGCCACTTTTGTCACTGTGACACATCTGATATTTACCGCTGTGGACAGCGAGAACAACCGCACAGACTAGGAACAATCACGCCATAATGAAGCAGAAGGAGCTTTTAGGGTGGGTTGTGTTTAAGCTGAGAGAAATGGGAAGGCAGCGGATTGGATGGATCAGGGTGGGATTTCTTGAAAAGGCGATACTTGTAATAATAAGCCTATAATAATTATCATGAATCGTCAATTTATTATACACTTTGGGAACATGCCCCGCTGTTGCCCAATAGTCGACGTCTCTCTAGATTCAGCCTAACATACCTTCGACATAGATTTAATACGAATAGAGGTAGTCGACTGTCGGTCTTTATACAAGAAGTGCTCGATTAAAAGCTACGATTCAAACGCAAACACGAGCGCTCATCCATATTTTTTGCTGTATATACGCATATGTGTGTGTATATATTTATTTATATATATATATATATGCATACACGTTCGCTTTCGTATTCCAGGCGTGAAAAGATAAATACAGAAGAAGCATACATGCATGACCACGAATGCACTGAGTATAGGAGATCGAAGTCACCAGTGCCTAAACATACATACAGATACAGGCCTATAGACGCTGATGGTCTATGACTCGAGGCTCAAGTCACGTAAATTACCTAAACACATCAAACGCTGATTGACAGGTGACTGTGTATACAAGTTGCTAAGCGCAAAACGTGTGCATGACCATTCATATATATACATCCATACATACATTCATACGTATAAATATAATTATGCATATGTTTTTATGTTTATGCCTAATGATATAACGCAAATGCAATTGGTATATATAGCCTACGTGTAGCCTATACCTCAACGTTCGTTTGACTTTCGAGAGGGATGGTCGCTTGACTAGCAGACGATTAGGACTTCAAGGTTAATGTAAGTATATCCGAATAATTAGTCCTTAATAACAATACAATTTTAGTCAGGTTTCTTAGGCTGCTTATCACTGATATCACAAAGTCAAAAAACGGATAAATTGCAGATTGTTCCGAGTTTACATTGTGCGGGAAAGTAAGGCCAGGTGCAGCAGAATGTGAGTGGTAAGTAACGCTTTCTTAGTCATTTAACAGAGTCGTACAAATAGGTGAAAACATGAAGACGGAGAAGGAGAAAAAGGAGGAGGAGTCTCTTAAGCTAAAGGCAGCTATGGTCAAGAAGTGTTAGTACCTTCATTTTCTTAGCCTCGGCACATAAGGACAGATGGCTTGCCATCTCCCTCACCATTTGATCTTTCGACTGACAGGCGATGGGAAGATCAGCTGCATTAGTGGCGCAGAGATATAATGGAAATGTCTTTTTATTCTGGTGGAAACTCTTAACCTCTGGGTTGACCTTTTAAGTACATTAGGCTAAACTCTGAACTCTCGCACACTCAGTATCTTGAATGCGTTCTCATGGAATATGAACAAAGGCAATCGATGAAGCCACATAGACCCAAGTTATGCAAAAAGATCGCTTCTGTAGCGCAATTATAAGTGAGTGTTACAACAAAGGAGGCTCTCCTTAATAAAAGCTGTCTTTTATACATTTCTCCACGTCGTAACAAATGCTTGCAATGGGGTCTCAGATGCCCAGTCATTCCATCAATTAATTATAGTGACAGTCGTCAATTTTGGACTATTAACGTATTCATGTATCTTCGTTACAATCAACCATTTAATAATATTCAAGTGTTCATGTATCTTCATTACAATCATCCATCTACAGTTCCATTAATACACGGAATGTCAGAAGATTCTGTTTCCTGTGCAATATGCATGAGGTGTGTACATAATTATACACCAACCTGTGCGTTTGTTAGTGATTATAATTCACGCAGATACGACGACTAATCCGAAACAACTTGAAGCTACATTTCCCTAGACTGCATCAGCTCCTTGCGCAGTTCTTCCCTTCATCTTGGCCAAGCAACGAACCGCTTGCTCTTCGACTCATCAAACACTCAATTTCTGACTCCACAGACACTTCAGAGGTACTTTTCAAATTCTGTATCTGTCCTTCATTAATCACACTTCGCCCTTTGACAAGGATATTCTTAAAGAATATATGTGGTAAACGCTTTGGTCTTCAGGCGCCTTGACTACTGTAACTGGATTCTTGTTGGTATCACGAAGTCGAACATGCAGAAACTCCAAAGAGTTCAGAACTCCCTGGTTAGACCCAAAACTAATAATCAAATTATATACATATAACATCAATGCAGATATTTAATATCTGCATTGGCTTCCTGTTCAGCAAAGGATTTGTTTCAAATTGGGGCTTATAAGTCTTTTAATTAAAATACAATCTATATAAAACGTAGAAACCGAAAACAGACTAATGCTTCAGCTCTAAACCAGCAAAATAAGAGGCCGAAGAGTTAATTAATAATTTGGATAATAAATTAACTCCGGCCTATCTACCCTTCTGATCCACCCGTTCTTCTCCAGGCAAATATTTCTGCCCAAAAATTTCCATGGACTCTTTATTGCTATTCGAGTTGTCCTCACTCTATATGCACAAGGTCACCTGACAGAAATTATCTAAGTTTGTATATGATTAATATGATTAATTTCTATTCTCCGGCAAAAATAATCTGTCTCTCTTTCTGTATCTCAGTATCTATGAGTCTGTGTTTGTTTGTCTGTGGTCTTTCCCTTCTCTCTTTTCAGGCTGTGTGTCTTTCTCTCATCCTATTTATAAATGCTTCGATCACTTAACTCTCAGGTAGTTTGATTTCTGTAAGAATTGCTCAGTCAAAGCTATTTTTCATTCCGACACATGTCGTCGGCTGCCTCCTCTAGGGGTCGCTTTGTTTACGAAGTTATGGCTATCGCTGCGATTGCTGGCATAAGAATTACACAGTTTCGACTGATGATCGGCAGTGTAGTTGTTAATGTCTGTACTTGATTGTCGCCAGCTTTTGATTAGAGCAATTGATGATAAAAGCCTCATTAGTTGGCTATTCACTTTATTTAAGCCAGCTCAAAAGCCACACCAGCGACCTCTTGACTATTCGCCAGTTGTTGTCTTATCTGAATTTAAGCCTCTTCGCTGTTTTGGACTTTGCTTTGAAAATGATTTCGACTTTTTTGAAACATTGCGTTGGCCTAAGTTGAAATAACCGAAGGATTTCACGTCGTCATGATTTTAAAACTGACCAAAAATACAGCTGTAATATGATTTCGAGTTTACAAATACGATTACGATATGTAATCTGATAGATGGACATTAGGCCTACTGCTACTGTTGGTTATATTTACCTTGCGGTTTTAGATCTAAATATTTCTGACTTGTGCGTATAAATTACATCGAAACTAGGTCTATCCGTTGTAGGCTAACCTAGCTGAGGCAGGGTTGTAGTCTGGGTCTTGACGGCTCAGTCTCCAGACTGTCTCGAGACGAGACGTACCTGACGTCTCGTCTCGCACAAATTGGCCAGCGTCTCATTCTTGTCTCGGTCACGTGGTTGGACGTCTCGGGCTTCGTCCCGGTCACTCGCCTGCTAAGGTCTCGTGGTCGAGTCCCAATACTCGGTGTTTGTGATGAGTTGAAAAAATCGCACTAATGCCAATTCGTATTGTGACACACAGAATATGTATAGCCGGGAAGAAGTTTACCAGGCACTGTGTTAGCACAAGAATAGTTAATTCATCAACCCTTAACTGCAGTCCGCGTCTGTCCATTACAAATTAGTGTCTCGTTTCAATGCACCATAAAAACTTTCTTTTTCTGTAAAAGCATTCGGCCTATGTAACGTCCTAGCCATGCGGTAGCTACCTTGACCGTAATCGTAATCAAGAATTTATAAATCGCCCCTTCAAGATAATCTCATTAGAGGCGCTTCTGGCCAGATAATCCAGAACCATTGGGGAACAGAATGGTCTTCAAACGCTTGCGGAAGAGAGAGGAAGAAAGGCCAAGAAGTTCGTGCCAAAGGTCATTAGACAAACCGTTCCAAGAAGTAGGGCCGACGAGTGCAAAGCTTCGGCGCTGAACCGTGGCTGTTCGGACCAAAGGGACAAGCAGGTTATCCTGGACCGCCGAACGGAGCAATATGCGACCGGGGATAGAGGAAGTCAGAACACAAAACTCCCTTACGCAGAGTGGGACACATCCAATGAGACAGTTACGCACAAAAACCAGGTTTTTGAATTCAATACGCTCTCGAATTGGTAGCCAGTGCAATTCTTCAGACCCGAAGGCAGAGATATGGCCAAACTTAGGGATACCTCAAATCAGGCGGACAGCGGCACAATTGAGTGCGTTGGCAGCGAAAACTTTTAAACAATTAGACTTACCACATCATTGCTTATTACGGAGTCAGTAGAATAATATCTTCTGCCTACTTAGGCACGTAACTTGGGATAAACCTTATTCATTGATACAAAAGCAATGATTATGTAATTATTTTCGACAGAGTAGAAGACTGCAAGCATTAAGTTGCTAACCGCATACTGGTTGACTCTACTGGTATACGCGTCGACCTAGGACACCGTCTGTCCTTTTCGCTTCTGCTTACTTAAGTAATTTGAGTTCACTGTTGGGTAACGTTATGTTACAGGTCCCTCAAACAGTGCTTAGCTCCACTTCTAGCTTAAATCGTTGCAAGTTCTTTTATCTGTTTTGTTTTTCAATGGGATTTCAGAAGTTGCAAAAAGAAGCGATTATATCACATCTTGTCTTACGCATATAAAGTCCTGATTATTTTAACAGAAACGAACGAAACAGGTATTGGTTCAGCAATTGAGTAATTCAGTACTACCACCTTGTGGCTTGGTATGAGTGGGAGGAGGACTACTCCTTATATAGGCCACTATCTCAATTCTTGACTCGATTGCTAGGCTCTTCATAAAGGGCGCCAGAGAGCGCACTCCACTGTAGCTGTACTGAGACCGTTCCAAGTGTCCACAACTCTGTTGGCAAAACATGCTTTCTCATATCCATTCTAAATCGCTTCTAATGAAGTTTTACCTGATGAACTCTGCCTCTTTCGTGGCTATCACAGAAGAACTTATCTGGGACTTCACGATCAATGCCTTTCAAAGTTTTAAAGGTTCTGTAACGTCACCTTTTATTATTCTCATCTGCATGTTGCTGAGCTTCTATTCCTCGAGTCCATCCTCGTATAGGATAAAAACACATCTGTCTATCATCTGTGTCGCCATTCTCAGCACCCGCGCAGTTAACCGAATGTCCTTCAGTAGATGCGGCCTCCATGCTTTGAACGCAGGACCCTAAATGGCCGGGACGGGCCGTTCAGCGCCATGTTCAGCTTCAACACAACTTCCCTGCTCCTTGTACAAAATTTAAAGAACAAGGAATAGTTTATAGAAGAACAGTGTATAGAAGCAGAGCTTTCTTATCAACAGGCCAGATCGACATGTGGTCTCACACAGTCTATCATCCGCGGCGGACGTCATCGCCGGTCACGTTTCGTGAGACGCCGCTGCGCATGCGCCACCACGCCTCCCGGCGCTCGTTCAACGGGGTCTGGCGGTCGACAGATGCCGCCGCGAGCAGCGAAGATTTATTATCACAAGAGCCGTCTCAAGTAGACAGTTGGAGGCGCCGACTGACGAGGGCCTACTTGATCGAAGCTGCGCTGAGGGATGTGAAGATGGGTCGACCTATCGGACGGATGTCGATGGACTCAGTTGTTCTCGGAGGGGGAAAGAACATAGCAACAGTCTTCAGCAGACATCTGAGTGTGCCCACGAAGTCGACGATGGCCGAGGAGGGGGAATATCGACGCGGCCGATCACCCGAGAGGTCAACGCGGCGATCCAGACAACCTAAAAGATGCACTAGCGAACATCGGGTAACTTAGACATACTGGCATTTCATCTTAGTCAACGTCGTCGTCATTGTCATAATCACCAATATCACCACCACCATTACCACCAACACCAACACCAACACCACCACCCACCACCACCACCCGGCTTGGCTTTGTCGCCGCCGCCGCCACTACCTCGCTCTAGCACAATCATCATTCAGCTGAGCGAGGAATTTATTTAACTGTCGCTATATAATGTCCGAGTACGTTGTATATATAATCACTGTTGCTGCCGTCATCATTGTTACCACCACCATCATGATCATCAACACTGAGCACGCACTGCTGATGGAGGATTCTTTAATAATGTCCAATTATACAAAACATATATGCAGACATCGTTGTCGTCTTTCACCATCGCCATCATCATCATCCTCATCATCCTCCTCATCATCATCATCGTCGCCGTCGTCGTCGTCATCGTCGTTGTCATCGCCATCGTCGTCGTCGTCATCATCATCATCGTCATCATCAGCATCATCATCGTCATCATCATCATCATCATCGTCATTATCATCGTCATCGTCGTCTTCATCATTATCATCATCGTTATCATTATCATCACCTTTATCATCATCATCATCACCATTATCGCCATCATCGTCATCATCATCATCGTCCTCCTCGTCGTCATCGTCGTCGTCATCGTCATTATCATTATTGTCATCATCATTACCACAACCATCATCATCGTCGTCGTCATCAACGTTGTAATCATTATCCTCCTCGTCGTCGTCGTTGTCGTCGGCGTCATTATCATCATCACCATAATCATCACCACCTTCATCATCATCATCATCATCATATCATCATCATCAACATCATCATCATCATCATATCATCATCATCAACATCATCACCATCGTCATCATCATCATCATCATATTGATCTACATCACCCTTGCAAACAACACGACCGCCTTCATCTGAACCAAGACATCGATGTCATTGCTGTTATCATAATCGAGATAGTCATTATCATCATAATGGCGTGAAAGATCGAACAAAGGAACGTGTTTGCTGAAATATATCGATCCAATCCAAAAGCTGTAATTTGAAATAAATGATATATGAGTGGATAGATTGGATAGATCGACGGACGGTTGAATGACTGAATGGATTCATGAACAAATGAAGAAATGAAGAAATGGACGGATGGACGGACGGATGGTCAGAATGACAGATAGATGTATGGACTAAGGGCGCCCAGTGGTTTGAATGGATAGGTAGGTATGTATTTCGATGCAGATATCTATGAAACAAATGAAGCGACTGACTGACTGATGAAAGAACTAATGATTTCATATTAGTTTATGCAGATAGTTTGGGTGAAAAATTCAAAGCAGGCATGATAATTTATAGGCGCTCTTAAGATGGTCCTAAATGCATACATGCATTCATGCATACATATATACATAGGCCTACATACATACATACATGTATACATACTTACATACATACATACATATATACATAGGCCTACATACATACATATATACGTGCATGTGTGCATACATACATACATATATACATACATATATACATAGGCCTACATACATACATGTATGTATACATACTTACATACATGCATACATACATACATATATACATAGGCCTACATACATACATACATACATGCATACATACTTACATACATACATACATATATACATAGGCCTACATACATACATACATACATGCATACATACTTACATACATACATACATACATACATACGTGCATGCATACATACATACATACATACATACATACATACATACATATATACATACATCTATAGGCCTATACATAGGCCTACATACATACATATATACATACGTGCATGTGTGCCTGCAGAACTGACGCATAATCCAGACGCATATATGTAGGAGACTTTTGTGGTCAGACACACTGTCATGGGGCAAATGAAAGTCCTATGTGCCCCGATTTGTGAAGGTGAACTTTATCAACCCCATTTAAGACTATCAGCAAATAGTCGCTTACTGCAAGAAAAGAACAAAGGAATCGTCCGCAGTATAGAGTTTCAGTCACAGCTTCGCAAGTGTAGGGCCTGCTCTCGCTGATCGGCACCAGCACACACGTCTGACCACGTCGAGCACAGAGCTTATCTTATATCTGCCGATTCTCATAACATACTCTTACGTATACTTAAAATATATAAATGTATGTGATCTAGAAACGAAATCTCTTTGGCGTGTATCATTCTAGGCCTTGCTACGCATGAAATTCAAGTTGGTCGCCAAGCTGATCATAGCCTGTCACAAGATGGCTGACGAACATAAGCTCGGGTAAATATTTAGGCAGAAGTAAGTATTATAATCAGTCGGACGTCAAATGAATGTCCGCGTTTGTGCGCGTATGTCAGCGTTTGTGTGTGTTTGAATATATGCTTGTACTTATATGTGGCGGTATGCGTGCGTGTATGTGCATATGTGTTTATGTTTTTCAGTGTGTGTTTATGTGTCTGAATGTGTTTTGAGTTTTCGCTCTGTAAATACTCGTCTTTTCTTTAGTTCTTCTTCTTTTGTACCATGGAAACGACAATAAACTGAGACTTCCGCATTTGGCCGAATGCTTTGGGGTCTTCTTTGGCTTTGATCCTCCTAGACTGCTATGTGGGCATTGCGTACAGGCGCCACAGAAACCACAAGCCTACATTCGTTCTATTCGTCATATGGCCAATGACAGTTTTGCGATGAGGAAAAGCCTGGGGCAGCATATCATAGTTGGCCTAGAAGAACCTGCACATTTCATGGTGTGATAAAAGATGGAATTAAACCATAGGTCAGGATAAGAACATGTTATAGAGAATATCATCAGAAAGCGAAGAGCGAAATGGATAGGATATGCCTGATGTGCAGACGACATAGTAGGCTTACACTGGTTTCGGCGGCGCCGGAAGCAGCATCATCAGCAGCATCAGCAGCAGCAGCAACAGCAGCGTTCTTTTACATTGATCTGAGCTCATGCATTTTGCTGAGATAGGCCCCTGTTTTGCTGATATTTGACTTGAAAGGAGAGGCGTCTTTTGGTGGAGACTCGAATTACATATGTCCTTAAGTTTTATGTTCAGATGATGCCTGCATATAGTTATGTTTCCCGCTAATCCATATAAAAAGTGGTCTCAGGCGAATTGTGTGCCTGGGACAGATGTCTGGTCTTCGATGACATTGTCGTTGGCTGGTTCCAAAGTTGTCGTTTTTAAAACAAGCCACAAAACGATATAAAAATTCCTTTCTTCTTGTGTTCCATCTTCACAACAGCTTTGAATTACTGACGCTTAACAGACTGTCTTCCGGCCCTGCCTATAATCATGTAAGTAAGTAGGCCTAAATGAGACCAGAATTTCTTGGGCCTGACAGACACTTCGTAGTCCAAAGAAAACTTGCAAAATATGCCATAGTCCGACGTACATGTTTCTATTTCCTTGATTCGGGAAATATTTGGTCCTGTAAATCAATGTGGTCCAGTAATCCGTCACCTGTCTCAGAATTAACCTTTGTAGACCTTCGCATCTATTCTAAATGACTCAAATTCGCTTCGGAAATGCACCTCAGTTACATGTTCCCACTGCTGAAATGACGTCAATACATTATATTAAATTAATCAGAGTTACTGTTAAATTCACTTCCTTTAAACCGCTCAAAACTGTTCCTAAAAGAATTAATATTTATAAATCCTCGAAATCTTTCATCTATAACAAAAATCCAGTTAACTGGCTTTGACTTGCTCATATTTCTATTAAACAAGCCCAACTCCATTGTTTTAAATTGCTCCGATTCTGCAGTAAAATGTTTACAAATGTTTGGGCTCCGTCACGGGCTCTACAGGGAGTTAACAGTTCTGCCCTTACCCCAAGAAGGGGTAGCTTTATAATGGCAGTTCCCATCAATCTGACCTAATCATGTTCTTCGGATGAATGAATAAAAAAGAAATAGGCTATATCTAATTATAGTTTTATTGTAAACGTAATAAATTGCATAGAAATTGTAACAAAACCTTCTAATTGGGTTGATCCTCTGCAGTCTTCTTCCTGTAGGTACCTTCGATACAATAAAGCCTAGCCACCTCCAAACATAATATTTTTGCGCCGCCATTGAACTCATCCCTATGTCCGAATTTAAAAGACAGTTTTAAAAGGTAATTTCGAAGGCTATTTGAAAGACACAGATAGAGGACAGCGCAAGAGAGGACAGCCTCTGAAACTAGTGGCCAAACGAATCATAAGTAAAGAGACTCAGGGCCTCGATGTCTTCTTGTCTGAACTGCGCAGAAACCAGAAGTACGAAGCCCTCTTTCCGTACGTACGCACTCTACACTTTCACGACTACGACGACTCAGACGATCAGAGTAAAGTGATGATATTCAACCCAAACAAATACAAAGCCAACAAACAGGTCTAACAAAGTTAATTAGTTCTCTTCTATTTCTTGTGGAATAAACTTCAACTTAAACTTAGAAGTGCGGCTACAAATAGCTCAAGAAATATTTTCAGTTTGTCTTGAGACGCACCTTTTAAATCTGTTTGATAGTCAAATTTCGGCGCTTTTCTGACGTAACTCAAAGGCGCTATATAAGCGTTCAGCTACATACATTCTATTGTGTTCTATTCTATTCTGCTTCGTTCTATTATGGTTTATTCTATTCTATTCCATTCCAACTTATTTCAACTTATTTAATGGTGCATCTTGATCCTTTTAGAATGATAAGATTATAAGAGTAAGTGAACAAGTCCTATATAATATAATCCCGGATGTCCACTTGTTTTTGTTGATACGACGCTGGAGGAACAGCTAGCATCCAGCCAGGTTGTTAGTTGGATTAGCGACCGTCCGTGGAGTACCTCGCCACCTGGCCCTCATTCAGTCTTCCATCTAATCTGGTTCAGTCCATGAATACCATCGTCTGTTGGGAGGTTAAAAACAAGGTCTTGTCGTTGGATTGTTGTTATCTTGTTTGCGACGAAGCCGCGGTCCTTTTCTTTTATTTCTTAGGAGTTTCTACAGAGGCTTATAAACAAACGAAGAACTATTTACCTCTATGATAACGAATACAATTATCATATAGACAAGAACAGAATAAAGACGTGTGTTGGCTTAGAACTGTGAACTGCTTGATGTATCTCTTCATCTATTGCAGCTTCGAATACCGGAAGAGGCTCGACGAATCTTGTCGAAGCCTCCAGCTGAAAGAACGCAAGCAGAACTTGTTTTTGTAAGCAGTAGATATATATTATTGTCTTACTTACTAGCCACACATTTCTTATCTCAAATATTCTGCAAAGCATGAAGATTCATTTACACGGAAGGTAGCAGAAATAGTTGGCTTTATCATGTCCAGTCTTCGTCTGTTCAGGTCCTGAAGGACCACTTTGGATCTGAAGGAGAACTGAGTCTGCATAGGACCAAGACACTGCAGACTTCTTTCTTATAAGCAACAGACAGGAATCCTCGCAAGATGTAAGGCTTCGAACCCCAGGTTCAACTCTGCGACATTCAGAGCGTTACCAATTAATCACTAGGCCGCGCATACATCGAGGCTTAGTTATCCGGTTTAGAATAAGATAAAGTAATCATCATTGCAGTTGGTTTTACCGTTAATTAATATAAATATCCCCAATAACGTTGGAGGTTCGAACCTGCCGGGGGAAGAGAACTTGAAGAAGAAGAAGGTATATAATAAATTAGTTTAATTAAATCCTCGTTATTTCAGGCAAAAACTGCTCTGCTGAGCATCAAGTCGTACGCAGAATATCCGATCAGAATGCAGATGAAAATCGTTGAAGCAGGAATGTACGAAAGGTAAGCTATCTGAACATTATTATTATTCCTACATCTATTAAGCGCCACTATATAATGACTAAGCATCAGTCGATGGCGCTGAGCAATTGTGAGTTAAGGGCTTGCTCAAGGTCCCTACACAGTAACTGTCTCAGGGGAGATTCGAACCCGTACTCTCCGCGTTACACGCCTAGCGCTCTAACCACTCGGCTACCGTGCCCCGCCACAAAGTGGGGTAGTTACGGAACCCAAGGTCCAGCAATTTCGAAATTTTAGTACGTACCCAAATTCGCAGAAGAGGGGCGATTTAAAACCAAGATACAATACGAAAGAGCCAGATTGTGAAAGGCCCAAATTGTAAACATCCAAACATTCTGCCGATTAAAGCTGCATTCAAGAGGTCAGTGAAGTTCATCTTGAAACAGTGAAAAGTTTCAAAGTGTCTGGCAACTGTTGTTGCTGACTCGTCTTGGCAATTTGTCACTGGCTGAGATTATCTTCCAAGCTCTAGCAATGATATGAGATACGTTTAATTTCGCAGACATTTATCTGGACAGTTAGAATTCACCTACTAATTAGGCCTAGTTGTCAATTCGAGCGGGCCTCTATCGTAGCTCATTGCACGAAAACCATTTAACATCTGGCTTATGTAATGGAGTGTTTAAAGAATGCGTTATTTATGTCAAGCTGTGTCTGTGTCTTCTCTGTTTTGCATTGAATTCTCGATATCTTATTGACAAATGGCTACAAACATTTAACCAGTTACATACGTTGGGCTTCTCTTTGCAGCTTTGATTAAGTCACAAGCACATTGAGTGGGGATACTCACGCGCGCACATATTTATTTCATTTCAAATAGCATTAATAGGCCTTAGTAAGGATAAAGAAGTCTCTTAAGCTAACCTGAAAAGTTACCATGAGCATTAAGTATTAGCGACTTCATTTTTCTTGTCCTTAGCATATGAGGGCGGGGCCAGTTCTCTCCTTGCCGCCTGAGCTTCCCACCGGCAGTGTACGGTCAGTATACTCATTTTACAGCCGAGTTAGCTATGTGGCGCCAAGTGCTAATTGGGCATAAATCTCGAAACACCCGCCTATCCTGTTAAAAACTTTGAACCTCCAGATAGGCTTACAATCCAACACACTAAGCACTAGACTATCGCTCACCCTCGCAATAACTGGCGAAGTACAAAAACAGTCCAAGAAAAGACACTGACAGCGAAAGTACTGCTGTCAAAATCGAACTGAAAACAATAATGTTTGAGAGAAAGTTAGGAAGTAAAAACTGGACCTCACTCTAACTGTTGGCAAGAAAACGTCGTTGCCTGTTGGAATAGGAGGGTTGAACCCAGAACATTGGACTCTGCTTCTGTCGCAATCATCGCTTTCGTCAGTCAGTCGAAATCGATTTGTGTTTTTAGATATGAATCGAAGCGAATGATCATAAGACAAGGCCATCCACCCTCCTCATTCTACTTCATTCTTTCCGGATCTGGTCAGTACACGCGCATATATGGATGTCAAACTTGTAACTGAAATTGGTAATTGATATTTGGCCGCTTTAAGAGAAACTAACCAGAGACGTCTGCACGCTGACCCAAACGATGTCATATCTAATTAAGAACAAGAAGCTCATTAGTTTAGCAATCAGTGCTCAGATAACTAGAAATGTCACCAGTGGCGGGGTCCCGCACACACGCAGAGCCCAACTAACGGATTTCCATCCAGAGGTGACAGATGGCGCCACGTTCAGAGTTCGTGAAACGCGTTGCGTCGAGGACCGAGGAACGACGACAGACGACGTAGTCCCCCCCCCCGGGCCACACGGTTGCCTCACCGTCCTGCAGTCCCTCGCAGTTGGTAGATGAAGACGCAGCATCCGGATCTCTCTCGAGCCAGTAGGACTGTGCTGGACAGGCATTCGATTGGTCGTAGAACCTCTCCATGGTTGACGGCCAATGCTCTCCAAAGACTATAACCGCCCCGGATTTACAAACGCTTTAAACTGCATATGCACTGGGCCAACGTTTCGTCTTCTGGGCAACAGTCTGTCAAAGACGTTCTATGCGTTGCTGATGCGGCTGCCGCTTCCTTGGTTGCTGATGGTGACGATTTGTATCTTGTGTTGTTTCTGTTTTCCAGTGGTCGTAATGGTGCAGGAGGCAGATTTTCCAGAATCAGTTCCGATTGGTTACCGCGGCAAAGGAGATACTTTTGGGGTAGGAGCCCCACCTGTGACGCCCGTTTCATCGATCCATTGACCAACCGGACGGACGGACGGACGGACAAATGGAGATAGCTTAGAGTTCGATGTATTGAAATATATCATGCAGGACATTACATAGCGCCTGTAGAACATCGCAAAAGCGATAATAGATAGAAGTGTGGTTGTCCTACAAATGGAAGAATGTCGATTTAGTAAAGCTGCAAGTTATGTTGGAAAACATGGAACGATCGATGGGAGAGTCTTCCATAAAGATGGATAGGCGCTTTGCTGCAGGACAGAATGCGTTCTCAGTCTGTTTAGCCCTACAAACGACGGCGATGAAGGCTGTTTCCGTATTGAAAGACCTCTTTATAATGTCTGTCAGCGATCGGCTGATTCAGTATTCAGGCATGTATGTCTTATGATTTATACTGCGCCTGTATGTAATGGCCAACCAAGCCCACCTGTAATCTCAGTCTGTCACATTCTTAAGACCCATTAATCTTTTACAGTCCACATATGATTTTAAATCCATCTGTCTTTGGCCAGACATCCTGGCTCTTGCGGACTTGATGTGATATGGCGCCGATGTTTAAGCTGGTTTCTTTGACTATATAGGCTTTTGTGTGGTATATAGGATTTTGTGTGGTATATAGGCTTTTGTGTGGTATATAGGCTTTTGTGTGGTATATAGGCTTTTGTGTGGTATTTAGGCTTTTGTGTGGTATATAGGCTTTTGTGTAGTATTTAGGCTTTTGTGTGGCGCTGATAAATTTTGGATATTTAACTTACATTTACACAAGTTAAAGACCCTCTAAACTTGTCTCTTGATTCTTCAAATAATCTTTTCAAAACCCACATGTTATTCTCAGACTGAGATAAGCATATGAGCCGTAAGAACTTGTGATATGTGTATGGTTTTTAGGAACTGGCAATGATCGGGCAGGCTCGACAATCATCGGTCATATCAAAAGAAACGATTGAACTGCTCAGCTTAAGCGCCGAAGTAAGTCGGCTTTATTTGCAGACATAGACACACGAATGTACAGTGAATATATCGCTGTCGGTCACTAAACCCAAAACCACATGATTGGCTTTTCGTTCACAGGGCGCCATCATAAAGTACACTTCTACTTGGTAACTATAGGTACTAGCGTCTTTAATAAGTTAGGCGTCAATGTCTTGAGAATGTACAGTAAATAGTGCCATCCTAGATTTCGATAAACCATAGGCTGCCGTGATAGTGCGGCTCAGTGTTAACGACGGTTTGGTGTTAGAAGGGCTGTAGGAAACGGAGTTCTTTGACGATCTGTAAATATAAACCCCTAAAAACGATTGCTTTGAAATTTGATAAATATGATTATGTTGCCTAGATTTCCTCCAGCCGTAAAACTTAGGTTTTTGGAAGCGATAACGTCACCGGTGACCGCGTTGGCCGATACCCCACCGACATCTGACTTAAACACACTACGCTTTTTTGTTTTGTTAATTTTTACTATGACATCCTGATGCTTTACTCAATCACTTGTTCATCCAGTCATCCAGTCATTCAGTGCAATTTCTGTTTGTTAACTGCAGGACTACCAAAGTATCTTCATGTTTGAAGGATTCAAAAACCTCACAGATCCAGATCTCCTCGAGTTTCTCAGGTTTCATTATCATCTATATATATATATATATATATATATATATATATATATATATATATATATATATATATATATATATATATATATATATATATATATATATATATATATAAGTCAACGGCTTACGTCGTCACAAGGCGTCGGTAAGCAATATCAGTTCCAGTGTAAACAAATATTTCATTCAACAACTGCTATAAAAACAAAGCAGTTATAATTTTAATAGGAAAAACAGAAACAACAGCAACGACAAAAACACATCGAAACTTTATCATGCCATATAATAGTCGCTTCGATTGTGTTGGTGAACGAGCAGAGAAAGTCCATCTTGAGAAACTGTTGACGTTGAAAGACTTATTTTGATCAAAAGCTCGAAGACTAATTGTCATTATTAGTAACTGCATGAATGAGATCTTAATGTGGTATTCATCATCATCATCATCATCATCATCATCATCAGCAGCAGCAGCAGCAGCAGCAGCAGCATCAGCATCACCACCACCACCACCAGAAGCAAGCGGAAATAAAGTTATTGGGCCTTAATGTGATGTTGTTCATCTGAATCACGAACATTGCTACTGAACTGTTGTTTTGGTATATGTCTTGTCTTTGGCCAGCGCTCAATCACAATAACTAATTATTGCTGGTCCTTCCATCTTCCTCTTTAAGACTCTTTTGCCTAAATTATCTTCCGACCTCTTACTGTCTGTATTTAGTTCTTAAAGTTTTCTGTTGTCCGGCTTCAATGTGCGCTTCTGAACTTTTCAAGGAAGCATTATCAAACTGTATTTGATTATATTAAGTTTGAAATGATCTTAAATAATTCCGTAGATGACACTGTTGATGGTAGTTGAGTGACGGGCTAACACAGCCGCAGATTATCGCCAACTTGTTTATAATAATAGTATAATAATAATATAATAGTGTTGACTGGCAAAAGTTGGTTGTCGCAGTTCATTGGATTATTCTTATAGTTCAATGCTTAATGTTGAGCGTTGATTGTGCGCTGTAGGAGTTTGGATTTGCTGAAGCACTGGCCAATCGAGAAGCTCATCAATCTAGCAAATCCAAAGGAAGCAGTCTTCATGTATTTTCCGTAAGCAGAAAGACTTGAATCTATTCTAGCTTATAGCTTAATTTAGTCTACTGTTTAGTAAACCTATAGACTAATCCAGTTCCATATAAATCTAACAAAAATCTAGCCTAGGACCGTCTAGCCTAGTGTGGCCTATATTAGGACAGTGTAGTGTGATCCTATGTAATCCGACAACTGCTAAGGCGCCACACTTATGCAGCTCCTTTGTCGTTTTGTCTCTTCCGTATTCCGTAATCGCTTGGAAACCATTCTGTTTGATCGCGGTGTTGTGTTGTAAGATCAGAGCCTCTCTTTTAAAGAAGTGCTATATAAATCTGTGATTACAATTACAATCACAACTGTAATCGACGAAACCTATCCGCAAGTGAAATTGAATTCCAGTGTATATCTGAAAACAAATTTGTAACATCGTTTGAGAGATCTGTTTTAGAATGGCATCAGCAAAGACATTGAATGTTGGCCGGACATTAATTTGGTTTCTAGTTCCTTTAAGCACCACCATGCACGATGTGGCATTTCGTTGTCTGTTTACATAAAAATACACAAAGTGTAAAAATACAAGCATCACAACATATGTCTTTTGTGGCTCATCTTGCGGACTAACATGTCTTAGGACTTGCATGGCTTCTAAGTGGTGTGGGCGGTTGGGCTTGTCACTGTGCTAAACTTAAGCATTTACTACGAATTGCTGTATACGCCATGGCGTTGTTACAACTTTCGCCGGCTTGTGACTCAGCTATTTAGTAGTAGAACCAAAATTTAAATGACATCATGTGGCAGTGTTGGCCGTTGACGTTTTCACATATTTCCTAGATGAAAAACAGTTCTGTTTTTAAATAGTTTGGCTTAACTAACAATAAGTACAGTCCCAAATAAACAAACCACTAAACTTTAAACTTAAAACGACAGTCATCAATTATCATAAAACCCTGTGGAAATCAACGGTACACTTGAATATGGCGATTGTATTATACATCAGACTATGGAGATTAACATTATTTATTGTATGATCAATGCGAATAAGTGAAGAGCGGATAACTTTGCGCTTGCTATTAACAGTGCATTTATAGACATAAGAATCAGTTTCATCAGCCAATCATCGAAATCAGCATCGCGCAACTGAACCCCGCCAAACCCTTCCACCAATTTTATAACCCACCCTCTGCTAGTCACCCGACTCTGCTTCAGTGTGTATGTTCTAATCCAAATAGACGCACAGTGATTAGCAAATTGCATCAACTGAACATTGAACCAACTTTCAATTTTCTCAGCTATTCCGCGCGGAGCTCATGACTTGAGGTGCTAAATAAATTTAACATTGCAATAAAATATCTGAATGGCTACTGATTAATATACAATAGAATTATCATATGATTTACAATGGCTGAAGTAGCCTACTATTTTGCATAGTGAAACGTACAGGTGGCTCTCTTTTTCCGTTCCAATGTCTCTTGAACTGGTAGTGTAAAAAATCCCAATTGCTGGACACACGGTCAGTGTAGGCCTAACTAAGGACTTGTCGTTTACTGTACAGCTTATGCCACAATCAAATTGCACTGCTTGGTAAGACATGGCATGGTGGCCGAGCGGCTAACGCGTCCACTTTTCACTTCTGCGACCCGAGTTCGAGTCCCAGGCCTGTCATGTGAAATCCTCATTCATTGCACTGTCGAACTGCGCGTGACATCGGAAGCCATCATCTTCTGTATGATTGTCTCCTTAAGTGAAATACTCCGTGGCTGGTGAATAAGGCCTACGGGTGCAGACAAATTACACAGAATCCGCTCAGCTGGCTCAAACCCGCAGTCGCTGGATTACAGACTAACAGTACTACCCAATTGACTACCATCTTTGAAATGAAGTGTCGAGGCGGTACATAAATTTGCTTAAATTAATTAAGATTAATAAAAAATTTAAAATTATTATTATTGCCATTGTTGTTGTTGGTGTTGTTGTTGCTGCTGCTATTGTTGTTTGTTGTTCTAGTTGTAAATAACAATCAAACAATCAAACTTAGTTCATTCATGGCCATCACGGTGGCCGGCCAGCCGACCATGAGAGAGAGAGATTGAAAATGAGGTATGTAGTTAGTTGAAAATGAGATAAGTATTTATGTGCGGAGGAAAGAAGGGGAAAAGGTAGACAGCGAAAGGGAGGGAGGAAGAAAGGTGGCGAGAAAGTGAGCGAGGCAGCGAGTAATGAAGGGACGATGACTTATTGGACTGACTCTTTCTGTTTTTTTTTCAGACGTGGTGAAGTCTTGGTGAAAGACAGCCATTTCTCGGAAACTCTTGTCATCGTCAAATCGGTGAGGAAGCAATCAGTCCCTTTGACTCACAAAATAGGAAAATGCATTTCCTGAAACTGATATTTTAATCCATTTCTACAGTGCACTTGAGAAACTTTATTTCCATCTTTATTCCTTCAAGACAGAGTAACCAAAATGAAAATAAGACCATGCGTAAGGCAGACGATAGAGGACAATTTCACAGAACATATAAACTAGAGCGTGCCGTTGTAACCAATGTTAAAGAGTTGGTCAGGCAGATTAAGGAAGGATTTGTCAGTAAAAGAACGACATCAGCACCAGAAACTAAATATTATTTAGGGTAGCTTAGCAACAGATCGTCAGTTTCATAAGCTGTATCGGGTTTTGAACTCAGCACGACTCAATGCTATCGGACTGGATTTTCTGCCGTTTTTATAGTTATAATGAATACACTGGCCAACACATAATTTGTTGCCTCAAATGTTAGAACTGTTTCTGGGTATATTTGACCTGCTGATTCCAGAAAAGGCACCAGTTTTCTCCCAGCAGGTCTAGTTTTCGAGATATAGAACATTATGCCATATACCAGTCCTTGCCTCTGCTCGCCCATAAAACATAAGGCTATAGCTATAATTATGTAGTGCTCAATTTATTATGTGATACACTAAATAAACATAATAATACAAATACTTAAAAGAAAATGGTAGTACCTGAAACTGTACTTATATGATACCAAACAGAACAAGTTTGTTATAAAAATTTCAAGTCATTCGACACTGAAGAAGCTCCTTTTGTACGATTTCCGAGTGTGGCATCTGCCGGAACAATCGCGCATAATATTCCAGCAATAGTCTGCCATCATGTGTGCATCCCATCTTCCTTGATATCGATTTTCCATTGTTTTGATGTCTTGGTGAAATCTTTCACCTTGCTCTTCGCTGAAGTCACCAAGATTCTCTGGAAAGCGATCTAAGTGACTGTGGAGATAATGGACTTTAATGCTCATGTTGCAGCCAAGCTTGTTGAAATGAAGAAGCATATCCTCTACTAGTTGTGCATAATTGTCTGCCTTCTTGTTGCCAAGAAAATTTTTAGTTACAAGAACAAAGGAAGACCAGGCACAAGATTCGATTTCATTCATTGATGGTATGAAAAGTGGGTCATTCATAAGTTGCCTGATCTGTGGACCATCGAAGATTCCAGCCTTCAATTTTTCCATTGTAATTCCTGGTAACTTGTGTACTATGTATTCGAAGCATGAACCTTCTTTATTCAAAGCCCTGACAAATTGTTTCATCAGGCCTAGCTTTATATGTAGTGGTGGCAGTATGATCCTATCTCGTGCCACCAAAGATTCCTTGATTACATTTTGAGCTCCAACCACCATGTCTTTCTTCGAAGGCCAATCTTTTCTTGTCCAATGTTCATGCTTGGCTCTACTGTCCCAAAGACACAAAAAGCAGGGATACTTTGTGTAGCCACTTTGTTGACCAAGGAGGAAATTTACCATCTTCAAGTCTACACAAATTACCCATTGATGTTCTTTGTATTTTATCTTTTCCAGTACTAAAGAGATGGCATTGTACTCTTCTTTCATCCTGGTGGAGTGACCGATTGGAATAGAACCAAATTTGTTGCCGTTATTTAAAAGCACACATTTCAGACTACGTTTTGAACTGTCGATAAAAAGACGCCACTCATCTGGGCTGTAATCCGACAGACCAATTTTCTTCAATAAGTTGCTGATGTCATTACAGAATACTAGGTTGTTGTCTTCGGTAAAGAATGGCAGCAAATCCTTTTCTCTGTTTCTATAAATTGTAATTTTCGTTCCAGGCTGAAGTGCATTCTTTTCCTTTAGTCTGGACGCAAGCAATTCAGAGGACTCTTTGGAAAGATTTAAGTCCCTGATCAGATCACTCAACTCTTTTTGGTGAAAACGTTCACTGTGTGAAGTTGATTGGAAATCACTGTCACTGCCCCCACTTTCTTCACTTTCGTCATCTTGTCCGATATTGGACATGCAAGTCTCATCGTCTGAGAGCTGAGGTAGTTCGCGAAAAGGTGGAACTGGTACAATATCCGAATGCGGAACAGGTCTCCTGGCTGAAGGTATATCAGGGTAAGACAACTTGTGACGATTATTTCGATTGATGCCTATGATGTTAACCATACAAAAGTAACAGTCGTCGAAGTGGTTTATCTGTTCCCTCCAAACCATCGGTACACCAAATTTCAGGCAGCTTCTCTTTCCAATTGTCCAGTGGCGCAATTGTTCAATACAAGTTTTGCATACTGTATGAGGAGCCCATTGCTTATCTTGATCTCCAACTTTGACACCAAAATAACCTACATATGCTCTTTTTACAAACTCAGAAATCGGTTTCCTGTTTGCTTTTAGTGTGTATTCCCCACAAATGTAGCAGAATATGTCTGGATGGTTAATGCAGCTCCGTCTGGAAGTAGCCATAACCTTAAGGATGTTCGCATCTGAGGAATTAAATGACTAACCTAAAAAATAGTAAGAACATGTAGTTATTTAATGCTCACATTCACAGATTGTTCTTGCGACCAACTCTTAATATGCCCTAAGACGACTGCGGCTGCTCTAGCTTTCAGGAGGCGGTTTATATAGGCTATAAATGCTGACTTCAGCATAATCTATTTACATAGTTCGAAACCATGAAACGCTGTATAAGCACAAATAAATTCTAAATGAGGCCACGAATTTAGTGCTGAGTAAGCTGTAGGCTACGGAATAGTTATTTCGTTGAATCAGCAATATCTCAGCACGCGGCAAGATATGCTGATTTTACATTATAAGGATGTAGGCATTATATAAATCAGCAAGAATTATAATTAGCCATAAATAAAGCTTATTATGACATTTTAGTTTTGCCAAAGACATTGTTTAAAGAGTGGACTGGGTTTTCTTTACAAAATCGACGATATCTCAGAAACTAGACCTGATGCACTCAATCCAATGACATTTTCTGAATCAGCGCCCAAAATTACCCCAAGAACAGGTCTAAAACCGAAGGCAACAAGAAAAAAATTTTTCTGTTGGCCAGTGATATGAATGTCTTTCGAACACAACTGTCCTACCGATTGCTTAGCTACATTGCAGAGAACCAGAACGTTAGCCTCGATGAACCAATGGCCTATTCCAGCCTCTAACCACTGCATGTACTGTCTGACCGACTCTAATTGACTATCTTATCTGTACTATCTGATCTAACGGAAATCTAACTTCTGACTGCATTTATTAAGTTATATTCGCCCTGTTCGGATGTTGCTGTTGAGTGTTACGTGTTGGTCTTTGATTGGTCCTCACCTTTGGACTGCTATCCTTGATTCCCATAATGGAGACGCCAATCTTATCAACGGTTTCACCTGTTTCTAGCCCAGGGATCGTGTCTCTGGGCTCGCTCGGTCTGCTCTTCCTAGTCGGACCGTGCCTCTGAAAAGTTGTGGTTATCGCACGGGCTATCTTGAAGTGCAACTTGGTATAATATTTCCCTTACCTCTTAAATTCAGCCGGCATCTCCGGTTGGCTGATGGAGACAGTTATTCTTAAACGGCGTTTCTGAAACCTTCGCTAATCTTCACCAGATGTCAGCTATATGTATTCACTCTCTCTTAGTGTCAGGGCTACTTCTTCCCTCAATGCCTGAATAAAGCTGTAACTTCCATGGCGCTGACTGTGTAATTCACTACAGCAGTTTACTTACTCATATACTTGGTTGATTACTCAGATCTGTGGTCTGATAGTAGGGCCTACGACAAAGCGACATTCTCTGGCCTCGAGGATTTTTAAATATGTTGGTGTCACTGTTTAGCTCTTCGTTATAAGCTTTGAAAGGTAGGCTACTTAAAGGACTCTATATTAAGTGTCTTCATACATACATATTTACATACATAAATAACATAACGTACATACATACGTACATATGTACATATATACGTACATGCATATATGTAAGTTATCGATTCATTTTCTATTAAAGGGAAGTGTTCGAGTCCTGAAGAAAATGAAACGCCACGAACCTCGTACTCAAAACTTGAAAAAAGCAAGTAAGCAAATCGCTTTCTCATTTGGTGTCAAGATGACGTGAAACATCCATAATAACTGGCAATTTTAAATACTGAGGTTTCATACAGGACATTATATTTTAAGCTTCTGTTTTAGCATAGAGCGAATTTAAAAATAATTAACTCCGGAATTTATTTAGTAATCTTCATGCATTGCGGTTGTCAGATGCCATAAGGACACTCACTTACTTACTTACTTACTATTTATGTTAAGTTTAAACTGCATAAATAAACAGTCCTAGCTGTTAAAGTTAACAACATCTCTTATTGCTGATTTCAGACATCAAATGAAAACCAGTTTAGTCGTTTGAAAACATTAAGGGTGATGATGTTGGTCTCATTTAGCTGCCGGCAAATAATTTCTAGATCTCGTCGCAAAAAACTCATTCAATTTTGACGCAAAGCCGGCAGCAAGAGGAGGGACACACAGAGTAGGCCTATGCAACCGATGGCTAAAACGTTCTGTTAGCCCTACAGGCCCTACTCTACAAGAGGCGATCGTTAGGCCTATGTTATTTTTTTATTACAGCTGATCCAATGAATGATTTTGCTGTCATTAAGCCGAAGTAAAAAAGCAAAATTCTTCCAACTGATCTCAATCAGTGTCACCTTCTTTGTTTATAAATTGCTTGTACAGTAAAAACACCGTGGACCCCAAGAAAAATAGACGACCAAAGAGATAAACACTTGTTACCACCGATCAAAAGAGAAGAGAACCCAACAACGAAGAAAGGATGCTACATTCTGACTGAGGTGCCAGTACCAAGAAGACTAGGCCAGACGGACGGCGCCAGACCGGGTATACCTGAAGTCACCAACATGGCCACTGTACACCGCAATTCCCTCTGTGGCGTTCTCAGACGAAACGTAAGCGAAAGCGCCAGACCCAACGACCAGAACTACGTCAGAGGTCAGGTGGACATTCGAGACAGAGACCAACCAATTGAAGTACGAAGCGGTCGACGAACGGACCTAAGTTTCAGGAGACGAACAACAAATGGTGAATTGCTAAAACGTTGTTTTGTTTGTAAAAATGCGATCATAATTACGACCGGAGAATAAACTTTGGTTACGGGCTCCTCGACTGCACAGCGAATTACCAATTAAAAGCTGAGACACACCGCAGAGTTACATTGTAAACCCGGCTTGACCCGCCCCGGCTTGACCCGCCCCTCCACCCACACCTTTAATACTAACTCCTCTGTCCGTAATTTAGGTGTTATTTTCGACCAGAACCTTACGTTTTCTGATCATATCACCCATCTTTCCCGCTCTTGCTTTATGCATATCCGCGACCTTCGCAGAATCCGTCCTATGCTTGACTTCAAAACCGCATCTATCATTGCCACATCCATAGTCCATGCAAAACTTGACTACTGCAATTCACTTTTCCTCAATATTGACACAACCCAGATAAATCGCCTACAAGCTATCCAGAATGCTCTCGCACGTGCTGTCACCAAAACCCCCAAACACCATCACATCACCCCTGTTCTCAAATCACTGCACTGGCTTAAAATACCAGAACGAATAGAGTACAAAATCTTATCCCTCACCTACAACACACTTCAATCCTCCCAACCCTCCTATCTTCGTCAATTATTTACTATCCAACCACTCCGTTCAACCCGCTCCTCATCTGTCCTAACACTTCTTCGCCCTCCCGTCACCTCATCCTTAAAATTTGGAAATCGCTCCATAGCCATAGCTGCCCCACCTCTTTGGAATAAACTCCCGCCAGAATTGCGACAGTTGTCTGGTCAATCATACGAACTCACCAACACTTCACCTCTTTCGGTTTCTGCGCAGGTCTTTCACTCAAGACTGAAAACACTTCTTTTCCAGAAATCTTATCCTGATTCTTCCTCTTCCCCTTATCTCTCTTCTCGCTTCCCGCCCCGGATTCTGACCTGGCACAGAAACTGACCAAACAACCTGGCTCTTGCGGACTTAGTTTTATATAGCGCCGGCGAATATGCTGGTTTCCCTGACGCGGCTTTTGTCTGGCTCTGATAAATTTGTTAGATTTACATTTACATATTACATTTACATACCGGAAATTGACACCATGAGGCTCTTGGAATCAGCCACGCAGGAGCTTATAAGCGGCCGCATTCCACATTAGACTCTTCCCGGGAGCTCTCTGTGAACATCGAACTCTTAAATCTGGTTCGCTTCGAGCGCCAAGATGACGGCCGATTCCATTTTATTACTGATAATTATGGCTGCTCTTGTTTTGATGGCCAATTCTGCAATTTTCCTGCTTGTCTGCAATTTGTAACCGATATTAACAATACTTTCCACAGAATGTTAAGAATCTAATTCCGACGAGATAGTTGCCTTCGTTGCTTGAAATGAACTTCTCTTTACCAACCAATTTGTCTTGTTCGCCTTGATGCCCGCTTTCCTTTATTCTTTGGCGTACGAGATTAGGGCTTTTACAGTGACATAGGTTAGCATCTGCGCTCTGCACTACGCTACTGTTTTGACAGCTTATAACATACTGTTGCTCAGATAAAGAACGAGAAGAAGAGAAAGAACGCGAACAAGAAATGATGGGTCGTAAACAACACATTCGAAAGATAGCGGAAGACCTCGACTCCAACAGCAGTCCGAGGGTAGTTATTTATTCATTGTTAGCATTTGATCATAATGAATATTAAGCTGCCTTACAGTCAGTCTACCATCATTAACATAACTTTGGAGTAGATAAGATATAAGATCAGATGTTTTAGGCCTGTGGCATTAGGCTAGACCAACTATAAAGTGACCTATAAGCGACACCACGCAGACGATTCGGCGTATAAACAATTAATTCTATTGAAAATATTTGACTTTTAAATCATATTTAATGTATACTGATAGCCAGTATCCCACAATACTTGAAATCAGTAGCAATGCTGCAGAATTTAAAAACCCGTTATTTCGCGATAAAAAAATGAATTTAACAGAATCTCGTGGATTAAACAACCGTGTTAAATAAAACGAGTTTTTTTGACAGGACTCTGTGTTTGATACGGAAGAGGATTTGTGCCCACAGTTCATCCACATTGAGACGCTCAAAAAGGGCCAAGTATTCGTAAGCAGATTCTTACTAGATTTTCAATTATAGAAACACAAGCAGGTATTCATCCTGTATGTCTACAGTGGGTTTATAGGTTTCTGTCTGTCGGCTGATGTCATGGGCGTCTATCCCAAGACCAGTGAAGTAGTGCTCCCTCGTTTCGCTGCCATTCCCCCTCCCTTCTTTAGAAGTGCCATAAGCTCAGGTATAAACATGAAGTCTGTATTATTTGCCAGTGGTCTCACTGGTTCGGGTCGGGAGCGCTTCTGATGAGTCTATTCTTGAAGTGGCGCTTTATAAATGTCAGATTACAATTACAATTACAATTAAATAGTAAATATGCAAATGGACCACAGAAAGCACCTTTTAGGCATATTGCAGCATCAAAATTAATACCTGAAACGGCAGTCAGTAAGTCATATGTTCAAACAGTAGTCTGTTGCATACTATGTCATTTTCGTACGCTGACTAGTAGGCCTAAGCCTCTGCGACAGGGAAATCATGGTTTCGGTAAAGAACCAGCGAACCTAGATCTTCAGTATGATTCGAACGTCCAATGTGTATGGAGTCCGTATTACAAGCAGGCCTTTGTCGTTTGGTGACAGCCCATCTAACTACTCGCGAACTCAACCATGCAAGACGAATAGCGTGACAGAAGAGATATTCAGCCGCTCTCAGCTCATACGTCCTTATGAAGTTTCTGACCTTTGTATGAATGGGAGACATGCTGCAGTGTTGCGTTACCTGAAATTATTTCGTGTAAACTTATGCTACAGCTACATGTTGGCTTATGGAATGGCCACTCAACTAAAATGGTAATTTTGAGGTTAATCTCCGAATCTTGTGCCGCTATTGCTGCCCAGTATGTCACGCTGTTTGCTCTTTTGAACATAAGCGCATCGTTTAACACGGTAGATTACATCTTGCTTCTGCCTGACTCAGATGTATTGAGCCAACGACAACCCTTTGTCTTCGAAGAAGAAACTGTCGGTCAACCGTTTGAACTTCTCCAATCTTTCATGATATATTTGGATAACGACAACTGGGTCAGTCATTGATGGACACCGGTTCCATTTGGTTCCAACAGAGCTCGGCCCTTCAATACATATTAAATTCACGAGGAGCGCAGGGTAAAACGGTTGTCGTTGACCAGTTCAACGCCAGCAGGTAGGTCTACTCTGTAGTGGGCTGCAGAGAGGAATGAGCTGACTTCAAATGGGACACAGAGTTCCATAACGTAATCTGGGGCTGCGCAAATCATATTTATTGAGATCAACCCAGGGAGGAGGTCCTTAAATAATATTCTGTCTTCTAACGGGAACCAGCGCAGTGCCTATTGTTTAAATGTGTGATGGCTTTGGGAGGATAAAACTGTATGGATAATCGCAAAAGCCGAATTGCTTCAGCTTGGCCATAGTTTTTAGAACCATATTATTAACTATCTAGAGCAATTTGGCTTACACGAAATGGCATGGATGAAAGATAACTAATATGAAAAGCTGAGAAATGATTTATATTGCTACGAATGAATTAAAGAAGATCTCGATGGATAAAAAGGATTATATTGTTTTCTCCGAAGGATTATATGGTTTTCTCTGATTGTAGGGTCTGGCGAATCTAATCTTCGAGAATCAGCCGAGTCTGTGCGCCGTCAGCGAAGGAGCCGAGTGCATTATGCTCAACAAGAACTTGTTCCTTCGTCATGCGCCAGACAAGCTCATCACAATGCTAAAGATCAGAGTCAGTCTCTATGTCTGTTCCTCTCGGCTCTCTCTGTCTGTCTTCTTTTCTCCCCTCCCTCCCCTCCTCCTCCTCCTTTCCCTGTCTCCCCTCTTCTCATCTAATCTCTTCTCTTCTCTCTCCGTTCAAGTCCATTTCAGTTCAATACGAGCTTGAGATGCATAACTAGAGGAATCAGAGTTATACACATCAACATCGAAGACACTAGAGGGTCGTATAGGGTGACAAAAAGAAGAAGGAAAAGGAGGAGCAGGAGGAGCAGGAGAAGAAGAACGCGAAGAAATAGAACGCGAAGATGAAGAACGCGTAGAAGAAGAACAGGCCGTCTAGAAACTAAATACACGTATAATACAAACACATATAAACAATCTAAATACTCCACCTTTTCGGGGTCGGTACCAACGCAAATTTTGAGTATAATACTTGCCGTGTTGTCAGATTCCGTTGGTCATGTTGCGCTTCTGCCGTAAGAACCTTCAAATCCCCAGAACCATGCTTCTAAGGAGTTCCCATAGAGGCTGAAACAACTTGATATTTTAGCGTTTACTTTTTATACGTATAACGCAAGCAAAGGCCTCTAAGTAAAGCCAGAGTGACAGCTGTTGTTCTCATAGGCGTGATCCCAGTGGGTAGAAGGATTCTTCGGCTGCCGAACTTATTCGAGAATAACACTCTCTAGAATTTCCTGATGCATATCTACACATTGTGACATGGTCATCTATTCAATTAGCGAGCAGTGTTGTAATCTAACGATTGCCGGTTCTATCCTGCTGAGCGTACTCAGTTTAGCGATCCTGGACAAGTTATCCATGCACTCGTCTTGGCAATTTGTCTCTATCGCAAAGCAGCATAATTTAGTACCTACGTAATCTGCGAATTAAAGGACAAGTCCTGTGATGCACTGGCCCTGTGTCCAGGACCTTGGGATTCATCTACTGCCGGCTCGAGGTCCAAAACAAGGAATGAATGCCTCCTTGAAGTCCCAATATGGGACATAGGACCTCTACTCCTTTACTTACTTATATATTTGCACATTTTTGCATGTCATTGTAGTTTTACGTTACAAACACTACATAATAATAGTAATAGTAATGGTAATAGACTGATGTTTCATACACAGTGCCCGCCGTATCCGACGGAGAATGAACTGCAGGAGAAACTGGAAAGGAATCTCGGTTGGCAAAAGTACAAGGGCGAGGTCCTTGCAAAGACTCTGAACAACATCGGCACAATTCGAATCCACAAGAACAGCTCATCGCAGCGTCTTCGCCAAATCTCTCAGCAATTACCAGTCTCCAGATGTGACAGCCAACTTATATAGCTCGCATTTATGTAGCTGACTCACACGTATAAGACTGAACAATAGGCCACGCACAGGATTTTATGTATATATCTGCTGTCTTATATTTTGTCACGCGTATCTGACGATATCACCTGCACTTTAGGAAATCATTTATATGTTGAACATTTAAGCATTTATTATTAGTAGTACCAGAGGTAGAAAAGATCCCTCTGGATTTGACAAAAACTTTATCATCATCATCCATCATCATCATCCATCATCAGCATCAGCATCAGGCTAATTTTTTCTACTTGTATTAGGCTACACTGTAGCCTAACCTCTTGTTTCTCTAACCCGCTGAATTCGACATCGCTTCAACATCGGGCCGTGATCTGTGATTACGAGTTCACTTGAAGTTCACATCGATTGGTGTCTTAGGTATTATGATAACGGCGCTATAGAAGTCATTAGAATAGAATAGATTCGGCCAGTCAGATCGGATCGGGTCTGTTCGGATCAATCGGTTCGGTATACGGTCGACCTTAGTAGCTAAAGAGATCAATTAGTAATCCAATCGTCTTTGTTGAGTGACTGGGCGTGCTTCATCAAAGTGAATGGAAATACAGTGAAGCGTTCAATCTGATCTAAGTCTTTTTAAAAGACCAGTTTGCTTAATTCAGGCCAAAGACTACACCAACAGCATGCTTCTGCTTGTTAAACAGAAACGCTTCCAGACAATTTTGGAAACGTTGTTTCCGCTTATCTAAATCGTGTGCATCACTCTGTTCTTCAATGTTTACATGTGTGTGTTAATACGTCGGTTGTTATGCTGTTTTGCTGTCATCGATTTTTTCTAAGACCCTTAGGGTTCCTGTCGGAATTCAGGACATTTTTCGGATCTCCGCCAAATAAAATGTCATAATATGAAGACAGGGCTTATAAGATGACATAAGGTCATCGATCAATGCGTCGTCGAACTGTAAACAACCGATGCTTTGCTTCCAATCTTAGACCAAAAGGCGGATCTCATTCGTTCTCGATGATTTAATTTTTGGCTGGTTGACGAACGCAATGACAGGCATTTGTGGACTGACAGACATATAAACGGATAGACATACGCTGGATGGCTGGATGAGGGGTGGCTAGTCTAAATTTATATACAGTCATCGTCTTCGATCGGTCCTTAAACTCATATGAAGGGATTGCCTATGCTGAGGAAGAGACTGCCATCCGCTGGTCAGCGGCTGGCGGATGAGACAGCTGCTGTTCTAAATGCCGTTCCTGAAGAAGTAGTCGACCTCTGCACAATTTTCCAGAAATGCTGTTTTTGACGACGGTCGAAGTACATACATTAGTTAGTGAAAGAAAAAATTGGCAAGTTGAACTTCTGAAAATCTAAGAAAAAAGTAGCACCATGGAAGGACTCCCGCGGTTTGTATTACACAAAGAACTAGCCAACCAGCTTCTGAAAGACTATCGCTAGAAGTAGCTCCTGGGCACAGGCTAAAGAGAGATGCGCTAGCGTTCTTGAGCGCCATGACACCTAACATCGAGGTACAGCTTCGCGAAGAGTTGATGAAACTACAAAGTCTTAAACATACTCTAGTACTAACTGTCGAGTTGGAAAAAATGGTGTTAACCGTCGGCCAAAGAACGGCAAGAACGCAGCTCCCGACACTGTCACCACAACACCCTACTTCCGAAGCACAGCCGAACCGGTTCTCAGTATAGATGACATACAGGGTAGTGTACAGGTAGCCAGTGTCCAGATACTCAGGCGTGTCGAGGAATACACTTACCAGGAGTAAGGAGGGAGGCGTCGGCGAGTTGTAGCGCTGGATTTTGGTATAGCAATGTACCACCCGTTTCGGGCTAGAAGCTACTTTCCCACGCCGAAGTACATTCCTCCACGCTGTTATTAATGTGCAGAACACAGACAACCGCTGCTTCGAGTGGGCCGTATTATCGGCAATGTATCCAGCAGAAAAAGGACCCCCAACGCCGGACTAAATATCGAGCTCATCTCGGCGAGCTAAACGTTACAAAATTGCCTTTCCAGTGAAGGTGATGGATATCGACCGTTTCGAACGCCAGGACCCGACCATAGCCGTAAGCGTGTTTGGGTGGGAATTTAAAGTCGGGCCGTATCCAATCCGCGTCTCTACGAAGACTAGAGTACACAACATCGATCTTCTCTTATTGACCGACGACAACGACGATGAAATCCAGCATTACGTCTGGATCAAGGATCTAACCCGCATGCTGCATAAAAACAGCGGTCATAAATGCAAAAAGTACCCATGCTGTCGTTGCCTGCACGTCTTTTCCACCGAGGCTCTTTTGGCTGGTCACATCATAGACTGTATTAGTAAGAAACCGCAGCGGATTGTGATGCCAAAAGCGGACGAGAACATCCTAATTATACGAAAGCAACACCCATACCTGCATATATAGGCCTATGTATATGTGTGTATATATATAAAGCTTCTTTGGTTCAGCGGAGCTAGTTCGGCAAAATGTCCATACTTGGAAAAACTGTTGCTCCTTGTTACCTCCGCTTCCCCACCGCTGCGCTGCGGTCCATCCCGCGCTCCCGTCTGTACATCTCTCCATCTTTTCTTTAATCCCTCACTCCTCTCATCAACCCTTCTTTCTTCCCTCCCTCTCCGCCTTTCCCTGCCTCTCCCACTCCATCTTGTACTATAAGAATGCGACAGAGGAAATGGATTGGTCACATGCTGACATTGAGGCCACTCTCTCCTAAGAATTATCACCAAAATAATCGGGAGTCGAAAAACAAGAGGAAGACCCAAATATGTGTTGTTTGACTAGGTGATGAGAAATGGATATAAGCTGAAGGAGGATGCAAAACACCGTGACGATTGGTGCCGTATTGGACATTTAAACACTAAGTTGATGAAGCTTCAATGAGTACAAAATACCTTGGCTTACAGCTATCACTGAAGCTCCAATACAGTGAACATAAATCGCCAATTCTAAAATTATCGCATTCGCTGCCTTAAAAAAGCGAATTTTTTCAAAGATGGGTCAATCGTGTACAAGACTATACACTCAGCCGACCTCACTACCTTCAGTCTATGCTCCCAAGACTCCACCAGGTCATGCGATTGTCCTAATCTCGATGTTCCTGGAACAGGACAGCTCTCTGCGGGGTGCCTTACAGTACAGGGAACAATAAAGGTATCCATACCGTTGGGCAGAAGCAGAACAAACCATGGATCACAGAAACAACAATGGATATGGCGAAGCAGAAGCGGGAAATGAAGCAAAGACGACAGGAATCAGATGAGAAGGGTATGGAATACACAAGACAGTGTAACAAGGTGAGAAAAGCAGCTAGAAAACAAAGAAGTCTGGTTGCAGGAACTGTTGAAGTTTATAGAGCAGTAGGGAGGAAAAACCAATGCATAAAATCATACAGACTTATCATCAAAAAGATCAACTGAGAATGGAAACCGAGGCAATCTACAATTAAAGCCAGGATGGGCAACACTATGCAGAGGAATGAAGAAATAAGATATCGATGGACAGAGCAGAATTATACCATGTTAATGAGACAAATGACAGTCGTTCGAGAGATGGAAGATATATCTCCACCAAGACAAGAGAACGAAGAGAATGACATTCTTCTGGGAGAAGTTGAAGAAGCGGTAAGGAAACTGAAAAGGAACAAAGCACCAGGCACACTGCGAAGGTCACCAAGACAGCAAACTATTGGCTAAAGATATCCATAGTATCTGCAATCAAGCCTGGCATGAAGGCAGAATTCCAGAAAAGTGGACAAGCTCCATCATAATAACTATACCAAAGAAGGATGATATAACGGAGTGCGGTAATTATAAAACAATAGCGCTGCTAACCACATGTACGAGGTATCAATGATGGTTCTATTCTAAAGGCTCAAGTCACAAGTCGAGGCGAGACCGTAATACGATACGACAGATATTAATCCTGAGGCTGATAGCAAAAAAGCGAAGAGAGAGGGAAAACTTGTTTATAACTGCTTCATAGACTTCTGGAACGCTTCTGATTCCATCAAACACGACGTCCTACAATCGGTGCTGAAATCATTCGGGGTTGAAAGAAGGTTGCCGCAAATGATCAAAGGTGTATGTGAGAATGCAAAGTCAGCAGTACGAGTGGGCAAGGAGCTTGGAGACTAGCTTAGGATTACAATAAGCACAAAACAGAGACTCAATCTCTCCGACGACATTCATCACATACTTGCAGAAAGTTATGGGCCGAATAAAAGAGAATGGAATAGGAATCGCAGTCCATGGAATCAAAAGCAACAACTTGAGATTTGCGGATGACATAGCCCTGATTGCAGAACAATAAAAACCATTTAAAAAAACGTGAAAACTTTATACACAAAAGGAAAGGCTGCAGGATCTTAAGTTAATGGCATTTGGTGCCAAGGACAACGAGATCCCAGAAGAAGTGGTGAAAAGATCCAAAGTGTTGGCGAATTTGTGTATCTGGGAAGCCTGATGACGTGGGACAACGACTGTTCACGTTGTTGTCTATCATCCTTACTTTAGCCTTTGTCCGAGTAGTCGGGAAGTTTCAGAGAGGTGGGTTTCGGCTGCCTTCCTTCTGGTGTTTTATCGATACAATCTCCTGCGTCAGTCTCTTGGATCTCGCTAATACCAGCGAATACTCGGTCGTCCACCACATGGTGGGCATTTGGGTAGCAGAGGCTTTTGAGACGCTAGCTGTCTCCATTTCCATCCCAATTTACATTTAAAGGTATGTTATGTTATATTACGACGTCATGGACAGCTGATATGATTCTGCAGCTAATGTGGTCACATTAATGTTCCGCTGTGTACATTATTACAAAAGGAATTGCTTCCACGCAATCTTCAACGGGATGAGTTACCCCAATTTCTTGGCCTGAAGGTTACTCCACACTCCACTTTTTGGACTGGATACCGCTATCTCACTTTTCGTACCGTGAGACAATTTCGTCAAGTTTGGTATGAGCTTGATATCCAGTGCAGCGACTTTTCGTATACTAGTCAAACATTTATGTGAAATGAAAATTGGGGAAGGAATTAGTACCTCACTTTCTAAACCAACGTTACCTCTGGTTCTAATTGTATTACATGTGTCTGAAATCCCAGACCTAATACTCAACTGTTGAATTGCGTTACCCATTTGCGAAATGATTGCGTTATCCAATTAAAATGGCTGAACGGTGTTGAAGCGATCAGCAAATACATATAAGACAAGCACAAACACTGCCAAACTATTGCTAAAGTCTTGCTTACACTAAAGTCACGATATTGTCGAACGCAGACGGTATGATGTAATCCACTAAGCGGTTAGAGCTAAAGTTGGAGTGTGGTCGCTCACCTCGTGGGCAATGGCCTACCGCATGTACCTCATCCCGGCAGACAGAAATGTTGCTTGGGCCAACCGTGGCCTAACAGCTTGGCTGCCTGTTTGGATTGACACAAGACGCATTCGACAACTTTCCTCTCTGTTTCTTATGCAAGATCACTCAGTGAAAAGGGGTCGCTATACTCTGGACTTGCGAGAGCAGATTAACTTTTACAGGCCGCGTCTTACTAAGGGCAATATCTAGATTTTAAAGCCCTCAACTTGGTTAATTGCGCGAGTGACTTTAACTTTCCGCAATGGGGCAGCCAAATCTGCGATGACATACATAGGAGCAAGTGTCAGAGTTAGAATGAGAACCTCCAAACATTTGTTTTGTCGAAAACCTAGGCAACTTTCCATGTCTGGCCAAAGGTCTTTCTGTCTTATCTAGTTTCTAGGTTCAATTCGTGCAACTTACTGCCTGAACACCAAAATAAAGACTGCGTGGGTTTTCCTTTAGGCCTACTTAACTTAAGCTGTTGAGAGGCATTACAGTTTTAAATGCCAGTAACAGAATCAAGCGACAAATAGTATTGAACGGAGATATGAATATCTCCAAGATTACTTAAAAGGAACGTATTTATTATCGGGAGCGCTTCTGATGAGTCTATTCTTGAAGTGGCGCTTTATAAATGTCAGATTACAATTACAATTACAATATGATTTGGTGTGATTTTCAAACAGAGCTTCAAGTTTTTGATTGCAGTACCAATCTCCCACTCTGGATTCACGCATATCCACGACCTTCGCAGAATCCAGCCTATGCTTAACTTCAAACTGCATCTGAAATCGCCACATCACACTCGATGCAAAACTAGATTACTGCAATTCACTTAACCAGAATAAAATAGACACGATCAAATATTTATTTCATATATTTTTTTATACGCCAATATTTAAAGCACTTATAAAGCGTGCAAGGTCAGTAAATCTGAATCTGCCGTGCGAATGCATGTTCGCTAGGGGGGCCAAGACGGAGTTATGAAAAATGATTTTGTATGATGAAAGATGAAAGCGACTTAGCAGGTCGGGCCTTTTGATGTAAAAAATTCAAAATACGAGGAGCACAGCAGCTGATATTGGCGAATATTATATTGCATTCTGGCAATTGCTTATTCCCCAGACTTATGTTGTGCTGCTAAGTCTGTTCACTGGCTTACTGTGAATATAGGCCTATGGGCAATAATCTTCTTCACTTATTTATGGCGCCTCTGGCGTGTAAATACACACATGACTGTTGGTTCGTTTATTTTACGTAATTTTGTCACTTCTCGGTGAGTTTGATTTTCCGCCGCCTAATCATTACAGTTTTCAGAAGAGGACTTGCTAGAATGGAAGTTGTTCGAGTTACGCGCGTTGGCAAACGCAGGGAGCGATGATACTGGACAAAACGAGATCACTGGATGAGCAGTTAAATATTGTAATTATAAGCTTGATAAAAACCGAGGACGGAGCAAACTTGCGAACAGTATCATGATGTCAAAGATACTGCGTTCGAGAAATTTAAGGCAGGATTGATCAAGATATTTCACGATGTGGACTTATAGAGTAGAGAACGCAGTGAGTTAGCACAGCTCGTAGATGTACTGTATGTGCCATATCTAGTATGGAGTGTGAGCGCGGCGGTTTCAGTCTTACAAATGCAACTCAGACAGAAACGCTTAATTCACTTCAGGTTGATCTTCTGATAAAAAATCTTGACTTTACTGAACTCTGGTTAAACAATCAACCTGGATCATGTCTTTTCTGCATATTGTTTTGTTACATTTAAGAAAGCTTTATTGTCAACAGAACCAGCTTCCAGGACTTCTGGTCAAACCACCGTATACAAGATGGCCGATCCCAAAACAGGGATCACTTATCAGTCAATAGATATCACAAGCCTGCAACAGATTTTAATATTTATAGACGTGCATTTGTCAAGCAATCAAAATGGAGCATGAGTACGCTTGTCGGCTATCTTGCATAGACAGACGAGAGTAAATCTAAGTTCAACTGTCGCGTGGTCGTTTGCTTTTTATGCGACGCAGTTTTACCACCTTCTAGTTTAGACCTAATAGATGTGCAATCACGCACGGACCAAAGCGCAGGTCCGAAATAGTACTGCCCACGCTGTAGATCAGTGAACACTCGCCGATAGCATTAGAGGGACCATTGGTCGTAATGACCGTTGATGTACTTGGACGTAATATTTGGATGGCCCCGACGACAGCGAGAACGACGGATGGCTACCCATAAGCGCCTTCGCGACGTTTCCGCTTTAAGGTGTTTTCATCCATTATGCACTGCGTTCTCGTCTGCAGGCTTCCGTTTAAGCTCATCACGTGCCATGAAATCGAACGCCGCTAGAGGCAGCGACAGGCTTCGCTAATCACGCAGACAGACACAGACGGACGGACAAGAAGATGGACAAAACGACACGAAGACTAACAGATACTGATATTCAAGTGTAAACGGATAGCGCTACAAAAGTGGACGAACAGACAAAATATAACTGGAGGACAGAAGACAGAGACAACCTAACATAGCGACATCTGTCTGCTTGTCTGTGCGTCTGTCGATGCTTTCTGGTAGTTGCCAAAGATAGAGCCGCGAACCGTCGACTTGCCCGACTCGTAGTGTAACGTTAACTCGAGTAAAGACAGTCTTTAATTTTTTTTAAAAATTATAATTAAACGAACAGTTCAATCAGAATGGTGCTTGAATAGTCACAGTTTTAAACGCACGAAACTATCAACGACATTTGCAACTCAAACTTTCAATTTACCACACGACAGACCACTGCACAAATCTTTGCGATCTCTTAACAATGCATTTGGTCCGCTAATATAGGCCCTCTCCCGCCGAGACAGCAGACCAGTACAAACTGGTTTAGACCGACCTCCCGACAATGCGAAATTGTGGGTTTTCGAAAACCCGCTGACTCATCACAACGTAGGAGCGTCGTTTCCCGCGCATCGGCAAGAATCACTGCTGACATCACTCAGCTGCCTGGAAGGCACCGTCAATCAATCACATCAACCCATCACGCGCTTGGCGCGCACCAGTCAGCAAGCGATTCGCGCATGCACAAACAAATCAAACCCGATGACTCATGAAAATTTCCTATACAAACGCTTGATTAAGACTTGCTGACTAACCAGCGCAATATTACGTTCGCGATTCCTGCATATGTTTCTCTGTCGATATGTCTGCCTGCCAGGCTGGCAGAGACAGAGACACGGATAGAAACACCAGAGAGAAATTTAAATTTGATGATGTGTGTTCATTGTGACAGAAGAAAAGATAGCAAAGCCTGGTTGAAGAGCGAAGGAAAAGGTGAAAGTTTATTTCAAGTTTCATAGATACCCGCAATAAACCGATGCGGCTATATGCCGCCAGTTGCTAGGCAGCGCTCTGGCTGCGATATCAGCAGCAGCAGCAGCAGCAGCAGCCACTGCAACGGCCAGCGACGACGACGACGACGATGCGGCTTCAGTCGACCACAGACGCCTTTTGATGCGCCGTCGCATGCATGGCCACGCACTGGCTTTGTGTGCGCATGCGCCTGTGAGCGCCGGCCTCATTGGGAACGCGTGGAATTGTGGATTTTGGATATGTTATTTTCGGATCTGGATTGGCATTCTTCACTAACGGGCGCTGCCTAATCTTCTGCCCGTCGTACGTTCGGCGTCTGTATTTGGCTCTTGGACTGCGGCCGTGGATTCCTACTTAATATTCCGAGGGTGTTATTGAGTCGAAGAGGGGTGGAACTCCTACTGATCGTACCTTGAAGGCGCGAGCGTCCAAACCACACCGGGAGCGAGCAAGGCTGCGAGAGCGTTCCAAATAACCTTGCCGAAAAGGAAGCTATCCTATTAACGCAGGTAACACGGTGTCTGGCAATCAGTGTAATCGCACTAATGCTTATAATCATATAGCACCTATTAAAAAAGTCAGAGCGGAGCCACACTGAGACCTAAATAAACTGAACAGCGTCGATGAATGAACGGATGAACGAACGAACGACATGAAATCTAATCTAAAGAATTTCTATAGCGCACTTATCATTACGCACCCAAGACTAGTTGTATGAGACGGAACGAAGGCTTCAGCCTAGCGACGATAAGCACGCTGAACCATGGAGGCCTATACGCCTTCAGTCTAGGCCAGAAACGCAGTCATGTCTTAGCCAAGCGGAAGGAAGGCTAATGAAGGGTGGATTCCAGCAACACAGTCACGGAAATGCTATTATCTCGCGTAGAATAGTTCATCCCTTATGTCCGTCGGTCTGATCCAGACCAGGGCAGCCAGGGGACCTCTTGTCATAATGATAGGTATGAAGATTAATGTGTTGATCGGAACGCTGTCCACCATAAACACCAATTATTCTTCTAAACGAATCCTGTGACGCACGAGGACCAATGTACAGATTTTTAGCGTAGACTACAAAGCGTCAGTCGTTGGGGAGGGCGGGGCGGAAAACATGTCCCCCAAAGTTAGTTTGAGGAATTGCAAATGGTGTTGTTGTTTCTAATATTTCTGACTTTCATACAAGTGAGAGGCAGCGCTTGTCTTCCTTAATCAAGGGTGTCGATCGGCAGGGGATAGGTGGGACATGCCTCCCAAAAGTTTAGCTTCAGCTTTTTACCCTTAATTTTTTTGGCCTGACGTAGAAAATATGCCTCACGTTTTGAGAAAGAGAACATTATTCTTGAGCGGCTAAAGGAATAGCGATTAAGATATTACATCATTTAGCTGTGTTGACGCTGTGATGTCCAAATAAAAGTCGCTTCATTCGTTCGTTCATTCAGACAGTCATTCATTCAATCATTCAGCCAGTTAGTCATTCAGTCAGTCAGACATCTGCTTTTCCAGCTGTTGAGTTAGGAAAATTGATCGACCTATTTCTTCTGCATTTTGAACGCCGGCGTGATTAGTTAAATTAAGGCGATCCGTCTCGTTTTATGCGCCCTCTATACCACTTCTTTGACCCTCGACTCATTAAACGGAGCTCAGCTTAAGCGGATGAACCGATTCAGTCTGTAAGCGATATTTTTACATTTACAGCCCATCTTCCTCCTCATCCTCTCCCTTCTCCTCCTAGACACCTGAACTCTTCATACATCTCTCTCTCTATCTATCTCTCTGTCTCTCTGTCTCTCTCTCTTTCTCTGTCTGTCTCTCTCTCAGTCTGTCTGTCTGTCTCTCTCTCTGTGTCTCTCTCTCACCTATCCATCCATCCATATATTTTTTCTATCTATCTATCTATCTATCTATCTATCTATCTATCTATCTATCTATCTATCTATCTATCTATCTATCTATCTATCTATCTATCTATCTATCTATCTATCTATCTATCTATCTATCTATCTATCTATCTATCTATCTATCTATCTATCTATCTATCTATCTATCTATCTATCTATCTATCTATCTATCTATCTATCTATCTATCTATCTATCTATCTATCTATCTATCTATCTATCTATCTATCTATCTATCTACCTATCTATCTATCTATCTATCTATCTATCTATCTATCTATCTATCTATCTATCTATCTATCTATCTATCTATCTATCTATCTATCTATCTATCTATCTATCTATCTATCTATCTATCTATCTATCTATCTATCTATCTGCTATCTATCTATCTATCTATCTATCTATCTATCTGCTATCTATCTATCTATCTATCTATCTATCTATCTATCTATCTATCTATCTATCTATCTATCTATCTATCTATCTATCTATCTATCTATCTATCTATCTATCTATCTATCTATCTATCTATCTATCTATCTATCTATCTATCTATCTATCTATCTATCTATCTATCTATCTATCTATCTATCTATCTATCTATCTATCTATCTATCTATCTATCTATCTATCTATCTATCTACCTACCTATCTACGTATCTATCTACTTACCTACCTATCTATCTGTCTATCTATCTATATGTATGTATATGTGTATATATCACATATTAAAATTTCGGGGGCTATCTAGGAAGAACGGAAGTAGTGTCTCTGCCACTACCTCCCGCGCTTACTGTTGTCAAGTTGCATGATATTGCATTTACTTTATATAAAAACATATAATATGAAGCAACGATAGACTGACGAGCAATGGAAACTTAAGGACGACCTTATTACTTTCAGGTAATGGCATTGCTACGGTATGTTCCATTCCCTTTTGCGGACGTTTGCACTCCGGGGCTAACTGTGCAACGGAGCATCTTGTAATGGGGCTATATAATTGTAATTATTGTTGTAATATATAACGGTTCCTGACGCTGGCATTTAGCCCCAGTATTGTGGGTACAGGAGAGAGAGAACCGTCTACCTCCAATACATATCCGATTATTGAAGCTCGGTAGCTAGTGACACATACAAAAGGTAGGGGCCTACATCTGCCAGCGAAGTCCACTAATCATGATCAAACGCTGTACCGGCTGTTGTCTAAATGAAGAGGGTGTACTGAAAAACTATGAGTTCCAAATTTAGATGTGGACGTCCGCATTGGGCACAACTCCTTCCTTTGTCCGCATTTGGACGATTCCTACCTCCTCTGTTTGTGGACGTCCTTAACGGACGACTCCGAGTGTCCTAAACGCCTACGATTCCTCGCTCAGCCGATGGACATATGGCGTTTTAAGAAATGTCTTACTTTAAAAATGTCTCATTGGTTTCCTACTAAGTTGTCTGAGGAGAGTCTTAAATTCATCCACCGGGTCCAGAGCGTAGCCCAAGACGCAACGGTTTTAGAGTTATCCTTTGAAAAGTTATATTTATAATTAGATTATGAAATGATCATAATTTGTGCATAAAAGACTGGAAATTGCCAGGTGGAGGTTAACGTCCCCTCCAACATGAATTTTCCAATTAAGACTGGTGTGGTTGACATAATCACCAAGTTTTCCAGCGGTATCCGGGATGAATCCAAGGTCTCAAACGGTTCAGAGCGTAGACCTATATGTATATATGTATATATAGTGAAATATCTATCAACATTTTAACTTGTAGAGGTAATTTGTACAAAACTAATTGAATGTTGCTAAGGTATGGTTAAAACTTATTATTTGTCTTGAATGTATCGTGAAGACTGCAAAGGCTGACTTCTCACCCGGTCGCTAAGCTCTCTGGCAGGATTCGGGAGGAAGCGCAGGCATCCAATATTTAGAAGACGTCATTTTAAAAATTCTATTGAAATTTGACTTGTAGATGGCAAATTATGCGTGAACAACTGGGGTTTGCCAGAGGTTAATAGTGACACAGGCATAAACTTTTCGATCAAGACTGTGGTGGTTAACTTTCGATATAGTCATTGAGTTCTCCAGCCGGGACAGGAGCGTGGTCCGGCGGTCAACGGTTTTATAGTAAATCTTGAAAATATATTGAAAGTTTGACTTTTAAGGGCAGTTGTACTTTGGCGTTTTTGAAGTTGCCAGAGGGGTTTAAACTGCCCTCGTCCTAAAATTTTCGTTCAGTAGGCCTACTGGGTTGGTTGACTTTTAACCTAGTCATTAAGCTAAACACTTTGTGGTGCCCCGGGCACCAACAGTGTTAGAACGCGTCTTTTAAAAATTTCTACGAAAAATTGGACTTTTAAAAGGTAATCTTTGTAGTAGAATTGAGCGTTGTCAGGGAGATTGACAATAGCCCTCCGGCATGAACTTTTCGATCAAGATTATGGTGGCTAACTTATGGGTAGTTAATCTATTGTGACATTACTTCCTAAATTTTGACTCCCTAGGCCATCACATATCCAACTCTGATTCGGAACATATTAAGCTTTTCTCGTTATAATCCGCTTCTACTCACAATGAATTCATCAGATAGACCTATTTGCAATTTCTTCTTTAGCTTTCTTAATGCTTTCAGCTACAGGAGGGCTTCTCTTTGACCCCTTTCGCCCACACTAGGGTGCCCTTAGCAATAAAAGTCAAAAATCTAACCCCCTCACACGCCGAATTTGTTCCAGTGATGGAAGAAACACACTGTGCAAAAAATCTACTAATTTGTACAATATTTATGGGTGGTACTCTGGGCTTAAAATCTTCGTGTTTGTCATCGTGGACCAAAACATGTAAAAGTGGTGCCATTGACTTTGATAAATTTTACTTACTGATTGCTATAATCGAAATTTTGCCAGAATATAATATCAGAGCAAGAAGGGGCATCCGGAGTCGATCTGCTTTGTTGACATGGTCCACACACTTCACAAACAGCGAGCCGTTGAGCACTTAGAAGCAGACGTGAGAAAAGAGAGAAAATCGGCGGAACAAATGGAGTCCTTTGCAAGACACGTTGCGCTTGAACGGCTTCGATTTAATTCATCAGTTACGAGCGATGAAGAAGAGTCAAATGAAGATAAGCAAACCTCTGCTGCAGTCAACTCATTATGATCAACGTTGAGAAATAACCAGAGTTAACAACATGTATCCTGAACTTGCTTCAGCACTACATTAATCCAAGATATCGTCCACAAATTCGTTCTTTGTTGCGGGCGACGTGACGTCTATTCTTGGACATAAAGTCGATTCCTCGAGTATCATCAGGAACTCGATTCATCGACTGTGGGCAGAATATTAAGCAAACATGTCAAACAATATTTGTATAGAGCTTTTTCCAGTTGTATGCATAGTGACAAAAGCTGGATCTTTGTTCCAGGCCTCGTGATGGTTTTCATCGGTCCAAACTTTGGTACAGTAAAACAAATCCTTTTGTCTGGAGTGAAACGCCATTTTGGATGTGGATAATCCTTAAACTATTATGCCTGAAAATGAGGCTTTCTACCTCCTAACATCTGAAATGGCATAAGCCATTCCCGCTGTTTGGATTCAAAGTCAGGATCAGCTCAAACTACAGCGAGCTTAGTGCTTTACTTATTTAGTTGAAGCCTTTGAAAACACAAGTTTCATGTAAAAAATCTGAAGAAGACAATTTCATAGGTGTCTCAATTCTTCAAAATCTGAGGATCATATCCTGGTCGCCTGTGTTGTGTGCGCCTATGATCTCTCTCACTCATATGCTGTCTGTCTGTAAGTCTGCCTGTATGTTTGCCTGCCAGCCAGCCAGCCAGTCAGTCAGCCAGCCAGCCAGTCAGTCAGTCAGTCAATCGATCTGCCTGTCTGTCTGTCTGTCTGTCTGTCTGTAATAGAAACAGTCTAAGAATTAAGTGCAAAATAACTCGAAGCTAGTGAGCAAGAGATAACCGCACCCAGTGGAGTAAGCATGCAGTGTTAGAGAAACGAGAAGCAAAGGTCGACTGCGATGGACAGAAAACAAAGGAAGACACGACATTAACTCGGACTAAGGACGAGGACAGCAGTGGGCTTGACAAACGACCGAGGATAATGGAGGTCATTCATCCTCATTCAGCATGATGATGACGAAGATGATGACGACGACGACGGCTCTTATTATGATGATGCATATCATTGTGGCTATTTGGCCCCTAATATTATTATTGTTTTGAATGCACAATTCTGATATTTTAGAGCATCTTATTGTTGTTGTTCTTCTTCTCCTTCTCCTTCTGCTTCTCACTTATTATTATTTTTTCTACCCGAGGTAGGTATAATCCCTCAGGTGGTGACAAAATTAGTTCGGAGACAGTATTATTATTATTATTATTATTATTATTATTTTTATTATAATTATTATTATTATTATCATCTGTGAATTGAATATTATTATTATTATTATTATTAATATTATTATTATTATTATTATTATTATCGCGAAAACAACAATATAGATGGTGATGGGTGAGATAATGATGATGTATTCCGTAGTATAATGTATTCTGACTAGTGACGATGGGATTCATGATTAATTTTCGGTTCTGTGTGAGGTTTGTGGCACTTCGAATGTTGGTCATCGCAGAATTCATTGAAAAATGACCACGGTCGAAGCCATACGGTCGCTATATAAAACTGTGTACATTTATAAATAAATTCCGTAGTATAATGTATTCTGATTGCACTTGGTGCGTTGTAGACTTTGCCAGTGGCAACAGGGAAATCAAAAGGACTCCAGATGACACCTGGCGATTTGGACGACAATCCCTGTAATTGAATCAGTCGACACCTGTCGACGATGCCTGTCACGTGATCGACACACGAAACTGGCAGTGTTGTCGTCATCAACAACTGCTCACCTACCCATTGATCCATCAACACACCCACACACACCGATTGCAGTCACCGTAGACGTCAATTTCTTACGAGAAATCTCTGCCAAAGGCACTCTTTGAAACAGAAGTTGGCAGACAGACAGACAGACAGACAGACAGACAGACAGACTGACAGACGGACAGACAGACAGACAGACAGACAGACAGTAGGGTAGTCAGAAAGCCAAACAAGACAGACAGATAACCAAGCAGACAGCCAGGAAGCCAACAAGAGAGGCAGCCAGACAGGCAGGCAGCCATACAGGCGGACAGCAAGGACCCAATAAGACAGGCAGCAAGACAGGCAGACAGCCGGACAGGCAGATAACCAGGCAGACAGCCAGACAGGCGGGGATATAGGTAGGCAGATATCAAAGCGCTGATGGAGTGAGAGAAAAGACGACAAGAAAACAGACGAGTATCAATCAGTTTGTATTAATGGAGTAGAAAGAGGCGGAGGCAGATGCTGATTGATTGCGTCGCTTGAGGCGCAGCAGAATTATTATAGCACCGCCTGACAACCAGGCAGCATCAACAAGGCTTTTGGTCAGTCTAGTGGACTCTCCAGCTCCCGCAGAGGAAGGGTCAACGAGGTCGTCCATACAAACATAAAAAAGGTCAAAGGTCAAAAACTGACAATCATAGGCGAACAATTTGATGACAGGCAACTATTTGGGCGATATTAGAAGGACATACAAGTGCAGTCGATTGCATCGACACGCAATCTCCGTAACCCGGAAGCAGTATGGCCGCAGTCGGCTACGCCAGAACGAGGCAGCGCTGCGGCGTTCGGCATTCAAACGAACCTCTGTCCCGCAAGTTCTGCTTCGCTTCCGGTCCTGTTTTGTCCAGGCAAACGGAAGATGACTGTGGCGCCCTCTGCAGCACGATCCCGGCATTCCGCGCTTCTTCCGGTCGCGTGTCTTACGACATCCAATCGTCGCCAGTTTTCACTTCAACGACGGGAGAAAATGGTCGACAGGAAATGGGTCGGAGCATCGAGCGAGACCACGGTGCTTGGCAAGGGGTCAAACCGGAATCCGTTAGACAATGCGAAGGTCAGGGTTCTGCTGGGCCACCTTCATCTGATCGGTCCACCCTGCCGACATTCGTTGATCTGCGAACACCATCCTCTCGTCCTGGGTCGGTGACGACGCTCGTCGAAGTGCCGCCTCCGTCGACGACCAGACAAGCCTCGAGGACCCGGAAACAAACCCGAGTACGAATCAACGTCAGCGGACACCATTTCGAGATGAGCTCCGATCTCCTCGACCGCCACCCAGACACGCTACTAGGTAACCCAGTCAGGCGTCGAACCCTCTACGACCGACGGCGCGATGAACTCTTCCTCGACCGCCATCGTCCGAGCTTCGAGGCCATATTCTCCTACTACCAGATGGGAGGCAAGCTGCGCCGACCGCTCCAGGTTCCAGACGACATCTTCCTCGCTGAGGTCCTGTTCTACGAACTGGAAAGCGACGTCGTCGAGGAATACAAGCTGTCCGAGGGCTACGTCACCGAGGAGGTACGTATGCCGCGGAACGAGGTCCTACGGGAGATCTGGATGCACTTCGAGTACCCGAATACGTCGCGTTCAGCGTACGCAATAGCCGTCGTCTCGGTGGCCATGACACTCGTGTCGATCGTTTTGTTCTGTGTCGAGACACTGCCTATGTTTGCGATGACCCACTGCAACGAAGGAGAGGAGCCGAACTTTCTCGATCCGTTCTTCGTTATAGAAACCGTGTGTACCGCCTGGTTCAGCGTCGAACTGGTGCTTCGCTTCACCGCCTGTCCGAGCAAAGTCGGCTTCTGGAGGGACTTCAAGAACATCGTCGACCTGACGGCGATCGTGCCCTACTACGTGACCTTCGTCAACGTCGTCTCGACGATGAGCTGCGTCACCGCCAAGTCGAGCGCCTCGCTGGCCTTCCTGCGGGTTATCCGACTGATCAGGATTTTCAAACTGACCAAGCACTCGGTCGGCCTACAGGTGCTCATCCTCACCTTCAAGGCGAGCGTCGAGGGCCTCAGCCTCTTCCTCGTCGCCCTCACCGTCTGCCTACTCGTCTACTCTAGCGCCATCTATTACGCGGAGCTCGGAATTCCCGGATCGCAGATCCAGAGCATCCCCGATGCGTTTTGGTGGTCCATCATCACCATGACGACAGTCGGTTACGGAGACAAGGTCCCCGTCGGGCCTCTGGGCAGGCTTATCGGGGCAGCGTGTGCCATCACCGGGGTTCTAACCCTCGCCATCCCCGTTCCAATCATCACCGGTCACTTCAATCGGTTCTATTCTCATAAAACGGGCAGAGGTAGACATACCGTATAGCCTCAGGTGGGCCTCTTCTTCTCATCAAATACAACAGATTACTGCCGATATTTAAAAAAATAGAAATGAAAGAATTGAAGATGTATGCATATATATATATATGTATGTATGTATATATGTATATATATATATACATGTGTGCGAGATTTTCGGAAAATCCGCTGTTGTGCATTTAGAAAAAGCTGGATGTTTCTGACTTGCGGAACATGTACGAAGCATCGCGCATGAAACAAGTGTTATTTTAAAAAAAAATTTCAGATCAAGACCATTAAGTACGTTAATCTGCTGTCCTTAATTACGTTCCGATAATAACGAAGCACCGATAGGTGGTCATCGTCGTCATTAGCATCATCACCATCGTCATCGTCATCATCTCTTTTATTGATTTCAAGTCAGACTGTTACAGTTATACATTTTGCAAATGCAGTACAGTAAAAGAGACGGAAAGGGTACTCAGAAGGAACAACAGTTCCGCCTAATATGACCACCTAATAAAACAGTAGCATTGAGACAACTTTAACGTTGCAACATAATAATGATAATATACTGCATATAAAAACAAACCAAAATGAGGCCAAAATGAACGACTATTCAACTCTAATTAAGCTAAAACGCTATACGTCGACTGACAACTCCATTGTTCGGTCAGGCTTGGTTGGTTCGCATTTGCATACATAGCGACGCGTGAGGGGTGTTTGTGTATGTGTGTACAGCTGCTCGCTAGGCAGGTATTGAATAATTGATGCTAGCCCAGGTATAGACTAACGCGTTAATGCGCACCTGTTAACTGTGGGGGACGCAGTAAAGCTGGCCTACAGCTCCCTTCATGATTGGTTGACACCTGTATAGCGTACATAGGGAGGCGGCTAGTTTTCGTGTCTTATTTCTTGCATTTTAATGAACTGTGTATGTTGTTGTATTAGTCAAGGGTGTACATGTCAAGACAGGAAGTCTGAGATACGAATTAAGTCTGTGTGGTTGAGTTTGAAGAAGTGCTGATTGTCAGAAGTTAACGTTTTAACTGTGACTGTTTGTCGATGTAAAGAGCATCATATTATTGATAAATAAAGTTTGATTTCGACGCTAAAGAGGAAAGAAGAGGACTTGGTCTTTCAGTTGAGAAATATGGCGAACTTTGAGCAAATTTTAAATTAGAAGTTACAGAGCATTGTAGGACAAGTTCTGCACAATAGTCAGCATACACAGGAGCTCAATAGTTCGCCAACCGCTTGGACACGTTATCCTTTGTCAGCCTAGGAGGAGGTGGTGACACCGACCATGAAGATATGTCGCAAATGTAATGTAACAACATAAATCCAACCCAAGGAAGTTTTATTCGCAAGACATCAGTCCGGTAAGCCTACATTTAAAAATTGACCACAAGCCTCACTAGCTTATTTCTCCGGGGTTCTAATGCTGGAAGCGCCTATGAGTAGTTTGTTCTGTGAGAAGCGCTATATAAGTTATCAAATACAATACAATACTAACAAACTAACATCGCAACCTTCATGATGTTGACTCCAATTATTTGGTAGATAAAAACATCATTAAATACGACTGTTATAAACGCCAGAGGCTTGGCTACGACGATGTCGCAACAGACGTCTCGATGGCAGAGAGGATGGCATCAGACACATAATAAAGGGCAGCGGTAGTGAAGGATCTCACGGGAATAATTCAATAAAATATAAGCACGGTCGAGGTCATACGGTCGCTATATAAAACATATGCATCCACTGGGATGATCTGACAGACTTAGGATCAAGACCTTGTAATAAAAGCGTCACTAAGGCGCGGTTGCGTTAAGCCAATTGTTGGGAAAATCGATACAGATTCGACAAGCGTGGAAATTGATCGAAGTCGTCGAAGAGTGACATCGGCAAAGACCCGTTCTTTCCTCGCATCGCTCATATTCCACTCCTCGCAAGTGACAGAAAACAATCATTCTACTCCTCGCAAGTGACAGAAAACAATCAGAGAAATGCGTTGACACCGGTCCGCAGTTTGGACTAGATCTATTCTTTCACACAGGGAAATAGGAAAGCAAACTAAGGCAAAACGATTTGAGACGACATGAAGATATCAACACAACATATCAAGATCAACCTTGCACGGCTTTTTTGTGTATCCAAGCACACACATAATTATACGCACATAAATACAGTAGGTCTGTATACATGCTCATATGCTCTATTTTTGTATGAAACTTATATATATGCGTTGTAATGGATGATGATGATGATGGCGACGATGACGACGATGTCGCAAAGATGAAAGGGAACTGATAAAATGCGATTTTAATGCACTGCTTCATTACATTTCTGATATGCATGATACAGACATTTGTATAGTTAATATTACAGTTATCGTCGTCATTATAAGTTCATATTGCTAGCCATCTGGCGGCGATGGGTGTGATTGAATGACTTCGTTCTTCGCAATCACCATTCTTACTTTCGTGTCTCTGATGTTCAGTTCAAGATCATCAAATACTTTCAGACAAAAACAGGAGAACAACAAGAATGCAGCCAATGACCTCTTCAACTTTCGTAGTGTAAGAAGCCTCAATGGCACTAACATGCGTTCTAAGCCTGAACAACATCGAGCCAGGAATCAAGCTAAACGAGGACCTGGTGAATTCTCCGATTCTCCGACGGCCGAAATCGCTTCCTAAACAGAAACGGAACAAACTTTAAACATTTATCACCACGCACTTAGATTGAACCAGCTGACGATTCGGGTTACTGTACTATTAACGCGCAGAACCAAGAAGAGAACTGCTGCTTTAAACTACGACAGGTAGACGAAATTTGTCTGTTTAGCAGGACTAAAATCGGCTGACGGTAGACCTAAAAGCGAGAAAGACACACAAGAAGAAGTGAATAAACCTCACAACTGCTCTAGGCAGGGTGTTATATGGGATTGTTAGGGGTGGAACTAGGGCGTCAATAACACCAGTTGGCCATCTAAAACCAGTTCGACAAGGTTATCTCCTTTAAGTCCTTTTTCTCACTTTTTCTCTGACTATATGTTTGCGTAAGCAAGTACGTGTGTTTTTTCCTATCTCTCTCCGTCTCTGTCTGCTTGTCTGTGCCTCTCTCACATATTTCTATCTCTTTCTACTGCCTCTCCCTCTTCTTCTTCGTACTGTTGTATTTCGTCTTTCTGCTCCTCCTGCTTCTTCTTTTTCTTTTGATCGTTCTCTTTCTTTTAGGCCTACTCCAAATGTTAGCGATCTTCCCCTCAGTCGTTCGAATCACAATCCGCTAAATGTAAATGTGCAGTAAGTTCTACACGGATTTTTATAGCGACCGTATGGCCTTGACCCTGCTCATTTTTTAACGCTGGCTAGCGACCGTATGCCCTTGACCCTGCTCAGTTTTCAACGCAAGCGCCGAAGGGATAGCTGTCTTTCCGAATCGAGCGACGATAGAAGGGAGAGGGTAAAAGAGAGCCACCTTCCTCCTATTTCCTTCCATCTTTCAATTCAGTTAATGGAAGGCAGCGGCTGTGGTGGAGAAAGGCGTTGTCGCGAACACGACTCTTCGACGCCAAATATTGATTTGACATGAGCATGAAGCGGGATAAGTGGCGGAGGTGTTGTGGAAGGCGCCCACATGCCACATCAACCCCTAATAGGAACAAGTTCAGCGACCTGAGAAGGAGGGCTAGACGGAGGAATGAGTAGGTGACGGTGGGAGGAAACGGCGGCGAAGATGCAAGACACAGGCTGATAGGGGGAGAAGGGAGCGAGGGACGTGAGGAGGGAGCAAGGCAACGAAAATCGTAGACTTTGGCCCGGTCATCAGAAGCTAGGACATCTAGGAGGTTATCTCCTCGAGTAGGAACGACTTTGGAGAGCGAGGTAGGAAGTGAGAGAGAGAGATAGAGAGACAGAGACAGACAGAGAGCGAGGAAGTGAGGGAGGGAGGGAGCGAGAGAAGGAGAAAGGGAGGAAGCAATGGAGGGAGGACGCGAACGAGAGAGGGAGGAGCGAAAGGTGGGAAAGGTGGATTGACAGAGGGAGGAACGAATGAAGGGAGAGGACTGGAAATTAAGGAAAGCGGAGAAAGAAGACGAGAAAAAGTAATTAGATGACTGTTAAACACGAAAAATAAGAAACTGCACAATTCTTCGCAAACAAACATGCATACATGCATACATAAATGCACACGTACACTCATACGTACATACATACATACATGCAGATACATACAAACATACATACATACTTACACACATACACACATACATACATACACATACATACACACATACATACACACATACATACATACACACATACATACACACACACATACACATATACATACACATATACACATATACATACACATATACATACACATATACATACACATATACATACACATATACATACACATATACATAGATACATACATGCATACATACATCCATACATCCATACATCGATACCTAGGCCTAAATAGACGCCCATTGTACTCTTACATGTATTCCCCTTAAGGCCTAATCATACGCAGAGGCTGAGTTCATTTGTTTCTTACTAACTAACAGCAAGTCATCTTGCGTTACCTCAGTGAAGTGTGATGTCTGTTGACCGCGTGTATTCGTACACTCGGTGTATATACAACAGCTGAGGTGCCTTTGGCAGTCAGTGGTCTGTGTCTGGACAGAGTGACAGCCAGCGAATTAGTCGGTCTGTTGTGTGCTTGAGATATTTTCTACTTGGGTGCTTCAGCAGATTTCCTACCAGAAAACTACTCAGAGAATCTAATCGTCAGAGTTTATGAGCTATAGGAGTCGCTTCCAGCAAAACGAAATTGGACTACGAAGTAGACAAAACAGGCCAAGGTACCGACGCTTAATTTAAGGGAGTGGCCAACCCAGCATTATGGGTGTAAACGGACTGACGGTGTGAACAAGGCGAAGCTCTCAGATATATGACTATCTATCTAACTGATCTAACAGAGTGAATAGCCGTTGTGGGCGTAAACACGTCTTGTGGCGCCATCAGTCGACCAAATGGCGCTGGTGGTCTTATCCCTTGTTTAGCACCGTTTTTCAGCCGTAACGGGTAGTGAATCAAGCCCCGCGACATTTATTGGCGGAACCAGCTCCAAATGGAAGCATCGCTTCAGACATATCGAAGAACGGAGGAAATGAGGGACGAAGAAGGAGCGACTGACAGACGGAAGAAATAACAAATCCCAGTAAGAGACCGATAAAAGGATGGATTAACGGAAGGATGGCTTGATGGAAGGATGGATTGATGGAAGGAGAACGGAAGGCAGAACGTTACGATGAGGAATTTTCGTGGAAGTGCAATTTAGCAAATGAGAACGAGACTTGAGAGAGATGGACTTCCTGTTCGTGAGGAACGGTGTTTTACTCGTCAAACCTCGCAATAATAAACGAGTGAGTGGGTGGGTTAGCAAGCAAGTCAATCAACCAGTCAACCAACCAGTCAGTCATCCAACCAATCAGCCAGCCAGTCACAGCCAGTCAGTCAACTACTCAGTCACTCATCCAACTAATCAACCAACCAACCAGTCACTCAGCCAATACGACCAGTCAGTCAGTCAGTCAGTCAGTCTCAATCCTCGTTTTCTCTCTGCATTTTGTTCGAATGCTGAGGTATATTGTTACCTATTTTTTCCGACTCAATATGTTATTGACATACTTAATAACAGCCTCCTTGCGCTTATTTTCTTTCATCTATTTTTTATCCGTATCTTCGCTTCTGTCCATCGACCTACTGTCTTCAAGCACTCGTCAATTTGTTGCTAACTAAAGTACTCTCATATAAACTCAAGCTCTTGCTCGTTTACAGTAAAACCGACGGAGCTGGTATGTACGACCTGCGCAGAGAGTTCACGTGGTCAACGATGTACACTTGTACTGGAATCTTAATTCTTTAATTCTGCAGGTGGTCGTTGATGGTCTCATTCCACATAACAAAAATCCGAAATCTGTCTTCTGATGTCAAGTGTAGGCCAGCTAGGCGTGATCTTAAGTTCTCTAACTGATCCATATACCACATACCATATACCTCGACTCTGGAATAATCTCTCTCCTGCATTTCGCAAATTCTCCGTTCCCCAAACCCTTCCATCGTTCACTCACCATCATCTGTCTCAAGCTTCTTTATCAATTGTTCCTCAGGCATTCCTTCAAAGTCCCACCTTTTCATGACATCTTACCTCTAATCCATCCAATCCGCCGCCTTGCCATTTCTCTTAACTTAAACACAAACCCATCGCAATACCTGCTCTATCCGCGTGTCTGTTGTCTTCTGACAGGCGAACTTAGTCCTTTAAATGGTAGCTCTGGACAACCCCTCTGACTTGACGCAGCGCTCGTGAATAAGCTGGTGCCCTGCGATTAGCTTTAAAGCAGCACCTTAGAAATGCTCGAAATTACGATTACAATTAATCATTCACTTGCAAACTTGCTCGTTCACTCACTCATTTGTTCATTCACATACAGTCATCCACTCATTTGCTCACCCACAGATACGCACACACTAATCGTAATTCCGAGATTTCTACAGCGCCCAACGAAAGCCGCGCCGCGGAGACCAGTTTATTCACATGCGCTCATTAACTCACTAACTCATTAATTCACTAACTCCTTAACTCATTAACTCACTCACTCGCTCACTAACTGACTTGCTCACTCACTCACTCACTGTCTGCGACATGATGCACGTGCCAGTTTGATATTCTTTCTTCTGTATGTTCAGTTGTCTGCTTTGTCTCTCCATCTCTTGTGAAATCGATTGTTGGCTGTTAGCACTTGCTGGTGAAAATGCGGCCATTTTTGGATCCGAAAGAGTTCCGAAAATCAATATATCTGGATTTTCTCGCATTCCCTCCCTCCCTCCTACCCTGCATCCTTCTGTCTGTCTTCCTCCCTCTCTGTTTCCATCTTTGATGCCTCATTCCCAGATTCACCCCGTTCTTATAGCTTCCCGAAGGCATATAAGGCGAACATGATCTTGAATGCAGCGTTGCAAATGATTACATAAATACAGCTACACTATCCCTGCATTGTCATTTGAGACTAAATGTAAATGTACACGGTTTTACACAGGGAATTACCGACTACATGGAATAAGAACTCTGGAGTAAAACACAAATAGGTATACGCCTTCCATTAAATACGACCAATCTAATAGCGATTGTCTTATCTTGTCTTCAACCGTCCTTGAGCCGAGGATCAGCTCCATCACGGAGAATTTTGTGCCATCTGCTTCTGTCTCTTTTAATAACTAGTCGAACGAAGATGTTGTAGGCCTAGATCCATGTCATCTTGGGTCTTCCTTGAGCTCCAGAAATGTTGCTTTGGATGATCTCTTTCTCTAGGCAGCCTGGAGACCACTCTTTCGCAGCAATGCCCCAAGTATGAAAGCTTCCTCTTTTTGAATAATCCTTCTTTTTAATTAATCCGAGCAGACTCCTCACTAGTTCTGCCGTCTCTAAAACCCACTCACTTGTTTTCTTGGCAGTCCACGGTAGGCCTACTCTAAGCATCTGCCGCAGACACTAAATTTCAAATGCGTCGATTCTTGCCACTTTATCTTTCTTTATGAGCCATACTGTGCCACTAGGCATATCATACCACATAATAACGATTAGTGATAAACAAAATACCATAAACCAGGGAATACGCCTAAAGCCAATTATTTAAACCAAAAGAGGCGCTGATAGTGCCACTGATGTGGCTGCGTCTATTTCGCCTATTATGATTACCCTAAAGATTCCACTTTAGTCCGGATATTATACCAGACATGTCACCATATAGCGCAAAATAACGTCTTCATGCATGGCAAACTGCCGCGAACGTCTTCTAGTCAGCACAGCAGCAGCAGTCGCAATAGCAGCAGCAGCAACAACTGAGAATCGAGTGTTTGCAAGGCGAGGCAAGCTCCCAGCCAGAACAAGCATATTCTAAGGTTTGCTCAATTTCCTGTCGCGGTCGACTGCCTTTGAATGCGAGAAACCGGAGACAGGTCAGTAGACGATCGAATGGGTATTAAGTTGCAGCCATACAAAGTAGAGGTAGCCAGTCACTGACTGAAAGACTGGCCGACTTACAGACTGATTGACTGACAGGAAATTGAACAGCTTGCCCCAACAGCAACGTCGCATGTACGATATATGTAGCCCATATGGCAATATTTCCATATGGGCTTCATATGCTCAGCACATGGGACCATATGTTATTCACACGTGGGCCCATATGCAGGACATACGAAGTTCATGTGGAAATGTTAAATTGTCATATCCTACATTATGACCCTGCTCTTGCTTAATTAAGAACTCCTATGTAAATGCATGCCAACGGTCACAGACACTGTCACAGATTCTGTTGCTTACTAGGGATTTTCTGTTACTGTGTTATAGAAAGAATGCTTAGCAGTTTCTAGAGCCGCAGGAAAGGCGCAACGAATTGGATAACCGTGAGATGGTAGTAGCCCTACATGTACGAAGATCTCTTTACTCACCTCATCCTTAAAATTTGGAATCGTTCCATAGCCACAGCTAACCCACCCCTCTGAAATAAACTCCCAACAGAATTTGCGAAATTACCAGAGTTATCTGTCCAATCGTACGAACTCAGTAACATTTCACCCCTTGCAATCTCTGCGCAGGTCTTTCACTCAAAACTAAAAACGTTCCTCTTCCACAGGTCCTATCCTTGCTGCTCCAATTCCGAACACCATCCGCCGTAGCCATCTGACTGCCTTCCTCACTCTTGGATCTTGACCTAGAGCCGAACACTATCGATTTTGCTTTGACTGAGCGGCTATGAATAAGCTGGTTCCCCCGACTTAGGTTTTGTTGTGGCGCTGTAGAAATCTCCAGTTTACAATTACAATTACAATTTACTCGTAAAATCCGCTGAGTTCCGTCGTCCTGCGGTGGCTCCTACTGAAGCCATGTCCAAGACTTCCACAGCTTAGGTAGTCCAGCTCGACTATCTGGTGATACTCTGTTTGCTTACTAATGCTAACCAACATCCGTACACTTCGCTCGTGTTGAATGCGGACCTAGAGTTCCCCGCAGTCCATAAACACCTTTAAAGAACTAAGTGCTCGAATCCTTTAAGACTATGAACATGTTGGTTGTTTACCTTTCTTATAACTTCTCCTGGTACCAATTTGCATTTTATGCTGATAAAGCCAATCACGTGAAAAGAAACAAAAGACGTTCGTAGTCACCTGATACACAGCGCCCGAGACACGAATACTGCAACTAATGCATGCAGGCATCAGGTAACGACAACAAAATATAACAAGCAGCGCTACACAGGTAAGCTGCACTGACAAAAACAACCCTAGAACAGGCACTAATCAATTCGCTTCAACACATGCCGCAAATAACAACATATCATATTCAGAAGATGTATGAATTAATCTTCATTAAATTTCTCTTGCCTTCAGTCTAGATAAACAGACCTCAGTGACAATCCCACATAATTGACTTTTCAGGCATCTTATATGCGGGGATGCCACTTGGGATATGCCTTGAGCTGTCCGCTCCAAATCCGAATTATACTCGCCACGACTCTGGCTGCCATAGCCTTACGTGTAGCCTAAGCGTGTTTGCATCAGTTAACACAACGATTAAGCATAACTGTAAGTACGCAGGAAGCCTTCACTTGCATCTAACAAACACACATCCATTATATTGTGTAGAGCGGTTAGTCTACATACATATTTAAATACTTTAAAACATGATCACTTATTGCCGACGAGCGAGCACAGCTGATTATAACTAAAGACATCGATTCACAAAACTAGTTTGAAACAGCTTAAAACTACGAACAGGTTGCGTAAGCTGCTCTCTTGCGTAGAGTACCATCGTGCAATCTGCAACATGAACTTCCTTTCCCTGTCTCTCTAACTCGCCAGCCGCGAACGAACATTCTGTATGATCGTGGCCTTGTGTTGATAGGCGGGGAGCTTCTGAGGAGTTCTCTTTAGGAGGCGCTACATAAACTTGCACTAACTGGGCTGGTTAGCTTATTGATTAAAGAGTACTTATTAAAGACCATTCTGTTCAGTTGTGGCCTTGTGTTGTCAGGTTGCGAGCACCTTTGGAGTTTTCTTAAAAAGTCGCTATATGAAAGCGCACTTATGATTACGAGAAAGTGTTATTAACTTCATTTACTTAACCATGGCATATCATGGTAGGTGACTAGCCTTCTGCCTTGCCGTCTGATTCTTCCATTGCTGTAGCACAGCATGAATTTTATAGCTGAACTTGCTGGAAAATATACCTTTAATGATTATTGTGTTCTGGCTGGGATTTCAACCCTGACCTCTTGGTTGAAAGAACAGGATGCTAACCATTATCATATCAAACTTAATTGTGGTGCTTCTCTACAATATATACCTTACTTTGTATAAAATGTGATGCAAGGCGCTATACGAATAGCAACAAACACTTGAGCAGCGCCGTGTTACAACATCGATCGCGTGCTGATTACACCTTACTCAAGCACTTGTTCATTCACTTGACTATTCTAATGTCTTGGCTCGTTTATAGATAGTCATTGAACAAAGTTTTGATGATGTATTATAAAGTTATTTTCCACAAGAAACCATTACAGTAATGTAGTTCCAAAAATGTCTAATCCTCCCTTTCTATGGCCAGCTAAGTACTTGACTTGAGAAATAAGTTATTGACTTCCCTCCCGCTTGAAGAAAATCTTTGGATCTTGACTCCTCTTCAAGTCCATTAGATGAAAGTCATCATTGAAGTCAACAGTTCGTTTCTGATGCGTGACTGTGCACTTTATTCTTTTCTTTCGATTAGCTTTCGAAAATGGCCTCAACAGCAGACGTCGATTCGCACGTAGAAAATCGTCGATTGATTCGATATTTCTTCGTAGTAAAATCAGTTCACCGACCTCTAACTTGTTTCGATGATAGTTCCCGTGTCCACCAATATGCCGACGACGTCCAGCTGTATTCTAGCTGTCGTCCTGCTGATTCTGTCGCCTGCCTTACATCGGTACTGGCCACTGTGACGGACGTACAGGGGTGCATGTCATCTAATCGCCTTCGGCTTAACACATCCAAAACGCAATTTTTGTGGCTTGGTACTCGTCAAGGCGTTATTTCGGGCACGTGATGAGACATCCTCAAGACACCATCGAGAGTAGTGTTATGATCGGTCTTGTTGAGGGGAACCGAGGCCGCGGAAGGCCAAAGATAAGTTGGATTGACAACATCTCGGCTTGGACTGGCTTATCGGGAACCAGGTTGTTGGATGCTGCGCGCAATAGATGGCTTTGGTCGAAGATGGCCCTATCATGTAGTCAACCGTCGCGACGCGACGATGACGAATTGACATGAAATGACTCGTCAAGCTCGGGCTAAAATCAACCATCACGAACTTCTCTCATCGTTTCCGGGCTGGTCGCCCCAACAGCTGGTCCATAGTCTGGGAGTACTTATGAACTGTCCATGGCTCACCATTTGAATTCGTTGTGCAGGTCATGCCACTATCACCTGCGTCAAATTCGATCAATACGGCGTAATCTATCGTTCAGCGCTGCAACAGCTTAACTTCACTCCTTTGTCCTGACGCACCTGGACTACTGCAAGTCTATCTGCGCAGGTTTGCCATAATCCCGTCTTCGTCAGCTTCAGTCCATTCTGAACTGTGCCGCCCGTCTAGTGGCTAATCTACCCAAATTCTCTCATATAAGCTTATATGAGAGACATGCTGCACCGGCTACCAGCTGAAGAAAGAATCAAATTCAAGATCCTGCTTTTCGGTCGGGCCTCGTTGGCAGGATACGCTCCTGAATATATACGCGAGTTGTTCGTGTCTGTCGGTGTCCACCTAGGTCGTCAGTCTCTTCGCTCTTCATCCCGAGATCTTCAGGTTCCTCGCTGCAGTACATCAGGACGACATCGGGAGCTGTCCTGCATGGGCCCTTCACTGTGGAACAGTCTTCCTATAAACATTCGTTCTATTTCTGTTAAATGTTAACAAAATGCTGTTCATCAGCGAAGCACTTCCATGAAAGCAAACAATAACTTAAGTTAAATAATCCCATTCCTTATCTAATAGGCCAAAAGCTGGGCTATTACTTAATATTACATAGTCAAATCCACCATAGTTTTGTTTAATTTTGCTTGTTTTTTAAAATGTGCCATTGTTCCAGCAAGTGCAGTCGATGAGTTCTTGTCAGGCATTTAGCAGTTTTTTCCACCGTCCCGGCAAAAATACTTTTGCCACGGCAAATTGGCAATTCCTGCTTGTACCTAAGCAAGCGTTGTTCACGTTCTGTTGGCAAGTGTCCTCATCAAATCAAAACTCGGTAAACGCGACAGTAAGCAAAGTATTACATGAACAATCGCCAGCAGTCGATAGCTTAGCGACTGTTTCAAGGGCTTAGGTGGCGATGGTTCCAGAGGCTATGACCCACATATTCATTCAAGAAACGAACAATCGCCATCGCCCACAATAAGTTTATAATATCCAGGTATTACTATTGTAAAAGCCTTTTGGTTAGATTACCGCCCTACCAGATTCAGAGGAGGGGTGAGGTTATCAAATTCTTCAACTTCTGAGGGCACAACTGCCAAAAACGTTTATTTACTGTTCGGATACTATTATTAAACAAAGTTAGTTTATTATATTTTCAGCTAGGTTATCTATATTTTCCAGGTGTCAGTGCGGCACACGTGGTATCTTAGGCAACAGAATAACTACACTATGTTATTCTGCTGCTTCATGACAGTCTGCACTGATGCAGAAAGGATGTTTTTCCAAGCTTTTCCTGCTTGTTTATAAAAGGACAGTCGAAGTAGTTTCAAGTTACAGCAGTGGTGTATTTGGCCGGGGTTCTGGGCTACGGAGTTAAGGACCCATAAGGCCACCCAGGATGCTATGCACCACTGGATCGACTATAAAGCCAATATTAAATTCCCACAGCAACCGTTACGAGACATACATACAAGACATTCCTCTTCTTCCCCTTATCTAGCTTGCAGATCCAATTCCAAACACCACCCACCATTGGTAGCCGTCGGACTGCTTGCCTGCCTGCCTGCCTGCCTGTTGGTTCTTGACCAGGAATCGAACCCTTCTTGCCTATCGATTTTGTTTTTGACTGAGCGCTTGTGAATACGCAGGTTCCTGTGATTTAGCTTTCGTTGGGCGCTGTATCTTGAGTCTACGATTACGAATACGATACCTATATATAAAGCAGTACCTTCCAACCAGACAAAATTTTCAAACTTGCTCAGTTAGGCTAAAAGCCAAGTACATAATTATCTCCGAGCTGCTACAAAATCCTTCCACCTAACTATATTCAAAGTTTCTCTGACCTATAGGAATCCGACTTGGTTTCTCCAACGGCTTATGATTTTTGACTGCGATTTTGACTTCAAGTGGCCATCAACTGGTGCCTTGGGCATTACGATAACAGCGCTATAGCAGTTTTTAGATTTGATTAGATTTATATTCAGATTTCTGCATTTTTTTAATTTTTTCTAATTCTTTCTTAACTTTGAATTGCTTAAGTATGAATTTAAAAAAACAAGCCTACTAAAACATATTACCAAAAATGTCAACGTACATAAACCGATAAAGTTTCTATTAGCTTTATAAAACTCTCAACACATGAATTTACAATGTATATTTACAGTATTTTAAAAATTGGACAGCAAAATTTTTACAAAAACTTAGATTGCACATAAAAAATTTACAGATACAGGCCTACAAAATCAGTCACTAATTAATTACACTAAATGCAAAATCAGTGGAAACACCTCTAGTTCCAGAAAGCGAGCAGTTAAGACAAAAGGACTTGTTGAAAAAATTTACTGTACCTACGACAAGCAAACGTAATCAGTGTGTACATATAACATCAACATAAATTAAATGCATGTACAAGCCAGCCAGCCAGCCATTCAATCAACTGAAGAATGAGTGAGTTACTCAATTACTTGCTCTTGTTGCATCAATCAAATATTGGTCACTGAGTGAGTTAACTAATTGGTGAGTGAGTGAGTGTCTGCCATTTACTGACTGAGTTTCGAACAAAAGAACCAAGTAACTAAAATCTTAAAGCATAAACTGCCCTCTTGCATAGATGACTTTCACAGTTACCTAAGTTTCTTAGGTAACTGTAGAAGGCTAAGAAAGAACTTTCAGCTCTAGCATAAGTAAACAATAAAGATTGTGCAATTACTTTGCCCCCTTGTCTTTTTAGTAATTACAGACAAGCAACCTTTACGTCTTTTTTTCCCCTGCTTTTCTCTCTGGTCATTTCCAAAACTGTAGGTAACAAACTAAGGTACCTTTCGAAAACAAAACACACACTTATTTCTTAAGAAAACTGAGGCAAATGTGCATTTTATAGACAAAGATTTATAGCACAAACATTTCTTGACGGATTTGAAACCACTGACAGTACTATTGGCTATTCAATGAATATATACAAGCTCATACAATTCATGGTTCTCTGGGTGGTGGTCCTATAACCATCATGTGTCATCAGTCGTGCTGGTACAGAATTTGCCTATCAATAACTATTACACTGAATGGATGAGTTTCATGTGAAAACGATAAAAAACAATGCAAAATCATGCAAGTCGTCTGTCTGCCCAGCTGTTAGACAGACAACATCATTCCTGATCCGAAAGACCATTCTAAGACCCTGGAAGCACATGAACTGAAGTCAACAGACACACACAGCATGCAGAACATTCAGTGACTTACCATACCTTACTATCTTCTGGGCGAAAGACCAACTGCTGTCAGACTAAGAGCTCTTCATACACACATACTCGCCACCTTATTGTTGCATCATTTCTCACATTATCCCCAGTTACTTCTCTAACAGAGAAAGCATTTTATGTCTTCATACCCTTTCCAGGACCAGCCTCTTTGACAACAGATTTTCAGAATTTAACGACCACAGATCACAGCTGTTCTAACTGGGCCACCAGCAAAGCCAGAAACAGCAATTATTTCAGAGGAAATGTTACAGTAACACAAACAGAACAACAGAAGGCTGCCTACTAAATGTCATTCAGTTCCATCAGTCATCCTGGTGGTGGTAACCACTTTCCAGGTTCACTCAGGTTGACCCATTTGACCTAACACATCCTCCACTTTAGGCGGTCATTTTATTGAGTCTGGCACAAGTTTTCTACTGTCTTCATATTCTTTAGAGTATTGAGGAAGGAGTTTTATGGATGGATGACTTATCATTGCTCCGTCATCATGTTTACAACTTCTGAAGTCTTTACCCTGAAGGCCACGTCTGATGGGCTCACACTGGGCCCTTAAGTGGCCACCAGTTTCAACCCATGGCACAATGCGCAGCTGCCAAGCCCAACCAACATGGCTGTCTGAGTGGTGGTCCTACTCCAACCATCAAAACTCATCTGTACCTCTGAAACAGCATCAACCCAGAAGCATCCAGTGTCATGTCACGTCTGACCTCTAGAACCAGGAAGTGGGGGACTGTTGCTGCTACAGATTTCTGGTAATTTCCTTCTCTTAGACTTTGGTTGTGATTCCACTTGGACACTCTCAGCTGACCCTGGCAAAAACAGTTAAGAAATTTTACAATCAATTTTAACAGCAAATTAAATGTTTAGAATGCTATTTGGAGCCGAAAGTAATTATAATGAAATTTAGCAAAGTGAATTGGAACAATGGCTAGTCAGATGCAAAGGTGGCAGTATGCAGTCGGACATCGACATCCAAATACTAGAAAGCCAGTACTTCAGAAGTTTTCAAATGTAGTCAGCAGCATAGCCACAGCTGGAGATCCAACCAACAAGCCCAACAGCTGCCTGCAGAGCAGCTTTGAAGTAATCAAGGCTGCTCCAGGGAAGGTCAGTGCAGATACTGCTGCAGTGGCCATTCAAACCAAAAACTCATGAACAAGGGTTACAGAGGCATTTGAGAAAGACTTGTAATTGGCACAACCAACAGAAACAGCAGATACAAATTTATATGTGCTTCACCAAGGTCAATTCCTGGCCAATATATTTATAAAGCAAAACTGAATACAATGATAGTTGACTATCTATATTCGCATACTGCTGTTGAGAGATGAATTATGTTTAGATATAAGAAGACACTGAAGCACCAGTCATCAGTTTGTTAGCAGTAACAGTATAAGTGGTTTTATTGTTATATGTGGCTCAGACTTACCAGTATTCTGCAAGGTCATCTGATTGTCTTTCTCTTGTCATACCTTGGACTAGAATTGTTCTTGCTGAAAGGTATTTCTCAGTTGCTGGACCTAAATTTTGGAACTCCCTCCCTGTGTCTGTTCATTCTGCTCAGTCACTTTTGTCACTTTATTCTCATCTAAAAACTTACCTTTTCAAATTGCTTATCCACCACAGGCTGCCTCTCTGTCCTGTAAACTGACCTTTTGATATTGACCTGAATGTGGCTTGGCTTTGGTGCACCATCAGTTGATGTCTTGTACATTAGACACCAGCACATTAGAAGTTACTAATTATTTATTTATTTATTGGACATTGTCTTGACAAAGAACAGCCGTGGCAGCAGCAGCACACAGAATATATAATATCAACAAACTCAAACCAACACCTATGATACCTTCTCTTACAATTAAATATGAAAAAGAAAACAAATTCAGACACTGCATTAAAACTACTACTGACCAGGTGAGATTGTGTGAACTTTGACCTTGACCTTGGCAGAAGCCTTGACCGTGGTCACATGATGTTGAGGAGCAGAGGTCGAACAATGCGGCATTGAATAACTTGAGGGTGTGGGCTGTCAAGGTACAGTAAACAGTGTCAGTCAAAGGTACAAAAGCAAAATCAAGGCTTTACATCAACCGATATTCACTACCTTCATCAACCCAAACATGCAATTAACCTGACAATTTTATATATGAATTACTTAGTTCACAAAACCTAACAATCAAATCTATAAAGTTCTATAGCATCACTGTTATAATTGCAGTGTATGAGCACACTATATAGCACTCTAGTAATTATTCCTACAGCTCTTTCCCCATAAAACTGATAAAGAAGTTACATTTCCATAGGTATTAACGGAATCCATTTTTAATGAATAAGTAATTGAAATGAAACCAGTAACTAAGTCTTCAATGAAGACTTATCTTATTCCAGAGACCCACGTTTTCGAGGTGAATTCATAAATTAGTGCAATATAAGTATCTGAATAAAAATAATAATAATAAAACTATAACTGTAATGAACTTACATGGCTGCCACAGAATGACTTGTTGCTGCCACCTTTATCCATGAATGTCGTAGTAGTGGTGCCGCTTGGTGCCATAGTATGCACCATCACTTCAGGGTGCACATGTACAGAGATCTTGGAATCAGAAGATGATGAAAGGTGCGACGGTTCCTCAGCGATAGTGGTAAGCGATATATTGCAAGGCATTCTGGCGGGCGGCTTACGCTTGGTGGAGGGTTTTACTGGTATGGGACAAGGAGACTGCGGTGGTGTGGGAGGCAACAGGTAGTCGATACCATTGCAAGGTATTACCTGAATCAAAAATAGTCACAGCCTTAGAACAGAATGGTTAAAATGACATGCTGTCAGACTAAACAAAGCCAGGATGATCTGACCAAACACTGGCAAAATTAAACATATTTTAGCTGAGAATAATTTTCTTTAAAATAATTCCCTTTCTGAGGAAACAAGAACTATACAATTTAAAAATGTACCTAAAATTACCTAAAAGGTGTCCACATCACTTGAATGTATTTAAAGTAGGTAGGCAAATGAAAAGCTCTATGTTACAAAGACCTCATCACGCAGTTAGCCGTCAACCTCTGATCGAACTGAACAAGATGTCTCACCTCAGCCGTTGGTCCAATCACCGATAAAAGAACAGGAAACAGAATGAGACCATTGATCAAACACAGCAGAACGACAGCCAACAGCTCAATGAAGAAGTACCTACAAGCAACAATGAAAAACCAATGGAGTTCAGTGCCAGACCAGCACAAGGCCAAGAAGCAACAGTGAGAAGCAAATTCGACAGCAGAGCAGCAATACAATCTCGTAATCGTAATTGTAAACTCCAAATTTCTAAAGCACTACTTAAAAGCTAAGCGCAGGGCACCAGCTTATTCACGAGCACTGCGTCAAGTCAGTGGGGGTGTCCAAAGATGCCATGTCAAGAACCAAGTATGGTTGCCCCAATACCAGAGAGAAAGGGGAAAGGAGTTGTTAGGGTGGGTTGTGTTTAAGCTGAGAGAAATGGGAAGGCAGAAGATTCTATGGATCACGGTGAAATTTCTTGAAGAGGTGAGACTTCAGTTTTGAATGGAACACCTGAGAAGAAATAGATAAGAGTTGCTTGAGAAAGATGATGATGGGTGAATGATAGAAATTATACAGGAACAAAGAATTTGCTAAATTTAGAAGGGAGATCATTCCACAGCTGAGGTGCAGTACAGTGTATGAATTGGTCAGAGAACTTAACTTAAGGTGAGTAGTTACAGAGGGATGGGCAAGAGTGAGGTAAAAGGACAAATGAGTACAGCAGCCTGACTGGATGGTAAAGAGTTTGTGAAGATAAGTAGGTTCGGAAAATTGGAGAATGTTATAGGTTAGAGAAAGAACTTTGAAATTAATGCATGCAGAGCAATAATACATTCTGCAAAACAAGCATGCAAGCATAGCATCCCTTACCTAAAGATGAAATCAAAGTCAGTGCCTAGCAGCATCACAATTCCCATCATTGTTGTCAAAGCACTGTGCACAACTGGTGCTAAAACGTGATGAAGTGCCATCTGAGCACGCCTGGTGCGACTCCCGATGTTTGTTAGAAAGCTCTAGAAAGAAAACAGTCACAGTGAGCCACAAGCACAAACCAGAAACCAGTGATCAGCAACTTAAAAACACAGACAGCTGGATTTAAGAAAAATGGAAGATCAGTGTTTATTCCAGATTCTGTAAAGGAAGGTGAGAGACTAATGCAGCCATTAAAAACTTCCACTGGGCTTTTTCACTCCTGGGTCGAGTGAACTGTTTCCTTCGACATTAGAACTAAGGTATTTCTAGGGTTAATAATCATAATCGTAAGCTTGAGATTTCTACAGCACCCAATGAAAGCCAAGTCGTGGGAACCAGCTCACAGACACTTAATCAAAACAAAATCAATAGGCAGGAAGGGTTTTGTTCCAGGTCACGAACCGAGAGTCAGGGAGGTAAACACAGATGGGTACGTTGGATGGTGACAGAGGTGTGTAACAAATGAGTGATTCTATTACATTATTCTTCTCACCTTCTTAAACTATATTGCAGTGCGCTTTGTAGGAATTGTCCATTCAGTAAATAGCTTTTAATTCAATTCACAAAATTCAAGTGTGAACACAGAAATGAAGAACAAGGAAATGAAGGACAGCAGAAATGCAAGAAAGCACTCAAGGAATACATACTTTAATGAGCACAAGAAAAAGAAACAGAAGTACCAAGGCAATGTAAGAAGAGGAGGAGAAGGGGGAGAAGGAGGAATAGATAGAAGATGGAGGAAGAGAGGCCGTTCTTAGCATGAAGTGTTAGCAACATTAGCCTCAGCCAATGAGGTTGGGTGACCAGTCCTCTACCTTGCCACCTGTTCTTCCCAAGAACAGGATTAAATTTTAATGTACAACTACTTTACCTTAAAAAACTCAGATTTATGCAAGAAAAGTAAAGAAACAATGAATCCAGAGGAGCTCACAATGGAGACGTGGATTGTGAATTCAACTCCAATTCCTACGGAGAAGACCATAATAACAGCTGGAATGGCACTCATTTGAATTCCAAAGAAGCCCATAACACCTGACAACTCCACTACTTCCATACTCAAGACCACAACCTGGAAACATTGATCACAACCAACTGGAGAAGCATGAAAACTCCAAGAACAAATTAAAACTATTTTTAGCTTATTAAATATTATAAAATCTTAGAGAATCTAATCTAATGCATTCTAAATTTAGGTCTTTGCTTCCAGAATATCAGTTTACATAAACTTAAACAGTCATTATGCAAAATCAATATGAGTAGTGGATTCCTTTTTTGGAATCTTTTCCATTCAACCTTTACCTACTTATCAACTTATCAGGATAAGCCAGTCCAAAGATAAATATGTGACTGAAATGACATCATGGAAACAGTGCCAATTTTACTGTTGCATATTATCAGAACTGATAACAAGTCATTAAATCCAGATCTAATTCCAAACACCACCCACTGTAGCTCTCTGACTGCCTACCTGTCTGACTATTGGATCTTGCCTAAGATTCTGTTTTGACTAAGCGCCTGTGAATAAGCTGGTTCCTGGAACTTAGTTTTCATTAAGTGCTGTAGAAATCTTTCATTTATGATTACGATTATGATTAAATACCAGCAGCTAATTTCCTTAGGCACCTTGCTCACTGCAATTTACCAGGAAAAGGCAGCGTGCTTGTGAACGTGAAAGAGCACATGAATGAGAAAAACCAACCAAAACACTTTGGTCAGTCAATTCCAGTTGCGTAGTGGCAGGTAAATTTTAAATAGCTCTTCTTGCAGGTGACTGCCACAGCAGCCAATGGCTAACTTTTCTCCTCAGCGTCAGGGATTTGATTTCCAATTCATCAAGTGAAAAAGACAATATATGCCGAGTCACTGAAACCATAAGGAAAGATTGTCCAGTTCCCGAACTACTGCTGCTGTGCTTGTGCTTCAGTGCCAGGCCATCCATCTAAGGACTTCTCTTGACATACATGAACTAGTTCCTTACCTCACAGAAAATATGAGAGCAGCAACACAGCTTGTGTTTGTCTCAACTTCATTCTACCCGGAATCAAATGCTAATATGAATGACAATTGAAATGCAAATCACAGCTAACTTACTTGACCTCGAGTCAAAAAATTATGACTGGCGATGATATGAAAACTACTAGAATACTCATACACAGTGCTTTTCATACGTTCTAGAAAGAGGGTGTATAAATGTCCATATCTGTATTACTTACATATTACATATAAAAACAGATTATATATATACATACATGTATATGTACATATATATATATATATATGCAAGTTGCAAGCATAGTAATATGTCTTACCACAATTATTGCAATCCAGACATTGAACAAGATGATAGAGAGGAGAAGGAAGATGAAGCCAAGGATGGAGACAAGAGCAAGGAGCAGGTAGTGCATCAGATGCAGGTACTGCTCCCAGAAAGTGAATGGAATGCCCTGTGGATAGTTGGGAAGACCTCTCGCAGCAAATGTCTCACATATGTCGCGAATGACCTAAAATGAAAACAGAAATTCATAGAAAGGGTTTTCTAGATCAACCAACTAGAGGCTATTGGATCACACTCAATCAAACCCCATACTGTCAAAATTTTTATTTATTTATTTTGTCATTATTATTTTTATTAACATTACTATTGTTACTAATCCCTCAATCCCTCATAGCACACCATAAAACCCCATCAAAGAGCAAGGAACATGTGACCTGCTCTCATAAAATGATTTTATGTTGTAAATGTTATGAAAGTGAGAATCTCATTAGAAGATAGTTTTCTCAAAATTTACTGATTTCTCTCTTATTTTAGCATCCATGTATATTATTTATCTACAACTTACAACATTCCATGTTAAAGTCACAATTTTAGTATTCAGTTTAATAAAACTGTAGAGTACTCAAATGAAAATCTAGACTCAATAATGAGTTTTTACATATCTGTAAACATTGTGTAAATCACATATTGTGAACCACATATTTTTACTGTATTTGATTGGATAGACAAACATTCATTCAAACTATTTATAAAGTTCTGAGACCAAATCAATTATATATAAATACATTGGAATTTTCTGAGAGATACAAGTTAGGACATGATAAACAACTTTAAGTACTTGCCAAAGTACAGCAATCACGAGATCAAATCTTACAACCCCACTGGTCAGCTTATACTGTAGGTTGTGCATCTGTGTCTCGTATATTTATCTGCACACCCAAGGCACAGGCATGAAAAGGCGTGACTTTCTTTTCACGTTTTCTGCTATACCTCTTGTCATTCAGAATTTTAAATTGAAATTTATACACACAAAAACTCTTAGTAGTACAAGTGTGCCAAGCATAATATTTCATTTAAAAGTAGGAAGAAGATGATATAAAGGTAGTTGGTAGAAAAGATTTTAATAAATAAATTTAAATATTAAATTTAACAGAAGCTGTGTAATATTCAAATGAAAATCTAGACAATTAACCAGTTTTCACACCTACAGCTGTTGTGTAAGCTGCCATCTGGTGAATCATATATCATGACTGTATGCTACATATTTTTCCTGAACAGAAATGTGTTTGTTTTGATCTAATGCCATGTGCTCTTGTGTAATATTGCTTTGGGTGAGGGGTTGCTTACTGCTTCTCAGAAACGAGCAATTGTTTTGCCTTTTCTTAAACGTCTTGGTCTTAGTGTTAGTGACGTGGCCAATTATCAAACTATTTCTAGCCTCTATATGGTAGCATGTCCACTTGCTACCAGAGGGCCCACATTGTGCCACTGGTACCAAGTTTTGGTCCGCTATAGGCCCACTTGCACCCAAAAAATGTGGCTGTCAGGGCTTCTTCTTCTTTTCAACCGTCCTCGGTACGAGGGTTGGTCGCATTGTAGACGATTCTTTTCCATCCACTCCTGTCCTCGGTTCCTCTCAGCAACTTCTCTGTGGCTATACCGGACCATTTGCTGATGTTGTCCATCCACCTCTTCCTTGGTCTTCCTCTTGCTCTTGCTCCCGGAACTGTTCCTTGCATGATCTCCTTCTCCAAGCAGGACAGCTTCATCATATTTGAGTGGTTGGGTGGGTTGCCCTCATTTACTATATTATTGCTCATTTAGAGATGAGCGTAAAGAAGTAGCACAGCAGATATTTTCATGTAACTATACATCTTGGTGAGGAACCAAGCCCAAACTTCTAGATCGGCTTGATGACCACTAGGATACCATATAATTATAATTTAGCCACATTTGTGCTGTACCTTGAGGGTTGATGTGATGACCTTGGTGTCATCCAAGTGGTGGAGGTGAAAGGCAAGTTGAGCGTAGACAAGAGACTGTGACTTTGGAACTAGATGAAAAACATCCACAAAACACCAAAATAGTCACAAAGTCTAACTCCCCAATATCACTACTTGCCCATCTACTAAAAAATGCTCTAATGTTTGGTTAAAGTGCAAACCAATCTAGGGACAACTGACTCACTGCATTGTAAAAATCTAATATCAATGGACAGTCAAACACCTTGTATAGCAGAACATAGAAGCACATATATTGCATTTGATAACTTATATAGTGCTTCTTACAGAACTAACTACTCAGAGGCGTTTCCAGCATGAGAACCCCACGGAAATAAGAATGTCTTTAAGCAACGAGCTGACTGAGCTCTATCACCAACAGTGACCCTTGCACGAAACGACAGCGGAAGTCCATTCCACAGAGAAGGGCCAACAACAGCAAAAGTCCTCTGCTGAGCAAGCGAGGACTTAACAAGAGGAACAAATAGATCCAGACGGCCTAGAGAACATAGAGGATAGGATGAGGTACTAGAGCGTGGAGGCTGAATAATATCACAAAGATATTTTGGAGCCTGACCTATGCAAGCTCTAAGTACCAAAGACAATACTTTAAACTGAATACGGGATATGATAGGGAGCCAATGAAGTTGCTGAATCATGTGATCTGAGATATGAGAGAAACGGAGAAGACATGCTATCAACCAGCCTGCAGAATTTAGTACAGATTGAAGCGAGGACAACCAACACCTAGGCAAACCTACAAGCATAGAGTTGCAGTAATAAATGTGACCACATATCATGGCATGAATCATGTTCGTAAAGACAGAGGAAGAAACAGAACGGCATACAACTCTTAAGCGCTTTAGTTGGTAGTAACAAGACCGAGTCAAGCAAGAGACATGGTTTGCGATGGTAAGGTTAGAGTCAAGTATAACACCTAGATTACGAACACTAAATGAAAATATAAAAGAGAGGAAATCTTCAGTTAAGCAAGAGTAGTCAAGCTGAGCAAGACAGTGTTTAGAACCAAACCAGTCTTAGCAGGATTAAGGCAAAGATGATTGCAGGACATCCAGTGTTGAATATCATGAGTCAGGGCATCAATCTTACCAAAAAGAGCAAGCTGCACAGATGGAGGTCCCTGAACAAAAGCCTCAACATCGTCAGCATACAAATGACCAACAGCTAAGTGCTTAGTAAAGAGGGAAGGGATATCAGCGGTATACAAAATGTATGAAAGAGGACCAAGGAGCCCTGGGGAACACCAGTGTATGTTTTCTGGTTTCCAATCTACTAATTTACCTAAAACTCTCCACTTATTTTCAAACTTTATCAATTCAAAACATAGGATGTACAATTTAAAAGTAACTTGGAAAAATTGATACTTGAATACTAGCCCTTATGCAGAGTCACTGTTCACAGAGAAAATGTCTTCTCACAACCACCATTAATAAAATTACAAAAAGCAGAAATATTTACTTCGTAGTTCATGATCTTGCATGTCATGAAACCACTCTTTGGGCATTGGATGCAAACTTGCTTGAGAAATTCCATAGGCCATTGCATCATTTGATACCCAAGCCGTCAGGTAATTGTAGAAGGCATTGCTGTTGATAATGCCATCCTTGTCTACCAACCGCCCAGATACAGCCTAGCAACAACAAAATAACAGCGCAGGCTAGTAAGTAAGCAAGATGAGGTAACATGCAGTTATCTGTGGCAGGTATCACAAAGCAGAGTAAGATATTATTATATTGCACTAATTACATGCGCAAAGTCAGTAAATCTTAATCTGAAGCATGAAGCAACTGTGAGTGAAAGACTTGCTCATGGCCTCTAAGCAGTAACCGTCTCAGAGGAGGCTCGAACTTGTACTTTCCGCATTACAAGCTCAGCGCTCTAACCAATTGGTCATCATGCCCCACAATAGTCATGAACACGTGATGGAAGACCAGTAGCAAGGGAAGGCTGAAGAGGTTCTTAGTGACATATTTCATAAGGCAGAGTGAGATACATAAGGCAATGTAATATTTCTGCATTTATTAAACAACACTATCTAATGACAAAACATCGACTGGACAATGAGCAACAGTGTGTGAAGGACATGCTCACAATCCCTACAATGGAACCATCTCATGGAAGGCACGAATCTGCACGCTACAAGGCGAGCGCCAGTGCAGCTTAACATCGTTTCAAGACAACTTCAAACTCAAACCCATTATCAAACAGAGGTGATGGAACAACAGCAATGAACGGCTGGGTAGGTCATAGGTCATTAGGCAATCTAATTATAGAATGAAGGGATGACCATCCAAAGAAGTCAGTGCACTGCACTATGGATGCAACCACCAGGTAAGAAACAAACCCTATCAGAGAATAAAGATATTGGCAGCTGGGAAGAGTTGATGTACAGGAGCACAGCTCAATGAGATCAGAATAAAATGTTAAAGCAGTAACACGAGAGTATCAAGATTTGTACTCAAATCCAGTTTGCAAGGTCATCCCACAGTTAGGCATCAGTCACAAACTTTAAGACAGAAAAACATATTTTGGTAGAAGAAAACACAAGATATTACGGCAAACAAACAACTCAGTCACATAAGTAGCTATTTAAGGTATGTTTACAGTTAGAAAAACAGCTCATGACACAATTTCAGTAAAATCTGTCAGACAGCTGAGCTGTGCAAGGTTTCAACAGAAGCTATATAATTTCCAGACACATACACATACAATTGTAAAGCACCGAGAGGAGAAAAGGAGGGTGACTTTTGGGTCCAACTTTGTTCCTGCCAGCAAACTTCTCTGATCAACCTCACAGTGTGTGGGGATAAAACAATTACCCTTTGCTAATATTTGAATCTTTAGATGCCTTTAAGGAACAATGTAGAGAAAATATTTATAACTGAAAAAGCTAAGCAAGTTGTTCACTTGGTATTTGATGTAACCAATAAATTTAAACAAACCCTTTGCTTGTTAATGGGTTCATCAAGTTCTCCAGTTTGAATCATCAGCTTGTATCCTAGCAATCCATCTGAAGTGACATTTTTGTACCAGCCATCTCTGTAAATACACTTCATCTGCCAATCTCGATCAAAAGCATTTTGCTTATCTGTCAACATAACAATAACAGAATAAATTAATTTGTGATCAATTTAAAATAGAGTATTTTCAGATACTGATCATCAATCTCTTCAGCTCCCTAGGTGTAGCCTGCCTAAAGTCTCTGCAGACAGCTGTGCTTAGCCCATAATCGTAATAATCATTGTTACTATTCTCTATTTTGCAATGCATACGCATTTGTCAGATGCAAATAAAAGCTACTTACAGTACTTTACGATAGGCATATACATTTGTCAATTTCTGCCTAATTAATCAGTGTCCTTGCAAATTAATAATAAACTATTCTATACAAGTTAAACAATACAGTCAATAACAAGGACAGAGCAATTACCAGAACCCATCAAACAGTGCATGCATTTCACAAGCAAAACAGACTAATCTTTTAAATGTAAACCTAATAATGTTCTTCTGCTGACTTACTTAACATATTGTAGAAATAAATCTAAAACTTCCACTTACCTATGAGCCAATTCCTGAACGAGTGCAACCAAAAGTTTGGCAGCGTGCCATCTTCTTTGCGAATAATAGCGTCCACTCGGTTAAATGATCGATAATATTCTGTCAGAAGTTGCTGGCCAGCTGCTGTGTGATAATCAAAAGTGTTCTGTGAAACACAAAGGTAAAGTAAGAATATAAATCATTCAAATACACTAAATCTGAAATTATGTATAATCTAATCTAATGTAACGACTTCTATAGCACTGATCATAATCCATTGGAGAAACCAGGCTGATTTTCAATAGATTAGAGAAACTAGAAGTTAGGCTACAGTGGTAAGCAACTTGAAACAGATGAAACTAAAGTTTAGAAGTTTAGACCCGAATAGCGTCACAGAATTGACACAATGAACAGAACTGGGCAGTGAATTCCACAGCTTTGGACAAGCTACCGAGAAGGCCCAACACTGTTCAGGAACAGGGCACAGCAAGAGTTAGTGTCCACTGATTGAGTGCGATACCTCTGCAATACAAACTGGTTTAGAATCATGCATTTTGCCAAAACTTGCTAAACTCATCACAACAAAGGTCACGTAACCATCCAAGTGATAAAATACGCATCAGCAACAGTTACTACTGATGTCAGCTGCCTGTTCACAGAGCTCTGCCATCCAATTACACTGCCCCACTCGGAGTGTGCCAGCCAGCACGTGATCAGCGCATTTCCTGTGCAAATGCATAACCTTGGTTAGGGAGGTGACATTTCGTATAAACGTGCTAACTAAGCAGCACAATGTTAAGTTCACAGTTACACTAAAATCCACATTTCCATTCCATTTAACATTTAGTAAAAGGAAATTAAGCATTCTGGTTTTATGTAGGAAACTCACACTTACCTTTGTAACTGCAAAGAAGTTATAGAAGCCAAAGTATTTTGACTGTGCCTCAAGGAACCGGTGTTCGCTTGTTCCACGTGGAACAACATCAGTTATGTCAAGGCCATTTGTCATTTTTGTTGTGCCAACAATTCCAGCACCAAGCAGAGCAAGAAACGCAAAGACAACCATCACCTACAGACAAATTATTAATTCAACAAAAAACAAAAATTATTATTGTTATTTCTGTATTTATTAACCATCACTATCTAATGACTAAGCATCAATTGCTAGTGCTGAGCAACTGTGAGTGAAGGGCTTGCTCAAAATCACACAAAATTACACAGTAATCATCTCAAGGGAGGTGTGAACCCATACTCTCCACACTACAAGCTGAGCACTCTAACCAATCAGCTACCTCAAACCCAAAGAAGGTTAAAGAAAGCATATCTCATGATTGTACTTAGTCAGATCAGTTCAGGTCAAATCTCCTCACAACATGGCATATGGATCAGACCAGATCAGATAGGGAAACACAAAACCTTTAACACAAACACAACCCCTAATAAAATCACAGTCAAGCCATGTTAAACATATGCATACATTTATAAATGTATGTATGATTGCATATGACAAATAGCCATTGTATTTAATTGGCAGTAGGTCCTTACTAAATAGTTACTCCTGCATCACCTGCATAAAGGCTCTTCAAAGCGCATGTCAAGTTGCTTCGAGTTTTATTTTGCATGCAAATTAAAGGACTACTTTACATGACTGATGTTGGTTAGGGAGGTGATATTGGGCATAAACGTACATTAGCTGATTGGTACATGCCACTGACTAGAAGAGTTCTACTACAAAGCATGAGGACGGTAGAGACTCGTATAGAGTGAGCTGGTGGCAAAGGAGGTTTTTGGGTCTTTCTTGACAGACTGAGAAGGCCACTAACTATTCATCTTTTTCGACAGACCTAGAAGAAAGCGACAGTTGTATGATGTTTCAGTCTGTGTACAGCTGACAGTGTACTAACATTTTGTTCCTGGTTGAAGTTTAATAATTAAAATGCCTAGTTTTGTTTTTTAAAACATAAAATCACAAAGTCTAGCCTCCTGCTAATTTAAATCCAGATAGCATCCTCACATTATGTATACATGTATTTAGGTAGGTCTACATATATGGATGTATGTACCTATGTATGTAAGTACATACGTACATACGCATGTATGAGGACATTTGTATAATGCCTTTTAGCCCCTTAGCAGTATCATATGAAGCTACATACCTTGCAACTGGTTGATAATTCTGCAGCCTCTTACAAGTGACTGGGACTTTAATCCTGACGTCCAACCTACAGTTGGCCAGTCACTGTTGTGCCATGAACATTAGAAGGAAAGGTTACTGATAGCCATGGTACGATAACTAATATTGTGTGGGAAGAGTTGCTATGGTTTCTTGTGCAAAAACACACTGAGTGTAAGTTTCTTATTCTCATCTGCACTCGTTGCCTTAGGGAACATCTAAGTGAAATCTGCATCTGACTAAACATTCCTTCAACTCCATGCACCAAGACAACCATATCGTGACTGACCATGGGTACATTATGATAGATTATTTCATAACAGTTGAACGTCAGAAACTCTCTACCTTTGTCAAAGTCCGGCCAAGAAAAGGTGCATAGCAATATCTGGCAAACCGTGTGAGTGACCAGCAGCGACAAGTCTGGAGAAGACAGTCTTGGCAATGCTCTGCAGCACTCCAGCTGGTAGGAGTAAAGACGGAAGTTGGAGGAAGAAGCCCTGGAGTTGGACACACTGAAAATAAATCATCAGCTCAACTGATTCATTCATTGTGTACATTTATAACTATGGCTATTCCTCATGGATAGAATATATCAGGCACAGTGGTTATGCATACTGTCTGTTTTTTGTTAAGGTGATCGGAGTTTAGCGCTTGGCCAGGCCCTTCAAAATAATTCAATACATAATCTTCCATAATAAAGGAAGCTCAACTTCACCTTCACAAACACAGACAGAGTGTCACAACATGGATTACACATCGATTAATATATTCTAGTGCAATAAAAACTTGCCTAATAATAGTAAAAACCATAGACACAATAATTATATAACAACAATAGTGGTTTATAGTGGCACCCTCTGGGCAGGTTGGAAACTGGACTTATCCGTCTTTGACATTTTCTTTATTTCATAATTAGGGACCATTCTCTTTCCCTTATTTCATTTAGCAAACAATTGAAGACTTATCCTTTTCCATCTAGTCGCCTTCTGAGGTGAATTCATAAATTAGGGTTATATAAGTAACTGATTATTAATAATAATAATAATACTAATAACACAGAGGATGGTGGCTTAGCACTGTCAACTCCACACATGCAAGAATATCAAAATTAAGCAACACTAAGCACAGTTATCACTTGGATGTGTGATTGTCTATGGAATTCTAGGCCACTTGGGTCACCTCGACCCACTCGGGGATATATGACAACCAAAGAAAGATCCTTTAACCATGCTTCTGAACAGAGGCATGTTCAATAAGTGTGAACTTTCAACCTTTTTCAACCACTCGTAGTTTCTCAAAAAAACTCTGTTACTGATATCAAACAGAATGAATTGCATGCACATTTATCATGATCACAGAGCAATCCACCAAATGAACAGACGTAAGTCAATCAAATCTGTGGAGTAATTGACTCGAGCCCAGGAGAAGAAATTCAGTCTTGAAGGAGTCAGAAGAAGTTTATCACTAGCCATTCATGACTCAGTCAGCATCATTAAGAATACAAACAAGCACATGAAGAGCAAGATCAGACGTGGAACTGTCAAATAAAAGGAATAGCTGGCCATCGTCAGCACACAAATAGTAGTCCAGAGAACTATCACAAAGTAGTAAAATAAGTATTGGTGTATAAGTAAACAGGAGCAAGTTAAGTACAGAACCTTGTGGAACACCTCCGTTTTAAGATAGTTGGTGCAGAAGTGAGTGACTGATACAAACTGACTGAGTACAAGGGTGCAGGTTAAGATGCAAACCAACTGAGCACAAATCAGAAAGACTGAACCAGTGTTCAAGGCACTGAAGGAGCACGTCAAGATCAACAGTATCAAAGTGGCAGATAGGTCAAAGAGAAAGACTGCAGTTACATTTCCTTTGTCCATGGAACTGATTATGTTATTGTGAGCAGTAATTAGTGCAGCTTCACTGGAATGACATCTGGGTAGCTGACAGGAAGGGGAAGTAAGTTGTAGGATGAGAAGTAATAGTTCAAGCGAAATGTTACTATCTTTTCCAGAATTCTGAAATGAAAATGGCAGCACAGATTGGTTGATAGTTTGATATATCTTAAGAAGGGAGAAAGAAGGGTAAACTATGATATGTGCAAAACTGGCAGAGAAGCAGTTTTCAAACAGAAAGAGGTTCACAATGGATTTTACAAGTGAGTCCATGACATCAAAGCATTCTTTTAGAATAGCAGTAAAATGATGTCCAAAGCACGCCACTTATCTGAGATTAAAAAATGAAATTAGGAACCTCGGCCACAGTCGTTCATTGGAGTAAGCCAAGAAAACTGGAAGAGATTTGTAGCTAAATAGGCCATAGGAGGAACGATAATTAGAAAACTTGAGCCTGATAGCCAAGACCTTGTCTGAGAAATTTACATAATATTGTGCCATATAAATTTATCTAAAGAAACAAACTATATATAATCACTGCCAAATAACTTCAAATTACTGAGCAATTTTCTAAGCATATGGATGGATACCTGCATTTCTGACGACACGCCTCTCATACTCCGGAGGGAACTGAAGTATAGTTGAAGGACTTGATCCATCAACATTTGTTACCAAGCAGCTCTGCATTCTTCCTCTGTCTAGATGACCCAGTTCAAATGGCTGTAGTGACCTCAAATGGCCAGTGATTGACCCTGACTGATCTGTGGATGACCCTGATTGGCCTGCAGATGACCCTGACTGACCTGTGACTGACCCTGATTGACCTCTGGATGACCATGCCCGGCTTGTGGCTTCAGTATTGGACTCCAGCATGATGTTGGACGTTTGAGGTAGATTTATTCTGAAAAAGTAAAAAAATCAAAGACATGATCAGGTGATAGCCTACAACACCCAAATTTATGTAAATATTTATACAAAGTAAACTATGGTTGAATATCAGGAACTGGATGACCATATTTCTGACACTTAACAAGTCCCGGTGGATTGCAACGGTCATCTTCCAATGGCTGACCAGACATCACCAAGCTTCTTCCTCTAGTTTCAATGACCAAGGGCATATTAGCTGCTGGCGGTACTGATGACATCTGTTATATTCTTATATATATGTTATATATATGTTGTACATATATATATATGTATATATATATGTAATACTCTTGTGCACTGATAACAAATGAAGCTGATATGAACGTACGTTTTAAAGCAGCAGAAGATGTCAACTCTTCCCTCTTCCTGCCGTCGCAAGTCCAGACTAATAACAGCCAGAAAGACGAAAAGAATGGTTGTAGTGTTAAACAGGACCAAGATGGCGCACTGGAACAAAGCAGAACACAGCAAATGCTAAAAACAATAACGCAAGATCGATCTCAGGCAGAAGTAGTTTCCGATCAGCAAGAATTGAAACACAGTGCAACATCAAGTACTGCATCATAATAAAACAAAATGTGGTGCAATGGATAACAGAAAAAATTCATATTTTGCTACTGCAAACTTTAACATAAATGTGATGTGACGTAATGCAATAAAACATGTGTCCACAAATAGAATTAATTTCACCAAGTCAGGCAAAGAACAATATTTAAGAACATAAGGTGAAAAAGTGAATTTCTGGATCGGAACAGACTTGGGGAATGTAAGATGTTTTAATGTGACGCACAGTTCAACATTCCTTTGAAGACTACAGCCAGTCATTCAGCAGATTAGAAACTGAGGGAATTCTGTAGCAAATGGCATACAAGCACTTCACGTAAATCAAAACTACCAGTAGTTGAATCTATGCTCACTGATTACCAGTAGTTCAGAAAATCTTGTGTTGGCTGATTTTATTAATGTGGGTAAGATGGTCCTTGATGAATCCATTGGAATAACTATTGCAAAAACGAACTTACCTGGAGACAGAATGCCCTTAATGCAGGTATTGGAATAATGGCACCGACAGCAAATGCAGCCATGTTACTCAGTGACTTCAGGAGCAACCCTGGACCAACTCGCTTCAGACACTCGCCTGTCATCTCCTAACAAGAAACAGAAACATTAATTCGTCCAACAGTTGCTGGAATAAAAAAGCACAAACAGACACAAAGGAACAATTGTATTCATAAACTTCATTTCTCTGGCATCCAAAAAAGCTAAGTTATGGGAACCAGCTTAACCACAGGCTCTTCATCAAAAACAAACCTGTTAAGGCAGGCATGATGAGGTTAAGTTCCATGTCAAAATATAAGTTCAGGCAATGGTAAGTAGCAATGATGGATATAGTTTACACTTGAACGACAAAAATGATAAGCAGAAGAGCAGTCAGGAAAGAATTTCTTAAAATTAAAGTACTGTCTTCAGTTTTGAATTAAAGAAATTGCATGAGGAGCAGCCAGTGAGCTGTAGGTCAGATAGTAGCTGTAGTCCTGGTAGGAGTTGGTTCCAAAAAGGTGAAGCAAATTGAGCTATTGAATGATTACTGAATTCTAAAGATGAAGGCGGCTGACCAGTGCAAAGCTGAAAGATGAAGATGGGCATTGTGCGCTAAGGTAAAGAACACTATGGAGACGTGTAAAATCTTCTGGCACAATCAGAAGAGTGGCTGTTAGGTAGTCTGTTGTCAAATGTAGGTCTGAGATAAAGGGTTTGAATGGCAAATGTGTAATGATTCATGGAAATAATATTGTTTCTCCATCCCACAATCAGTAAGCAAAAATTTGCTTCTTTTCTCGAATTCGGCTGAAAAGCTAATCCAATCCACCATTTTCAACAACATGGCATTAAACTGAAGAGTAAGAACTTCACCCTGACATTAACTTCCTTCTGATTTTTGAACACAACTTCAAAGTTAAACAAACTCTCAACAGAGGCAAAACTTAATATCATCAACCGCATACCAAGTACGGGACAGTGTGTCTTGATGCAAATTCCGCAAATGTGTTTGTTATCAGAAACAAATCATCAACACCCAATCCTAGCGCCAGAAAAGGCACAATCTAAAAATAAAACATAAGCAACAAATCAGGACATCGCAAACAAATGCAAAATTACTAATATTACTGTAAGAAACAATCTAGAAACAATATGTTAGTGTAACAAACATAGCTTGTTTGCAGTTCTGTGCAATCCTTCAGTTTTCTAATGTCATTCAGATATAAACTTAAAACTTGTAAAAAACCATAATCATAAAATCGAGATTTCTACAGTGCCCAGTGAAAGCTAAGTCTCAGGAACCAGTTTATTCACAGGCACTCAGTCAAAACAAAATCGACGGTCTGTTTCAGCTGGCTTACTCATCACAGCTTGATTTCTGGTTCCTCTGTATTGTACCGTATTTGATATTTGATAACTTATACAGCACTTCTTACTGAACAAACTACTCAGAGGCACTTCCAGCATGAGAACCCCGGGAAAATAAGAACGTCTTTAAACAACGAGCTCACTGAACTATATCACCAACAGTGACCCTTGCACGAAACGATAGCAGAAGTCCATTCCATTGAGATGACCCATCGGATTTTGACTGGACTTCTCAAACAGATAATGATTTCATCTGTGATTTTACCAGATACTACCATCAATTGGTAATTAATTTATGTATTATGACAGTGGTGCTATGAAAGTCATTACCAGTACATAAGATTATATTAGACACAGAGATGTACACAGACAGGAAGAGAGAGAAACAGAGAGATAGAGACAGACAGACAGACAGACAAACAGAGGCAACATATAAAATGTGTTGTAAGTAAAGAAAGATGTACCACAAAATTTCTTATAAATGCCAGGGGCATTTATTTGTACAAATTATATTTACCCTGGTAAAATAATGTATTTGTGTTTCTTTTTACCATGAATACCCCTTACTGCATCGCTAAAACACAGCTGCACACCTTTCTCAGCTTTGTTGCCACATTTGCGTTATGTAATTGTAGCATACGTGTTGGAACTCAATACCTTTACCACACTGGCACCTAAATGAGACCCAACGTTTAAAAGAGACTGGCATTTATTTGCAAATCATTGCTATTGGAGACTGCTATTTAATCTGGATCTGGCTCTTCAAAAATAATTTTAAGTAGTAAAGTCACAGATACTTGCCTTTACTGTACACATGTCGAATAAATGACTTCACTTTTTGCTACTGCTCATATTATCATATTTGAGGCAATCTCAGAACCATACAGCCAATCACCTGGTTGAGCCATAACAATAGTCATCCACCTCAACAACACATATATTATGCTACAATGACCAGCCTACAGTTAAGAATATCACTGCAAACAATTGTCAGCACCCAGTAGTAAATACACTGGAAACCGCTGGACAGGAGTCCTGAACAACCATCTCATCACGCAACAAAAACAAAGGCTCCAGACCCACCTGAGTTGTAGAGGCGTTAAACTTTATGCCAGCGACAGAACTGATTCCAAGACCAGCTGCAACAGATAGAGCCACAAGAAGAACACCAGCCACCCCGACGCCACCTTGTGATCGAACGCTGTTATTCCATTTGATCATCGCTACGCCTACGTAGATCAGCTACAAAGAACCACGCAATTTCAATAGTCAAACTTAAATGTCAAGTTATTAAACAATACCAAATTCAGGAGGTTCTAGCACAAACTTACTCCCATTATAAATAATTCTTTGCCTGCCACATACTTTTGGCAACATTCTGGACCCACCATCACCTATTTTGGGCATTTCTCTAAATTTAATTTTCTACAGTTAAAACATAATATCTCATATACTGTTGGAGAAACAGCTAAAGTGCAAAAATAAATTTTTCTTATAACTAAATTTTAAACAGAGACATCACATATTTAAAGAGGGAAATGGGACAGCAGGTGCATCTAACAATTTCTGATGTTCAAATACCCACCACACCATCTACATGTGGTCCTCCAGTTCAAACAGTGTACGATGGACGACAGAGTCCTTGCCAGCATATGCAAGTGTCCAGTGGTGAAAAACCACAAGGATGAATCATGGAGGTCATCGACGCGAATGAGAGCGTCTCATAAAAAAACATGGGGAGGAAGGCAACAGAAGGCACAATAGAAGGAACTAATTAATAAATAATAATAACTGCTAAAACTACTGGGAAATCACTTTTCTGGCAACACCTATGCTTCAGTTGCAAGCACTCTGTTGGACCACAGTGACAGTTGCACTGAATTATCATAAGTAATTATGCTCACTCTTACTGTAGTTTAAACAAAGGTCACTGAAGCAACACAATATTTTGGCAGTTTTTAATGGTTTTCGACAGCAACAGCTTTTTGGTTTTTCATGTCAACATCTCTCAATGGTGTTCAAAGTAATAGAACCCATACAGTCATGCAGATGCATCATTGAATGCATAAAAGCATCCCATATCCCACAAGTGAGACTTAGGGGAGGTGCTCATTCCCTTTTCTTTAGGCACTTGAGCTGGCAACAGACGAATCCCAATGTCCTGGACACAGGGCCAGTGCATCGCAGGTCTTGCCATTCACTTCCCAGCTTATGCTGGTACCAACTTGTCCTGCTTGGTGACAGAGGCACGGTACGCGCAAACAACTTGCCCAGGGTCGTTACACAGAGTCAAACCCCAAACCGTATAATCACTGACCAAACGCATTACCAATAGACCACTGCGCCGCACATCCACTGAGTTTATAATTTCTTACTACTACTACTATTACTACTAACAATAATAATAATGATCATCAATACTACAACATTTTTATTATTAAATAATAACAAATATTATTTACGTGATTGAGATGAAAATTGTGAAAACAACACCAGTGATTATAAAGATTAGCACAATCATTGTTACATTACCATGAAGAGGTAGCCGAGGATGACTTTAACGTAACTAAACTGTGAGAAGTCCTGAAGCATGTCTGCCAACGACATTGAAGAGAATGGATAAATGTTTTCTGACTTGGTGCTATTTGCTAACTTTTCAACTTCCTAAACACAATCAATTACAAGACACACCATATACATCACATCATTTCAGGCCCAGTTAACTGGCCCAATCACAGACTTAGACAAAGTGCAAGTGCACTCAGTCTAATCTACTGGAGTTTTAACCTTAAAATGCCACACATCAAAATCAATAGTTGCTCATTCATATCTACAAACATATATACATGCATATGATAATCCTTGTATATTTGGACATTTACCATCTTCAAGTCAGTGTTCTGGAGTTATTTCTTAAGTCTGCTCAGGATTTCATGCATTACTGGATGATGTATGGACGTGTCTGACCAAAGCCCAACCACTATTTTTCATTGGTTGACCCTTTGGACAGTGCTGAGCTTCAGACTTGCATATGGTGTCTGTGACCATGAAACCTAGAATTTGTTGATGTAATGAAAGGTTGCTGAAGTGGGGGGTCAACTATCCATCATGGAGAGGTCCAATGGGGCTGCAGATGTCTTCAGTTCCAGATTATTTGCTAACAGATGAACTTGTTGTTCTTAATGAACTTTAATGTTACTTAAGCTAGCAGAGTGTCGTCAAAAGGTACTTAAGCATGGAATAACTATGTTCCTTTAGATACAAACATATGTATGTACATACTGTACATATATACATACACGTGCAATTGTGCATACCAGTAACAGAAAACAATTGTCAACAGATTCTTGTGTTTTCTATCAGGCGATTTACACATTTGACTCCAACACAGAATTGGCTAAAAGAAAACTCACAAACAATACCCACTGCCAACTGATAAAGGCATGTACTAAATGTACAGTTACCATAGCTTAGATAGATACTTCTTCATTTCATTATATGCACTGTAGCATGATGTCAGCCGTGGATGGGATCCCACTGGTTGAGCTTCAAGTGTGTGCCAGAGCCTGCCAGTGGTGACTTTTCCAGTTATCTGAGCATTACTAGCTTACAAATGAACTACTAGTTCTTAATGGACATCACTTAGGCCTGTAAGTGCAGCTCTTTTTATAGGTGCTTAAAGGAGCTACATTAAGTGTCTAGATGCATACATACATGCATTATAGAATTAAGGTTTGGAAGAAGAAATTATAAAATTCTATGATGGAAACTGAGTAGAGACATTTACAAGTGTAAACAGTCGCTGCCAGCTTTCCAAGACCAGCCTTGCTTTCTCCAGGCTCCAGTCGATCCGAACCATCTTGTTTGTGTCCCGGTGAAACTCGTAAAGATCTCTTGCCCCCATCAACTGCACGATTGTTTGTAGTGCCTCAGCCCTGCCAAAAATACCACACTAACCTCAAGCAATCGTTGAGCAACTGCAAACAACCACCTGTTTTGATTTATCAACAAAACACCTGTACTCTGAGTCGTTGGCAATGCAACAGCAATTGCTCTTAACTAGACTGGCTCATATAAGATAACTCCAACATTTCAAAATACACACAAAAGAAACTTTCACTTTCAAATTCATACGGCACAGTACAAGTAATTAAATTAAGAAATTAAAATCCAGAGTGCCAGAATGTGGATTCAACCTTAATCATCCTCTTTGCATTCTTTTTTAACTTTTAATTTCTAAATCAACAGTAACTTAGCCAAGAGATGTGATAGCAGTTGAACGTCTTCCAATCCACAACAAAGAAAACTCACACAAACTTTTTCCGATGCTCTAACAGTATAGGCCACCCTCACTACATTCATTTGCAAGGCCAATCTACTTTCTACAGCACAAGGAACCTTCCGCTAATCGACTAACCCTCCCATGACATGGATCATTCCTACTAGTAGCAGCCTCTGTTTATTGATCAGGAAAAGAGAAATAATGGACTAGGCAAAGCAGTTTCCACTTGTGGCCAAAACCAGATTTTCAGCCTTCCTGGCTCCAAACTCACCATAAAAGCAGAATCTACCAGATCTAGTCTGCAACCCCTTCCCTTCACAACACAGGACCTCTCCCAAAGTACCATACAGTTTAGATGCTATGGGTGCAGGTCAGAGCAGTTCAAGGCTCTGAAAAGGTCTCTTTCACACACACCAGGTTCTAATCCTGGTCAGGCAAAATTAATTTCAGCAAAATTTCTGGTACAAAGTTCCTTTCTTGTGATCTACAGACTGGCAAATATTTGTTTTAGAACTGTCTAAGCAATGGATCACTCTGCAAGTCACAGATTTTTAAGGTGCAAAAAAGTAATCTGTTTAAGTTTGGCCTTCTGATGTCCGACCAATTGATGACATCAGTGTTATTACTCCGACAATGCTCTGATTTTGGGTACCACCACATATCAGAATGCATGGAATTTGTTTATACTTATTACCAATCACACCTTCGATTTTTTCCAGCTTTTCAAACAGCCTAACATAATGAACAGACAGGTGTGTATTTATGTCCTGTATAGGTGTTTACATGTATGTCTGCATGTGTGTTCTTAGCTGAGTGTCTAGCGCCTGAAACGACCTCTCAAAAGTGAGGACCTCTCAACAGACAAGCTGTAACTAAATCAGCTTAATCGTCTCACCTGACGATGTGTCCTGACTTGTTCCTCTTGACTCCTCCAACAATCAGATCGTTTTCCCACTTCATGAGCTTCGTTGCAAAACCGGTGCAGCCCTTTGTCAGTTCGGCTCCGATGTCAGGAGGCTTAACACAATTAAATGCATCCTTTTACCACCAGAGGGAAGCAAATGTGATGTGTAAGAATACATTATCTCACCCCACATTTAAAAATTTGTGACTTTTACACAAGTATCTAATTCTAATCTGAGAATTTCTATCACACCACTGTAATAATCCTCAAGGCATCAGTCGATGGTCGCTTCAATGCAACATCACTGGGCACACAGCCAAATACGAGGGTGATTCCAGTCGACAGAAAAGAAAGGAATCTGAGAAGACACAGAAACAGCCTACACAAGAAATGAGTCCAAGAAGAGACTAGTTTTTAGTCAATGCCAAGAGCTTTGATTGGTCTTCTCATTCTACAGTTTCTAAAAATGCAAATTATAAAGCTGGATTGAGACTTCTAACATCATGGGTATCAAATCTCATCCTAAAATGTTTCCTACTCACAGATATTTATATCCATATTGACTGTTATATAATTCCCTCTGTTAGGTACAGTTTTTGCATCACATTAGACAGAAGCCAGACTTAATATCACGTTTGTTTGTTTAGATAGTTTCAAAGGAAGGCAGACTTCACATGGCTGTCCACAAGAATATCCAGAGACCAAAACATCATAGAGCAGATGTCAAGATCTCGATAAGCATGATCAAATGCAACACACACAGTCTACAATCCAAGAAAGTCTTCCACAAGCTGGCAAGAAACTTCACAAAAAAAACAACACTAAAGTATTAGAGGTTGTTACTTGTTTGCTGGAATAGTTTGGTGCAGAGATCGGACAATCAGGGTCGTTTGGGTTCAAACAAGTCTTGCTCATGTATCCAGTTGTTATTCCTGCCTACAAATGAACCATAATTGTTACTGTCACAGAACACAGTACGAGTTAATAATGTTAGAATGACTACAACAATAGTAACATTCACTGTGAAATCAATTAGCAAGGAGCAGTTTAAAGGTAAAAACGGTGGCGCAGAAAAGTCTTCAACAGTTTGAGGAAAACTCAGCCTCACCATCTAGTTACATTCATCACAACTTAAGTGTATTGCAAAAAATTTCACAATGTGTGCAAAAGCTGCAACTATCACAAGAAGATCTCACTATAGAAAAACAGATGGAATGGATGTAAAATTCTTTAGAATGGTCTCTAAACCAGACGCCATAGTCAGGAAAAAGTCAAAACAATGCATCAGTCAGCACAAAATAACACTCTTCTGAGTCAGGAGTCAGGACTGAATTCAAGAGGCTATACTTCCAGCATAGGTAGATCTAGGGCCAGTGATAGAATGCCAATTAATAGATGAATTAAACTGTGACGCCATAGAAGACGAGATGAGACGAGATTGCTAAGGCACATTAAAACTTCACCCTGTTCATCATGATCTTGATCTGCTCGATCTGACGACTAAGTGGAGGATAATTCTCAATTACAGCTAAGATGTCCTGAGGATTAAGATTGCTCCATTTCACATTGTGTGGAAATCCTCTACAAAAGACAAGAACAATGACAGGATGACAACAGAAAATAGCATGGAAAACTGAATATTCCAATGCCATATGCAGAGACTAAGCTTTGGTTTATATTGGTCAGTCAGTCGATACAGGATTCAGGACAGTGATGTGTGTGGCTCTTAATAGTGCGTGTGTACGCGCACGCTTGTGCACACGCATGTGTTCTAACATCAAGGAAACCAGAGAAACCTTGATATTAGAAGACTTTGTTGAAATCTAGCCACTGCATCGATGCCAGTTTTTGTAGTCCTCACTTATTACCTAAAGAGAAACATTATTTTTTTTGTATGTTTAAATATTAAATTATGAGTAATACTTATGACTTAACTTGCTACTAATTAGAACTGAATAAATTTCAGTGTCACTGGGGTTAATTAAAGAGATGTATTACTTTATTGATACAAACATTGTATTGATGTATAATACTTTGGTGCTGACCTGAGTTGTGATGTATTACTCTGTACATTGTACCTCTTCCTCTTCTTAGTTTCCAGCTCCCTCTGTATTATTATCATGGGGTTATGTTCCCTGGGGTGGTCACCTAACTCTCCAGTAGGGAACCTCCCTCTTACAATGTACTGTTGCATCTTGAAACTATGATCACATGCAACCCTCAAGTTCATTCTTGGAATTTATTTCATTTAATTTACCCGATTTAAGTATGTGAAAATAAAATTATAGATTAAACATGAGTAAATTAATGTTAAGGTTATAATAAATTCACAATACAAGTAAGTAAGAAATAAGTGAAGGTAGACCTAAAAGTATCACAGATTAGCCGTCAAAGAAGAAGAAAGTCTTTCTGAATTCTGTTCAGATTGGTAATCATAGACTGTGCTCCAACACATGCCAGACTGACAATTTCAGATAAAGAATACAGTAAACTGACCAAGATTATGATAAATGATTTGATTTAGTAAGATTCAAATTACAGATCCCTAAGCCTAGTGGGACCTTGATTAGCAATTTGAAGGCTAGTCATATGATGCTTAACTTTAAGCAGCTGAAAATAAAGAAATAGACAAAACATTGAAATCTAAGTAACCAAAATCTAAAACTTACGGAACATAAATGCCATAATCAGGTCCAAGTAGTTTGCTGCCTTCCCAGAAACAATCAAGTGGTGTGACTATAATACATGGAGCCAGGCTTGATAAGATCTGCAACAGTTAGTTGGACAATTTTTATCATTCACACTCAAAACACAGCTCCTCCTACTCTTGTTATGCCAGTTTTACTATTATTTTTCTTATTTTTATTTCTACTATTTAAACTATCAGTACTTTTACTACTTGAAATTGTGATATTGCAGTGCATGTATCTGATAAAGGATTTACTAAAACAGGTAAGAATATTTTTTAACTGCAGTGAAGCTGTATATGTATAATATTACATGGCCAGAAAAACAGATACCAAGCAACTAAAACAGACATTTAAGAATTTGAATACAAGTATTTGGAAATTTGCACGTTTACGCAGTAAAACCAGAGACAGAAAGCAGAGCAAGCATTAAAGGTTCCAACCCAAAGTATTCAATTCCAATCTCCACTAAGCACCCAGTCCCTAAGCAAAACAGTCAAGAGTTGCCTGCGGAAAAAACAACAGCTCACAAATCTGCAGCCATTCCAAACAGCAGAGTGCTGGGAACCTTTATGATAATCTGGCTCGATCTCCGAGCCAGAGACCTCGATCAAAGCTTGGATCAATTTACAACATCATCTGAAGACAACAGCAACCAAGGGAGAAATCAGATGGAACCACAGAAAGCATATGTGCCCACGCAGACAGACACGCACAAAGAAAAACATACCAAATGTGTCTGGACCATTTGAGAACATGTGTGCATCACCAAGATCATATCTCAATTCTTAATGCAGTCCTCACATTAATAATACATACAAACCTACAGACACATCTGCCATTAAATGTGTGGTCTACATTAACTCTGTGGCAGCTAAGTAGTCTTTGATGATTCTAAGCATTATCAGTTCAACATAAGGCAACTTCTTAAAATCTGTTTGACACGTTATATATCATAGTTTCATTCTTTATTACTCAATAACATTCTGTCAAGAAAAAGTTGATCAGTTCAAAGCCGATAAAAGTAAGAAAAATTTTTTAAACATAAAAATCATAAATATAAATTTGAAATTCCATATAAAATTTCATGAACAGAATAAAATGCACTAAAACACTACTGAGTTTAGCCATCTGTAAGGCAAACTTCTACCAACCCATGTAAAAGCTAAACAAATTAACTAATTTAGCCCATAAATGAGCTTATAATTTTTAAAGTCATCCTCAGTGATGAAATCTGCCATTATAACATTTGCCACCATCTCTGTCTTAAGATTCCGAAACCTCTACATTGCCAAAAGCCTTCAAAATATCGACAGAAAGACAATTTTTTTGGGTTGAAGCTGATGAATAAAAAAGATTTGACTACAGAGTAGCGACCAATGATCAAGAAGACTAATATAAATTTGAAATCACTTGACGTAAAAGTTTGTCGTAAATATAGTCCAAAGTTGTGTTCACGAAACCACTGGAAAAACCCATTCATAGAAGTTTTTCCACAACTACAATGTTTCTGCTAGTGAACAGATATAAACACCAAATCATATGCAAAGGAATAAAGTCCAAGGAAAATTGTTTTTATTCTATGGTCGCAATCGACAGCATTTGCTATGAAAGAGTTAACTAAATTTAACTTTAAAGTTAACTTTAAATTTTAAAGTTAACTTTTGATCCAATGAGCATCTTGAAAGTACATGGTTCTAGCACTGAAAACACATGGTCCTGAGGTTGAAAGTAACAAGCATATGGTCCTGAGGTTGAAAGTAACAAGCATATGGTCCTGAGGTTGAAAGTAACAAGCATATGGTCCTGAGGTTGAAAGTAACAAGCATATGGTCCTGAGGTTGAAAGTAACAAGCATATGGTCCTGAGGTTGAAAGTAACAAGCATATGGTCCTGAGGTTGAAAGTAACAAGCATATGGTCCTGAGGTTGAAAGTAACAAGCATATGGTCCTGAGGTTGAAAGTAACAAGCATATGGTCCTGAGGTTGAAAGTAACAAGCATATGGTCCTGAGGTTGAAAGTAACAAGCATATGGTCCTGAGGTTGAAAGTAACAAGCATATGGTTCTGGGGCCAAAAACAAGAAAGAATAAAGTCCTGGAAAGGACTGTCTTTGACAGTATGAGGTTCTGAAGTTGAAAGCACACATATGTAAGTAGTCTTTGTTACTGCAGGACAAGTGCTCACAGTTAACAAGCAACAGTGCATACAGAAAACAGTAAATAAAGCAAAATGACAAACATAAAGCCAAACAACAGATGAATGAACAATCAAATAATGCAGTATATAATATTATATGGTCCCAAGGTTGAGGTCATCTGATCTGCAAACCCAAGAGCTATTCAACAACTGGAAACTCTTTCCTTATTGTCTGATTCACATGACACTGAACTTTAATTTTCACTTGGTTCTGAAGCTCAGCCACAACTGTAAAAGACAAACATGCCACCATATGCCTTCGTGGACGACATGTAAAGTAAAGGAATATGCTTACCTTACTTCACCTCTCACCAGAGAAGAACAATTTATAAAGAGCAATTCTTGTTGAACGGTGCAAATACCTGGTCTAGGAATCCACCATCATCAAAGCTGGCAAAGCTAGCAGCATGACAGATGTCCTTGAATGCCCACTTTCTAAATATGAACAGAAACTGTCAAAATTACTTTAAAACAATTCTGCCAAATCATTTTTCTGTAAAACACAGAAAATAAAATTATTTGAGAGACAAAGTGTAAATTTCTTTGGAGAAAAACAGATCAGTCGATGAATCTCAGAATTTATCAATTTATTTAAGTCATTTTTCACAATCACTAGATGTATGTGAAGGATCCTTTCAGAACACAACAGTTTAAGCAAACTAAAAAGCATAAGTGATTTACTGTCAGATGTTAAAGCAATATATGTGATCTGATTATGGCAAAATGAGTTTCCTTATGACAAAATTATCAAAGGATCCATCTGCTAAGAACACAAACACAGAAATCATGGGACCACCAACTCCAAGGAAGACAGCTACCCAAGTATAAAATGATGCAAACAGAAATTATGTGAACAGAATTAGTACAGTCTCACGTGTCAAATAAGTCAACTGATAAACGAACAACAGATTTCACGGCCTGCAGATGAGCCAGCATTGATTCCACAGACAAAATGCTGCCTCCGTTTTTCGGTGTCTGTATTATAATTTCGTTGGTTGTGCCGCTCTCTTCACCCAGTATCTTTGTTGTATATGCAAGTTCTCTGGCTAGACGACCCCCTTCTGAACACACACAATAAATTTACACATTCACTTACATACAAATACACATATGTAACGTAAAACTGTATGGTTAAAAATGGTCTTAACAACTGTTGTAATGATAAACTTGGCAACAGCTGAATGAACCAAATAACCTCTAGTCCAACATCCAATCAAACAACTGACCAGGTTTTACTCCTCCAAGTTTTATCAGTCTGACTAAGGTTTACAAGTGTCTATTAAACAATAATCATTAATACATGAAAGCCCGGACTAATGACTTTGACACACATAGTCCCAGTTTATAATAATCAAAGCCAAAGCGGGACCAGGCATACACAACCAAGTGAAAACTGATGATGATGATGATGATGATGACATCAACATCATCAGCAGCAGCAGCATCATCACGTAATGAACCTTTGTATGTGATGTTCACTTTCACAAAGCCGGATTATGCTGTGCATTTGGCATTTGACTGATCATTACAGCACTCCACATGTACCTAGGAACCTACTTCTGCATGACCACATTTAATGCCCCTCCCCACTTACCAAGCAACAGCACAAACAGAAGATGCAAATAAAGCAAAGTGACAGTTGAATAAACAACCAAATGAAGCAGTAAAGTAGCATGTCATTCTGGGGCTGAGGTCACCTGAACTGTAAACATTTGTAAGAGCTATTCAGCAACTGGATGACTTCCTTGTTCTCTGACTGCCCTGGCAGTGAATTCCAATTTTCAATTGGATCTGAAGCCCAGGCATAACTGTCACAACGCCTAACAATCTTGTTTTCCTTCAAAACCCAATCTTAGCACATTTCTTCTCATTAAGTCATATCCTTGTACGCATATCACCCCTACACAAGTTGCTAGTCTTTTCTTGCACCTAATAAGTGGGGGATTCTGAGTCTGATGATGCAAACAGTGGTGATGAAGATAATGATGATGATTATTGCTATGAATGCCATGCGCAGTACAATTACCAGCTGAAAATATCAACTACAAAAACAATCATGATGCAAAGTATGAAACTGTGTAATCCTGGCAAAACATGCAGGCTGAGCAATGCAAAACATGTTGAAACTGAGAGCTAAGTAAAAGCATTCTATGACGACATAATCGTAGTACTAAATCAAGAAGTCAGACTTGGAGCACGGCCATTCAGTAAAGAAGAGAGAGAGAAACAGAGATAAACATGGATCCAACAACCCACGGAGGGAGGGTGAAGGACTAACAAACCCGGTGGTCCCATCCACCAATAAAAGTAAACACAACTTGGGTGTGGCTTCCAAAGCAAGACCAAACCAGGAATCCACCACCACTAGCTCTCCACTGAGGGGGAGCAGGAGAAGAAGGAAGAGGGAGGGGCTTGTATTAGGGCTAAGAAACAGCAATAGGAACAAAACAAGACACAGCAAATAAATCCATCACTACACAGAAGGAGAGATTAGATCAGATCAACTGAGGCCAGGCACATCTGAAGACCAGAAGAAAGCTTCTTTGGTTATAAACTCCTCCCGATTTGTATATAAATATAAGAATTTCTGGAGCTAACAAGCCTCAGGCAGCAGAGGAATAGTTTATGTCACTGCCAAAGGATTTTTTCCATCCCTTATTCCTTTACAGTCGGTTTCAAAGGTGAGCCTAATGCAACCCTAACAAATCAAACTTCAGACAAGATTATACTTAGATATCTGGTTTTTACATTAACTTATAACTCTGTGGTGCCCAAAACACAATATTTCAATCAAAGGCGTTCAAATCAAAACTGCACAGGATCAATCAAATACCAGCTGAGGCAATTAAGTCTAAAATTCCTCGAAATAAGAAATCAAGAAATACCACAGGACCCAAAAATTAGGCTAAGAATACTCTCACATGATCTGAGGGAGATGGTAAAATGCTCACAAGATCGATTAGGAATGTAGAACACATTCACTTATGCAAAGAGGAAGACGAAAATATTCTCACAGAACCCAAAATAAAAGAGAAATTTACTCTTATAAGGACCCAAAGGGGATCACAAAATACAAAGATGAAGCTGAAAATCCACAAGGAGGACCAGAAGAGAATCCTAAAACATGTCTTAAGATATCTAATAACAAACTGGAAGATAAATTTTAAATCCGAAGTTGAAGTTAAAATATTCATTTAGTATGTCAACAAGACTTTAAATATTCAGTCCATACCCTCTAATTAAGAAAAATATTCATTTTCATTAGGATCAAAAGGTTAAGAAAGACAAACTGAAAGACTAAGTGAAAATGAAGCTCTGTCAAAGACACTATTCCTTCTCTTTGTAGGTCTTCCACAGACTTTGGCCTGGCTGTATATCTCTGTTTCTTGTATGGCATCAGGGCTCAAGGACAGCTATTGCACTGCTAGTAAATGACCGTATAAATCTCCTAATGCACCTTCACTTAATCTTTGCCTCACATGAGTCTCTTAACTTGTTAAGTTTGGACAAGGCAGAATTTAGTTATTTCCAGTGCAAGATTAAGTAAGACTGACTTTAGTTAGTTTCAGTAAGATTTTTATTGAGCTTGGATTTAGTTATTTCCAAGGAGTCGTGCTTTGTTTGCACAAATGCCCTCAACTACCCTCAACATTATTATTTTAAAGTGCATTTCCAAACTGGTCCTTGTCAGCAACAGGGTAGCTATATCTACAGAGGCCCTCAATAAACAGAAAGGGTGACTCTGGGGTTGGACTGGATAAGCCAATAAACTCCTTTATGGCTTTCTTAAATAACTAGACTATAACGGACATTAAGGACATAAAATCATAAAATCCTTTCTCTTCTGAATAGGAACAAGATGGAGAACAGTGGCCAACCCCAAACACATGCCTGAAATGAAGAGATCAATACCAAGGAATATTTCCACATCAACATTAGTTCTAGTCAAAAATCCATACAGAAATATTCTGGCCTGCATACTTATTAACTCCACGAAAGAAACAGCCAAGCAGAGAATAACAGAAATCAAAGAAGAATCAGAAATAAAGACAAATGTTAAATGCATTGGTGTTCAAAAACTGAAGTACTGAAGTCAAAGCATCATTTGCCTTGCTGGTTAAAAGCTTTGTAACTTAAAGTGAAAACGTCATTTGCATTGTAGATCAAAAGAATATGCTTTAATTTAAAAATCTAATTTACTTTGAGGTTTAATAGTATAAGATTGCAAGTCATAAGACTTGCAGATTCAGCATACCCAACAGCACATCATATGTAGGACACATGAAGCCCATACAACAGTATTCCCATACAGCCTTCATATGTTCTACATATGCACCCATTAGATACCATATGTGAGGCTATAGGAAACCCAATTTGGAATACTGTCATATGAGCTTCAAGTGTCCTACATTTGCTGTTCAGGATACAAGTTCCATAGAAATCCTTAGGTTACACGCAAGAACTTATCTGTGCTTAGTTTTAAACCTGAAGATTAAAAAATTAAATAAGGAATTTATCCAGATATACTGAGTAAAATCAGAGTCATTTTCTACAAATCTCCAATTAAAGGCTCCAAATAAATGTCTGAAACATAGGAACTCATTTTCCCACAAACACAGCAGACAATAAACATTTTGGCAGCAAGGGGTTGATCGTGTAGGGGTGCACTGGGAGTCAGCTGCTGTATCTCTTTCACAGCCTGCACACAGCAGGATCCTAACTGCAGTTGGCATCAACAGGAACTGATAACAGACTACTGTATCAAGTTATTGTGAGATCGGGCAAACCACCCGTAAACCATACGCACCTCCCAACAGGCATAAAGGCAAAGGCACTCCACAACGGAGGGAGCCAGGCCCAAGGTGGTCCCACCTTGTTTGGAGATTAAAAAGGAATTACTCCTGAATAATTTATAGGGCCGTCATATCCTGTTCTTGAGGGCACCCAAGTTAACAACTTGTTAGAATCAGTTCTGAAACTGCCAAACATGCAAATATCGTTTACATCTTACTGTTATCTCTCTTTAATCTCCTTCCTTTAGCTCTTACTCAGATAATCGTGTGTTGGAAAAGTGTAGCATCATAAAGAAAATTTGCTTTTATGTCTGGCACTTATTTTCTCTATCAATGTACAGTCCAGTAATCCCACACCAAACCTAATACAGAACTTCCTCTTTTCAGTAACTCTGTGATTCCTAATGAGCTACCTGATTATGTTTTACTGGCTTGTGCTCAGTCACTTGATTTTGCTGTAAAGAGATGCACTTTCAGTGAACTTTGATTTATATGCAGTCATTAGCTTCAACCATAATCTGATAAATCATTAGCACGAACACTGCTTACAGTACTGTTGGTCCTGCTACTCATAAATGCATGAAATCCTTTAAAATTAACTCTTCATCCGACTCTGAATTACCAAATGCATACGCCATATTTCGTCTTTGTTCACAATTGTGTTCATTAAACATGAACGCAAAGCGAAACAGGTTACCAACTCTTCAGGTCTAAGATCTCCAAAACCATCCCGCATGTGTATAAATAACCAATGGGAAACTTGTAGGTAATTTATCGCCATAATTAACGGCGAACTTAGTACACCTGATACATGAACAGGCTTACTAATACAGCACAAGCCACCTCTGCATGGTTCTACAATTGTACGATCATTGCATGTTATAGTGAAAACAGCATTTAACAAACTAGAAAACTAAATTTGCATAGACTACAGGCTTCACTCAACAAATCACCAATTTCAAATTAAACACTGGGATATAAACCTACGATGTCTTTGAGGATATAATTCCTCTTAATGTAGATTCTGCTTTTCTTGCCTATTCTGACAAAGGATAAATGTAACTGTACACAGTGACAGATTTTAAATCTACAACAGCTCCCTGCTAAAGTACTCCCAAATAATTTACAGAAAAACTTAGCTCCAAAGTTTTCAGGACACAAACGTTCCTGGAAAACCTCTTACACAACGTCTTCGAGTGTGCTGTTACTCTTCATGTGTGGGCCAGATGGCAAGGCATTTATGAACGTCCAATGCCAAAGCTAAGAAAATGAACCTACATTTGGTACTTTAAACCATTCAGGACAGTGAGAAGAACTTAACAATAGCTTCTTAAATGTGCTGCCGCAATGCCAGGATATATATATATATATATATATATATGCTGCAATGCCAGGATATATATATATGCTGCAATGCCAGGATATGTATATATAATTCATAAAAATTCAGTCTTCACCACATTCCTAGTTGATTTATTACCTCAAAACTTAATCTGCTCTACATTTCAACTGGGCCCTTATGGTGTTGTAAGCGCTCCATCTGAAAAACAATACAAAACCCAGGACCATGCACCTGGGCAGTTGTTGACAAAGGAATGTAATAAGTGTTCAGTTACCCTAACTGATCTGTAGACTAGAGCATAATGACAAGACTTGCCTTCAACCCACAATTTTTCCAAGTTTGTTTCCAAGGTAACGGTTTTCAATCCAATACATGACAGGGACAGAAACAGTAGGCCAAGGAAAAGGACGGTACCACATTTGGCCTGGACAACACAGCCAAGATTGAATAGATGTCGTTGCATCCAAGCACGAAGTCGCAATGCTGGAACATTGCCTGTTGCCCGATTCTGTGAATGAAACAACCAAATTATCCATCCACGGATCCATCCATCCATCCATCCATCCATGCATGCATCCACCCACTCACCCACCCACTTCATAATCATTGTCACTAATGCATAATATCATAAAGACAAAACATTGCATGTAATTCACCTGTTTAGGATGCATCTCTGCATCACACTGGGCAGTGTAGTTCAGTAATGTATACTGGTGAAACAGAGGCTAAGGCATAAAACATGTGTGCAATGCTAGCATAATATTATTTCTAGACAAGAGAGTCAGCACAGTTTTGACAGTCGCGGCCAGGTAGAGTCCTTGGGAAGGTGGAGTCTGGAGAATGCCTACCAGTTGTAAATGATTTTTATGTATTTAGAAGACGATGGAAGTAATTTTTGTCTTTTTGTTAGCAGGCAAGAGCTTAACTTTGATGCAGCTTAGCATGAAATCTGGGAAATGTATTTGAGTAGTACATACTGAAGTTTCCTGAATAGGGTCTGGAGTGGAGTTCCGGCCACAAGTAACTTTCACAACTGTTTATGCATATTTGATCAAATTTAGAGCAAGTTAGTGTCTTCATGCTTTTGGCAACAAATCCCTAAATAGTAATGAATTGTTTTAGCGTGCAAGAATGCAGAACTTCCAGATTTTAAGTTCAAACTATATCTGTGTCAGGTTTGCCTATAGTATTTCAAGAACTAATGTGTTTACTACTCCAAGTATATTTCCAGACTGAGGCTACCTCAACAATGCAACAGCTATAAGCAGACTGGGGGCGTGGCCTATCTCTAAGGTCAATGTCAACTATTGGCCTATGGCCCACATCCTAGCCAATACCATTAATTGTAAAATATCCACATGTCATGTAGAAAATGCGGTGACAATTCTTGCACATTCTCAGTTGTTAAGTAAGGCTCTCAAGGTTAACACAGACTGCTAATTAGCTAGACTCAAGTTAAGGTGAACCTGCACTCTGTTAAAAGTCCTACAAATAAATTTCTGCAAAACAAATGAAGACGAACTGCTTTTGAACTAATTGCAATTCATACTCTGTCTGTCTGTCTGTGTCTGTCTGTCTCATTCTCTCTCTCTCGTGTGCCTGTGCGCAGGGCAGTTCGTGTACACTCAATTAAACATAACTGCATGAACAATTTGGTATCATGCCTTCCTGCTGTGGGCCTTCCTGAATGCAGCATGCAGTAAACAACCATGTGCTTTCAAATTCATTTGGATTATTCTGGACTGGTTCATGTGGTTACAGGTATACGGCATGGCTTCTTCCACTTCTTGTGGGCTTGATTCCTCACATTTATAAACTGCTTTTGCTGTGTAATATTACAGTGTGAGGAAGCACCACAAGGACATTTTACACAAAATTTGTTTGTTAGCAGACAGGACCTAAGGTCAGATATACAAAGGTGTAAAAGCACCACAGACCTGCAGCCATAATTCACTTTGACTTAACTACAGTTTTCAGTTTAAGTGGGCCTGATCCTAAAATACATATGGAGCTATGCAAAGGGCGGAGCCAAGATTTCAGTACGGAGGGGTCATATTGTGAGCATACAGCATGAGCCTATACAGGCATATGGCACACAGCTCCTATAATGGATTCCAGGGGAAAAACCCCTGGTGAGGGAATTAGGGGGACAAAGCCCCCTGAATCTTACTTTTTTTAAAATATGTCACAAATGGAAATTCCCTTTGAACCAAACTCATATCAAGTTGTGGGAAGTAAAGGCTCCATGGTCATGGTGAAAAGGCCAAAGAAACAAGTGACATAATGCCTCTTTCTTCAAACCAGTGAATGCAGATGTTGTGTCCATGATAATCAGGCTGATATGGAACAGAAGTTAGAAACAGTTGCTGAATCCAAAGACCCAGTGCAGCATTCAGAAGATGATGAGCCAGTCTGAACACCCAACAACAATGAGAATCCAGGTAAGATGCCATCTAGCACCAGTTCTAACTCACCTCAAGAAGAACTAGACCCAAAGCCACAACCGAAAAAACCAGCCACACAAAAATGTAGTGGAAGAACTACATCAGGGCATAATAATTCCTGTTACGCTATTGTTGCTTACTATGGCAGTCTACACACATACGAGAAATGTAGTATTGTTAAAGGATAAAACTTGCTTCGTTCAGACACTGTTTGTAGCCAAAATGAGGGGTTACATAGTAGCGTTACATAAGTAATGTACTTATAATCATGCATCTATGGCTGTGGAACTATGTACAAAATCAGGCATCTAGTATTAGCAGGTGCGGTCAGCATTAAAGCCATACAAACAACATTAGGCATGGGACTAAAAGAACCTGTCAACGGCCAGGGCCCATTCTGGCCTCTTAGTATATGTGCAAAGATTTGCTTTAATAGGCCTACAGCACTGTCCAAACAGTGGCAATTAAAATTAAAAGGGCTGTGTATGCTCAATGCACATCATTTTCATACATCAAATTGTTAAGGTCAAAATTGCAGAACCAAAAGGACTTTTGTCTTTTCCTGTGCTAACACCCATGTTTTCCAATGAAATAAGACATCAATTTACCCAAGATTTATAAAAATTACAGCACGTATTATGTCAGTTGCGTAACCTGTGCTGCCAGGTAATGGCATTCTATAATTTACCAATTAAATCGAAACTTCCAACAACTTCATTTGTTAGCTATTCCCTACAATATTTTGGCAACCATATCAAATTAAATGATGTTACACTTAGCTGTAATATCCAAGCCTAGTACTTTGTTTTGAACGGGTTAATTAGGACAGTCATTTTTTATGATCACGGCACATTTATTTACTGACAAATGGTTTACCCTAACTTCCTTCGTTCTGCGGCCCCACTAAACGATACTTGCTATGATAGCACACTAAAGCACTGTGCAAGTTACTGACTATAATAATCTGTCCTGTTCTTGAAAACTAAGTATTTTTAATTGTCAGTAATTGCTACATCAGCCTTACCTTCCTGATTTGTTTGTAAGCCACGTCGGCGTCCACCCAGCTCGTCCGAACCAGAAGGTCCCAATCGTTGTAGGCGGGAAGCTCCAGTACTGGACGATGTCTCGAGCCCGATCTTACGGTATTTCCACTTTCCGACCTGGTCGTCATGTTACCTTCGACATGAATGATCTACTCCAGCGGGTCATCAAATCAAAATAAGCACATGCCGCGGTTAACCACGTCGATTACGTTTGTTATGTGACTGCAAGCCAGGATATGTGAGCGAATATCATCGTTCGATATTCAATTATTCCTCTAAGTACACGATATGCCGAAATTTCAGTCATGATCTCTTTCCAGACAATAAAACAACTCTGATACAAAGCCGCCAACGGACCAACACACCGCATAGTTTACTTCGCGATAACACACGCATGGCGGCTGCGTCTCGGATTTCCGTCGGCGCCCTAGAATAACTAACACTTAGACGAGGCAGAAGGCTAAACTTAAGGCCGCCCTACATTTTCACGTGCAGTTTTCATCAAATTGTGGCTTTCAACCGTTAATTTCATAAATTGTCCATCTTTGAACAGTTTTCCCATTATAGCTATCGCTAATTGCATGAGATCCGATTGCTAAGTCAATTACTTTCCCTGTTTGGTAGGTGGCTATCGTGTATTCTAGCCTGTCTAAAATTTAACCGACTTCTAATCTTAGCAACTCACAGGGCCACCCAGTTCGTCTGATTTATAGCTCGGCATCCGTGGCGCGCAGCTGCTGTAGGTGTTATCTGAAGTGACGAAACCTGACACTGGTTGCCCGTGGCAACCTACAAGACCACACGCGAGTGCAACTCTTATTTCGTGTTGTTTTCGCACAAACTAACGCCCGATTTTGAAATTTAAGGTCGGCGTTGTGATGGCAGTCACACTGTGGCAAGCGCAGTGGGTTGGAAAACATCCCATACTGACTACAGCCTTTAAGTCAACGTTCGAAATTTATGTTTCATTAACCTGAAGCACCCGACCCGGGACAAGAAAGTCGACTAAGAACAGTCCACTGTATATATTATGCCTCAGTTGATCTTCACATGTGTCCAAATACCCTAAATTCAACCCTATAAAAATAAATGATAAATTACCACAGAACTCTCGTACTCGTTGCCTCGTCATGCATCGTAATCTTAATCTTGAGATTTCTACAGCGCCCTGCGAAAGCTAAGTTGAAGGGAACCAGCTTATTCACAGGCGCTCAGCCATTCGCATTGAAAACTACCATAGTCTGTGACGCTAATCGATGGTGCAAATATCGAAACGATAGATTCATTATTATTATATATTCTTATTTAAATGTATAGGTCTATATGTCTAAAACTCTCAGCCAGTGTTGACAGAACCACTTCAACCACTTCGTTAAGTGGGTGTTTGAGACGGTGTATTTAAAACCAAATAAGAAATCCTGAATAACGCCTGTCCAGATGTTATGTTTCAATTTCTTGTCGTATTTTTATATATGATTTTGTTTAACAGCTAAATAATCGGTTTTGGGATGTGAATTTTAATTTTCTGGATAATTTTGTCTTTCTCTACTGCTGAGATAAGTTTTATTTATTTCTTGTTTGTACTGATTTACGCCCCATTCGTGTCGTGGGCCTGTAGAGGCCTGGTTAGGCTCAACTTCATGATCTGTAACCTATAGGTACAACAGGTTCCCAACCAGCCCTTTAATTTATGGTTTTAGGTCCATATTCACATTGGGTATAGCACTGTTGTCTGTGTTCTTGAGTCGCCCATGAACTGAAGAAGTGTTCTGTTCTTAGTTAGGTCACAGCATTTTGCTGGCTGTGCTTATCGTTCCATGTGTTTTCAATTTCTGTGGCACTGTTTATGCGGCCCCATTAGGGTGCTTGTTTTTACATTGTATAAGCTTATTGTTCCTGTTACTACTCCGTGCTAATCTCGTAGAGACAGGTCTGTATGCCTATGCATCGCTGCATTCTGGTATAGTTTTTAACTTGGCTCAGGCCCATTTGCTTTATCCGGTTCCTGGTGCTGCTTTTTCAGTTCAGTCATAAGTCCTGCCGCTGTGTGATACCAGTAACATTATTTTTCCTCCTGTGTTTAACGCAAATCCATGTAGAACATCTTCACCCACACATCGTGGGTTGTCTCTGTATCGGCTTCAGTTACTTCTGTTGGCTGTGGACTGAATGCATGCTGGTATTTTTGCTGCATCATTCGCTGATACCTTGTGCATTAGACATCGCTACAAAAGTTGCTCGTCATTATCATTTTATTATTATTAATTATTAATAATTAAAATACATTCCTTCCTGCTTCCTTCCAAGAAAGCTCATGCCTTGTGGAAGTGTGCGTGCGTTTGTGCTATATGGTTTACCGCCTTCGAAACATTTCTGCGGGTGCACATGAATCGAATCGAAGAAAATTCTCTCTGTCTATCTGTCTGTCTATCTATCTGTGTATCTATCTATCTATATCTATCTGTGTATCTATCTGTATCTATCTATCTGTGTATCTATCTATCTGTGTATCTATCTATCTGTGTATCTATCTATCTGTGTATCTATCTATCTGTGTATCTATCTATCTTTGTATCTATCTATCTGTGTATCTATCTATCTATCTATCTATCTATCTATCTATCTATCTATCTATCTATCTATCTATCTATCTATCTATCTATCTATCTATCTATCTATCTATCTATCTATCTATCTATCTATCTATCTGTGTATCTATCTATCTATCTATCTATCTATCCATCTATCTATCTATCCATCTATCTATCTATCCATCTATCTGTCTCTTTATTTATCTCTCTCTCTCTCTATCTATCCATCCATCCATCCACTCACCCACCCACCCACCCATCCACCCATCCATCCATCCATCCATCCATTTATCTATCTGTAAACAACCTACTTCCACCCGTCCAAGCAGGTTTTAGGCGATTCCAATCCACGGAAACATATGTCCTGAAAGTCGTGTAAAGATCTTGTCCTTGTTGCTGATGAGGGATATGCAATTGTCTTAATATTCTTTGATATCTCTCAAATTCTTAGAACAGTCATTCGACATTTCTAGCTCATTCCTCCAATGGTTTGTCTCGTATACCTGTTTTGTGTCCTATCTGTTTAGTCTCCAACCTGCGGCGTGGAAGCTAACTTTCCCCATTTTCTGCTGCCCAGGATCTGCTGCTCATACTCGACACTTTCTAAAATTCCAAACAGCTGGAATTTTTCGACCGTTTTTTCACCTCAGAAGAATCCGAGTTTTGCTCTACACTGGATTCAGCATCGCTGAAAGCACTGATACACAGTCTTATTCCGCATTTCTACACTTGATGGTCTTCCCGAATCCACAGTGCTTCCTCTAGAGTCAGGCTGCACGATGGTGTCTTGGACTCCCTTACAGAGAATATACTACAACTGCTGTTCGTTCCCTGCACTGGCTTCCTACACATGAGCGTATCCGTTTTGTGCTAGCACACCTCATGTATAAGGAACATGCATATCATCTACCATCCTACTTATCATCTCTGGTTATACCATGTACCTCGGTTACAGGCGATCCTCTCTTCGATCAGCATCTTCTGGAAGGTATGTTGTTCCTAGTACACACCTTGTCGTCGGCCTGTGCTCAGTCACAGTAGTGTGTCTCAACTTTTGGAACTCTCTACCTCTTCATGTTCACGACTCTCTTACTGAGACTATCTTTCGCTATAAACTGAGAACTGATCTGTTTCAGTCTGTTATTGATTTGAGTTTCCTGTTTCCCGATTTCACATTGCATTTCTGAACTTTGTAAGGGCCACTGTCAAAGATAGAAGACCCAACCAAGCGGTGCACTATGTCTCTCGAGGGAAAAGAAGGATACGATCGAGAAAGAACTGGCCAAGTCATCAGACATGATCTGAAATACCTGAAGATGTCGTGGAATGAGACGAGAAGACTGGCGATGGACAAGGATGAATGGAGAAGCGGCGTTGTCCTATACGCAGACCAGCACAGGAAGGACCAAGTACTAAGTAAAATTGCAAGGTATTGTATTGTGTCAAATTGCATTGTATGAAATTGTATTGTTTTGTGCTATAACTGCTCTCTCAGTGGAATGGAATTTGTGATTTGTAGACTGAAAAGGAATGACGTAAGGAGTTTGAAGACAGATGTGCCTTCAGTCACCTTTAAAAAAGAAGTTTGGAAACTAAATATACAAGGAATAAAGTTCAAGCCTCCCGAGCACTCATATTAGCGTGTAAGTGCATAGAAAGCGTTGGCAGCTGGGGTAGAGCCCCATACCCCACCAAATGGCTCACACACGCACCCAAGCGTCCTCCGCTTTTGCGGGAGCCGCTTCGGAGAGGGCATTGGCCGCACATTACCGCGTGTCTAAGGGCCCCAACAGCTTTCAATCTGATTCTAGTTCTCGTCCTTGCAGTCCGATCTTCCCACCGACATGGTACCGTAAGAGGCTTATTTTACATCCGAATTCGCTAGAGGCAAGCGGAGTTGAAATTTCCAAAAATCTTTCAGTCCTCCTGACGGTGATTTGAACTCCCAACCTCTAGATTGGCAGTCTAGCTCGCTAACCACTACTGCGTACCCCTAGCGAGTGACAGAGTGATGAATTTCAATATGGCTCTTAATGACTCTTTAATCAGGGCGTAGCTAGCCTTCCGGAGGGCCCTTGTGCAAAATGGACTTTGGCTATTCTGCTTTAAGTAATTGAGCAACATGGCCTTGGCCCTTTGGGGACCCAGGCGGGCCCTGGCCTCGTGGGCCCTTGTGCTTTGCACAACCTGCACAATCTATTGCTACGCCCCTGCTTTAATGGCACCACCCAAATAAACCGCTGTCAAGCTAGCCGGAATGCTCTCGCTGATGCGGTTACCAAAACCCCAACACCACCACATCACTCCTGCTCAGTTTGCTGCAAATCACTTCACTGGCTTTAAAATACCTTAACATAGTACAAAGTCCTATCTCTACGCACACAACACGCTTCAATCCTCTTAGTATGCCCAGTCCTGCCCATCGATTTTGTTTTGATTGAGCACCTGTGAATCAGCTGGATCCTGCGACTTGGCTTTCCTGGGCGCTGTACAAATCTCGAGTTACGAGATTACGAATAGTATTTCGGATTTGATTTGCTGAAGAGCAGGTGATTAACGGGATTTCCTTAAGGTAAATTTTGTATGCACTGCGTTGAGATAGTTTGGCGATAGAGTTACATTACATTACATTTCAACAGCGTGTACTTTTTAGGATACTGGTTCAGACTATTGTCCATTATAGTTACGTTTTCGAATCCACTCGCTAGTGTGTTTCAGTTCCGGATCGTAGTATAAATAGTAAGAACTGGCCTGGTTACCTACAAATGATTCAGGCGTACGTCAAGGGGCCTCTGTGCGTGAGGATGCCGGTTCGCATTCTGATGGACTTGGCTAGTGGCTTTAAGTGATTTTAATCTCGGACTAGCAAGTTCCGAACACGGGGACCTTAAATCATGTGTCGCCCATTCACATGGGCAGCAGTGGTGAATGATATCACCCGATAAATTACAATACAATACAATACAACTTATATTTATAAAGCGCCTTAATAAAACACTGTCTTACTCAAAGGACGCGTTACAACATAATAATTAGTTATAGAACTGAGAGAATAAATGAGTCTTAAGTTTTAATTTAAAATTATCTATTGAAGAACATCTTCGAATAGATTCAGGTAAAGAGTTCCACTCAGCTGGACCAGCTACTTCAAACATTCTTTTACCAAACTGTAGGTTAACTCTTCTGACTTCAAAGTCCCCTTTTGAAGCCGAACGCAATCTTCTTCTGGACTCAGTGGAAGTACAAGGTTTAACTAGAGAGGACAGGTAGGACGGGGCAGAGCCTGACATGATTTTGAACATAAGTAGACAGATTTTGAAAGATATGCGGGCCTGAATGGGTAACCAATGAAGTTGTAAAGAATGAGTAACGTGATCTCGAGGGCCAAGGCTTTTTAACTAGGCGAGCTGCAGCATGAATAACAGAGGTAAGCGGTGAGAGGGTAGATTTAGGTAAAGCATAAAGCACTGAATTGCAATAATCAATTCTGGATAGTATAAGTGAATGAACCAGGACATGAAGGCAATGCTCATTAAGACAGCGTTTAATCTGATGTATCCGTCGTAGGTGGAAGAAACAGAAAATGAACAGGGTCGAGGTCATACGGTCGCTACACAAAAACATGTACATTTACATTACACAGGACAGGAACACGCTACATATATGATGCAGTAAAATGAAGAGATGAAGGTTCACACACTAGATGGCCTGGGCCGCCTACTAGCCTGTCACGAATAGGTCAAAGTACATACGCTAGGTGGCGCTGCTACGGCACTTGTGTACGTGGCAGAAAGTAGGTCAAATCGTACCGAAGCAAGGTCGGGATGCTGTAAACAGCTTGATGCCCTTTATCTTTGGTGGGTACTGCGTCGTCGAAACACGTGACGAAGAACTCGTGACGTTCGCATTGAGCAACAGTTAGATTTAGAGCATTGTGATGCAAATTCGTTTATGGTGCCGCCTATCGACCTTTTGACATCGACTTCTTACACAGGTGAGGTATATGATGTGTTCTTGAATTTCAGTTAAATTATTATGTTCTATTTGCATGGTCGGCTCTCCGGTGGTTGTTTAACTCGAGAAGTGTGCCCTTACATACGAAATGGTCTTTAAAACCATTTACAGGCCAACCGAACAGAAATGGTCTTTATAAAGGCAGCTTGTTTCGGTTGACTTAGACGAGGTATATCGAGCTACAAATAGCCAAGACAAGGATTTACGGATCTAAGAATAGAGAAGAGTTGAGAAAAGGACAGTTTTACCCCGAGTGAGATTTTCTATGTGGTGGAAAATTTTGAATTTTGACGAGAGAGAGAGAGAGAGAGAAAGAGAGAGAGAGAGAGAGAGACAGACAGACAGACAGACAGACAGACAGACAGACAGACAGACAGAGACAGAGAGAGAGACAGAGAGAGACAGAGACAGAGATAGAGAGAGCCGCGAGTTGTGGACTAGGCCTACCTTATGTAATTACCCAATCACTTGGTTAGCGCCTATAAATATAAGCCTCATAAAATATTCAGATATATAAAAAGCCGGGCATGATTTCGGGGAGAAAGAAGGGAAGCTCTTCTGAAATATCGTCCGTAGGCGCTATGCAGAGACGGATGTACAGTTCGAAAGAGACGGATATAACAGACTCGAGCATTCATACATAAACAGATGTCTGAACAGGGACAGAAGGTTTAAACAGACTTCATAGACCTACATAGCAAGTTATTAATTTTATGGGAAATACGATGCTTAATTAATTCAGCAACCAGTCGTGCTTCGTCCTATAGGTCCGAAATGAAGGACGTGCACGGAACAAACACTTGCAACACTCGTCGGTGTTTTTACAAGTGTGCGAGCTTCGAGTACAGGACGAGTGGGGAGCAAATTTGTTGGCCTATTTACGAGTAATTGGCCGGAAATCTGACCGCCGTGTCCGTGCAAGCTACGGCTGCTAGGTCTTTTATGCGGCCACTTTGATCACACGAGGCCGTAAATTTGGTAAAGTCGACGCATCCGTCATGCACAAGTCGCTTCGCTACAGCTGATATTACGATCGTAATCGTACTTCCGAGATTCTATAGCGCCCAACGAAAGCCACGTCGCGGGGACCAGCTTATTCACAGGCGCTCAGTCAAAACAAAATCAACAGGCAAAATGGTTCGGTTCCAGGTCGAGATCCAAAAGTCAGACGGAGAGACAGCGTGGCAGTATGGGGGTGGTGGTGGTCCGGGAAGTGTTCAAAAGTTGTGTGAGCCAAAATTCAGCCAAGTACAGACCTAAGGTGGATAAAATGAATTTGTGACGTAATATCAGAGTATATATAACTGTATTATTTTTTGTATAGTATTAATGTTTGTTCAGTGGCAGAGATCACCATTGGCCAAAAAAGTTGTGTGAGCATCCTTGGCGTCACAAGAGTCAAAACGTGTGAGCATTGGCGCCTTTGGCGGCATGGTTCCCAGGCCCCTGATGGGGGGTGGTGGTGTTTAGGGTTGGAGAGGAGAGACAAGAGGAAGAATGGATGTCAGGATACGATCTGTGAAAGAGGAATTTTTCCAGTTTTGAGTGAAAGGCCGATGCAGATTGTAAGCGGTGAAGCATCGATGAGTTTTATGATGGGTAAATTTCCGCTTGTTTACGGTACGGGCATGCTGCGGTGCTGTCCTGCATTGGCCTACATTGTGCTTGTAACTATGTACATAACAAAGTGCAGTTGCTGGTTGTGTCCCGAGCAGTGCAAAGAAAGCGTGCTGTAGGCAGAAGTGACATTATCTAATTAGGTCAAGTTGTAGGGAATAATTTAGATCAGTTGGAACTATAGCCGTACACAAATTCGGATAGGGCCTAATGACTTCGAAACTATGCCAAAGAAATTTAGGAGAAAAATGCGTTTTAGTTTCTAAAGTAATTTAGTTATATATTATTTTGTACGCGCGAGTTCAAGTAGTAATAAAATGAAACAGTCATTGCAGTGAACTTAGTCGTTCGGAGGAAGTGGATTGGATTTAGGGATCAAAGTAAGAGAACGCTCTCTGACTGGGAAGAGCTTCCCATCTTGGGATGTTGTACTGCCGGCTTCTCCAACAGATTATGATTGCGATTTTCACTTGAAGGGAGCATCGACTGATGCTTTAGATATCAATATAGCGGCGCTACAGAAGTCTTTAGATTAGATAAGGAATGGTCTGAACCAGGTTCCCTCACCCTAATAATTGTTTACGGAGCGGCAGGCCTGTGGGTCCGAGCAAATGGGGACCTGTAGACTGTAGGCCTATGCGCCTTACAGTTGAAGAGGAGGCGAGTGAGTCCCTGGGTAGACCCAGAAGTTTACAAAGGAAGAATCAAATTGGGCTGGATGGTTGACAGGTCCAAATCGGCCCCGAAACTTGACCGATCGTAGGCCTACTTAGCATGTGTTTAGACTATCATATGCAAGTACTTGTGTTTTTATGACCTTCTAAGCTTCCTCTTTACCCTCCTGTGACCAACTGGCTCATTCTGGTTTTGTGCATCCTGTGATCAACGTCGTTTGGAGTTTCATCTTGGCAGAATTAATTTCCTTTCCCAATTCTGCGCCGCCTACAAGCAACGCCGATCTAAAGACAAGATCTTACTCTCAGGTGTAACAGTTTGGGTCGTCGTGACCTGTCTTATCTTGAAAAGCTCTTGTCATTCTCTGTGTCATCGTTATTGGGCTGGGTATACGCCGTCGCACTCCGCTCCAGGTTGACCTGTCGGAGCCTCGGAGATTATATATACACATATATACATACATACATATACACACATACATATAGGCCTATGTATGTTTGTGTACGCATGTATGTACGTATGTAGCCTATGCGCTTATCTATATACTGTACATCCTACGGCATGCAGGATTCCATGCATGCATTTGCACGTGTTTATCCAAATTGTATACATATAGCTCCATTGCTGATTGGTCTGTAGTCTATGTAAATAGGCCTAAAGCTGGATACGGTTAAGTGACGAATGTAGGCTACTTTGTATTTATGTAAAAGTAAGCGGTTTTGTTAATTGCGTAGCCCACTTAAGTAAAGGTAGGCGGATTTGCTGATAGAGTCCTGAGGTTAAAGTAAGCGATTTTGTTCATTGCTTCCTTAAGTGAAAGTAGGTGGGTTTGTTAGATACAAGCAGTAGTGTACATTTTGCATGCATTTATATTGGGCTGTGTCTTGACAATTCGTATTTGGTGCCTGCGCATTCGTTTCTTGCACTCTGTTTGCCTGTATGTATTACATAAAAACATCGTTGGCTAATCGTAAAATCCAAATTTCTAAAACGCTATAAATGAAAGCTAAACGCAGGGCTGGGACGGGAACTATAGGAAGATGGTTTGCAACCACAATAGGGACGAGGCAGGAAGATCCAATTTCACCTAGTATATTTATTACTTACTTGGAAAGAGTCATGCAGGACATACAAGATAACGGAACTGGAATCTCAGTGCAGGGAGAACTCATCAATAACCCACGATTTGCAGATGACATTGACCTGCTGGAGAACAGCTGCGACATGCTGCGGGAAAATGTGTGCGGACTGAACCTACTTGCCGAACAAGCTGGACTAAAAATAAATGTGGATAAAACAAAAACAATGGTATTTGGCAAGGAGACAACAGACATGGACATTAAAGTTCAAGATGAGGTGATTGAAAATGTAAAGGAGTTTGTGTACTTAGGAAGTCTCATGACATGGAATAATGATTGCGCAAAAGACATAAAGGCAAGAATAGTAAAGGCAAAAGGAGTTATGGCAGGGCTAAACAACATCTGGAAAAGCAGGGAAATCAGCCACAAGACCAAACTAAACGTCTTGAAAACGTGTGTTTAGCACAGCTCTGTACGCATGTGAGGCATGGACAATCAAAAAGACGGATAAAGATAAGATATTAGCATTTGAAATGTACTGCTATAGACAAATATTACATCTGAATTGGACAATGAAGGTAATAAATGCGGAGGTCCGAAGAAGACTGAGCATAAAAGAAGATCTAATACAAGTAATAATGAGAAGGAAATTACGCTTGTTTGGACATACATGCAAGATGGATGACAGTAGAAAAAGATAGTGTAGGAAGTAAATAGGCCTACAACATGTTGGAAAGTAGGCTAAATAAGCCTACAAAATGGTGTTGCGTAGAGAAGTAGCCAAGTTTGTCATCTAGACATCTGATAAAATTCTTGTTAAGTACCTCACAAGAGCGCTATCTACGCCTGCTAAATGATGTTAAATGTCATTAAGAACAGAAAGTTCATCAGCAAGGGAAACAATGCAAAAATAATTAGAAGAGTCACTAGTGGCGGGCTCACAAGTCCGTAAGATTTGAGACTCAGTGGCGTTACGCCTATCATCTCGATATGGCGGCGTCCTTAATTAAATAAACGTTATCAAATCAGGCTCAACTTCACACCAGTCATTCCTTTTAGTGCAGTCATTTACGCCAAGATGATATGTGTAGAAAATACCGTCCAAAATGTTTGAAATCCGCGGCGGAAAATAAGATTATTTCCGACACGCAAACCTGGTAACAGCAAACGTCCAAACGTGTCAAGCAAGTTCCGCATTAAGAGAAAAAATCTGCCGAAATTACACAGCAGGCGACTCAACAACCGACGTGTCTGCTGTAAGAGCTACAAGAGGAGCTGTTAGTATGCACTGGTCGAATTCATGGGATGGATAAGATTACTTGACAAGATAGGACTTCAGGGTTGAATGAAAGTAGTAGTAGTATTCGCTGTTTGATGACATCTTATGGCATCAACGGCAGTTGACGTCGACTGGGAAGTATTTATAGAGTTTTCACTGTTTTTCTGTTATTTATGCCGGGGTATATATATATATATATATATATATATATATATATACACACATATATATATATATATACACACATATATATACATACACACACATTATATACACAGGCCTAGAGGGCTTTGAGCTGACTGAAACTGGACGGTCGACAGCTGTTGTGAAGGATCAGAGAATTTGCAAAATTCCAGTCTACATTATGTATTCAGTAAACGGCCTATGTATTCAGTAGACATGTAATCAGTATACATATACTCTGTAAGAAATAGTGTAGAGAATTGATCTACGAGTAGACTTGGGCTCAACACCTAATATTGAGGTTTGGCTCATTGGCCTCAATGTGTAGACTTCTCTGCAGCAATTTGTGTAGACGACTCGGCCGTCTACACTAGTTCATACACAAGTTGCAACAACTCTGTAGAGAAAGAGGTCTACATCAACGTACTGTTTTAACTACATTTATGTAGCAATAATGTCTACATAAATAGAGTGCTATGTCTACATTTATGTGGTGTTCCATCCACATTTATGTTGGAATAATATCTACATTTATGTGATATGGCTTCTAAAATATTGTAGTGTTGCTTCTACCTTTATGGAGTGATAATGTTTACACCTAATATGTTGTCATTATTACTAATGTATATGTAGTAATATCTAATGAGTCTTTACACATTACTATATTTACATAGTGATATCAGTTCACCAATACACATATCACTGATTGCAATGCTAAATCATGCACTTTTTAATTGCAACTGTAGTGATATCACATGAGAAAAAGTTCAAACAAACAAATTATAGTGATAAAAATTTCAAGTGGGAAAAAATCAATAAGAAATCCACTTAACTTGAAAGTTAGCCTAAACCAGTTTAAAGAAATAAATTACAGACAAAGAATTTCAACCAAGTAAACAGTCGATTAAAAAAAATGAGAAGTGCAGATAACTTAAAATTTAGCCTAACGAAGTTAAAGAAACGAAATAGTGAAAATTCAAACCAGGGAATCAGTCAAACATAAGAAATGCAGAGAGAAATAAATGTGGCCCAAACCAGTTTAAAGAAATGATATACTGACAACAAATTTCAATCAGATAAACAGTCAATCACATATGATAAATGCAGGTGACTCAAAATTATATGCATTACGTTTCTCAAAATCCCACGTAAAGGAAATCAAGTTAAGAACAAACTATCAAACAAGTACTAATTAAAAATGGTGTAAAAAATTTAAAATGGTATAAAAAGTTACTTTGATATTGTTTTACAATGATCTGATTAGTGGGACACCCAGCATTTGTGAGTAACTCTAACATGGTAATCTACTCCAATGCAAGTACCAAATTTCATTCATGTCACTTGGAGATGATGTCTAGTGCTGAGTGTAAATTGCTGCACTAATTGCTGCACTTTGCAACGATCGCCAGACACCAGCAAGAACCATGATTTTGATATGCCTAGCAACTTCTCTACAAATGCTTACACTAGTCAGAACTCATCAGGGATGTTTAACGCTGAAGACCCAACACAAACGTGAATGTCTGTGCATTAATGATCCACAAGTGACTGCTTTCTGTATTGGCCTCCATTCCCTGCAGCACATGGAGTTTGTAGTTTGGAGTATGTCAGCTTTTTGATGGACCCTTTCAGCTTCCCACTTTTATGCATGGTTCTGGGAACTTCAGACAAACATCTTAAAAGTTCGCAATATTAATGTAATAGCAAGCATAACTGTTAAGTGCACATTTATATAACACTTCTTCAAGGAAACTCCTCAGAGGTTCTCCTGAACGGAAAATACAAGACAGTGACCAAACAAGCGACTAAACAGAATGGTCTTCAACTGATGGCAAAACAGAGGCAGAGAAAGGACTAGAAGTTCATGGCTCAGATTGTATGACATCCTGTTTCAGAATGGGGGTCGACCACAGCAAAGCTTCTATACTCTATTTTTGAAGGACAGGATGGGGTACAATCAGATCACACTGTACTGCAGAGCGAGATCTGCAGCCTGGTATGGTTGACACTGAAATACATCGCTACAAAAAGATGGAGTGCAAACGGCCAGGCATTTACGCATCAGTATAATGTAAACCCTTCCACGGCCTGTCAAAAGTTGGAACATATGCAAGCTAAAATAACAGTATCTAAAAATATATGCAAATTCATAATAATAATGTTCTTGGCTTGAGCAATAATCGAGGTGATACGTATCATTAAATCAATATACAACTAGCCCAACTTTTTCTCTGCATGAACAGGTACACAGTGGTTAATGGATGGATTCTTTGACCTTCTGCACTGAATACCAGTAAACGTGGCGCATAGGCAACACTGGACTGAGCAAAACAGACGCAGGGAGGGAGTTCCAAAATTCAGGTCCAGCGACTAGCAACAGAAACCGCCCATTCACCAAGAACAGTTCTAGTCTAGTCAACAATAGATGTGGCCAAAGTGGTCTACTCTTTTTCTTACTGAGTAGGGGCCTAAGGTATGTATTCAGGCTGTTTATGTGTTTACACATACATTATATAGGCCTAGAGGCACACACACATCAGCTGTTTGAAACACGGTAAGCACAAGTTTAGACTAGAAAAAGATGAGTCTTATAGCTGCTTGTGAACTTGGACAAAAGACTCGGTTAAAGCGTAAACGTGTAAGTAGTGCATTCGTGATGGTTCACTGTGCGAAAAGGTTCAGACATTGCAAGTCTTCTTTGTAAGAGTGGCACAAACTAGGGCAGATCCTGAATTTAAGTATGGGAGTTCACACGGGCCAGTAAAGGGCTCAGGAGCGCAAAGCCCATGAAGCTGAAAATGTTTACAAAATACACCGTCTGAAACTGTTTCTTGTGTTATTTTTAGTTATTACATTGTATTCTAGTGCATATTTTGCAGCTTGATACACAATGTGCTACACGATGTAATAAGCTGACAACATTTTACACTCAACTACAACAGTCACACTTTAGAAGACCTACTGAGCTAAATCTGGCATGAGAACTGAAGGCCCTCATAATCAAATTGAATTTCTTAAATCTAAAGTAACAGAACCGTTTACTAATATCTATAGATGTGTGTATACAAGTTTGTGTACTACTTCTAGTATGTGCTACTAACATAAGTTTAATTTCTTGTAAGCTAATTTTAAAAGTGAATTTGAATGATAACTTGTGCTGCAAAGTGATTTTACCAAATTATATTTTGTACTTACTTCATTAGCCATCATCTAGAAAGGATAGGCCTATCAGTCTTAGGACGTAGGCCTTCAGTGGTAATAGGTTCGCATTGTGTACCAACATCCTCATACACGATCTCTACTACAAAATCGTACCTCTTACGTACACTACCCTTTAAACTTCTCAACTCTCTTGCATTTGCCTACTATTCACAATACAACCGCTCAGACTCGGTCTTCCACATATCTTTCTGCATCTTGGCCTCTAGTCTCCTCCTCTATCAAATTCAGCAACTGCTCCTCAATCAACGCGTTGTCAGCTCTGTGGAACGAACAACAGCAAGACCGCCAGTTCCCACATCCCTCTGCTCGCTTGTCAATAAGCTCCTTCGCTCGCCCTCTCTCCTACAGCTTTTAACTAACACTAAAGACCGAACTCTTCAAGCTGTCCTGTTCTGCTCCTGCTCCTCTACCAACACCACGATTTCCACCATGTCTCCAGGCTTGACCCACGGATTCTGACCTGGCACAGAAACTGACCAAGACAACCTGGCTTGTGGACTTGATTTGAAATAACGCTGGTGAAGAAGCTGGGCTCCCTGACGCAGTTTTTTGTGTGGCGCTGAGAAATTTCGGAGAATTACATTTACACTTAACGCCATATTTATTTACCCCACGGATATGAATATTAAGTATTGATGTCCATGTGACCACAAGTGAGCGGAACTGACCTCTCGCGAGATTGTGACGTCATGTTTTACCTGTGGCCCTCAAATAAGGTAAGGACTAAAGTCCTTAATTCTCAAAGGCGACCGTAGTAGCTTTTATTTCATTAGGAGTGGATTATTGATGCAGTTTCGGTTAACAGAGGCTGCGCGCTTATATAGCTTTTTTTTTTACAAAAGTGCCTTTGCGCAAACAGTCCTCTTGAACCCAGCTATCAAGGCACCTTATTATACGATAAAGTTTGAAGGGCTTCATAAACGGGCTTTGAAACCAACTTTAATTGCCGTCCTTCGTTTAATTATTACTGCCCTGAAGTAAATATCGGTCGATTCTGTCCGAAGGCTAAGCAAGACAGCAAATCAGAGATGTTTACTTTAGCCCACAATTAGTACAGGACAGTCGGCTGTTTTCAAACTTTACGCCTGGAATAATGAATCAGAGGTCGTGTAAATAACAAAGGCGAAGAGTCTAGTGTGTTCATCCTACGGACAGGAGTAGTCTAGAATTTGAATTTAAGCGATTTAAACGCACATCTGTCGTTCGTTCGATCGCCGGCGGATCGGTTGCCACGTGATTCTCGACGTCGACAACAGTGGATTTGTGTTTAATTTTTGACTAAAAACCTCCTTTTCCTTATAGGAAAGACAAGATGTCGTCCACTTTGTACAGTATGTAAACGCCTGCATGCGGTTTCTTCTAAAATAAGTTGTTGTGGGTAATTCTTGCGATTATGCGTTGCTTGGCTTTGAGCTTTAGTTTTGCATGAGGAGGCTAATTTTTTTATTGAAGTGGTGGATGTGTGTGATTTTGTCATTTGAATGTAAATTGACTGAAAGAAACTAGATAGGAGAGTGTGAAGTGTTTGTTCATCAGTAGATGAACGGTCTAACGTGAACAGTTTTTGAAGGGGATTAGATTACATGCAAAAGTTATCAAGTGCTGTCGTGCTTATCGGTATTGGTAGTTGTGATGAGTTGTATGACTGTCCGTAGCCTGACTAATTGCCATGTCACTTAGTAATGCAGGCACGTCCACGCATCTGTTGTGCCTGTGGAGGTCCATAGGTCCTAGTTAAGTCTTGTATAGGAATTTTGCAGATTCTTTTGAATTTGTTGTGTTATAGTCTGAATAAAAGCAGTCCAAAGACTCTATTCAAGTTTCTTTGCTTTGTCTTAACCATTTGAAATCTTTAAGGATGTTTCATTTGAGATTTGCAAAACTTCCATGTTTTCCATGTGGAGTTGTTTATTTGTCATTTGAAGAACAGAGACTTTGGATTTCAGCTTTTATGCATTTATTTCTGTGTTGTAAATTTTGTTTGTATAGGTTTCCTCCAAGTTTCTTACTTTCATTCAGTAGTGGTTGGGGTGCTGGATTGGTTATGATTTGGATTTGAACTGCCTTTAGTTTATACTCAGAGCAAGTATGAGTTAGCTTAAGGTACCGATATGCGGAACATAAAATTTTAAAAACCATATTGACACCCTGAATTTTGCCATGGACCTTGCTGGAAAGCTTGAAGTGTTGTCTAACTACAGTTATCAAAATTGATCACTCGTCTAAATTTTCTAGACTGTTGGGCTTTTATGAATTATTTTGTTTCATTGTTGATGATCTAAAGATCAGTACATCTGCTGTGGAGATCATAGTCATTCTTTCTTGATAAAAATCTACTTCTGTGTGCTGCCAAAGTCATCCCTTTTTCTATAACAAATCTTGCAACTTGTAATCACCAATACTCACTTTGCAGAGGTGGCAGGCGTACAGGTTAATGCTAGCGCGAGAATGCTGCAGCTGCTGTAAACATGATAAATTACACTAAAGTTACGCAAACTGTTTGCAGCTGTGGTTGCTCTGGCACTTGCTAGGTCTGTTAATCTCCTTTCCATAAGCTTCTTTCAGGCATTGTGGGCTTTTCTAAAATTTTGAAGCATCAGTGCTATAGCACCCCAAACTTTCTGTTGTTCCTGAAGCAATTTTTTCTGACACTGGTGTTTTAAATTATGGTGGTATTGTAAGTAGGTTAGACAGAATATACATATATCCTGTTTAAGCTAGACTAGAACTGTTGTCTTTTCACACACTAGATTTCGAAAGGTGTTAAAGGAGTTTGACTTTGCGTAAAACTTAATTACTGTAATTTATGCTCCAGTATTCCAGTGATATTCTTTTGAAGCTATTGAGTGACACAGATCTGTGTAACTGGAGAAATTGTTGCAGTACCCAGTAATATTCATTGAAGTCTTTGCCCTTTTTCTATTATTTAGTGGATTTTAATAATGGAGAACCATATATTACCGGCAATTTATATTTCAGGGATTTTTAAAGGCTGCTCTAGCCCATACACAGGACCTATATAGAATGGTGCCCATTGAAACAAACAGGAGTGGTAAAGAATTTGATAAGATAAAATCAGTGAAAGATAAGCAGTGCTAGATTCGCAAATTCTGTGTTCCTCTATCTTTTCCATCGTTCACCCATTATCATCTGTCTCAAGCCTCTCTATCTATTACTCCTCAGGTGTTCCATTCAAAACTGAAGTCTTTCCTTTTTAAGAAATCCCGCCCTGATCCATCAAATCCACTGCCTTACCATTTCTCTCAGCTTAAACACAACCCGTGCTAACAACTCCTTTCCGCTTCTCTCTCTGCATTTCTGGCAGCCGAACCTGGTTCTTGACGTGGCATCTTTGGACAGCCCCATTGACTTGACACAGCGCTCATGAATAGACTAGTGCCCTGCGGTTAGCTTTTAAGCAGCACTTTAAAAAGTTTATGATTATGATTACTGTTGCATGTTGCCTGCTGTAGGAAAATGGGCATTTGTACACATGCATTAGGTTAAAAGTTGCAGTTTTAAGGCACTCTGCCTTGCCTTTGATGTTTACCCTTTTTCAATACAAGACTCCTTATTTTGGAATTACGCATGTCATCTGCTCTTTGCATTACATTATATTTGCCTTTGATGGTACTAATTTTTGTGTGCTTTGCCTTAGTTTGGTAATGTACTGCATTTTCTTTTACATTTGTGCTCATTTTTATTTGGATCATGTATGCAGGCAGGACCTATGCAAAGAGTACATGCCTACATCTTGTATATTTGTGTGTGCGTGTGTTTGTGTTTATGAGGGTGTTTAAATGCGCCCTATAAATAGTTACCCTTTTTAATATTATCCTGCAGACCATGGTGTTAAGTATTACGTTGCACATACATGAAGTCATATGGTACACCCATACATAGACAGACAAAAGTATGATATTTGTGTGTGTTTGTGTGTTTGTGTTGTGTATAATTCTGTAACAATGTCATTCTGATATGTAATATCATTGGCAGCTGTTGATCCAAATTTGTTTCAGCTGTAGAAAGTGACCTTGTTATGATACACTTTTGTGTCCCTTTTGCTGTCTGTCCCTTTTGCTTGCTTTTGTATTATCATGCATTTTCAAACCCTTTCTGTTGTGGTTCCATCTGCCTGTAGAATTGTTCTCCTCAGGTGCTCTGACAGGTCAAGGGATAGGTTAGCCATCAGGAAATTTTGTGTAGATCTTCATGAATTTGTCTTGGAGAATCTTGTGTGGTTACAGGGTAGCACATTTTCAAAAGGATGTTTGAGTGTCTCACACAAACTGTTGGTTCTGTGATTTGCTATAGGATCATTATTTTAAACGATAACTTTATCGTACCTTGTCTGAAAGGACTTTAGCAGTTTCTTATTAATGCTTCCTGACATTTGGGTGCTAATAATGCTTGGATCTTGCTCAGCTGTGGCTGAATACTGGTGCAATATTGAGGATGCAGTGACCCTATTCACCGCTGTGCTGGCTTAGTGAGCCAGTGGCTAAGCTCCAGTTAAAGTGGTGACTGAATGGAATGTCATAAAAACCCAGCAACACATGTGGTTATATTTATAAACCTACAGTGCAGTCCCCTTTACACTGGAAGCCAGAGTCACTGCGACAGTGTTGTTGATGGCCCTGATGAAATACAGTAGTGTACAGAATTTTTATGAGTCTTAATGTGGGTAGAAAGCTCAAAGACATAGGCTTTCTGATGTTTGCACTGTAGCCTGCTAGCAGTCCACATTGCTGTCTTGTTATGTGCAAAAACATTTGCGATTTAATACAAGATAATTTTTGTGTCTGATTACATTAAAATCGACTGTTTCCGGACATTATTTTAAAGGTGAAGCCCTGTCAGTTGGACTGCCAGGCCTGTTAGTACACAGCTCTCCATTTCTTCAAGGATATCTTTGCCAAAGCATTGGTCTCCAGTCACCTTGATTACTGTAACTCACTTCTTGTTGGTATCACAAAGTCAAACATGCAGAAACTCCAGAGTTTGTGAGTTTTTTTATCAGAACTATTAAAAAACACGTCAGAATATGAGGACATAACCCCTGTACTTAAATCTCTATGCTAGCAAAGAATTTATTTCAGATAATTTATAAAACATTGAACTTTGGCCAACCACAAGACTTAAAATCAATCCTCATTCCCCAAACTTATTATTCAACCAGCTCATCTCATTGCCTTTTTCTGGTGATGCCTAAGACTTGGTGAACGGACTGTTGTTTGCTGGACTGAGATTTTGGAACTGGCTTCCTGTATCTGTTCATTATGCTGAGTCGCTTATGCCATTTCGTTCTGAAATAAGACTTGCCTTTTTCGATTTGCTTATCTACCTTAGATCTTAGTGGACTGACCTGGATATTGACCTGATTGCAGCTTGGTTTTGATGCACCATCGGTTGGTGCCTTGCGCATTAGACACTGGTGTGATAGAAGTTACTATTTAATATTAATAATAAACTCTGTTGAACAATAGAAAATGTTACACATTGTTATGTGATCTTCTAGGAAAACACATTCTGCAGCTTGTGGTGAAGCAGACACGTTACTTAACAATGGCCAGCCCCAAGAACGTCCCGCATCCGAAGAACGGTCCCAAGATCTTAACAATGGAATCGCTCAATCCAAACATCCGAGTCATGGAGTACGCTGTTCGAGGGCCGATTGTTACACGAGCGGCTGAGATTGAGAAAGAACTGCAGCAGGTCGGTCTGTGCTTCTGGATTCAAACTGGTCTCGTGCAGTTCTGATTTCTAATGCTCATTCATTATTCTATTCAGTAAATTTGTATAGCACCAGTTGAGCATATCTACTTAGAAGCACTCCCAGCTCAGCCTTGGCAAGAGAGATAAGTGTTATGATGTTGATAAAAGGTTATAGGTATCCCTAGTCATAAGACATTGATCTGTAGTCAGTCAGTTACAAGTGGACGACCCAGCCCAATGTTGTACTGTTGAAGTGCTTGCAAAGGAAACAAGCAGTTCACCCTGGGTCATTGAGGAAAGGATTGTCAGCCTGCCAGACTCGAAACAGGGCAACTTAACTCCTGTAAGCAAGCATACATGTTACTCTGGAGCTATAAAATAAGGTAATGTAATTTTAAAATAATTATTAAGTTGTTTGGTATATCTTGGTTAATTTGCAGGGAGTCAAGAAGCCTTTTACTCGGGTCATTCGAGCCAACATCGGTGACTGTCATGCCTGTGGACAGCATCCCATCACTTTTCTACGACAGGTAGCCATAAAAGGTTATTCCCAACATGCGCCAAGTTTTGTGTACGTTTTTAGAATTAATAATTTGTATAATTAATCATATCAGTTATTAATATTGTCGAGAAGCTGTGCAGGTATTTAGAAATGTCCTTTTACAAATGTACATGAAGTTATGCATCTGTACAGTTTTAAAACATACCATAGAAGTTTCCGATTCAGTTATGCCAGAGCTACATCTAGTTGTGTGTCCTGATGGGTTTGCCAGACCACATTGTATCAGAATTCATGTTATAACAAGGTGTGATATAAGGAATCTTCATTGTACTTGTAATTTATTATTATCGTAAGGCACATAGTATCAAAGAGTGGTTGTTCCAAAGACGATCAACTGAAATCAGAACTCGATTTAAAAGACACTTCCAGTGGAAACTGTTAAGTCGTTCCAATATGACCAGTAGGCAGTCAAGAGCAAGCAAGTAAAAGGGTTTGACTTTTGTACCTGAATAAAGTCAAAGAACTAGCCTGAAAGAACCACTGCATTTTAAATGTTGGACAAGTTCCACTCTTTAAAATATGTAATATGAAAGGCTGGTCCCTCTTGTGAAAAGTCTTAACTAAGAGGTGACAAGAGCTGATAATGGCAGTAGTATGAAAACTTTGATTTCTGGAAAAGCGTCCTATCTGCTCTTCTGCAGTCTAGTTCTTTCCACTTATTTGCCATCTGTGAGCTGCTTTGTTGCACGCAGCATCATAAGAGGTTTGAAATCCAGTATGAGCAGACAACACCTACATGATTCTTTAAAGAATCTTTCGAGATATGTAGGCTCTGTTTTCCCAGGTGGTTGAGAAGAAAGTATCTCTGATTAATGTGGCTGTTGGTGGAAAATGCTGTGTTAGAAAGTAAGTTAAAATATTGGGGATTGGGAAATTGGAAAAAGGCAGGTAAGGTGATTTTATTTCTGGTTCTTTATCTTGTTACAGGTTGTTGCTCTTTGCACATATCCTGCACTTTTGGACAGTGCAGAGTTTCCTATTGATGCCAAGGATAAGACACGAAGAATCCTGGATGGATGCAAAGGTCACAGCATCGGTTAGAAATCTGTGTCTTTTTTAACATTAAGCCACTCTTAGCAGACTGTTATTAAAGTTTAATGGTTGTAGCCGTCATATTGTTGACTATTTACTCTCATGATAAAGAAGCAGTTTGAGGTTAACTATTTTCCCCTCAAAGTGTGTCTTGAGCTGCCTCAGACAATTGTGCAGTGAGTGATTAATTCCAGAGGGAAGGGCTTTTGCACGAGGACATTTGATGTGGCCAAGACAGTGTATAAAATATAAATTTATGAGTTGCCTGTTAAGTAAAAATTTTCAAATTCCATTCAATTACTGGTTTAGGACCAATCTTTTAAAGGTAAATGCCTGAGATTTTTGTGTCTGTGTTTTAATAAGCTTCAGGCTGCAAAGCAGTTTCTTTATTTTGAAGGCTCCTATAGTGACAGCGTTGGAGTGGAAGTGATACGCCGGGATATTGCAGCATATATCAGTAAACGTGATGGTGGCATACCAAGCAACCCAGATGACATCTTCCTTTCAACCGGTGCTAGTGATGGAATCAAGGTAGTCTTTCTGTTACGGACAGTGCATTGGGGCTATTTGAATGTTGTTAATTAATGGTCTGTTTTTAATAATCGATTTTATAACCTTGTGTTTTGGTGTGGTTGAAGAAAGAAAGAGGGAATGTAATGTAATGGCTCAGGGTTTGTGTCAGTGAGGAAACTGAAAAAGTTGCCTGTTGACCTAAGAATCATGGCCGCTGAGTTTTCACATAGTTCAATGATTTCAAGTATTCAGTTTGCAGAGGTCAAAAAAGTAAATACTTCTGACACACTTGTGAAGAGTATGAGTTTGTTTTGTTGGATTAGTTGCTCTCGTTCTTGTTGATCTATCTTCTGCTTTAATACTGTTGATCACAATATTCTCCTTCACTGCCTCGAAAACTGGTTTGGCCTTTCTGGTCCTGCTCTCGACTAGTTTACATGTTATCTGCACCTGGTACTCATTCAGTTCATATCAATCAACTCACTTTGATGCCAGCTGTCTTGTACTGCGGTGTTTACAGCGTTCTTTCTGTTTGCTACTTACTGAATGCTATATAGACTACCATTTGCAGCTTACAATACCCATCTGTTCCTTTTATTTGATAGCTCCTAGTCTAATTCATGTCTTCATTTCCATGCTTCTGTTTTGTCAATGTTTGTCTGGGATGGCTAGTAACAAGCTTCTCCTGAATCCTTATAGGGCTGAATTCTTTCACTTCGACACAAGTCAGCAACTCCACGGATTCGATTGGCTACATCTGTTCAGTTGAGCTGATTGACTGTTGATCATTCTGAATAAGAATGTAGTTTAGGCATGACATTTGACTCCATCATGTCCTGACCAGGCTAACACCGTATGCAAATCAGTTCACTTTCACACATAAGATATTTGTAGAATCAGATCTCATATGCCTTAAACTGTCTTGGTTTCACTAGAGACTGCCCTAGCCGACTGAACTAAATACTGTAACTCATTTCTCTTTGGTATGACAAAAAGAGTTTTGCAGAAACTATAAATGATTCAAAATTCTCTGGCCAAAGCCTTTACAGAAACCCCTAAGTATCAGCATATTACTCAAATATTGCTTTCATTACACTGGTTGCCCACTGAGCAAAACGATTCCTGTTAAAATCTGTCTTCTAATACACAAGACATTACATTTGGATCAGCCGACCTATCTCTGCTCCTTGCTCATCATCCTTCATGCCAGTAAATATCACACTTGATCAACAGATACTTTTACTCTTACTGTAAACGCCTGCATGCCGTTTCTACTAAAATAAATTATTGTGGGTTATTCTGAAAATTATGTGTCACTTGGTTTTGAACTTTAGTTTTGCATGAGGAGGCCAATTCGTTTGGAGCTGAACTTAAGACTCGTCTGTGTCAACTTACCCACCGTAGCTTGACTTCTGGTTTCACCATCACTTGATACCCTGAGCATAATGAGAGCAGCATTATATAAGTCATTAGTATTTTTCATGCAGTTTTATACTAAGTAATTATTTGCCTTTTTATTAATGCTGTCTTTGTCTTCATAGACGATCATTAAGCTTCTGATGACGGGTCGTGAACATCCGCAGGCTGGGATCATGATTCCAATTCCACAATATCCACTGTACACAGCTGTCATTGCCGAGTTCAATGCTTATCCTGTGAGTTCTTGATTCATTTACTATAAATCTGTTGGTGTTGCTTCAATTGACAAATTATTTTCACTCTCATCGTGTGGAGAAGTGCTGGAGGTTGTGAGAGTAGTTTCACTAAAGTCAGTGAGTTGACCTGTGGTCATAAATGTATTTGCTAATGAGGTTACTTTCAGGGTCATTCCATGACAACTCGACCAATTTTGGCAAAGGTTATATTGGTAATTGTCTGCCATACTGGCAAAATATTTTCAAAATCTGAGATGGTGAGGTGAGGACCACGGGTTGAGTTGACTTGGAAGGAAAAGTCCTTGGTAACACTTCCAACCCAACAGCACTAATAGAAGAGAAAAATCTAACATTTTCCGCAGCAGTTGTCATACGGATCTGATGAGAACTATACATGCTGAGACCACCTCAGTGATTTGGTCAGGTAATGGCTTCCAGGTATCTCTTTGAAGATCTGATGCAGTGCCAACCCCAAAAGATTTTACATTGTTGCTTTACAGGTGCTGCCTGAGTGACTTCATGATGTTGAAGATGTTCCATAGCTTTGCAGTCAGCTTACTAAGGTCATTCTCTCTTTGTTGAATTGCTGTTCTGATTCTGTTTGAACCTTCATCCAAAATGCCAAGGATCCACATACTATGGTTTCCAGATGTCTGTAATAAATATGCTACTACTTTACGTTACTTTATGCTTACGATTCCTTGCTCAGCCGATGGACACTTGGCATACGAACAGATGTCTTACCTAGTTGCCACATGTGTTGCAGATAGCTTACTACTTGAATGAAGATCAGCTGTGGGGAATGGATATCCAAGAACTGCAGAGAGCGCTCGACCAAGCCAAACCCCACTGTTTGCCCCGAGCACTAGTCGTCATCAATCCAGGAAATCCTACAGGTAATTTTTGCTCCTCTTTTTTATTTAACCCTTCTCGATCAGCAGTGAAATGTATTCTGGTGCAGGTTATTTGTAACGTTAACTGTGAATAGTAAGGCATTCGATTGCATTGATCATGAGTTGATGTGGAAAACCTTAATAGAAATGGGAATACCAAGGCACTTGATACAACTTCTCAAGGGATTGTACGAAGAACAGATTGCGGTAATAAGAACTGAATTTGGAGATACTGAAAGAATCAAAATAAAGAAAGGAGTGAGGCAGGGATGCATTCTGTCCCCATTCCTATTTAACCTATATGCAGAAAGGATAATGAGGATGGCGGAAATGGATGGAGCAAAAGAGGGAGTAAAGATAGCGGGAAGAACACTGAATAATCTGAGATACGCAGATGACACAACACTATTAGCAGGTAAAAAAACAGATCTGGTAGAACTGATAAGAAGGCTGAAGAGAGAGAGCGAGAAAGCAGGACTATACTTCAATATAAAGAAAACGAAGATCATGACAACAGCTGAGGAGGGCAGTTTTATGGTGGATGGAGAGGAATTAGAGACGGTAACAAGCTTTACATTCTTGGGATCAGTAGTAGAAAGAGAAGGAAAGTGCGACATGGAAATAAACCGAAGGGTGGCGATTGGAAAAGCCGCAATGAATGGACTAGAAAAAATATGGAAAGACAAACATGTGAGCACAGACACGAAAAAAAGATTGGTGAGGGCCTTGATTATACCAACAGTAACATACGGCAGTGAGACGTGGACAATGACCAAGAAAATAGAGAAAAAAATCAATGCTTGTGAAATGTGGATATGGAGGAAGATGCTGAGAACATCATGGACGGAGAAAAGGACTAATGAATGGGTACGCAAGGCGATTGGAATTGAGCAAGATGAGACGTTACAACAAACAGTGCTAAAATCAAAGCTGAGGTTCTTTGGACATGTTATGAGATCAGATGGATTGGAAAAAGAAATGATGCTGGCTTGTGGAGAGGGAAAGAGAAAACAAGGGAGACCAAGGAAAAAATGGATGGACAAGATACACGAAGCAACTGGAATGAACTTGGCGCAACTAAGGGACGCGACATTGGAAAGAAAGAAATGGAGAAGATTGATCATGACGGTCGCTAGAGCTCAAAGAGCTGACAGCACAAGGTGACAAGGTGAACTGTGAACCTCTTGGCAAGTGCAAATAGGCACTCCAACAAAAGTGCACATTGCAAAAGTTAGTAACAATATGTCACCAACAAGAGCGCACTGAAGACAGAGCTTTGAAAGTATGTTGTGCCAAATTATCTAATAACTTAAGTGAAGTATATACCAGACTTCTCTTTCTTTGTTGATTTAAGGTACATGCACATGTTAAGCATCATTCATGTAATTTAAAATTTGTGTCGAATCATGGTCATGATTTTCTCCTTATGAAGCATTGATGTGTTAACGCAGTGGGTTTTTGGAAAACCTCAAGCGTGCATGTTAATAGTGGGTGCAGCACTGGTGTGGCCTGACATCAGTGATGAGAGAGCAAGTTGATCCTGCATGCCACACTGTATGCGTTTGTCTTGGCTTGTGGTTAGTGGTCACTCAGCACTGAAGCTGCTGTGCGTTTTTGTTGGCATGATTTTATTGTCTAACACGTATGTTAGTGCGCTTTTGTGCTTTGCGCTGTTGTCAGGTCACCATGTAAGTAAAATCATCCAGGCATCAAGTCATAAATTATCGTGTTTGTTTGTAACATCTTCAAAACAACGTTAATTATAAATTATGCGACACATAAACCTTTCAAGCTAACGTGTACTGTGTACAGAGTCCTATAATAGTTACAGAGTTTTGAAGAGAAGCTGTATTTATGTGCCCAGCCTGGTAGCAGTGAGAGCCACTTGGTAATGATGAGAGCCATGTTGTAAAGACAGACAGCAACAGTTATGTTTACCAAGTAGTTCTTAATTAACTTAGGAAGAGCCCATCTAAGTAACTTGGGAAAATACAGTTGCAAACCCAGAATAGTAGGTGTTTAAAATAGGGCTATTTAACTAATTAGATGGAGATTAGCTTGGTTTTAAGGAGGCAGTAATCCAACCTACAAGAGTTGTGTATGTGGTTTGTTGGTTGTGGATACCACTTCACCCTGTATGTACATAGTGTGTGAAATGTAAGCTTTGGATTTGTTAGATTCCAAAAGATGGGTCATTTTGACTTTTGATTCAAGCTTTAGCGTCTGGTGTGTTGATCTCTTGTTGTTATTGTTATTGACTTTTTCAGATTGGTCTCAGAGGAGTTTTATAAATGTAGAGTTGTATTGATTTATGAGATAAATTGAGAGTCAGAATTAGGATTTAAGAGTTTTGTTTATTCAGCTCTTCTTAGCAGAAGTGCTGTTTATCATTTGGACTGGACTGGTTTATTTAGGTCAAGTTTTATCTCGGAAGAACATCGAAGATGTCATACAATTTGCCAAAAAGAACAACCTGTTTCTTTTGGCTGATGAGGTGAGTTATGAGATCCAAATGATCAATTAAGATTATTTAATTTAAGAATGTGGATGTTTGTTAGGACTTACTGTTTTAAAAATAATGTTATAAGTAATGTAACAATAACACTAATAATGATGCCGTGTACTGTTCTGAGTAAAGAAGAACTTTGACTAAAAAAATTTGCAGGCTGAGGTGTTAGTCCTCAAAAAATGCAGGATGTCCAAAGGGTGTCCATGGAAATAACCGGCAGTACTCCTGATGAACTGAAATCATTCTCAGATGTTCGAATTGCAATAAAAACCTTCTGCAGTACAATGGCAACGGAGCCACTAAAAGCATGGTGGTTTAAATTTGTTGATGGAACTTATGAAATGAGTACATGGACTGTACACTTTCGATTGGAAGATCAGCCTGTGATGGAGAGGGCTGGCCAGCCACTTTCGTGCCAGGGCTAAAAAATGGAATCGCTAACCTGCACGAGAATATATTTCACTTTGTACCCATGGCTGTCTGTTAGGAATAGCTTAAGGGGCTGCTCTTCTCCTTCACAGGCCCTCGGGGTTTATGCCCATGGCTGCCTCTTGTGGGTAGCTAACCGGATCCGCTGTTCTGCTTCTATTCTTCGAGACATGCTTTGAAATTGTGGGACACGGTAACTGATTGGATAGAGCGCTTGGCTTGTAGTATGGAGAGTATAGGTTTGAGTTTAATCGGAGAGGGTTATTGTGTCTGGATTTGAGGACGTCCTTCACTCACACTTGCTCTGCGCCATCGATTTTTGCTTGGTAATTAGATTGCTGTTAATATATTTAGAAATGATAATAGTAAATTAAGCTTCTATATTGGTAGCTGCATTTCTGATTGATGATGATGGACATCAAGTGGCCAAACAAACAAGTAAAGAAATTGCATGATATACTGGTTGCATTGTTGATAACATTGACAGGTGTACCAGCACAATATCTATGCAAAGGGAGCTGAGTTTCATTCATTCAAGAAGGTTCTCACCCAAATGGGCAAAGACTATGCAGACATGGAATTGGCTTCCTTCATGTCCACTTCCAAGGGATACATGGGAGAGTAAGTGGTTTTGTTTCCAAACTGTTGAGAGCAATAAATGTAGCAAAACGTTTTTTTTATTCTGTTCAGAGGACCCAAAGCATCTGTATTTGCAGTTGCTTTAACAAGCTGAAGTGGTCTTTAGAGTTTTAAGTGGAATGTAAAAACTGTTAGATTGTACTGCTAAATTGCAGGCTTTGGTGATTCGAGCATGTCAGAGGCACAGGTAACACAGTTGATTACTTACCTCTGTAGTCAGTCTGTAGAAGCCTTGTTCTAGGATTGGAAGGATCTTTCAACTGGTGCACTTACAGTACAGCCATAATCCAACAACAGGACAGCGTTTTGATGTCCCATCTCGTGTTATTACTCGTACACTGATGCAGGAAGTATGGTGGAATGAGTTGGCCCATATTGCCTGGTATAACAGTCCCCTATCCAAGTAATTTCAGTATGCATGGCAGAATTGCATTCACAACACGTGGATGGCGTCTTGGCACAAATGGCGTAGAAAAAGAATCGGATTTTGTAACAGCCATTAGTATTTGTCTAAACTTTAAATAGGTATAACTTGTGGTTGCTTGGAATTTATGCAGATGTGGCTATCGTGGTGGATACTGTGAAGTTATTAACATGGATCCTGAAGTCAAAGTTCAACTAATTAAATCTGTTTCTGCTAAGCTTTGTCCAACAGTGTCTGGTCAGGTAAAGCAGTTGGATTATTCTTTTTTCTGTCGCTTCTTGGTCTGTTGTGCATTTGAGTTTGAAGATTGGCTGAATTCAGTTGACTGTCTATAACACATTTTTATGTGCTTGTGATGTAGTTGGTAAGAAGTAATGTCATACAGATGCCAACATACTCCAAATTGGTACTTATACTCTGTAATACATCGGAACTTATACCCTGTAACACATGTTGATACATTGGTACTTATACACTGTAACACATGTTGATACAACACGAATTTGGGTATAACACGGTCATAGTCATAGATCCAAATTCACTTATGTACACATGCGATCTTTGGAAGAAAACTTGCATAGCGCATATACCTCACTGCGCTGATCTTTGCCCACGATCTGAAGGAATTGCTGAACTCATCTGTGTAGTAAAAATGCAGTTGATTGATTGACTATCTGCATCAAAAGGGCATCTGGCCACAAAACGGCTTATCCAGTTTCGATTTAGAGAAGATGGGAGATGGATCAAATGAGGAAGACTGGCCAACCTGGTGAATCAGTCAAGCACTGATATGGCTGGTTTAGGAGCCACTCTGACACACTGATTAGCTGGTTTTAGACTGTTTGTAATGTTCACACTGTTCAGTTCATGTGTTTGAAACTACTTCTCAGATGATTTCTTTTGATGTCAAGTTTCACTTTCTGTTTAGGCTGCGATGGATGTTGTTGTCAATCCTCCTCTGCCTGGTGAACCTTCCTATGAAAAATTTGAGAAGGTCTGAACGCTTCTGTGTTTTTATTGAGTGGTCTCCTAGGGTTGATGTGAATCCGCTTTTCATGCCCATTCATTGTATTGCCTTAGATATGGTTTTAACTTAGCCTAGTCTTAGTGAGTAATGACGAACAGTATGAGGCAGAAAGTCTTGTGATCGGATTAGATGTTTGCATGCAAATAATTCACTTTGCAAATACAAAAAGTAGAAGCTGGTGTTGGTTGAATAGTGAGTTATGATGTCCTGAATTTGTGGCCCACATTTTGAACTTGCTCCAGCCATCCCTTGGACCTAAGGATAAAGGTGCTTGCTCTATGATGCTTGTAGTGACTGCTTTGCTTTCTAGTTCATTGAGTATCTGCATATCTGCCTACCAGGGCTTCTGTTATGTGCTGCATATTAATGTATGTGCCTGGATGATTTTGTATGTATATAATCTTGTAAGAACTTCTCAGTGGCACTCCTTGCTTTTCTGAATGATGTTAAAGTTTTTTATGAAGCAGAAGTATATCCATGGGCATATGATACTTGAATAGCTGGAAAAAGTTGAAAAGATGAGTTTCTTGAATGACACTAGTTAGAAAACTGACGGACAGACTGGGCAGTGAATTCCAAAGCTCTGGGCCAGCCACTAAGAAAGCCCAAGAGTCCAACTCTGGTCTGGTATGATGAGCCGCTGCAAGGGTCATCAGTGTCCGTTGGTCAAGTGCGATATCTGTTGGTATGAGGGGTGAGCAAAGATAGGCTGGCTGATTTAAATGTAATACTGTGTGAACTCTAAGACAGATTTTAAACTGGATACTATGCTTGATGGACAGTCAGTATAATGGATGCAACATGGTTGTAATATGCTGGCATTTTGAGATATACTTATACTGTTTTTGGTATTAAATGATTTTTAGGAGAAAAATCATGTTCTTGGTGACTTGAACACAAAGGCTCACATGACAACTGAGATTCTGAACTCAATTGAGGGCATTAAATGCAACGAAGTGATGGGTGCAATGTATGCCTTCCCTAGGATATTTCTTCCAGAAAAAGCTATCAAAGAAGCACAGGTCAGTGGGTCACTTACCAGTGCTTCACCTTTTTGCTTACATGTAGAGTTATGAGTGGTTTGTTGTCATTGTAAGTATTTGCCATCAGTAATACGTACAATGCCTGTTTAGTGGCTCCTGAAAGTACCATGTACAAATTAAAAATCTACCGAACCAGGATGGAAAATTATGCTTTCGTTTGATATACTGTTACACATTCTTTATACCTGTGATAATTTGTGACATTGGCCCATCTACTGCATGACTAAGTCTAATTGTATGTATGTGTAATGTGAATTGAGTCCTTTAGGTTTCTGTGATTTTCTGACCTAATGACCTTGTGTGACCTTATGTCATATGATCTTCCAATCTCTGCCTACTTTTTATGCAGTGCAATGCAAATGCTGATCACTACATGTAGTTCTAGCCAAGTAGTCTCCTTGAAATTACAGGTGTTCCATTTACATTCGCTATATGCCAAACTGCTTGTCTTTGCTATGCATCTGGAGAGGTTATCACAACTGTTCTCAGTTGTCTACAATGGATCAGATCAAAATTTGGCCGGTCATCATGTCTTCAGTGTGCAAGTGATTTGAAGCCACGCTAGGAACAGTATTTGATGTTAAGAATAAAATTTGGTGGTATATTTGCAGAAGAGAGGCATTAAGCCAGATGTGATGTACTGCTTTGAGCTTCTGGAAGAGACTGGAATCTGTGTCGTCCCAGGCAGTGGCTTTGGCCAAAAAGAGGGAACTTACCATTTCAGGTGAGCCAATCCGCTACCACATCATAATGTATTAATCTGCTGCTGTTGCATCTGGCCACCCTGCAGCTGCTTCAGTGTAAAGTCCGTGAGTAACAGTTGCAGTTAAGATCCTGCTCTAACTTTGGAGGCCACAGTTTGATGGCCAGTGAATGGCTTATTAATATGCTATTATAATGCCATAGCCTGACAAAGGCTGAAGAAAATGGTGTGGCCTTTGAGGTTCGCTCAGAGCTGTCCCTATTAGCTTCTTTTGCTTGACACCATCTAGGTTTACATGTAGTGTTTTTATATCATTGGGAGTTACTACTGTTTAGGACTTGCACTTGCATTGCGGAATGTCTGTGCTGGTTAGTTTTCAACTTTAAAAATGCATTTCCTTTTTGTTGTGGTCAGCTACTGGTAAGTTAAGGGTGGTTTTAGGTTGTATGTTATAAGTAAGTAAAAGAATTTGATAGTGCTACTGAGAGTTATCCAAAAGGTTCCTTCCTTCCTTAGTTCAGACTTTGGCTTGAAGCAGCTGTCAGTAAGTCCTGGTGAAATCTAGACCAAGTCCTGAAGAACTACTAGTAGTAGTTCCAAGGTTTAACGACATCTTATGGCATCAAAGGTTGGTTGTTGTCACCCTTCTACTTTGTCCAGGCTTGGCACTTGCACTGTCTGAGCATGGCAGTGGCAGAGTTCCTGAAGAACTTCATATTCCCGAAGAACTAAAGAAGGAGTCAAGCTAGTAATTGAAACTCTGATGGAAGATAAAGGTGTTTAAGGTTCATTAGACTTCAGAGTTCTTTGACATCAGCTTGTTTAAGTTTATTTTAAGTTGACCTGTAAAAGGGGTCAGTCTATATATAATGACTATAAATTGCAACAGTTCATCAGAAGAACAGGAGCGGTCATAGAAGTTTAGCTGTGAGAGGCAGCCATGAGTATGAAGTGTTATTGACTTCATTTTCTTAGCCTTGGCTTATGAGAGTTGATGGCTAATCCTCTCCCTTGCTGCACGATCTTTCCACCAACATTGTGTAGTCATTTTATAACTGGGGCTGCTGTTGGAACAGAAATCTAGGAATGTCTCTGTCCTGGTGGGAATTTGAACCTTGAACCTCTGGGTTGACGGTGCAGCGTGCTAACCACCAGACTTCTACACACCAGTTCAACACAGCAATAAATAAATTAATCTGAAGTGTTTGTTTTTCTTGTGACAGGATGACAATACTGCCATGTGTCGATGACCTGAAGCATCTTTTAAATGGCATTAAGCAGTTCCATCTCAAGTTCCTGGCCAAGTACAAGTAAACGGCTGGTACGAGCATCATCCTGTAAGCGCATCCCCACATCTGGAGAAAATCTGAAACCCAGCCAACCTTTGAGTCTTCTTCCACAACTTTTATAGATAACATTTATTTAGTGTGATAAGAAGTTGTATATGTAGATCTGTAAAAATGTTTTCTGTCGTTTAAACCATAAGTGCTTTGAAATGTTTACAGCACGACCATTTCATGATTCAGTATTTAGTTTTGTTGTTCTTCACATGAGTATGTATGAAAGCTTGAATCTGCACATTACAAGAAAATTTTGAAAATTGTGGTACATGGTTTTTGTCCAAGGTTTCAACTGTCTTTTTTCAAGTTCACATCATTTCCTGGTTGTGGTCTTTCAAAAGCACAGCATTACTCAGATGTCACAAATTCTTTAAGCCATTCTGTACCTTCAGACTAAGGTGTATTTGCATCTAATTTAAACTGCATAACTGATTTAAACGTTAACACTTGTGTGCAATAATAGCTTTTATTATTGCTTTACTATTTTTTGGTAATATTACATTCTTCATTGTGACTTCATCTGTCCTAATATGTAACAGATCTGCAAATAGACCTCTATGAATAAAAGTATTAATAACAGATATTTCATTTTGCCAACAGAGTTATTTTTGTTACTGATTTTATTACTGTTTGTTGTTAGTATTATTATTACTGTTCTTTGAACAGCAACAAGTAGATGGTGATGCAGCAATAATCACAGCCCCTTCAGCTGCTATGATCGCAGTAATTCTCTGACTACAGTTACTTTTGCCATCAGGTTGTTTGTGCTGCTCCTGGTTTTGAGATTTCTTGTGCTGAAAAGTTTGCTTTGAGTTTCTATGCATTTAATTTTCTTAGAATTTCTTAGAGTTTTCACGTTCATTGTATTCTTTTGGTTTTGGAGTGTTCTCTAGGTATGAGCGTTCTGACTCCAGTGACATTGGTAGATCAAATGACGGAAATTGTTCTTCATTGTGAAAGTCTTTTAATTAATGAGAAATTGCTGAGGCACTAATATGGGTATGGTTTTGGATTGTTTCTGATGGAAGGAGCAATTTTGCATCAAAAGCATTAATATTCAGTATATCTTTATGCATAACTTAGGAAGGAAGCAGGGGGCCATCAAGGTGTAAAACTGTTGGAATATGGCTGTGAATTTTTCATAAGGTTCAAATGGTTATATGGGAAGTGAACCAGCGAATGTGTTGATTGCATATATCCTGCATCTGGCATGTTTATCAAAGAGCATTCAGAGGTCATCCATAGAGGACATCCACAAAACTTACCTATTTGCACCCATCCCTCCCATATTTGGCATTACCTTCCCCATTCCAGGGTGAACAGCTACAGTGTGGGGTACTTTGATACTGATGTGTAAAGCAAAGGGACTCCATATATATCATCAGAATAATCGGTTAACAGTCTCTGCGTCCAGCACCAGTGTTATGAGTGCAGACGAGGCAGAACCAGTCTTCCATTATGTATCCAACTGTTAAAGCTTTATAACCAGTTACACATATTCAGGGAATGCACTACTGCCAGATCTAGGCATGCTTCCAGTGAAGTCCATGAATGATAATCCAACAACAGTATAGATTGTCTGCTGTCTGACTAGCTGGTCTTTAAGGCATAGGCTGTACTCGGATAACTGTGTGTGACACATTTAGATTCAGACCTCCATAATGGTTAGAACCCTCTCCCTTTGCCTGCATTTGAATAACCCCTTCCTTCCCCTCTTTACAGATGTCCTTTTAATGGATGATCCCTTCTAGGTGTTCTTGGTACTGGATTACTGTATTCGCGTTTCTTATTCATCAATTCATCTGCAGCATTATTTATGGGTTTAAGTTATAAATTGACTGCTTCTTTGCACTTGTTCTTCAGCCTCTGGGATCACTGCCAGAATTTTGTTGAATACTTTCCATTACATTTGTAATTTGACAAGCAGTCTTTTGTTCTGACACGTGACAGAAAAGCTGACCTTTGCACCACATGTCTGTATATACTGGTTTGTAAATTTCATTGGTTTACCCTTGATATTTGCCCAAGTTTGACCTGAACTTCTTTTGTTAACTGATGTCTTTCCATTTCTAATGTAAAGATTGCCCGTTTGAAGTTATTCCAAGACTGCTTGCTTAGTCATGTCATTCGTTTTTACTTTTTTGTACGTTGCATTGTAATGTTAGGTCACATTTTAGGCGAAGTTGGTCAAATGAGTTGTAAGACTTTACTGAGAAAATCCTTAATATATCCCAGTAAGTTGGATCTTTGGCTAGAGTTTCAAGATGTGGCTCATGTCCTGGTCAGATCATGTTAATCTGCGATTCAGATCTTAGTCATTTTTTGTTCACAATTAGTTTCTTTCTCTTCCTGGATCAGACATCTTTGGAAGATTTGTCACTAGATGGAGTCAGTGTTGGGTTTTATTTTGAATGCATAATCAGTAAACATTTGTTTTGATTTGTCTAGTTTGGGGTAGCTTTGTTGCAATTTTTCACTCTCACCTGATTTTTATAGTGTTCAAGGTTGGTTGTTTCAGCATAATTCTAAAAGTGCGATTTATTTGAAGCATGACTTTATTTTGGAAAACAAGGTGGTTGGTTGGAATGCCTATGTTTGTGTTTAGTGATTTTACAGTTCACCATTAATTTTATTTCATTTTGATGTGGAGCATGTTTGATGGATGTATCTGCGTTTTAAGTTTGGACACAAAAAGGACACCTTAGACATCATACGAAAATGTTGCAAAATGAAGCATACAAGTGCATCTGGTGTTATGTATTTCACAATTTGAGCAATAATTTCAGTTGACAGTGCCTTACACCTTTTCTGAGGAGAGGAGTAAATCATAAATGAATGTTCTGTCAATTGAAATCAATTTCTCTTGTCATAGTCAATTTCTGATTCATTCAATTTAGCTGCGTTCATAAAGACATACAGACAACTCTGGAGAATTTTATTACTGCTCATGAACTCTTTACTTAAACTACAAATCTAAATGGTAGATCAAACGCTGTGTAATCAACTGCTGTGTTTCTGCTAGTGCTTTGTATCTGCATTACTTTCCATATAGCAGGACCTAGTTGTGATAGACTAGTTGTAAAATTTTTGGTAGAGGTTTTAAGAATTGCACATTTTGTGGTCAGAATTGCTCATTATAGAAGTGAATATTTTTGCCTTGTCTGTTAATTGTTACAATCATGACGTTGGTTTTGTGAATGGGCCCAAAGATTTGTGGTATTGCTTCGTGGCTGCTCTGACCCTTCTACATGGTGATTAAGACAAGTGCTAAAAACACTGGTTGTGTCATTTTGTTTATAAAAAATCAGACAACCGTTTTGCACTAAAGTTCCCATCATAAAGCTAATGTGCCAAAAATTTCCCATCTAAGGTAATCATCACATGACATCTATTTCTACACATAACATGACATCTAATTTCACATAAATAAATCGAGCAATTCTCTTTTGTTCAGAGGAACTTGAGAGACATTAATATGTTTATCTGAGAACTCCGTGAGGCTAAAGAAATGCGAGCAAGTGCTTAAAGCTTTTAAGCAACTGTGTCCAGTTTTCACTTAGGGCAGTATGCCAATAACGCATATTTAGAAGTTTAATCATGACTTTGGGCTTTCACATAAGCTTGGTATGCTTCTTCATCCATCAGTTTTTTTAGGTCGTCCAAGTTTCGGAGCTCAATTTTGAAAAGCCAACCTGAAGTGAAAAGAAATTTTTTGATACAATGGCCAGAGTTAATTTTGAAACCAAATTGTTGACAATGGAGCTCATTCCACATTACAAGATTTCGTTAATTAATTAAGAAATTTACTCAATATTAGCCAGTGTTTGAAAAGTTTCTTGCTCTGTAACATTTACATAACTCCACAAGCACCTGAAACTTGCCACTGTTAACTAAGGGCCAAGCTGGCCTTCAGAAACCTATAAATAATTAGCTTTAAATGTGAATAACAGTTGTCAACAAACCCAATGAATAATGTTTGTCAAGTGACAACAGCCATCTCTCCCCATTGAAGTCAGGGTTTATTATTGGTATTGCAGCTGTGGTGATCTACGGTGTCTGCTGTTCACCCCAAAGAACGTGCAACTTCACGATCACATCTTTACATGCAGTTATGACACGTACTTGCCCAGTTACCACCTTACCTTACCCAGTAACCACTCTAACAGTGCAATGACCCAGTGACTGGTTATCTTGCTTACCATTTTCGTAGCAAGACTTGTTGATAGTGCCAGGGTTTTCCTCTAAAACAGAATTTTTCTCGATTATTGTGCCCGACACTGGGCAGTAGAGTTCTGATGCTGCCTTCACGCTTTCGAGGGCTCCACACTCCTCTGCAACAGAAAACGGAAAGTAGTTCTGCTACATGAATATGTTACTTCTAATGCAAATCAACATAACATTACTCCTAACTCAAGTCACCAGCTTAAACATCTTAATGGAAAAGCCAACTAAATGGGTTAAGCCTGAACGGTGTGATCCTGTGGTTGAAAGCAAACCACCCATAAACCAAACTAAATAAAACTGCTTGCAAAAGCATGGACAAGAAGCATTGGTTATATTTTTGCACTAGGTACCATAAAGGTGGTAACAATTCTTATTGTTTTTACTTGAAATGATTTTTCATTGAACTTTTTATCTAAGTTTTTTACCAAGCTAGGATTTTTAGGAACGACCCCTCAAAAAATGAAATACTATGAATATGTAATAGCTAATCTCTGGAAAACCAAGCCTCATTCCAGATTTCTGTTCATCTGGAAATAGCAAGATTTCTAATCATTGTCCGTTATTCATGCATGATCATGAACGTTATTTTTACTAACCAAACTGGCTGAACCCTGAACCAGCCTCGGGCAACTGTGCGTAAACAATGTCACCAAGAGCTTCCTGAAGAATAAAATTTAAAGATGAGTTTGATGAGCAATGTCCTGAAAAGAATAAGTATTGAGTAAATACAGATTGGTCTGTGATTATTATGTTTAAGTCACCTATTTAACAACACCAAAAACAGAGTTTCTATATAAGAAACAGTTCAAACCGTTAACCTTTGAATTACTATCACCTGTCAATTGTGTATCCACTTCTTCAAGATACCTTTAATTCAGAAATCTGGGTAAGTTAGAAGTAGGTAACGACTAAGCTGCAAGATAAATTTGGCAAATGGAAGATCAGTGCAATATTATGATATGGCAAAAAATACAATAATATCCTATTTTATCAAAAATCTTTTTCCTCAGATGCAAGTTTTTTTGGAATTTGAGGATCTTTAGATTGAAGCGGACAATGGTATTCAAGCCACTCAACAACTACTGGGCTGCAAGCAGGACTTGGTCGCGACAGCAAAGAAGATGTAGCTAAGCAAAAGACTTCAAGCCCTGGTTGAACTGTCACATGAAATACCATATAAATGATATTCTGTTTTTCAAAGTGTCGTTAGCTGAGAACAGCACCAGAGAGACTATGCATCAAACACGAAATACCATATAAATGATATTCTGTTTTTCAAAGTGTCTTCAGCTGAGAACAGCACCAGAGAGACTATGCATCAAACACGAAATACCATATAAATGATAATCTGTTTTTCAAAGTGTCGTTAGCTGAGAACAGCACCAGAGAGACTATGCATCAAGTCTGCATCACGAAGAGCACCCAGCCATAGAGTAGACAAAAGTGTGAGTGTTTGTGCGCACGTTCGCCTGTAATTTCATGTTTACGCATGTGTATTCTCACTGACCTAATACAATATAAAGGAGGCTACACACTCAGAAGGGTTTCCCCAGCAGTAAACAGAATGTAATGTCACACAGTTCTTACGTTTCAGATAAAAACTGCGGTTTATCAAGACCACAGAATACAAAATTTAACATGTTTTGTCATTCAAGGAACAGAATTTCCTGTAGAACACAGTTGAAGAGAAATAGGTCTAAATAAATTCTTGGCAGACAGATCAAAGTGCCAAACAAGAGCGACTCAGGCACTTGCAGTGAAGGTAGCTATTTAAAATTAAATAATCTGGTTATCTACTTCTTACCAAAAGTTTAAAAAAAGTTTAAAAATTCAGTCACAAAAACCAACTGAGTAACAACAATCAAGAGAGACCAGCTCACCACATTGATGCAAAATATAATGCAAAGGCGACAGAATGCATGGGTGGCTAGAACAAGCAGCGGCTAAACAGAATTTAAGAACTCCCCTTGCCCTAAACATAAATGTAGGCCTACGTGACCTTGACCTGGCTCCTATATCGATGAATTTATCAGGTGAGATCCTTCACTATCTGTTTGAATGGGAGCCACACCATTTAAGGTCCCCGTGTACGGGCAGTGCCAGCCCAAGATTAAAATCCCTAAAATATACCCACTATAGGTATGTGAATTGGCAACACGTGATTACTACAAATACAGTGTACAGCAGATGTGTGAACTTGCACCATTTTACCTATGATTCCACATAAGATGTGCCATAATGTTCCTCAAAGCTGTTAACTTAGCATGCTGTGGTACTAAACATGCTGTGCAAACAACAGTACTAGATATCTAAACATAGGAAGTAAGTTTATTAAGTCATGTGAACATGCTTTGCAACGCTTAATTTCTTTTCCTTTTCATCCTGTTTTGTAAGAGGTAGCACACTTGTTAAGCTCCACGTATTTAATATTTTTAATATGCTTTATTTCATAATGGCAGCGTCGCGCATCAGCTTTCACAAACCACTGAGGAAAAACCAAGCTGCCAAAATTTCTAGAGATCTAGGTATGGCAGAATCAGTTCTATAAGGGTGGGTTAAAAATTAAACAAAGCAGTGCAAGCCTGAAAAGAATGTGGTTTTGCAAGTTGGACTGGAGAGAAAATAGGTGTACCATTTTTTTTAAAACAGAATTTGTTAGGCACATTTGTTAGGCCTATTAGACCCATAGCTGGCCACCCGCTTTCAACAGCGACACCAAGTGAACCAGCTAGGGGCCCAACAAACATGGCTGTCCGGGGCTGGTTTGCACACCAGTTTGATGGCCTGCCCCTCCCCATGTGATGCTTTCACGTTAATGAGTCCACACTGTGGTTATTTAATCCAAGGTCAGAAAGAAAGAGATTTAAATAAACACTTCAGTAAAAGTTAATCACCTGTTTGTTTCTCAAGTATCACAAACAGCATCATAAAGGAGATTACTGCTGTGAAGGCACTCAGGCATAAGATCCAATAAAGTTACGTCTGGACAAGATGCATAACACACACTTGAGCATTGTTACAAATTACCTGGATATACACAAGACAGTTTATACCTGAAGATTTGCAATACTACATCAACCAACAGGTGAAACCAAACCCTCATCTAGTAAGGTGTTACACAGTTACAATTAGAAAGGGACATATTCATCTAGAAAATCCTTAATTGACGCTGGATGAAGTTGGTCCAGTTTGTACTAATTCACCAGTGACGACATCTGAAGTTGACATAGTTTCATCACTCAAAATTGATTCTAAATGGTTCATCCTTTGCTCTGAAAAGTGAATTGTACACAATGAATCTAGATCACAAAAACTTCCATGTTTATGTTCCCTCAGAGCTGCATGTGTGCACATGACTTTTGAGACCACTGTCCACAGGTGTCCAAATTTTGGGATTGTTCATATTATTACAAAATTAAAATTAGCTCCTTGTCGCAGCTGCTGGCATGTTTAGCCTACTTATATTCATGTTTAGCCTAATATATTCATATTTAGCCTAATATATTCAGAAGACCAAAACAAGGTCTCCATGCCCAAACTGCAGACCACATGGCATGTTAGCCTAGATTGCAAAATGTCCACCAAGACATACAATCACAATCATCCGGCTCTCATAATGCACAGGGCCACACTAATCTAATGTAATGACTTCTTTAGGACCCAAATTTTCAAAATGTCCAAGATATCAACTGATGGTCGCTTTAAGTGAAATTGTAATCAAAGATCATAACCCACTGGAGAAGTCAGATGGAATTTTGAATGGTCAGAGAAACCAGAAGTAAGGCTACAGTGGGTAAGCAAATTAAGTAAGGCTACAGTGGGTAAGCAAATTAAGTAAGGCTACAGTGGGTAAGCAAATTAAGTAAGGCTACAGTGGGTAAGCAAATTGAAACAGTAGTCTTAAGTTTATATCTGAATAACATCAAAAGTACCGACAGAAAGAATGAAACCTGGCATTGAATTCCAACGCTGTGGACCAGCAGCCGAGAATGCTCGAGAACTCAACAACGTCCTGGCACAAGGCACAATGAAAGTCACAAAGTCCCTTATATTGTGTAGTATTTAAAAAGTGTAGTATTTGTTGGTATGACAGTGAAGCATGGAACAGAAAGTGGTTGGCGGATTTAAATGTAGTGCAAAATGCAATACTGGAGTGTTATGCCGGTAGTTAGGAGTCTGTACTGGCGCTGGCCAGATAGTTTTGAACCACTTGTAGTTTTTGCAGAACTTTATTAGTCATGTCATTAAGAAGTGATTTACAGTAGTCAAGTCTGTTGGAAACCAATGCATTAGCTAGCGAAATTAAAGATAGTATAAGGCAAAAGAGATCCAAAGACAAAAATGCAGGATGAACTTCAGATTGACCATCTGGACTGTATGATAAGAATTATGTTTTCTTAAAAGTCTTGTCAAACAATCAACGTAGATCATGTGTACACTTGTTGGCAATTGCAGAAAAATGAATGAGAGACTCTCTACTAGAAATTTAAATTGTCCTTAGCCATTTTCATTGTATAGAACATGATATTCATAGCCTGGAAGGATCAGAGTGCAGGTCCCAAATGTTATCTGCCCATGCAGTAGGAGGCCAGTGTGCACATGGGGAAAATAAATAGAGGGAACACTTGTCTGAAGTGGCACTTGTAGCTGTTTGATGCAGGTCATGGCAGTACCCACATCAAACAAACGAACAAGCACATGATGGATTCTGACAGAACTTGTAAAAGGAAGAAGACTGTATATGGATACATGCTATTAGGCCCTCCTTGAAGGACACATCATTGCATTGTGGGCTATTAAGAAGACCAGTCAGGAAGGTTTTTCTGTCAAGATTTTCCAGGTCCAGCCCCAATCTAACACACAGAAGAGGAACTTTATAATGCAAAAGGTAAAAATTGTTACCTGAGCATAAGAGCTGATGCCAACAACTCCAATCTTGTCCTTTACACTGATCCATTCATGTTTGTCTGAATATCGTCGATCTAAAACAGCAATTACTGGTAACAAGAGTAACTTAATTAAATATTTGTCTATTAAGCACATTATGTATTATATATGTATGTATGTATATATATATATATATATATATATATATATATATATATATATATATATATATATATATATATATATATATATATATATATATATATATATATATACATATATAATACATAATGTGCTTAATAGATTATTAATAAATATTAAGTCTATAAAGCTCAGTCAACAGATTTCAGCCCACTGTAAGTGATCGCAGGAAGCTAGATACACAAACAAATCCCATATGATGGAAAAAAATGCAGAATGCGATAAAGCCAGCAATGTGGGACTGGCAGCATCAGAGTCTGTGTTAAGAATTGATGTAAGAGATTGTGAAGGTCACAGTCAAACACACAGAAACTCTGAAGGGTTCAGAGTTCTTAGGCTAGAGCCACAACTAACACATCAAATACAAGCACATAACTTCTGTGCTTAAGTCTCTACACTGGCTTCCTCTTTTAAGAAACTCACAAAAGCACTGCACTCACGACTACCTAAGTGATCTAAATAGGTACGTTTCGAGAAAGTTGAAAAAGTTTGCTGAACAGATTCAAATGCAGACAATGTAACTGCAATGGGAGACTGTTCCAGAAGGATGGTCCAATACCTGAAAATGCTCAATGGGCTCAAGCTGAAGTGTGGAAGCATGGCACCTACTCGTACATATCTCCACATGCGGCAAAGAGCAACAACTGCCGACCCAGCTGATTCGATACTGGAACACATGCTGAATGTATCAACAAGTGAGGCACGTACCAGCTGGATGAGCAATGATCTTGAGCAATATTCAATGCCTTGAGCATTATTACAGTGGTGCTATAGAAGTTCTCAGATTATTAGTATTTATTAAGTGGTGATCCAATTCTTATGGTACTCTGGGCTGAAAAAGTCATAACCTTTACAGCCATCAGTGGTGTTTATTACTTTCAGGGGCAAATCTAGTTACTTACAGCTGGGGTGTACAATCCACAGCCAAGCATCCAGCCTGTGAACAATTTTGTTTTGCTCCTGATACATATTAGTATAATTAATTCTGTAAATTAGCGGTAATATGATACTATAGATTTAGAAAAGATCCATTTAACAGAATAAAACTTTAAAATAAACAAATGTGAAGTGACTGCAGCATGCCTGTTTCGATTCTTTTTACAAGACTGATTGCACAGTAGTTTGCACGAGATGACATGTTTGGGGGGATAAAACAAAATCTGGTGGAGCGAATGAAGTAACCAAAAGTTGAAGGTAGCCAACATGTTGTTTGCAGATGACTAGTCTTTCTGCCCCTTTTGGCGCTTGTGCCTACAAGATGTTGCCATTTGAAAAAATAATCTGACAGCAATTTCACACGCTTAAATTACCTTAAACGCAAAACATAACCACGAAAGGCTACAGCACAAATATTCTTCCTAAAATGACAATTTTAATTTTTTCGCTGTTTAGAGTCACTGGGTCAACGACCTTGGCATTGACATTGGCACACACTATGCCTCTGTCAGTCGCCGGATTAGGTGGATTTCCGATAGGCCTGCGTACAAAGTACTAGTCTTCAAAACCAATGACAGAAGAATGTGATTCATACCCGCGAGGGCTGTGGAAGTTCTCGACAGTAGTCGCGACTGTTCGAACGTTTGAGTTCTGCATCTCAGTATCCGTAATGACGAACTGATAGCGAAACGTCCAAATCGTGCCACCACCTGCGTCGCCATTCTACAACTTCAACTTCATAAGCACGCCGATTCCATATTTCAGCGATGTTTTTAGGTCAGGTTATATAAAACTGTTTGGTATGGTGGCATACAAGGGCCACATTTTCACGCGCTTGTTACTTTAGCACACGATTTTGTATAGTCACCGTATGAACTCGATTTCGCTCATTTTTCAGTGAATTTATCAAGTTAGATTCTTCACCACCGCTGCCCCTTTGAATGGGCGCCATGCCATTTAAGGTCCTCGTGTACCCGATTAAATTTGCTCTCTGAAATACAGCCACTATCGATATGTGAACATTGATATCGGCATCCTCACGCATAGAGGCGCTTAGACGTACATTTAAACCATTGTATCTAACTTGGCAAGGAAGGAAGCAAATAAAGAAGCAAACAAGTAAACACTAAGTAATCTTAATCGTAAACTCGAGAGTTCTACAGCGCCCAATGCGGATCGGCCACAAAAGCTTGTCTATGGCGCCCTTGACTATATAAACTGAGAGCTGTTATTAAGGCTTTCATATACGCGCGAAAGATCACAGGAAGCGGTTTTTGCAATATGAACTAAGAAGGGATGGCAATGAGGAGCGGAGGGATGAGATTTTAGCAGAGAAACATGAGCAAAAAGCATAATTAATTGAACGAAGGAGATAATGAGCTTGGGATTGGGAATAAGTCTTAGATGGAGAAGAGTCGACAGCTTTCCAGAGACGTCTTGGAATTGTTGAACTGAATGGTAAATTAAATGGTAAATAAGTGGCAAACGAAAGAAAGGAGCCGACCTTACCTGTCCATCGATTTTGTTTTGACTGAGCGCCTGTGAATAAGCTGGTTCCCGCGATTGAGCTGTTGTCGGGCGCTGTAGAAATCACGAGATTACGATTACGATTAAAATTACTACGAGTTTACTGCGTTGACTGATGGGTGGCTTGGCCTGCTTTTCATCATTACTTCTTTGACTTGACCTTGTTTCATCGTTGGCTAACCAACGAGCTTTTGCCATTCCCGGAGTCTGAGTGTAGTCTTTTTACAGAAGTTACCGGATTTAGCAGATTACGACAAATTAGGTGAATTTAATAATTACCTAGCAGTTTGTGTCGATTTATGATGTATTTAACGAAGTTAATTTGACTAAGTTTCATAGTGTCTAAATTTGCATTCTATATTCGTGCTAGTAGCGTTCTTATGAGAGTGTTTTAATTCTCAGCGGTGATATTGCGCCAACTTTTGCACCTTTTTAATCCGTTAAAGCCGAGAGAATTATTTTCATCTAGGCCTAGACGCCGAGCGATTTTACCGTAGAACGCACAGTAAATCAATTTTTAACTTGTGATACCTCAGTCAATTCTTGACGTACAGACAGTAACTGTTGCGAACACCAACCCCATAGTCGTCTGACTGACTGTCTGCCTATCTGCCTGCCTCTTGGATCTTGACTTGGAACCGTTTCTAACCTTCCTGCCTAACGATTTTGTTTTGACTGAGTGCTTGTGGATAAGCTGGTTCCCAAGACTTCGTTCCGCGCTTTAGGTATCTGGAGTTTACGATTACGATGTTAACATAATTCTGAAGCAGTTTATCTCCTCTTCTCATCTGTACGTCCAGTTTTTTAAACAAAAGTTTTGGGGTTCCCAAAGTTGCCCCAAACTGTTCTCCCACCGAATTTTTGTACTTTTTAAAGTTGAAACTCCTATGTACAATTTTTAAAGTGACAGCCTATGTTGTGTGAGCACAAAAATGTACAGAAATCAATGCCAGACAGAACCAAAATGAAATTTTGAAAATATTTTCATAAATTAAGGAGTTATTTCCAGTTTTCAATAATTTAAGATCAAAATTATAACTGTTCACTTATCTAGGTGAGCTTGTGTTTATATATCATGCTCCTGGGATAAATATGTTAGCCACTATTGGGTATTGCATAGTCCTGCACCATGGCCAATCTTTGCACGTTCATGCGATTTTCTTGACGAAAGCAAGCTGCTTTTCCCATCTCATCCTGACTTGCGTGCTACTTGTCTCCAAGCTTTCCTTTAAAACTTCTGCCAAGCTTTAGAAAAATTGTTGGGTACCATTTTTTTCTAAAATGAAACACCCCTCAGAAATTTTATGTTCCCAAACTTGTAGTAAATTCTTTTGAGAAAAATACTGGGAACCCTATTTTTCTGTTTATGCAACATCCCTCAGAATTGTTGCATTGTCAGACCTGCAGTAAAATGTTTTGTGTAACTACTGTTGAGTAATATGTACTGAATCTAATAGTGATAGAATTTTCTCAATATTTAAAAGCTTGTGTAAGATTTTAATTTTTAATTTTTTGTTGTTTTTGCACCCGTCCAAGATTTTCATGTTTTTAGGCTTCTGCAAACCCACAAAACATGGTTGTAAATGCTGTAGGTTTTATTTATTGAGTTTTTATTTTTATAGTACTTTTTGAAACTTAGGGCTGTTTTGACAAGACATCTCTGCTACTTTCATACTGCCTACAGCTGACTAACTGGTGTACAGAACCCATGCACCATAGTTTAAATAGCATCATTTAAATGACGGCCCAGGACAGTTGACATGCTTATATGCAAAACACATTGTGCTCCCTCCGTGTTTAAAAGGTGAATCATAACATGTATGTGAATTATCTCCATGCTTGAATGTTTTGTCAATTGCCCTCTGAATTTCATCACCTGTTAAAGAATGTCTCACCGTTTTCTCACAGTTTAAATACCAGACATTTAAATATTTTGTGGCTGAGTTATAATTGGCAATAGTATAGTGACATCATTCATAAAGTGTGATTGATTATCATGCCTAAGGCAGTGGTTATTTTCAGGCATTGAGTCATTGATTTTATATCTGATTGGATTGAAACTGGGAACGCCAACCTCGATATCAGTATGGCTTACTACGGCATGACTGGCTGTGATAAATTGTTTTACTAATGCATGACTGTTAAATTGTTACCTCTCATTCAAGCTTGATGTCTAGCATGTTAATCTCATTGTTGTTGTCGTTGTTGTTATTGTCGTCGTCCTTGTTGTAGTTGTTGTTTTTGCTGTTGATGTCGTTATGAAACATCTGAACTGAATATTGTGTATATCTGAAATGTCTATTTGTTCTCGAAATGGTGTTAGCTGCCGCAGAATGTCTGTTCCATCTGTTGGTCGCATGAGTGGAGAACCTGTTTCTAAGATTGAAATCCTTGTAAGCTGTAATCATCTGCTAGACAGAGATGTCGCTTCAAAGTCTGACCCGTGCTGCATACTTGAAATGAAGAACAAAAATGCAGGCTGGTATGAAGTAAGTTGAAGGATGATCCTTCAAATGTTGAAATTATGTTGAGCTCTAATTTACTAGTTTGCTTATTAGCAACTCTCTCACTTTATTTCAGTTAACTAAGTAATTTTGTTTACCGGCTTTTTCGTTTTTCACTCAGTGTTCCAAACTGTGACATTGAATGCAGTTTTTGATTGAAAAACATGAAATTTATAGTTTTATGTTTCTTACATATCTGTTTTGACTAGTTTATGCTTTTGCCTACTACTGAATAAAGATGGTTAGTGATCCATGTTTTAATAAAAGAAAATTTTTGTATATATTTGACTATAAAATCTTCTGTAGGTTGGAAGAACAGAAGTGATTAAGAACTGCCTGGACCCTCAGTTTGCCAGAAGCATCGAGGTGGACTATTTCTTTGAGGAGGTTCAAGAACTGAGATTCAGCATCAATGATGTTGATGATATGGGAAAAGATTCTCTTGGGCGTTTGGAATGCACGCTGGGTGAGGTCAGTGTGGGAGATTTTCATGGTTCATTGCACTGCAGTGCAGTTTTAGTTTAGTGTACTTTTTATTGTGTAGTCAGTTGATGAATGTGAGAACGTTCAAACATAAAATCATTATGTAAAAATTTGAACTGCTTGTGCTTTGGACTCATGACTACACTCCGTCTGTCTTCAGGGATCTGAATTTTCCACATGAAAGAACATTCACTGCAGACTAGTGAAGTTGTTTTCTGAGGCTACAAGGATCAGTCCATTTATTCAGCATTGATCAGGCATGGACACAGATTTCTAGAGGCAATGAGGCTGTAACCTCACTCTAAAAACTGAGGTGCTAGGAATGCCACTGTCTGAGCACATACTAGCTTGATCAAATAGGTAGTCATGGGCTGCTTTTGTTACCCGGGGCAATGCTACCAAAGTGTTTGGTACTTGAGTGCTTTGGTACCTTTTGACAATCTATAGAATAGTTCCCTAGAATAGACAACGTTTTAACCTCATGTTGTAAATGACAACTTCATAAAATTTTACAAGTGTAATTAAGGTATAATATTTTGAAAATCTGATCCCAGTTTGCAGTTTCAGCCCATTGCCTCTGACCTTGTGTTTGTTTTTGTTCCAGGTTGTGTCTGGAAGCCCATTCACTCGACCTCTCAAGAACAATCGTGGCATAAATGCTGGCAAAGGAACTATTACGGTAATACTCAGTAATAATAGTACATTTTAAGTTTGGATTATCTGTTAATTTTTATGTTAATTTGGGTTGCTGCATGGCTTATTTTGCAGATCACTGACAAAGTGATGTTAAGCAGCATTGAGGAAATAAGTGTGGTAATGCGTCTGTTGAATAACATACCTCCTGGTAGCCACTTAGCCCTCCATCCTTTTAGGGATTGACAAACAAGTTCCAACATAAACTGTTCTCCTCAATTTGCTGTGTTTGCATCTCAGCTGAATGATCCTGCGACATTAGGACCGCACTCTGGGGAGTTTCTTTGAAGACTTGTAGACAAGTGTTCCAGTGTGCTTAATATAAGTGGGCAAGTTCCGATCGTTTGGGAGGATTTCCAAAATGAACTTGGAAGAAGTCAGTGACAGTAGCAGATGTAATAAAACCAGTTCTTGTAAGTTTTTACAGTGGCTAGAAATGCTTAACTAGGATGCTGTTTTTAAACAAGTGAATGATCATTTTGAGGCTGGCAGAACCAGTGAATGGGAGAACATGACATTTTGAAGCTGGCAATACCACTGAATGAGAGAAAATGACATTTTGAGGCTGGCAAAGCCACTGAATGAGAAAAACTGACATTGCAGTAAAGGATTCTGTTTTGTGAATTCAATGATAATTGGTCATCTCAGTGTTTTAATTGTTTTAGTTGCGAGCACAGGAGATTGGAGCTTCTCGTGATTGTCTCCTGATGCAGTTCTGCGCTAAAAATTTAGACAATAAGGTGAGTTTGCATGAATCCAGTGATTTTACTTGTTGCTATAAAAGTTCTGCCGGTGATTTGTGGGCTAACTATCTTCTCTGTTAATTTATGTGCAGAGTCTGACAGTTTGAGGGAATTGTTGACTTATTGGAAGAGAATGATGATATGTTTGTCCTATTTTGGTGCATAAGGAAAGGTTGTCTTGTTACCACGTTATGTTTTAATAATTTAAGGACTGTGCCACTGAAGGTTACTAGACCTTTTCACAGACCCACTAAGTAAGGTAAGGTAAGGTAAGGTAAGGTAAGGTAAGGTAAGGTAAGGTAAGGTAAGGTAAGGTAAGGTAATCACTCATTTATTATACAGTAATCCTCAGAGGCCAAGTCCTGCAGTTGAAAGATCTTTCTGCTTGACCGTGAATTGTCAGTTGTAAATTAACCCGAGATGCAGTGGCGGAAGAGATATTAGCAATCAGTCAACAGGCTACTGTGTTATTTGTAGAACTTTACATAATGAACATGTAATAGCTGCCATGTATTTTGGTAAAATGATATTCTAGGATTTTTCTATGAACCCATTGTTTTCCATTATGCAGTCAAATAAACAAAATAAAAGGCTGATGTAGTAATCTGGCAAATAGGGTAATGGAACAAACAGTTAGGGATTAAGTTCATGTTGGCAAGTGTTTTTTAAATTTTTGTACAATACACATTGCAAACTTCTTGACAGTACACATGTATGCACACGCGCACACACGCACATGCATGTTTGTGTATGTGTGTGTATAGATGTATGTATGCATGTATGCCTGTACAGGGTGTCCCACAATGGCATAGAAAAAAATTTTAAAATTATTTTTGCCAAAGCTTTGTATTATTGGAAAGACGATAATGTGTAGATTCTAAAAATATAAGCTTTGCTATACTAGATGATGTTAGGCTAGCAAGCAATGATTAAATTTTCTGAAATTTTGCAGATGGCAAATGTTAGTGGGCTAAGGGAAACTTTCTGGAGAGCAAGACTTTATATTTTCCCAAAAATGTTTTGGGGAAACTCTAGTGTGTATGTATGTATGTATTTGGCTGTTCGTAAAGCACCTTTTAAGAAGCTCCAAAGTGGCTACACTTGTACAGTCTGTTTAATATTTAGTAATGAGTATTGGCATTTGGCTAAATCCTAAAACTTTGTGCATATGAAAACTAGAAGAAAAAACTTTCTTAAACCATTTCCCACTGAATGCAAATCAGTGAGGCAAAATATTTCCTGAAGGATTGTATTGTTTTGCTCTTAATTTGATATAAATGTTGAATTTATGTATACATTGCAAACCTTTAGAAGTGACTATATATGTTAAGGTAAGTTATCGGGGTGAGTTCCGTTATTAAGCAACAACAGCATGGATAGTGAATTGCTAACATCACCTGATGCACTGGGATATGAACGGTGGACACAGTAGTGAAAGACCAACACACTTCCATCTGCTTATCATCTGATAGTGGCCTTTCTTTTTCAGATTGTAAGTCACTGTCCTTCTAAGCTGTATGCATGAAAAACTTCTGAGAACATAATGCTCAAATTTTTGCAGAACACAGACATGCACGCACGTGCGCACACACACACATGCACGAACCACCAAAAACGATTTTGTTTGGTTAAGAATTCATGGAGTGCAAACACTTGAGTATTATTTCAAATTATTTATTTAAAGTGCACTATAAAACCCACAGTAGTTGACGCTTTGTGCTGTATTTTGACAATTTCAGTCTTCTGTCACATGACTGTCTCTCTCTGACAATATATTTATCACCTGTCACCTGTACCCATTCCCTTACCTCTACCTCCGATCACTCTCTGCGCACCTTTCCTCTTTCCACATCTTCTCTTCTCGCTTTTCCTGCACAAAGCAGTTTTTTACAATTATTGGACAACCAGGGTTTCACGGTAATTGAGTTAGACTTGTATCTCCACTGCAGATTCAAAGCACATGGAATGTCGGTATTAACTACAGACTTAAATATTCTGTCATCCACTCTTCCTTAAACTTAAACCTTTCCTCTGTGAACAGCTAAAATTTGTAATCAAACTTGTGCTATGACAGAATACCATCAGAAATAAACTTAAAATTAAGGCCCAACCCTAACCAGACCGGAACAGAACAGTAATAAATGTGATATAGGTATGATGTCATCTTAGATGTGCTGTATTTAAATAACTGTAACAGTCACCAGCTGGCAGACTCTCATCAGCTAATTTGTTAATTTTTAACAAAATCTGTAGAGTGTCCACAGTACAAGGTTTTACAGATTAAGTGACTGAATTGAAGAACTCAGTTTTATCAATATGATTTAATGATAATTCTGTAATGGGACATTAAAATGTGTTCGCATAAAGATTGCCAAAACTTTGCTGTATATCTGTGTTCGTAATTTGGCCAAATGTTTTATTCACAAGAAGAAAATTAGCTTGAGGTACCCAAATCTACAGAGTGGACATGGTTGCAATCCATAAATATCTGTTTCACAGGATTTTATGGGAAAATCTGATCCGTACCTTGAATTCAGTCGAAGAATGCCAGATGGCGGCTACCAGGTCGTCCACAGGACAGAGGTCATGACCTTCTCGGTTTCACTGATTTTCTATTGAAATAGGTGGATTGAGTGATGGTGGTGGTGGTGGTGGTGTTGATGGTGTTGGTGGTATTGGTGGTGGTGGTGGTGGTGTTTGGTGGTGGTGTTGGTGTTGGTGTTTGGTGGTGGTGTTTGGTGGTGTTGGTGGTGGTGGTGTTTGGTGGTGGTGTTGGTGGTGGTGGTGGTGTTGGTGGTGGTGTTTGGTGATGGTGGTGTTTGGTGGTGGTGGTGGTGTTGATGTTTGGTGGTGGTGGTGTTGGTGTTTGGTGGTGGTGGTGTTGGTGGTGGTGGTGGTGGTGTCTGGTGGTGGTGGTGGTGGTGATGGTGATGGTGATGATGATGCATTTGTACCTACTATAATGAGCAATACATTACACTATCAGTCTGACAAGCTAAACAGTTAATCTAGCTGGCTTTTAGAGTCTTTTTAAAACTGACAGACAATGATGATAAAGATGGAAGAGATGATATAGTTGAATTTGTGACACTTTCTTAGGTTGTCAAAAATGAACTGAATCCAAGATGGCGTCCAATTGAAATTAAGGCAAGTCGTCTGTGTGGTGGTGACTACAAGACGTCAATTAAAGTAAGAGAAGATTATTTGCTTTGCTTGTAATTAGCTTAATTAATTAATCATATTTAATTAATTAGGCTAATGCTGTTTTTTTCATTTGGTAATCTATTTCATTCAAGAAAGAATGAAGAAAGGTGTTTCAGAAGCTAACAGTCTAACCTTAATTTGTTTCTCTCATTTCAACCAATTTCCTTGCTGGAATTGACCATGGATATTTAAAATGTCTGCCAGTTTAGCTTTGGATTATTAAGCAACTGATGCATTTGCATTTTTACAAATTATTATTTTTTTAAATTAATCCAGTAATTGGTAGCTTCTATTGCTCTGGTGTCTAATGTGCAAGGCATTAACCACTGGCCCACCAAAGCCAAACTACAATCAGGTGGCATCCGGAAGTTTGTCCCCTAAGACAGCAAAGCAGCTTATGGTAGATAAGTAATTTAAAAAAGTAAGTCTTAAGTTGAAAATGAAGTGACGCAAATGACTGAGCAGAATGAACAGATGTACGGAGAGAGTTCCAAAGTCTAGATCCTGCAACCAAAAAAACTCATTCACCAAGAACAGTTCTGCTCGTATGTACGATCAGTGAAAGACAGTCAGATGACCTGGTTGAATAATGATAAGAGAGGAGAACGAGGAATGATTATAAGTATTGTGGGTGGCAAGAATTCAGTGTTTTATAAACTGTTAGCCCCAATTTGACACAAATTCTCTGATATTACAAAGGCCCTATAAAAGATTTTAGAGAAGATCAGACTAGATCTTACCTGTAATTGTCATGTAATCATAATTTTGTGTTGTTGAAATGATGTGATTGGGCCATTCAGTCATTGGTTGCCTTTTATAGTTGAGTGTAGTCAGATTACCTGAATTGCAGGTGGAATGCTCTGACTACGACAATGATGGTTCACACGATCTTATTGGGAGTTTTGAAACATCTGTGGAAGAACTGATGAAGGGTGTTAACAAACAGGTTGGAACATATTGTGTTTGTAAATAAACACTAAACATGTTTGATATTGAATGCTGCTTCTGATGATGAGTGGCAAAACTCAGATAACTGCACAGTCTATGATTCTCGCTTATCCTTTGCCTACGTTGGTCCTACTTGCTGGAACCGTCTTTCTCAAGAACTGCGACTTGAGCTCCTCTCCCTGCTCCTCTCAGGGTTTCGCAAGCTCCTGAAGACTGTACTGTTTAATAGTGATTCTACTTGTTCGGGTTGGGAGTGCCGCTGTTGAGCTTATCCTGTAAGAGGCACTTTAAAAATTTTAAATACTATTAAAATATGCAGTTGCTACATGAAAAATGTAGGATTGCCTTACCCTGCTTACCCTTAAAAAGCTGCTATATTTCTTGTAGTTGGAATGGCCGTGTATCAACCCAAAGAAGAAAGCCAAGAAGAAGTCTTACCAGAATTCAGGGATTGTCTATCTAGCCTCTTGCAAAGTAGGAGAACTTTAGTTGATATTTAAATGAACACATAGCTACTGATGAATGTTTAAGTTGAGAAAGCATGAGCTGATTCTTCTTTTCCTAACAGTTTTGTTCATTTTTACTATTCATAGTGAGATTTTAAGCAAGATTGATTTTTTACTGATAAGCGAGTTATGGGGTAGGGTTGGTAATTTCCTGTATTTAAAATTTTGAAGTAATTTGTAAACCTATCAAAGAAGACCTGGTTGTTTATTTACTCATATTCATTGTAGTAACTGATTTTGTATATTTGCACAGGTGACCAAACTACACACCTTTCTTGATTACATTTTTGGTGGGCTGCAGATCAATTTTACGGTGAGTGGATTAAATTTCATAGTTAGTGGATTAAATAATCACTTATTGTATGCATTACTTTTAGTCTGAAGAGAAAAAATTTCTTGACTGCTCTTGTGAAGTGGAGGGGTTGACATCTGCCAGAATATTGTATTAGCATTTAATTTGGTGAATTCTGATTATGAATTGAGTTAAAAAGGGGTTGCAGAATTTCAGATGGCAGTTCTTGTGATTTTAGGTTGGCATAGATTTTACTGCATCAAATGGTAAACCCAGTGACCCACGATCTCTTCATTACATTCACCCAAGTCAACCAAATCATTATATGCGTGCTATTCACTCAGTGGGACAGGTCATTCAGGACTATGATAGGTAAGTTCAGCTTGACACATTTGTAAAAAATGATTGTCTCTTGTCTGATCTGACCTATTGATTTCTCTAGTGCCAGTATCATAATCTACAAGGCATCAATCAATGGTTGCCTCAAGTCCATGCCTTTGTCTTTTTCATCTTTGCCTCATTTTCATTGCTGCTTTAATTTGTACGATTTCAGTTTTAAATCTTTTGCCAAAATTTGTCTTCACTTTGGCTTTGTCGTAGGCTTGTTGCATTGTCCATTAAGAAACTCCTTCAGAGTTTGGAATTGTGTAGATTTTAAATTACTTGAACAAAATTAAGATCATCCTTTGTCATTTTATGCTCGCTGGCTCAAGGATTGATGTTTCCGGGTTTAACATTGTTCTTAATGTGTGTGGCTGCGGATCTGAAGTTGTGGGATTTTCTCAGGCCTTTGTTTTGTTAACAAGTGAGAAATAGGCAGAGTCTTCAGTGTAGAAAGTGCAGAATTCAGTAACGTAGAATTGGTTTTTAAAGAAAGGTTGACAGTCTGATTGAATGGAAATGTTGGAAGGTTAGAAATATGGATTTTATGAGAGTGGAAAGCCTTTAACCCAGAAGTCTTCATTTGTAAGAGGCTATGTATTCTGCTTTTTCTGTACTCAGTGACCAGATGTTCCCTGCTCTTGGCTATGGTGCCAAGATTCCTCCGAACATGGAAGTGTCGCACGTGTTTGCACTCAACTTTAATGCGGCCAATCCATTCTGTGCAGGTAAACCGTGTCTTATTTTGTATAACTGTTCTCTCTCTGTCATTGTCACTGTCATCATTATTTTAATTTTTAAAAATATGCTGTTTATTTCATTTATAATATTCTAAAACTGGCATTTGTTTATAGACAACCATACCATTTTTTCACACTTGTATCTTACTTGTGTGGGCATGTGTCATGTGTCTTTTTACATGTGCATATTTTGTGTTCAGGTCAGTGGTGATGGTCGATGCAAATAAAACTGCATATTAGGTCTGCTAAAACTGTAAACATCGTCATAAGTGTGTTTCACCCATTGACACTGGAAAGTGCAGAATTGTTCTGATGTTCATGTAAATTTCTGTACTTGCTTACATTACGTAATGTCTATGTATTTAGTTTTGCAATTATTTTCAGGTATTCAGGGAATCCTTGATGCCTATCGTATGTGCCTCAGTCAGGTGCAGCTTTATGGTCCGACCAACTTTGCCCCAATCATCCACCATGTTGCTCAGTTTGCTGTTTCGTCGCAGAAAGACAGGGCAGCTAAGGTTAGCAGTTGCTTTGTCTGCTGCCAGTTTTGGACTTAATTAAGAGCAGCTATATTCTTCATGTACTGTAGACGGTTCTTCAGCAACTAGAATCTAATCTGATCTAATGACTTTTATAGTGTCATTATTGTAATGCCTACGGCATCATTCGATGCCATCTCAGATCTTTGAAATATTTTATTCAAAATAATCTTCACAGAAACTTGGTGAATAGGAAATTCCGAACTGCTGCAAGATGTTGAGAGCAGTGTAGCTGTTGAAAAGGCTAGATTTTGTAAGTGAATGGTAAGTCCAGAGAAAAATTATAACTGTCTGACAAACCTTTGTGCACATCTGACCCCCCGGTGTTTTTATTGTTCAGCTTCTTCAATGTCTGCATCTTTCTTTTGTATGGTGAATTCTACTCTGAACCATAGCTTTGGAATTCACTGGGCAGTTCTTTGTTTTCTGTCTGTTTTCTGACGTCATTCAGAACGTAACTTAGAACTCATCTGTTTCAGCTTCTTTTCTCTCCGTAACTTGACTTTTGGTTGGTCTTGTAACATTTTTCATTGGTGAAGTTCACAAGTGCATTAACCAAGTTTCATGGTGGATTGTTCTAAAGACAGAACATTTGTGCATTTCCTGTATACGTTAGTTTGACTATGATGTGCATTCTCTTATGGGCATTTAATGCTGTGAATAACTGCAATTAACCCTTTATAAAAGACAAAACTTTGTTAAATCTAACATTAATTTCAGTGCAGCCACAGTGTGAAACTAGAATAAAGTACACATCACTTACTGCGTTGAGTGTTACGATATGATCTACTGTTTTAATTGTATAAAATTGTCAAAGAGAAGTTTGGAGTGGATTAACAACAAATTTAGTAACTTATTATTAACAGCACTAAAAAATTTAATAGGTTATTATATCTGACTTATTAGGAACTCCAATTTTACTAGTTCTTATAAAAAATCTAAAGCAATGCACGATGCAACACAGATACAACACAAAATTTAACTCAGACGTAATCAGACGCCAAATGGTACCAGTAGTTTGAAACCAAAATTTTTATAACATTTTCATACAACATTTAGTCTAAGTAAAAGTATTTACAGAACATTTAATACCTGCTTAGAGCCAATTTTATATATCAGATGTTTAATTGTAGATAATAGGTACATTTCTTGAAAAAATGAATAAGTAAATAAAAACATTAATACAAACTGATTATGATGCAGTCAGTATAAAATTCTACAAATTACTGATAATGGATCATAGTAATTATAATTGATGTCATTTTTGCTTCAGAATTACTTTATCCTTCTGATTATTACTGATGGTGTCATCTCTGACATGGCAGACACAATTCGTGCCATCGTCTATGCCTCTGCTCTTCCATTTTCTCTGATCATTGTTGGAGTTGGAACAGCAGACTTCGCCGCAATGGACGTCCTGGACGGAGACAATGGAGTTCTAAGGGATAATTCGGGAAACGTCTGCAGACGAGACATTGTCCAGTTTGTTCCGTTCAGACAGTTTGAAAGTGTGAGTTCGACTTCATTTGTTATTGATCATAATAACGAATTTGTAAAACACCTCTTCAAGAAAACTCCTCAGAGATGTCAACGCAAGACCCCGATGAAAATGACCAAAGAGCTTAATGTTTGTATCTGGAAGTTGGCTGTCGGAATCTGAATAAGAACTGATTATCAGATGATGTGGCAGCTGTGTGGAAATGCATTAGTTCTTAGCACTAAGTCTTGGGTTTGATCCCTGCTGCTTCATGTGCTATAGGCTGTGTGCTCCCATCCATGCAAATCCTTTGCTCTATCTGTGCTTACACAAGCTCAGTATTCTATTTTTCAGCTACTGTAAATAATCTGTTTCTGAATCAGTACATTGATGGCAGCAGCTCATTGGAAATTGATCCTAATGGTTGTGTATATATGGGAAGATAAGGTAAGGTCTTTTGTCAACAGACGTGGCAGTCAGAAGGTTCCTTAAATACTGGATACTACAACTACTGTGGGGCACAGTGGCCACTTGGCGCCCGGCTTGTAACGTGGAGAGTACGGGTTTGAGCCTCCTCTGAGATGCTTAATGTGTAGGGACTTTGAGCAAGTCCTTCATTCACTATTGCTCAGCACCATCGATTGATATTTAGTCATTAGATAGTGGTGCTTAATAAATGCAGGTATAATAATAATTGTCGTCATGAGATTTGTAAAGGACTGTGGTAGGCATCCATTCCCCCAGTCTGTGACCCTTGTCCTCCACCTGGGGGTAAGAAGGATTGTTCGTCTATTTGTTGACATGCTGGTCAACAGCATAGATAGCCATAGCTGTGTAAAATCCTCCAGGCTGTTGACAAGTCTCAGATGGCAAAACAATGAACTGCCAATTCTGCAAAGTGGTGAAGGCTACCGCCTAATATTCCTCGCTCAGCCGATGGATATATGGCATGTTAACAAATGTCTTACTTACAAAGGCTAATGCAAGTACAAGCTATCACACCAACAGTCCCCAAGCATCATAAGACTGCATATCGAATGAGGTGCAAACCGAAGTTACCTATAGTCATAAAGCCTGTTTCCATTGTCTCTAGTTTGATTCATAAACTACTGATATGTTATTATTTTCTTTCTTGATTATTATGTATTTGAAATTGTTATGGTTATTGGAGTTAGAACAGAACAGCTGTTGTATGTCCAATGACCAGAGTTTATTACAGTGCATTCAAAACTGGCTCTAATGCTTGATATCATTGGACGTTCCACTGTGACTGTACTGATACGATGTTGTCTCTGATGTTTCAGGCTTCACCTGCTGCTCTTGCCAAGCAAGTGCTGGCTGAGATTCCAGACCAGGTGGTGGGATACTTCAAAATGAATGGCATTGAGCCTGGGCCGCCTGGAACTAAGGCACCTGGTCAGGGGCCTTTCCAGGCCAACCAAGGCGGAACTGGTGGTGTGCCAACTCCTTTCGCGCAGGCCACAGGACCTGGTCAACAACCACCAGCAGCTGGTCAGCTGCCTACAGGACAAGGTCTTTACCCAACAGTAACTGAAATAAGTCAACATCCAGGAGGACCAGGCCAACCAGGTCAACAGCCAGGAGGACAAGCCCCATATCCAGGTCAACAGCCAGGAGGACAAGCCCCATATCCAGGTCAGCAGCCCAGAGGACAAGCTCCATATCCACCAGGTCAACAGTCTGGACAAGCCCAATATCCAGGTCAACAGCCAGGAGGACAAGCCCCATATCCAGGTCAACAGCCAGGAGGACAAGCCCCATATCCAGGTCAACAGCCAGGAGGACAAGCTCCATATCCACCAGGTCAGCAGTCTGGACAAGCCCAATATCCAGGTCAACAGCCAGGAGGACAAGCCCCATATCCAGATCAACAGCCAGGAGGACAAGCTCCATATCCACCAGGTCAACAGTCTGGACAAGCCCAATATCCAGGTCAACAGCCAGGAGGACAAGCCCCATATCCAGGTCAGCAGCCCAGAGGACAAGCTCCATATCCACCAGGTCAACAGCCTGGACAAGGCCCATATCCAGGTCAACAGCCTGGACAAGGCCCATATCCACCAGGTCAACAGCCTGGACAAGGCCCATATCCAGGTCAACAGCCTGGACAAGGCCCATATCCACCAGGTCAACAGCCTGGACAAGGCCCATATCCACCAGGTCAACAGCCTGGAGGATTTTACACAGCTATGGCTATCCATGCTGTTGACCAGCATGTCAACAAACAGACGAACAATCCTTACCCCGCAGGTGGAGGACAAGGGTCACAGACCGGGGGAATGGGTGCCTACCAGAGTCCTGCAGGACCTGGGGCCTATGTGACACCAGGAGGACAAGGTGCCTATCGTCAACAGTAGCAGTGAAATGAAAAGGAATCTGATGGCTTTACAGATCTGATCCACGTTGCTTGATATTTGCCTACAGAAGCTAACTCAAATACGTACTACTGGAATTTTCCTGCTCTAAGTGACTTATGGCATTTTTAGTTGGCCACAGCTTCATCAGTTTTACGATTACATACTGTTTAACTGTGCTGCCTTTTAATTCTACAGTTAGCTTCCTGTTTGTGTGATAACTGCCTAAATTTGCACTGGCCTTTCACCACTGCAGAATTGGCAATTCATTGTTTTGCCATTTGAGACTTGTTTGTGCTGCAGCCACAAATCTTCTAAACTGTTCACGAATACTTGGAGAGCCTCTATTGACAGAGGTGAATAACAAAGAACAATTGTGCAACCTTACTTTATTGTAATCAAACACAAATTCCAGTGCATATAAGACTACAACGTGGCAACATTCACTTGATCAGAATTTCTCCATTTATCATTTGAATACTAGTTCCTTATTAGCCTCAACTGCATTCCACTGCTTTTGTATTGCCAATGCGAAACTATTTTCTAATGGTAAAAATCATTTTTCTTAGTGACATGTTGACATTTTCTGGGGTTAGCAAAACCGTTGTTCTCATTTGCTGAAACTTCAAATTCTGATTTGTTTGCAGGTTTCACATCAACTCATATTTTTATATTTTTTTTGCTGTTGATTTTTTGCTTTTGCTTTTTTTTGTTTCGTAGATTTAGTTGCATGAAAAATAATGTGATTTTGTACAAAATGTTGGCCAGTAGTTTCATTTATTGGCGTTTGTTTAGTAGCACAGAATACATTGAAACAATAATCGTTCAGTAGCGTGGGAAATAACTCTTATAATTGTCTTACACTGCGGTCGTGTTATTTGTGCTATTTCAGCTGAGAGATATCTGTTTAGACTAGGGACAGAAACAACAGCTGAACCTCTGGCCAGCAAAGCTCCTAAACTATTGAGATGGGGCTCTGGCTTATTACTCTAAATAGGTTACACCTTATCGATATCACACTTAAATTATTAAATTATCTCATTCCCATTTTGTGACAAACCAAAGAACTCTTGTTTTTCATCAGCATGTTTTTCCAGAAAAGTGCTGCTTTACTTTAGTGTTTTTCCTTTTGGTAACACATTTTGCACTGTCTTCAGTTTTTGGCATCTGTGCCATTCCCTCTTCATGGTACTGAATCCAGTTGTAAGTCCTGATTCAAAATCAGATCTAATCTTGCCTGAAATTTTTTGGTGGCCAGATTCTTTTTGCTTTTAAGTCTAGTCTTCCACATTATTCAGGTTTATGTTTTAGGCTTACTTTATTTTGCTTGCATAGCTCCTCTGGACTGGAGTTTTCATACTGGATTGATCTGGGTTCTCGTGGTCGTTTGGAATGCCCGCTAATATATTATATATAGAAGTTTAAGATGAAATTTGAGATTGCTTTGCCATCTTTCAGACTGAGATTATCAAATCTGTCATTTGAATCAAGTAACTTTAAAAGGTTTTACGCATATTATTATTAGAAGAGTTATAATGTTCAAGTTAATATAAGTGTGTGTGATGTGCTGTTTTTAAGATTTCATCAATATTTTTATCAGTCAAGACTAAAATTTTAAATTGTTAGCATATTTTTAGCTCATTTTGCTTGCCTTTTCAATTTCAGTTGTTTGTGACATTAATTAATTTCTTGCATGATGTTTATTCAGCGTTCATGTCCAGACTTACATCAAGTGCTTTGATTCCAATGATGCATGGAAACGGAGACTGTTGGCCTGTTGATAATTCACTTTTGCTGGTTCAGTTTGTTTTCTTATTCACTTAATTCTGAAACTGTTGTTATATGGGAACCTCCATAGTGTGCTGCTATCATAATACACAAGGCTTCAATCGATGGTTGCTTCAAAACATTACCGCATTCTGCAACATTACCTCATTCTGTAATATGTAGGTCTGTTCAACGAAAACGTGGAATTTCCCTTTTGTTATGTCAAATTGGACAATCTATTAACTTTTTTCTGTGCAATATGAGTTTTTTGTTAACTTCTACTGATATCAGCCGTTTAAAGGAGAGATCATATAACATAATATGAACCCAGAATAAAACCACTGTTGCTATTTGTTACTACAATATTTTCTTCTACTGCAAAATTGTAAGGTCGTTGCATGGGAAAGATTTAACACTCCAGCACACAGTTTGGCATTTGAGATTAAATGCTACCAAAGTGTTAAGAATGTACAAAGTAATCTGATGAATAATTGTACTCATAGTATGTGATGGAAAACAAAATGTAAAATTAATGGGAAGCTGTTGTATAAATAAACGTACAGTGTACATTTAATTGAACATGTTAATGGAGTACTGTTTAACATCATAAGAGTATACTGTGTTAGTACCCAGTCAGTTGTTAGGGGTCATCCATTAAGGGCGTCCACAGAGGGGTTTAGAGGTGTCCTCCAAATGCAGACAAGGGAGGTGTTATGCCTAATTCGGATGTCTTTTTTAACTTAAGATTATTATTGGTTTTAGACTTTCAAAATGTGTGAAATGTATAACAGCTGCAAGTGTTTGTGCACAAATAACAATCATGATTCTTCTTTCCATTATCTGTTCTGCAGATCCAATTCCAAACACCACCCACTCTAGCTGTCGACTGCTTGCCTGATTCTTGGATCTTGACCTTGAAACAAACCATTCTTGCCTGTTGATTTTGTTTTGACTGAGCGCCTATGAATAAGCTGGTTCCCACTACAGTACTTAGCTTTCATTGGGTGCTGTAGATATCTCAAGTTTACAATTAAGATTACAAGTAAATGGGTCTAGTTTTGTGGTACCACCAGGCTATAACTCTGTTTGGTAGCAGCCCATGGCTAGAGTGTAGTTTTAATGAGCAAGAAAAGATGCTCTCAATGAAATCTTTCTGAGCATGAGCTTCATCTAACGTGGTGGAAACTTTCAATTCAAGCCATTTAGATGTTGCATAATATCGTAGATTATTATTAGTCTGTCTTTGCTGAAGCCACATCCTGGGCACTGCCGTTAGCCTTACCTTAGATGCAATTTTTCCAAAGTTGTACAAGTTTGATGACTAACATAATGACTTCATTAAATAGCTTAAGTGACTGGTTTTGACTTGAAGACTTGAGGGCTCTGGTGGATGACCAAGGTTCCAGTCACTGTACTAAATACCACTTCTTTTACTCGCCTATATAGAACAAAAGTACAAGTTGGTTTGGTTGACTGGCAATCTGATGATCTTTTCATGTGGTTTGGACAGCATGCGGCCAAATTGCAGTGCTGTGGTCTTTTACCAGTGCATCTGGGATGTGAAGTGTTGTGCATTTTGTAAAATTCATTGCTGAGCCAAATGGCGATGTTTTGCTGTTGTGAAACTTGTTTTGCACTTCAGTTGAATTGCCCTGAAACCAGTTGTTATGTGAGATCTAACAAATATTGATTTTAGTTGGTTGGATTTTAAATCTCATTGCCCTAGAAAACTAAAAACCAAACTCATCAGGGTAAGCTGATTGCATAAAGTGTGAGACGGACTTCTCTGTATACTGTGGTACAATTTATGTATTACTGTAAAATAAGACTAATGGTTATCTTTTTGACGTTCAACTGGTATTGTAAGTCAAAATGCTGGTGCTGTCTATGAATATTTCAAGATAGGGATTCTGTATTTGGTAATGTTAGGTTAAACGTTTCAACTGCAATGCAACGGGATTTGACTTTGTTTAGCTGCTTTACAATAAAGGCAAGAAACTTGACAACCATATTTGATGATCTGAATGTCAGAAGCTTTTAACGAAAGTTCTGATAAAATGAACCACCGACTTTCACCCGAGAGTCAAAGTTTCTAACCACTTCCGACAACTTCACTCACATCCATACTTTTCTTGGCTTAATGGGATCCTTGGGCAGAAGCTTAGGTAGGAAAGGTAGGGGCTCGTTTATTATGCCACAGTAAAGTAGATACGAGAATGCAGGACGAAGTTGTATACAGTTTTATTAACTGTCAATTTCACACGATGAACTGGGATTCATAGTGTGAAATCTCGGCACTAAATAGCTACATGGCTGCAACGCTGAGTCCGTGCGATATGACTACCATTCTGTTGCCAAAATGTTATGTGTGAGTAGCCACTTGTGAATGCATCTGTCATGTCTGCACAGGAATTTGAATCCTGGTGGGTCATAAATAATTGACATTTTGTGTTCTAGTCCTATGTAGCACATAAGGAAAGGTACAGATTGTTGGATCGCTGTTGGTGTGTTTCCTTCAAACTCAAAACCATACATCGGTGACTAATGCTGTAATACCGGATTTTAATACTTAAACGCATACCCTACTTTGCCTTAAAGTTCAACCATGTACTGATAGTTGAACTGATAGGTATATAGTTGAAATGTAGGCAGGATTGGTGCAGCTACGAAATGTCACTACAGCTGAACTTGTGCAGCAAGTTTTCACTCAAAAGGCACAAGTACATGTAACATCTGACATCCTCAACACACAACTAAAACCAAGAAGACCTGTCTGCAGTCTTCAGTTGATAACCTGCCCTTATTTACAAGTGACGCAGTGACAAAGCACTGTTGTCACCTGGGAAATTCCTGGCTCGTGTTCAAGACAATTCAGTGAAATACTAATTCATATTCATGTGTACAGTATGAAACTTGGTGCAGTACTTACAAGTACGTGCACGACACTGTTGGCAAAGCAAGACACCATTAAACAGGCACGACGTTATTAAACGATTTATGATTACTGGCAATGCATGATACAAGCAACTATAACCAACTGTACAGTATACCAACTAAATACGAGATGCAGCATCTGCCAATTTCTTCTTCTGTGCATTGCAAACTGAACCATGTGTTTAGTAAAAACCTCACTGTGCATTGCCATCTAAAATCAGATGAAAACATGATGATAATGACGATAAATTGACAAATAAATATGACAAACAGGCAGTTGTTGATTAGCAGATTTAATTAAGGATACAATAGAGCTTCAAATGCAAAATTGCAAAGGCAAGTTATCAATAATATTAAATACAGCATTATTTTAATTTACTTTATGTTTACTATGCTGATCTTTTTCATCCTAAATAATTCTTCTGCATACACAAACAATGAAGTAGACTTGTAAACTTTAGTAAGTATGTATCTTCACATCTGTATAGTGCCTTTTCATGACCTCTCAAAGTGAGTCTGCATGGTTTGAATTCAGCATTTTTATGAAGATGGTCAGCAGACTTGACTCCCAGTCCAGCCTTGAAAACACCCCCCTGTATTTATGCACACCACATGCAGGATAATATGAACAAAATTTAACACTTATAAAAAATTTACAAAAATAATCAAATATATCAGGATAATAAGCTTTTCCAGAAATATTTCCTAGGTCCAGTCTTTCACACTGAAATAAGAGCTGTATATTTGCATGTGTGGTCCTTTGCAGTTACAGTCAGAAGAGTACCATGTGCAAAGAACTGTATACCCGTACACCAGAACCTCCTTACAACGCTGTCGGGGGCCAGATCAAGGGCTGCCTTATAGCAAGATTGTGTTAAATTCAGGTTGCTTTTTAAGCTCAACTAAATTAATGGTCCATGTATCCAACCATGTTATATCAGAATCCAAGTTATAAGGAAGCACGTTATGAGGAGGGTCTGGTGTACGTGCAGGTCAGTCCTACAAAAACCTCTGTTACTGGCCATCTACAGACCACAGCACAAAGACTCTCAAAAGAAAAATGCTCAGTGGTTAACATGGACTAAACATAAACTGGTATTGTTGCTAGCAGCAACAGAGCAGGTATACATGTTGCATTATGGTGGCAGCGATGCTTGGTTGGGAGATTAGACCATAGATCATCAGCAACATTGAGATTAAACCATAGATCATCAGCAGACACAACAGTTGATATTCTCAAAGGACTCCAGTGCTCTGCATTGTCTAACTCTGGCAAAACTGTACCAGTAATTGTAACATGGAGAATTTGTAACTACCATATTTCTTAGCATTTGACATGCCTGTCCCTGAATGGGCATCAAAATGCCTTCAATAAATGACAGTGACCTTGTCACCAATTCCAGCTCTGCTTCGAGCCATCAATGCAGCTTTGCTCTCCGCCTGACCAGAGAAATTTATGGATGGATACCAATTTCATTTTAACAGTCTGCTGCCATGCAACATCAATTAGGCGGAAATCATGTCTAGAGCCCTCAGAGAGACAAAAACTAGTTTGCAGAACCTAAAATCAAGTGGTTAAAAGGAAGCCACATTTTCCTGGAATCTCGATGATAGAATTGCAGCACAATGCCCAGTACCAATCATTTTCTGCAGATTTCAACTAGTAGTTTAATTAAAAATAGAACAATAGTCTCTTTGCAACTAAACAGAAGATCAGCTCCTTAAGCCAACATTGAGACCATTACCATGGATGTGAAGGTAACTAGCATCGTCATGCGAGGGCAGTAGGAGCCAAGGCAGAGCCCCAACAGCCTGCGAAAGTCAAACTATTAATACACAATTTCCATAATTAATAATCAGTGCTACTGTGCTGTTAATCCAGCAGATTTCGTCGTCTGTGTAAGGCAAAACTAATAATAAAACCAGTTCCAGCTCCCTCTCTTCTTCACCATCTTCACATCTGTATCCAATGCCACTGAACTCCGATGCAATTTTCAGACGGTCATAACGTTGAGTTCAACGTCTTCCACAGACTTATTTCATTCCTGAGGTTGTTTAACTAACTCAGGTGTAGCAACAACAATAATCAAAATAATTGTAGTTCACATTTAGCATCATATATTATTATCATCAAAGGCACATGCAACATCAAACTCATATGCACTTACACGCTATTTACAGCAAGCAATGCCAATCAACAGACATTTTCAAGGTTTTTAAAAAGCATTTCTTTTTTGATGTTGTTTCCGTTGCCACCTTGGCTCCTTGTCAAACCTCTCACAACTTGGAATGACTGAAATATTAAGATTCTTATCAAAGGCAAATAAAGAAGCAAATTACTATGCAATATAAATGATTAAGAAAATCATAAAAATCTGGAAAGATGTGAAACAGATGTTTACACTAAATGATACATTACAAATTACACTGCAATACTTTACAGCAACTGTCAGAAGGAAAGCCTAACACAGTAAGAGCGACAATGAAAGCTCAGCTGATACAAAATGGATGGAGTAATTAAAACATCGTTAGTCCGCAGCAAATGCAACTATTTACTATAATCCAACGCTATACAAATGAAATGTCAATAAACACGGATCCACTAGAAGTGGGAAGGTAGCCAAGTTATCCAACAGCTGTGGTTCTAGAAAGACATTCTTCTGGTTGGTAAAGGGTTAGTCACCAACAACGGGAAAACCGCAGGATATGCCAATTTCACATCCAATTGCGATCTAACTACAAACAGCGGTGAAATTCCACAGAATTGCTACGTGATTATCTGCCACACTGAATCTAATTTTATAAAAGATCAAATACACAATACACGTAATTGCCATGAATGAAAGTTCCATCTGGAAGTGCTATTAATCTAATGAAACACAGTAATTGCAAATGCTGCCCATTCTAAAAAAAACAAATCCTTACCATGCCAATAATTTACACTGAATGAACTAACTTGGTCCCAGAGTACGATGCTCTTCAAAATGCTTAACTCTTAACTTGACAACTGGCATGTAGGTAAGTCTTTTATGGAGTTACAACACAAACATGACCTCAATTCACGGCAATGGTTCTATGATACATCTCTCGATGTGTTTTTGGCTTTTCATAATTGAGAATCCCTGAATTTTTATTATCGTCGTTATTGAATTGACAGTTGTCACAGTCTAAATATCTATGGTCACCTATATCTGTGGTTGTCAAAGATTACTGTACCTAAGGTCATCAATATCTATGATCATCAGCATCTATGGCTGTCATAGCTTACTGTATCTATGGTCGTTGTGGTTACTGTACAAATGGTCATCAAGTTGCTGTAGCTACAGCTGTCATAGTTACCACATTTAACATTGGTCCAAATTATTTACATTATTCATTTCATTTTGCTGCTGGGTGCATCCTGAGCGTTATTAGAAATCTGGATACTTGGATAATGTTGTACCCTGCGCATAAACTCCATACATACATCAGAATAAAATCCCAGATAGCAGAACAAGGTGTCACTGACAAATAACAACAGCACAATCGTTCACTGGCGCTCTACACAGATCAACACAGCACAGCCTTCTTCAATCATTATACGATGGACAAATCAGTCCAGATGGCAGATCTTTCCTCGTCTCTAATCGTCAGTGGCTGAACTGTCGTAGGAAATTGGTTTCAGGTAGTCCTGGATATTTGACTCGACAAGGTTCAGGTAACTTGGCTCATTTTGTTCGCCTTCACCAGAGGCGCGACTTTGAGGTGGATTCAGAAGCAGTTCAATGCGGTTCACAAGATCTGTAAATGTCGGCCTTGCTTCTGGCAGGGCTTGCCAGCAGTCCATCATGATTTTATACCTAAGCACAGAAATCAGAGATTTCTTGTTGATCAGTTATTGTTGCTAAAAATACATACATGATCCTATTTGCAATTTAATTGCTAATTTTGGAGACCTACACTGATATATCCAAAGTCCACAAGAAGGAAAACAGAATATATGACAGAATAAATATTGTTCTCACATGTAGGACCATGCTCGAGAAAAACCCCACAAAGTAGGAAAAGTTAATTTGTGAGAAACATGCTTAGAAGGCAAGTAGGCATAAAATGGGTCAAAATGAGTTCTTTGCATGCACATATATCTTGCTGTGTTAGCTATCAAACTGTAAGTCCTTATGTAAAGATCGCTGTTTGAGTTTTTTTATTTTCAAGTTCATTGTGATGCCCTGCAACAAAACTTAATTTAACATGTCCCCTTGGTGCTCTGATTTGAAGTCATGTACATCGGTTACGATCCAAATGACTAAGTCATTTAAATATTCATCTCAACAAGTTTTTATGGAGAATTCATTGATGGCTGCCTCAGAGGCACATGAATACATTCCAATTTACTATGCTCAAACATTCATGACCCCAGGTGCAACAATTTAAGTCAGGTCACTGTTGTGGTAAACTTGAACTGACACAAATTCTCAAAAGTAGCCACGAAGAGATCTCCACCTTTAAAAAATTATAAGTTTTTTTACTACTCGTGATAGAAACATGCAGTTGCACCAAATTATTCATCAATTCCAGTCCAATCCAGTACAGTATCAACCCAGTTTTGCTTTTTTCTGACAGCTTCTCAGGCATGGTCATATACTGGACTTCTACTTTCTCCAAGTCTGCATTTCAATGTGTTCTCTTAAGTCTGCTTTGCATTTTGTGCAGTTTTTAAGGCATATGGATGGATCTGTGGTGGGCACTACTTGTGTTATTTGAATATTTTTTTGCTTACCAATTAACTTGTTGTTCATAATGAACTTAAACATCATTAGGCTAGTGATGAATACCTTCAAGAAGTACTTAGAATGTGCTATAAAATGTTCAGTAATTTAAATGTTCAAGACTGCTTACAATGACCCTTTGCCTACCTGTATTCTCAACACTAGATGCACAATCCTCTTCCTCGGACTTAATCTCTCAGGTCTTAATCTCATGATTGCCCTGATTCTCCCACAGGAGCTGAGCAGAAGCTTTGACGTGATAATCTAAGACAAAGGACTTTTCCTTTGACTTGGTCCACCAATGGCTGATGTGCTCCGTCAGTTATGACTTCTCCTCCTCCTCCTCTTCTCAATTTTACACAAATTAGCTATGATATGCTCAAAAAGTCATAAAGCATCAGTGTAACAGTATTCAAGTTATTTTCCAATTTTTCAAGCTTCCTTTTAGTTATGACAGGCCTATTAATAGCTTGATAACATTCCAGGACAATCAAATACATATAAGTAATGTAGTATGAAATATAATGATTTGATTATAATTTTAAGCTTACACTTCTTCTGGACAGTACTGTGGCTTCCTGAGTCTACGTCCACTGGCCAAAAAGTTACGTGTGTCGAAAACATCGACGTCTGGATATGGGATAATTCCCCTTGTCATCAGTTCCCACAGCAGGACTCCAAACGACCACTAGCATCAAAACAGAATATAGCAATATCTAACAGCAATGCCGAGAATCAATTCAACCTGGACGTTTTGGCTCTTACAGCATTTTTGTCACCCTTGACAATCAGCAAAGAAGACAGACTTCACATTAAGAATTATGACAATCATGATAAATATAAAGATGTTACATCATTTTCAAGTTCTCAAAGTTCACAATTTAGTCGATTCCAAATTTCTGAATATTGCCTACCACATCCGACTTGGTGGTAAAGATGAAATCTTCTAGGCTTTCCAGTGCCATCCATTTGATTGGAAGTCTTGCCCTGTGATCTGTGTTGCGGTAGTAGTCACGATTGTGCAGCTCATGTGACAATCCAAAGTCAGCAACTTTCACCCTATTATTCTCATCAATCCTACACAAAGTAGTTTCATGTATAATGTACAGAAGAACAAATTCAACATTATTCGGAAATGTCACAGTTAATGGTTGACCTGTGAGCTTTCATCCCAGTGTTTGGGATTTCATAAAAGCAGTGTCAATTTATGCCTGACTGATTGATTGTGTAATATGGCACATCACAACCAAATTAGCTATTTAATGCCTTGACATGGTATTACCATGAAATATAAATTATGAATAAGTTAAAATATAAATATAGAAGTACAAATAATAATAATAATAACAACTTCTATCTTGCCAGTGTCTAAGGTACAAGGCATCAACCAAAGGCATACCAAAATCAAGCCGCAATCAGGTCAGTATTCCAAAGATCAGTCCACTAAGACAGAGAGACACCCTATGGTGGATAAGCAATGTGGAAAAGGTAATTCTTCAGTTGAGAACAAAATGACACAAGCGACTGAGTACAATGAATAGATCGAGGAATACAGTTCCAAAATTTAGGCCCACCAAGCAAAACGCCCCATTCACCAAGAACAGTTCTAGTCTGAGGAATCACCAGATAAAGGCAATCAGATGACCTAGCTGAATGAAGACACGTCTGGGATTGAGGACTGTGGTTGGCCAGAGTTTAATGTTCTATAAACTTTAACTCCAATATGAAACAAAACTCCCCATGTGGTTGCTTTATCTAGATGAGCCCAAGACCAAAGTGATATTTTACAGCAACAGTGCCACAGCAAGATAGCCAGCCATTCAATAACCAAGATTCCTTCGCCATCATCACAGGTCACAGCCCATGGCAAACATGCCGTCTCCTTTTAGCCGCCTCTTTCACGTGCAGGAGGATACAGTGGACCAATTCAAGTTCTGAAACCACAGGCAGATTAAATCTATGCAACTTGAAAGAAAAGCTTACTTAAGGTTACTGATTACGCCTCTGTATATCAATAATTATTAACCCTGAACTGCACCAGCTAACCATCCAAGTTTTCGAATGATACCTTTACTGTTCATCCTAAAGCAATCTATGTGAACCTGCCAAAGGCTAACAGAGCTGGTAATATTATAACCATCTAGCCATGGCCAACACTTGCTAACTTACATGCAGTTCCTTGCGGCCAAATCTCTGTGGATAAAATTAAGGCTTGAGAGGTAAGCCATTCCTTCAGCAACCTGCTGGGCGAGAATTAGCAACTGACGGGCTGTGAAATCCTGCCACAAAGAAGACATTGAAAGAACAGGTTAAGAAACAATGATATGTATGACAATCAAGAGCAGTAATGTTAGTTATGTTATCTAAAAGTCATTTTCACTATCAGCAGTCATCTTCCCTCCCATCTATCTCTCTCAGCCCTAGAGGTGTAACAATTTTAGTATTATAATGCACAGTAACTTTGTAAACTATACGTTTTGGTGCAACAGTTTTTTTTGACCTGCTAGTTACCTTTGACTGGTCTTTGACATATGTTCGTAGGTCACCATTGGCCATGAATGGTAGGATAACCATTGGTTCCTTCTTGTAGCCCAAGCAAAGCCCAATAAGTGACAGGACATGAGGATGGTTGAAGTTCTTCATTACAATGCCCTCATGAAGAAATTTCTCAATCACCTTCTGATCAAAATCTTGTTCTAGCAAAGGATTTAAAATAAAATTATCTGACAAAGTTATCACAAGAAAAGTTTTCAAAAACCTCTTTTTCATACTGGCAATAAATAACATCAAATTAATATGTAAATATGAAAATTAATATGAAAAAATTAATAAAATGTAATATTAATATGGTCTCTGCTATGCATACAGAATTATATCGTGTTTAACTGGGTTTCAGGAAGGAACATCCTGCTCAGATGATCCTGCTCAGACTCATCTCGGACAATAAATTCCCTCACTCGAATCAACAAGTCAACATCATCCATGACCTGGGTGTGGTCTTGAACAGAAAATACCCATGGCTGACCAAGCGAACTCTCTCTACAGGTCCTGCTACAACCATCTGTGTCAGATATGGGTCATTTCTATTATTATTATTAATTAGTAACTTCTATTGCGCTAGTGTCTAATGCACAAGGCATCAACTCAAATCTCAGCAAAGCCAAGCCACAATCAGGTTGATATCCAGAAGGATAGTCCATTAGCACAGAGAAGCAGCCTATGGTGGACGAGCAATCTGAAAAATGTAAGTCTTAGGTTGAGAACGAAATGACCCAAGCAACCGAGCAGAATGAACAGATACATTCTTTCATTCTGATATGCTTTGACTAATGTAATTCCATCCTTGTGGGCCTGCTGAAGTTCAGAATCCATCAGCTTCAGTCTGTCCTTAGCTGCATTGCCCAACTACTGACCGATCCCTCAAATATATGAAACTGAATAAGGGACACACTCCACAGGCTCCCCATTGAGGTGATTATATATAAAGTTCAAGATTCTCCATCCGGGATGGGCCTCGATCATTGTACTCTGCTATCCATAGGGATATACGGTTACTGCACTTCTACATATCAGCTCAAGCCTACTGCACTTGATCAGATCCGCTAGATAGCCACCTGTGCAGCACTTTTTACTTAAAAGGCACTATGTTAAGTGTCCTACATGGCTCATGAACAAGAACAGCGATGCATGCATGATTCAGATATCAGATTTAACAGGGAAGTGCAATTGGCACATAATTTAAAATGTATACTAAACAAGATAAATAAATTTAGGTGTAATAAAAATAAATATGAAGGAAGACCTTGTACTGTTTTTAAGAATGACAAACGAATATAACCTCTCTATTGCTGAAGTCTTTGTTTCTAACCTTACTCAAAATAAATCTAACGGCAGTTAATAACACCATTCAGAAAAGTCCACAACTGTAAGTGCCAACATTTTGTTAGCAATTTTTACTCTGTGTTAACATACTGTGCCATCAATGGCTGTTTTAAGTTTTATTTTACTTTTATCTGATGTTATGCTCCCAGCAGTTCACAAAAACCTGCCTAAATATTCTGAATATGGTAATCAGTAGGCAATTAGCATACATAGCATTATCCAACCTTAACTAAACAAGTTCTTTGACATTGATGAGTCAAACAAATACCTTCAATGGTTTTGACAGCAACAGCTTTAGGATTTTTCATGTCGGTGTCTCTCAACGTGGCAGCAAAGACTCGACCAAAATGCCCTGCAAACAAATGGCATCAGATCAAGATAGGCAAATGAAATAGGCAAATCTCACCCACTGCATATAAAGTCTGATAACCATTTGCTAAGTACAAATGGCAGTACATTAATTTGTATTTAAGAAAAATTTATCCTATTTCTGGACTGCCAAATGCCCACACGCTAAGCCATGACTAAGCCACTGAGGTTTACACTTGACAAGGCAATTTTAACATTTCAACAGAGCAAAATTTCATTATCTTTTTGAAGTTTACCCACTATCTAACTATCTAACACTATCTAACTATCTAACACTATCTAACTATCTAACACTATCTAACTATTTAACACTATGCAAACTTGACAAATTTCCTGTTCCCAGTTCGGCACTGTTAACACAACGTTGGCAAAGCACATTATGTACTTGAATGGATGACTGTCCACAGAATGTCATGCCACCTGGATTAACCTGGCTTGGGATTGGTATTTAAGCCAGCTAGAAAATTCAAAAAGGTTTCCTGTGGGATTGCTGGAATGCTGCCATTGTGTTTGTGTTTCAGAAGTTTTGCATATAGTCCAACAACCGAACAATTGATTTTCTGAGATGCAAACCCTGAACGCAAGTGCTTCTGTTACATGCTGACCAACATGAAAGAAATAAAAGAAAAACAATGACTCGTATACCTTTGCCGATCAGATTACTCAGCTCGAGTCGTTCTCGAGCAATGTAGACTTCCTTGGCTGCAGCGCGAATGCGTTGGTTTTCAATTCTGCTCAGTAAGACCTCAAGAAACTTTTTATCATCTGCAAAATGTCAAAAGCATCATCATCGTATCATCTGATTAGTCAGTACCCTGTAATTATCTTATTAATCAAAGGCTGCTTCAACCCTTCAGACCCTCAGGTAGGGGTGGGTGACCATCAAACCTACAGTCATTGAGCAAGTGAATTTTTACAGCACTTGAAGTAAAGTAAAGTAGGTAAAGTATCCCACATCAAGTGAGATGTAGGGAGGCACTCATCTCCTTTTCTTGGCCCTTCAGCCGGCAATGGGCAAATTCCAAGGTCCTGAACATAGGGCCAGTGCATCACAGGATTTGCTGTTCACTTTCCAGCTTGTGCCAGTACCAAATTATACTGCTTGGTGACAGAGGCACAGTGTGGCAAAACAACTTGCCCGGGGTCATTTCACGGAGTAGAACCCGCAACTGCATGATCAAATCGACCAAATGCGTCACTGACATACCAATGTGCCACACAAACTTCAAGAGCAACCCAAGAACAGCTGCAGAGCACAGAGCTAAGTACGTGCAGCCAAATGCAGGCAGGAGTTACTAATATCACAGAACCTTTGAGGTCGATGTCGTCTATCTCGTGGTTGTTCTCCGCTTGCCGAAGTGGCGTCAGCTCAACGGTGGCTCGATGAGTCGCTTCGTATGAGTTGCTTGGTGCTCGTTGTGGCCTACCAAGATCCACTGCTCGAGCAGAAGGTGCTGCCTTCCGGTGAAAATTCTTCTTCCTCAGCACAAAAAACCAGACGAGGACTGCCACTATGATGATGACAAGAAGTCCAAGGCCAACAACAAGGCCAATAATCAGGCCAACTTTGCTATCTGTGTAGCTGACATAACCGACTTCTGCGTTGTAATTACCAAGACTGACCTGGAAAAGAGAGGAAATCAATAATGAGCCAAATGTTGAAGCACTAGAAGCAGCAGTCAAACAATATACCATTAACGGCATTCGCTGCAACCAAGTGGTAGGACGAGTAATTTTACCATCTTATTAACGCAAATCTGATTCTGTTTTGCGAATCAATAAATTGTTTTTGATTCACATAACCTTCAGATCGAAAATGTCAATCGATTATGGAACTGCCACTGTAGCATTAATGTCAGAACATACAGTACAAGACCCTAACCCTAAAGCTACATAATTACCAAACCTTAATATAATAAGTGCAGTCTACCTTCTAACCTCTTCTGCGTCATGCAAGGTTGATTCCAAATAGTTTTTGTGAACAAATACCAAAAACATTCATGGGCCAAAATTAAGATGCAGCTTTCTGATCTTCAATATTTCATTGGGCGGCAGCCTTCATCATTTCTATCCTACTGAATGGATGTCAGCCATTTTAACTTTTGTTTATGGATTGCACTAGCTAGTCCAAAAAAAACAATCTCTGAAATGTAGTGCAAACAGCGAATCTGTTAAATATAATCTCTGATCAGGAAGCAATCAGACAACCTCTTGGTATGTAGAAGATTGCAACTAGCCTAAATAAAGCTTCCATTAAATTTTAGTTCAAGTGAATTGAAAGATATAAATGGCTGCTGCTTTGGAAAACTACTCATATCCGCAATATATGCTACCTATACTCCAGGTATCAATCATCGTTTGAGACTAAGTGTAATGAAGGGCATCAGTTTTCAAAGTGCGCTCATGCACGGCCATTTCCAAACTCTCAAAACATCACTATTTTTCCTTGACTCTAAGATAAAGTAGCATATTTCAAAATCAAACATCTCTCCAGGATTCTTAAAAATGCACTACATAGATATGTTGAAGAGATATATAAACACACATGGCACACAATAAGTTAAGCCTTGAGTCTTAGGTTTGTGAAAGAAAGAAAGAAGAGTTCAGGACTGGCCACTGAGTGGTTCGGCCCCAATGACAATGATGGTGATGAAGACGATGATGATGATGAAACTTCTTACCGTGACAGCAGCATTGCCATCTTTGTTAAGCACCTGAGGTTTTTCAGGGGCAACAACTTTCAGAGCTGCTTTTGGTGGGGCACGTACTATGGAGCCTGGTGTGCCTCCAAAACGTACTTCTGTGTCTCTGAAATTCCCCAAAATGTCAATTCTTTCACCCTGTGCATAAGAAAAAACCAAGCAGTTTGACAGAATGTGCAACAAACACAATCTGTATTTCATGGCAAAGACTGAAAAGCCAAGTGTATCCAGTTTCAAATGTTTACCATCTGCCGGCTAATTTTCCTTGTTGTCTGCATATGCGCAACATACCCTGCATCAGTGGCCTTTTGCCGATCGCATAAGCTACATAAGCTACAAGATCCCAATGCATTGCAAATCTCTATGGCCTTTAAGTAGGCATGAAAATTGAATACTGATAAAAATAGAATATCGTATGCATGGGAGTGTAATAATCATGAAAAATCCTATATTCATAGATCAGGGATGGGCAAACTTTATTGGCAGATGGTGCGTGAATACACCTAATTCTGTGCAGGGACACACAGTTGTCCAAAAGTGGTCACAGTTGCCAAAAGTTCAAATTTTCACAGTGACAGAGTGCACAAAACATCAATAATCTCAGGGACAGAGAACAAAATGAGTTATCTTAACACTTTGTAAAATTTCACTTATGAAATGAGAAGACCAATATATGTCAAGCTAATAAAAATGACAACCTATAGCAAGGTTATACTGCGACGTATGCAAGTGCAAACAGTTCTTTAAAATTTTTGCAAAGTTCGTGTCATTGAACTTGTTAAAATCCATAGCATAAAATCCAAAATGGACACCACATTTTCATGCATACTACATCCTCACACAAGCTACATGCCTGTGCAAGTTACATTCTTGAGTATATAACATCAGCTTATGCTGGTGCTTGACTCAAAAGAATTTCGCCCCATCTTGCATTTTACTGTACACCGACCAGAGCCTTTCAGAGGTTAACAAGTGCATTACGTATAAAATCATAAGCTAAGCAATCCTTCAGCCAAAGACCACGACGCAGCTGAGAACTAAAGAGATGGCAATAGTTGTCCACTTAAAACTTCCTTTCTTAGGCCATGCTTATCCACAATCTTAAAGAAGCCAAGTACAACAGTCTTTTCTGTTTTACCTGAATGCTGATTGCTTGTCCTTTCTGGTACTTGATGGGATTTGGAAAGGGCTGGACTTTTGGGTCTGCATAGTAAGTAAGGTTGTTGAATGATGTTTTGCGCTTCGACCGAAAGTGCTTTGACTGAAGAATGAGTAGCTCTGTGATGTTGTCCATGACAAAACCGAAATAGAAGCTCGCCCGATTATTGGTGGTCAGGCTAAGATCTCTAAGGTCAGGTGTACGACATTCAAGGAAGCTGCTGCTGCTCCTGTTGCAAGGCTAACAAACAACAGTCCATCCGTAAGTAGCCTTCGACTTACTTTAGTCATTGGTGGTCAGTCAGCCCAGTGACCAGTCAGCCAGTCATTAGGGTCAATCACATTAGCGTATGTAGCGTAGACACTCACATACAAGTCAACCCCATATATAAGTCAACCTCTTAATTTCAACCTTTGAAAGGGAAAAATTCTATGAGCTGTGTTTAAGTCAGTGACCTATATTGGCCTCACCCTCCATCTGTCAGCATTAATTCACATTTGGCATTACCCTCCCTCCTTCTTATCGGCAGAGTACTAAAAGCTATTAACCTTTGCAGGCAAACTGTGTGGGGTGACACGCTTCCACGCTGCCAAGCAGAGCAAAGGAACCATAATTACCTGAATGTTAGTTTCGGTGTTCTAAGCGGCTGTGGTACTTTAATATAGCCCAGTGGAACAAATGAACTTCGTAATTACCAGTATATTATTACAATGTATAAGGGTCATTTCTACCATCAACTATCTGGTGGGCGTGTCCTCTCTTGGATGTGTTGTATGATCCTCAGATTTGTCCTGCAATTTTTGTTCGACCCATATATAATGTGACCCCACAAGCTGGACTTTCAAAACTGTCCAACATTTCTCGACTTGTATGCGAGTACATACAGTACGTATGTATGTATGTATCTGATCATTTGTATAGAGTATTTTAAGAACCTCACAAAGGGGCTGGGGCATGGCTATCAAACAGATATAAAATGTGCATCTTAAGATAAGCTGAAATGTCTCTTGAGCTAATTGAGGTGGAAAATGCTGTTCCATGAGGATGGTCCACTGCACGAGAAGGAACGATACGTCTGAGTTACTGGATGGGATTGGGGAACCAATCGTAGAAGTTCAAACATATGAAAAGTATGGAGCAAATTCCACATATTGACCAACTAATCAAGGAAATGCTGCGATAGGCGAGACAACAGGCAGTGGACAAGTGGCTACGATGACAGTTGTCTCTAAGCAACTTAGACAAACTCATACATTACAACAACTCTTCCTATGACTTACCATTGTTCTGTTCTCGCTGGGATTAATATGAACAATAAAGAGAGGCTTCTGGATGTAATCAAAGTTGGAGCCTTTAACATCAATAATGTTACCACCACTGAAATTGCACATAAAAATGTCATTATCATAGAATAGCATACACTTCAGATAAGCCATTTGATTATATTTTTATTATTAATTATTAATCAGATATATATATAAGCTAACTTATGAATCCACCTGAAAAGCGTAGGCAGCTGGTCATAGATAAGTCTTCAACAGTTTGTGAAATGACAAAAGAGAAAGAGATTAATATTAATAATGATGTCACTATAATAATTATCGATATTAATATTAATAATCTCATTATTTTTTAACCCAAAGGAGCATATCCACCACAGATTGTCTCTCTCCTTCCCTTAGTGGACCGACCTTCTGGATAGTAACCTGATTGCAGGTTGGCTTTGGTGTGTCATAGGCTTATGCTTTGTGCATTAGACACCGTGCTGCAGAAGTTACTAATTAATAATAATAATAACCCCACAAGCATAGTTAATATTTCTGTATCTATCAGGCACCAACACTCAATGATCACTCACTAACTGATGCTACTGAAAAACTGTATATAAAGGTATTTAAACCTGCTTAGAAGGAAAGTATTTAACCAATGAGTCACTATTGTAAGTCACAGTAATCTAACATTAATTATAACACTGCAACTTTGTAATAACCAGCATAAAAATGATTTTTTTGATGCAATTCAATGACTGAGTCCTTGAGGCATGAGGCAGAAGCCCTTAGTATTTATGTATCAAGATTGAATTCGGCCAGTTATAAACTACTCAGACAATGTTGTCTAACAGCCTCAAGCAAGATTAAAACCCATTCAGCAACATTTTAGTTTTGTTCTGCCTCTAAAAAGTCTCAACACTTAATGATCAGGATAGCTGTGGTCATATTTTGAAGGCCACTTAATTTTATCTATTTATTTATCTAAAGCACTTGTAACACACGCAATGTCAGTAAACTTGAAACTGAGGCGCGGATTCACTTAACGATGGATCATCCCTACAGTGGCAAGCGTGTTGGCCTTTAGGTTTAAGTAGATTAGAAATGGTGCACATGACTGATTAATTACCTGATAAATGCTTCTGTTGGATGAACTGAACTAATAAGAATATCATCCACACAGAGGAAGCCTTTGGGGATTGGCGCGTTGAGCCGATCACCGTTGTCAACTTTGACCGAGACAGCAGTTGAATCAGTATGAGCCTGGTAGGGAGTCAGAAACTCCAAATGGGTTGCATTTCTCCTAAAAAGGCATCAGTTCATTCAGTGCACTGTACGTAATGTCACAGCATGTAAAGTCATAGTTCAGCAATACTTAACACGACTCCCACATGTAGCCTGATGAAGTCTTCACCTTGCACCCTGCCCAGACATCTAACTGAGCACCTCTAAAAAGCTATCTTGGAGGGGGTGTTATATTAATATTCTGAATGAATGTATGTATTTATGTGTATATATCAAGAGTCCAATGCAAAAGTACATAAACACAATGAAAACTGAATCAATGAATGATTGTAATGTAGGGGCACTGTAGAGTGTTCAATCGCTTCCCATAGACTATCGTTATCTCTACTAAGCTGGCATAAACTTATTTAATATATCTACCGATGTAAATGTTTTTTGTATGTAATTAAACACATGTCTGTACACTATACCAAAGCCACAATGTACCTTCTAGCCAACCAGTTAACATAGCCACACTGCAAATATTAGAAGAATCACTACACAGAAATAGACAACATTGCAGAGGAGAGTTAGTGGATGGAATTAGCAGAGCTAAACGGCCACCTACTGTTGAAAACCTGTCCTGCACTGAAATGGCGACCCAAGGGATACCCAGATGCCGCATCTATCTTCTACCATATAAGAGGGAGAACCAGTCGGTGAGCTTTATTCGACTGTTGTCATTCCTCCTCCTCCTCTCGAATAAACATGGACCAGGACTCTGAACACAGCGTCAACTGTCAACTCTGGATGGGACTTCACTGTCTGGGGGGCTCTAGGTGTTCTTCTTTTGCAGTGAATCAGCACTGACAAGTGATTTTTGAAATGGTTTGAGTTATAACTTGATACAAATATTTTTTAAAACAGAAGCCTATCTTCATATTATTATTATTAGCTATACAAGTTGCACCTTTCTACAAACTGTACCTCTAAAATCTCATGCAAAAAACCGAGACTCTGAGTCCAGAAATTACAGTAAATTAAATCACATATCGTTAGATTAACTTACCACAAAACCTGAGCTGTCTTATCGAACATTATGACTAAAAAGGAGCTTCCATAGTTGAAATTTTCGCCCCTCAGGATCACATGAGAGCCACCGGCACATGGGCCTTTCTGCGGAGTTAGGCCTAGAGGAACAGGATCCTGTAACAAAATCACTCACGATCTTAAAACTGGAACCCAATTTATTCATTATTTACTGATGAATTACAAGCTGATCCAAAGATAAGTCAGGATATATATATATTATATATATATATATTTATATATATCAGAAGCTTGGAAAGTGTCCAAAATAAAACTGCACCAAATACAGCATCTCAAGTGCATCTACCCCCAGGGAGCTATGTGCCACATGTCTTTGCTTACACATCACCAAATTCTCCTTCACTCCTGACCACTGACTTATTTTAAGCTCGACTAAGCAACATGGGAGCTTTGACGCTTGAGCTCCATATTCTGGAATACACATCAAATTAACTAATTCTTGATGCCTCAGTTGTGTTCTTTCCTCTGATCTCTATACTGTGGCACCTTTTCCACTGAACCTGAAGGCTGTTCTATTATGAAGGGACTGGGCAGGGAGCATTCCTAGTAGATAGGCTGCATTAAAGAGATGCAACATAGAAATTTATTATGTAATATTACTTTTTCTTTCTCTAGTCTCCCTCTGGATGACCTCAAATCTCCTACAGTTGAATCCACCCAAGACTGAATTCATACTAGACAATAAGCTCATGAAAATTTGTCTACACTTGTCAACTTACCTGGACTTCTCTTCCAACCAATGCACATTGTAATTGTAATCTGACATTTATATAGTACAAAAGTCTCTTTAAAAGATCTGATCATATAACCCATTTTGAATACTTCATTTCACACAAAGGTAGACAACAAAAACAGAATACAAAGTACTTATAAGAAAACTTAAGCTATCTCCCCAATGAAGGTGAAAGATTTATGTACAAGTTTTCTAATAGCATACACATATTTCCTGACAAACGCAACAATTCAATTAACTTACAGATTATACTAATTCCATTGACTATACACAGACATACGTGTCTGACTTCATTTTACATGAAGTTAAGATGACTTCACAAACTTTACCACTGCAACATATCTTATGGTCATGATGTCCATAATGCTTAAACCTACAATGAAGACTCTTAATGACTCCCATAAGTGAAAGCCAAAAACTATGACAATTAATTCCAACACACACTGAGATTAATCCAGAATTACGACAATTATCTGAACCATCATACGAAATTCACCAACACCTCACCACTTGGAATTTCTGTGCTAGTCTTTCACTCGAAACTGAAAACATTACTTTTCCAAATACCGTATCCTGATTCTTCTTCCCTTCTCTCTTCTCGCTTCACTTTCAAGCACCATCTACTGTCTGACTGCCTGACTCCAGGATCATGACCTGGAACCGAACCCTTTAGCCTATCGATTTTGTCTTGACTGAGCACCTGTGAATAAGCTGGTTCCCACGACTTGGTTTTCGTTGGGCACTGTAGAAATCTTGAGATTATGATTACGATTCATAAAAAACTAATATAATATACCGCACTGTCTGCGACTTTTACAACATCAACCTGTATCGTCAAACATATGTTGTACACTGCCTAAACAATCTACATTTACACATATGCAAATATATCTGAACTAAAGCATTAAAACCTATGCTCCACTAGCTCACACCACATATTTTACAGCCAGTTGACAAGAGCTGTTCACCACATGACATGCCTCTCTGCCAGCATGGTCTCAGGTAACAGTTATTTACATTAAATTGACATAAAACAGCGCAACCTGTATAGCAAAGACCTCTCACTCAAACAACTCACAGCTCAACAGGTAACTCCGCCTCCTAAGTGCAACAAAGTACACCATGGGCTGAAAAAGAGCAACAACTTTTTTACAGTGCATCTGACAACTGATGTGCCAACCTGTTAAACTGTCATGAAGATCTAAGGAAAGAGATTTGAATAAGATAAAAGACAATAAACTGACCTTGAAGGTGAAGCTGAAGGGATTTGTGGTCAACTGCCCATTGACTGTGACTTTCACCTCAACAGGTTTAGACTCTGTCACAGCATTGGTCTGGCAAACAACACTACAACATTGTGAGCAAATCCCCATTATTCAACTACTAATGTGTGTGTGTTTGGCATTTATGAAGCACCCTTTGGTTAAGAACTTTCAACAGATTCTTACTGAGAAGCTGTAAAAATAAATTGATGTTCAAGCGAGGAATATGTTTAGGGGCAATGAAACATGTTTATATAACAGATCGGAAAAGTGTGACTTTACACAATTAGCAGCAACATTTAATATGTTTTAAGACTGCTTTTTATCAGAACCAGTAATTCACTAAAACTAATGACTTTTTGATAGACAATTTAGCAATCGCAATTAACACCAGGTTAATCTTGGGTGGTGGCTTTTTCTTATCAAATAATCTGTACAGCAGCTCATAATATGCTATAATACATAAGAATTATAATACAATGGCATAACACATAATAATTATAATACCTTAGCATAATATATAATAACCATAATACATTCACAGATGCAAAGCTGTGCACTTGAGAAATAACTGAATTGTGTCAATCAATGGTGAATGATTCATCATTAATGCAGACAGCAACCTTTCTGGTGGTATGCATTTTTCTGGTACAATTGGACAATCATTGCCTCCTACTGTCACTTTAACGTCACTGACAATTTTTCCAAGGTTGATACCACTGATGGTGAGAACCGTTCCACCTTTAAGCGGTCCTCCAGGAGGTACAATCTACGAAGACAATCAAAACCACAAAAACTACTTTTGATCTAATATAATAAAATGTAACAGTTCGACATTTATACAGCTCCTCACCTCTGCTGACTAATCTAACATAATTCGCAATCAAACAATGCATTAAGACAGCTGATTATAATTTCTGCATTTATTAAACACCACTTTCTAATGACTAAGCATCAATCAATGGCACTGCGCAACTGTGAGCAGGCTTGAACCCATACTGTCCGCGTTACACGCCGAGTGCTCTAACCAATAGGTATACCATGATCTAGGAACATCAACAACATTCCAGGTGATGTTACGAAATGCCTAGCCTAGGAATGCCATTGCAATGGTCTCCCTGTCCATCTTTTTATGTGCTGTGCCCAACCACATCAACTGCATTTTAGAACGATTCAGCCTGAGCTGACCTAAGGACATCCAGGCACCAAATTTCATCATGATGGTCTGTGTAACTGACACTCAAGCGTTGAGTGGGTAACATGTCAAGTACAGCTGAATGCCAACAACAAAATGATGAATGCTTCAGAATTAGTGTGGATCCTGCACAGAATTGGCTGAACTGCAAGAGAAACCAACGGAACAGGTACCTGCCCCTATACAATCTCTGAGCCAAAAGGTCAATGTCATTATCCATAAAAGATTGAAGCCACCAATAACTTTACAGGAGGTGCAGACTGGCAACCCTGGTGATCAGGATATTATGACCACCATGTCGAATGCTCAGTCCAAGCAGATGAAGCAGTGTCAAAGGTCTAGAATTAGGTCAGAGATCAACTTCAGCCGAACTGCCTCAATTAAGCATCCATTCTGAAGCCTCTAGCATCTAAGCAGTTGCTGAGCAACTGCTGGCTTCTAATTATGCAAGATCTTTGTTCAGAAATTACAAAACATTTTAAACCAGCCAATCAGAATGGCAAATCTTCCAAACAAGAGCAAAATATATAACTATTACACAGCAACTTAATAATAATACTGAAAAGACAACAGCAACAGGCAAATGCACTAGGATTTACACTCTGAGTTGCAGTGATCAAAGGGCAACTGTTCTGCTCAAGCAAGTAACCAGGAATAAATAAGTGCAAAGAAAGCCTGCTAACGAAAGATTGTAGTAAGATCGTCATTTTTCTGTCAGCCTTAAAACCCTGAAATGCCTCAACTGCACTTTCAGTTCTAACAAAGATGTCTTGTGAATACACAGTTATTTGACTGCAATTCCCTAAAATTATCTAAAACACTACAAATCATGAGGATAAATATAACCACATCAAATCTCAAAACTTCTAGATTAAAATTTTCTAAAACACAACAAATTATGATGATAAATATAGCCACATCAAATCTGAAAACTTCTATACCACCAACATAATACAAAGAGTCAATCAATGACTGACTCCATAGCAAATGCATCCAAAAATTGGGAGAAAGTACTTAAGGTCAACTGATCGAGACTGGAAAAATCTCAACCCAGAAAATAAAAACCCAGGAGACACTGACCGAAGTAATACGAGGATAAGGACAGATCTGATCCCTGGTCACTTTCGTTGCTGTACAGGCCATGTCGAAGCTACAGTGACCACTGTCACCATGTTGACACCAAACACAGTTGTACGCACCATCCAACAACAGACAATGACCACAGCTAGACACCAGGTGGCGACACTTGTACACATTAACTGAAAAACAGATACAACGGACAACTGATACAGCCAAAGAGAAATCTGAGATAAAGAACAAAACTAAGTTCATTGCAGAATCAAGTTTAAAAAGAATTAGGAGAATCATTCATTTACACTATGGCCAGAGACTTTAAAAAATGAATAAACCAAACTGTGGTGCAGGTTGCAATGTTGTGGCTAAAAGACCACTGCTACTGGTTAATAAAGAATAATACTTATTTACTTACTTAACTGCAAAAGGGTCAAGGCTTAACCTAAAACCTGAATAAATCTAGATTTTGGCCCTGTACTGCATCCCTGCTTAGATGAATGCTTCATAAAAGAGAAAAACAACACCGCAACACACAGCAAAACTGAACGCAATAAAAAGATCTTGAACCGATCTATTTATGATGGTTACCTAAAAGTTATGCCAATGCTCAAAAGCAAGTTCATGGCACCATGTTCTACATTTCTTTTATATCTCATATTTATTATGCATATATACATACATAATAAAAATTCTTTCTAGTTTTTTTCATGTAGCTACTAACTTAGTAGCTAACTTAGTTGTAAGCTACACAAAAAACTAAAAAGAATTATTGAGTATAGGAATAAACAAGAGATACCACTGAGATTTGCTGGTTTGTCTAACTCAAAATCATTTCCCCAGACCAGGTCAACGGCAGCAGTTTTCAATGCTTCATTGGTATTATACTGCATCTGTAAAGTTAACCAAAATACATCCAGAACTGTGAAACTTTTTTATTATAATTCATGTTTAATTTGCTCATAGGCTCATTTTAGATGATCTAAGCACTAATCAGTTTACAGTTCAGATCCTTAAGCACACAAGTCTTGGAAGCCAAGGGTTAATGCTGAAGAGTCACAGGATAGCAAGGAAAGAAATACCAAGTTAACACAAGAAACTAATTTACTGTGCAGGGTTCAACCTACAGATTCTTTGAAGGCTGAGTGGGATTTAATCAAGTAAGTTGTCAGTCAGCCTTTGCAATTTCTTTACTTAATGCATTTTGGTAGAACTCTGAAAGACAGAAATCAGGCCTCCATGGGGTCCATATAAACTCCGTGCGTACAGCATTACTGCAAGTTAAACAGTTGCACATTATTAGTCTTCACTATCAACTGTATTCAAATGTTTAGTTTATGCTCTAAGAAGTGCTTTATAAATCTCAAATTACAATTACAAATTACAATTACTAATGACTTCCACTCCAGAGTTGAAATGAATAACTTTGTGGCATATGTCCATTGAATGACCCTCCCCTATCTGAGAGGACATAAAGAATTGCAAATTCTTTATAACAGGCTACACCATTCATTCATTCATTCATTCCCTCTATTAGACCTGTGAACCAATAGGCACTTACGGAAACTGAAGGACATCGAACAATGGCCTTAGAAGGTTCTCTTGGAGGGACAGGTGTATATGTTGCAGGCACTCTCACTGTCTGATCACCCAACTGGAATCGACACTTCAGAGTTGCATTATAGGCAGGCTGAAACAACATGGTAAGTTATCATAAGATACAGTAAGATAATCACGCACTTTCTATACCATATGGGCTTATTTTCAGAGAAAATGAAAATAATATTGAGTTGAGTTTAAATTTAAAAGGTAAGTTACAAGGTATGGTAAGAGAAACAGGCAAATCACAAGAATAGCCTAAGAGCAGCAGACAAAATGTAAACACTTAAGTGCATTGCCTCAAACTGCTAAAGACCTTAAGCTTCAACAAAGGCTTCAAGCAGTCGTCAACTTACCCTGATGTTCAGGCCGACAACCTGCAGTGTTTTTTCAATACCTGAGGGAACCAGCAGTGGTTTTCCAGGTTCCAGCTCAAAACGTGGACACAACGTACCATTCTGAATAACATCAGGGGATCCCTAAATGTGAAAAAAAAATTCAAGGGACTGACCAGTAAAAAACAGCACCAATCATACTGTAAAATAGAGCAACTGGTCATTTATGAGAAGCCCCCTTCAACAATTCAAGTAATCCTCTGTGGCATATTTCAGCCGAAGCATGATCCACTACTGAACAACCTTTCCTCAAGGCCCGACAACTTGGCCAATAATCAACAATTTTTCACATAATGCAGTTTTCGACCACAAGACAGACAGAGAGGTGAAAAGCAAATGTACAATTTTCATTCATAAGCACGTTTTTTAGCGTAATTGTTCAAAAGTACACACAGGCATTTTATATATAAATCTTGTGCACACATGTCTTCCCTTTGTGTAATAATCAAAATATGTAATAATTACAACATCAGTGAGTGTTTTATAACACTAAAACAAGCTAATGGACTAAATAACATAAATTACAACACAGGCCTATATATGTCAAACAGAGCATAGGCACAAATTAAAATTAAACTAACAATAATTATAGCACGTAGGCTAATTACAAAAACACCCATAATTTAAATTAAACAGACAAATATAGAACTGAAATCTGCATAATTCATACCTGGTAACTAACAATATGCTGAACAAAGTTATTCATAAAAATACAACGCGTATGTTTTTACACGCTAATAGAGCAGTTGTGATTCTGCAAATCACAAAGTGGCCTCATGTCCCAGGACACGACTAACTTAACAATGCATTAGTTAACACGCTGAACAAAGAGCAGCAGCAAAGTACTCGATAAGCAGCAAAGTACTCGATATCTAAGTATAGGAAGTAGGTTTATTTAAATCAAATGTAGATGCTCTGTAAGGTTGAATTCCTTTTCATCACATTTTTGGTAAGATTATACCATGCATAGTCATGATACGTTTGTTTAGATATTTTCAGTATGTCTTATTTCAGGAAGGCAGAATGAAGCAACAGTGTTAATACATTGTTGAGGAAAAACTAGCTGCTACAGATCAGTTCCCTAGTGGGGAAACGGAAGCCAAAATTTCTAGAAATCTTGGTATGAGGTCGGGTAAAAAATTTAAAAAGCAGCGCGAATTTGTGGAGAACGTAGTTTTGGAAGCTGGATTGGAAAGAAAACATGTGCCCCATTTGTGTGGAGAAAACATTACCAAATAGAAACAGAAAAAATAACAAATGCTATAAAGCATCTATCTGAATTAGATGAAACTCACTTTAATTAAGGTGTGAATCTTAGAATATAAACTTTGGACACTGTTGCATCATGCCCTTTGCTCCCATAGATAAAGTATAGTCTGTGCTAATAATTTCAAAAAATTCCACTATGTAAATTATTTTTATCATAAATTTAATGTTAAATTTTATTTAATAAGGTTATAAAGTTTTAGTATTTTGCATTTTTGTGCATTTTAAACTTAGATCACAAACTACATGTAAAATATTTTTTATTATGCTAATGAAAAACAAAGATATGCCTATAGTACTGGAGGTTCAGTTAGAGAGTAGTTTAGGATATTAGAGAATGTTTAAGGTTATTTGAGCATTATCCTGTTCCACAAGTGGCCTGGTTTACACATGGTTTCGAAGGCATGTCTCCAGACGACTTTGCATTAACAGGTCCACACTGTAATAGGAAAATTAGAAAGAATAAAAGTAGCTAAATAGGGCTAAAGTTTTATCAACCTGGGCAGAACAGCTTGTGTCAGACTCCGGAAAGCACTTGTGTTGAGGTATACACCACTTGCAAAGCGAAAGCATCAAAGTACAGCCACCACAACTGAAGAAAACAAAATGGCATTCAAATTAATTAGGCAACTCCTCCACTTGTCATAGTTCTGAGCATTTTCCCAAATTGGCAAAAATCTCTTCCCAGATTTATTTTCCACTGAGTAAGGCAGCAGGCTTTTAGATTTAGAAGCATTTCGTTATATAATGTTCTTATCACTGCTTTCTAAGACTTGAATATGGCATATTATGAAAGAACATGTTAAATGGACTGTTATAAAATAATATAAATTTAACTTTAAAGAAATAAGCGCCATGCAACTGAAATTCTGGACAATTAAATTTCTGCCCTTTCCTTCCATTGCTGTAAACTGGGTTGATACCTTCAAAAGGAAACACTCAGTGGACTTAGCCACTACACCAAATCCACATCTTGAGATGAAGAACATCCTCAGATGTGCTAGAAAACCCACCTGAAGGTTATTCATGGCTAAATTTGAGCTCAGGACAAAATTTTGAAAATTACAGGACAGGCTCATTAATGCATGGAAATTGGGAGTCAAATCCACCATGAACGCATGTTAATGGACCTTGGGTTAATTTTAGATCTTTGAAGAGTATGATGCAAATTATGATGCAAAAGAGTCACAAACACAAATCCAAGCATCATATCTGACCTTAACAATGGACTTTTTGTGCATTTGCAACAGACTTCTAGTGAGTTGGTGAGCAAACATGTAGCACTGCATGGAAAGTTTCTGTTCCACATGTTAGAGCATTTCACATGTTACTAAACAGCACTGGGAGGGAGGCATGGTACAACCAAGCTAAGTGGATTTGCATGCAAATGGACCATGCATAAATGGGTCTGTACTGTACTCTTGAATCTAGCATAAGGTGTAAAGGAGCACAGTTTAGTGAGTTCCATTAGAGGAGCATTTTTATTAGCGCTGCTATTAAATTATGTTCACTTAAGCCTTTGAGAGTTATGCCATAGTCAATTGTAAACCCTATGAGAGTCATGCCATAGTAAAGTGTACGTTACTCCTGCCGGTCACACCCATTTCTCGGGGCAGTGCACTAAGTAAGAAAATAGAGACTCATCATATTAGTCTCTCAACAACAGCATGGAAAACTTGAAACAATACCTACCAAATGGAACATTTTATTTGGCGGCAACACATGGTTATTTTTTCTTCAAGAAATGCCTTCAAGAAATGCCTGAAAACTCACTATTTCAAACATCTGGATATCTAAAGTTCTCTCTTTCAACTGGTGACTAACTAACCACACCTCAGATTTGCATTATGTATGACCTTGCGCATGCTAAAAATCTTTGTAATAATAATAATTTATTTACTGTAATTATTTATACAGTTTACCCATAATTTTGTTTACTTTCCAAGTGTGTTACAATTAGCTTACCGTTTCCACTGCTGACAATCATACACTATCAACGTCCCTGTTACCCAAGCCACCCGGTCAACTAGTATTGTCAACGAAAAGTTCAGCTGAGCTAGAAGAAAAACGGTTCATACGTAGATGATGTAAATAAAAAAAATTATCAACATGATGATAAAAGTTCATTATTGCATTGTCAATTCCAAACTTATAGAGCATTATAGAAAGTAGTAATTAGTGAGCTGTGTCTAGATAGCTTTAAACCGTCAATTGTAAGAGCAAGTTAGTTTGTTAGTGTCCATTTCTTAGGATGAATTTGTAGCTTGTTCGTGCTGCACTAAGACAGTCCCCATTTTGGGATAGGCTAACAATTTGCACTTCTCACTGTCTTACACAAAATTCCCTAATCCAGATATATGGTATACATAGAGTTACACACCATTCCTCACCAGAAATTCATAGATTCCATCCTGCCAATTAAAAACAGAGTCATCAAAGTCAGCAACTGCATAAACTGATACCAGCAATTCTTGCAGGGCTAATTTGTGAGTTGAAATTACTAGGCTTGTAAGGGAGTAGCTGACAAAAGTGCACATTATCATGAAGAATGAAGAAGGTTCATTTGAGGAAAGCCAGTCAACTTGAACAAAATGGATGATGTCCATTGCTGTAGATAAAAACTGCTCACCTGTTCTGTCTGGAATTATAGGCATCCGAGTAAATCTTCTGCAACGAACGACCTTGGGCATCGAAGGGGAAGGCTCAATGCCTGCTTCAACTTCTTCAGTAGCAGCATTGGTTGGATTCTCAATCTTACACTGCACTAACTTTGTATTGTTTGGAAGAAAGTTCACTTTCATAACAATCTAAGGCATGAAACAGGTATCTATTCAGAAGGCCAAAAGTGTTCATGCTTACAAAGAAAATTGAAATTCTATCAATTGTTTAACCCTGAGCACCTGCGCTGCCAACTAACACTGTAAGTAGTTCATTCCTCACAATGCTATAAAGATTGTCATATTTACCATTATAAATACAATGAAAAGAAATAGCTGATGCAGAAAAATTACAACATTTTTCTGAATTTTCCATCTGCCTGTTCTCTGCCTTCTTATCACCATCATCCTCACTTATTTATTCCACCAAAAGTAAATTGTTAACAAAAGAATAAATAAATAAGTAAGATCCCTAATTTAGACACTTTTCTTCACTACAGTTTTCGTAACACCATCACGTTCAACAATGTATTGTCTATGTATAGTCATGACTCTTGTTCACACGCTACTGCCATCACTTTCATTTTACTCCATTTCTTTTACTTGTTACTACTCACACCCTGGCACCCCCTACTCTGTGCCATCCTGCAACACAATACACTACTTTTTGCTTAAGCAGAAATCTTGGCTTGGTTCCTATATATTTGGACCTGGTGCTAAAACTGATCAAAATACTGAGCTGACTCTTGTGGATTTGAATCGATTAATCTAAGCAGATCTTCCTATTGCAGCTTTTGGGGGGCATGTAGAAATTTCAGGCAGTTTTACTGCATTACACTGGCATCATCACCAAACATAATTCTGTATCACTGAAACATTTTTTAACAGAAAGAAAGGGGCTGAAAAATTATCCTATTTGAAGAAATATGTTATTCCAACAGCATTTTGTCTTAGCATTCTGTTATTTCATCACCAGAAGACTCTTACCTGGATTTATAAAAAAGAAACCAAAACAAAATTTGTTTTACCTGTGTGGTGGTATATTTGTCTCGGGACAAATATGATGGAGAAATTTCTGTAACCAATGGACAGGATTCTGTCAGCCACAGATTGTTTGAACTACATTCAGACCTTATGGTGCATCTTCAAAAACAATGTGTAATATAAATTAATAAACAATCTTAAACCCAATAATAATGAGCAGGAAGTGGAAGGCAACACCAGTACACCGATCGGTATGCAGCAGAAGTCAGTGGATGGGTATCATTATCTAGATGGCTCTTGGCTTATCATAGACATTATATTTTTGAAACTATACATCACTAAGCCAAAATAATATAATTCCACATACAAGTCAGTGAAGATATTTTTAGAATTGGGACATGAGCATAAAAATCAACCAATGAAATTGGACGTTTAAACCACATACTTGAACAAATCAAGATGGCAAAGTGTGGTCTTTCTGACCATGAAATACAGAGACTGCATGAGGAATTAACATCTGATGATGGCAGTTTCAATACATCTGACACAGAAAACCATTTGGGTGGATGATGAGATGAAAGAGAAGTGACTGTGGCTGAAGAACATTCCAACATCAACAACGAGTTCAGAGATGGCATTTGATCTATGCTGTCTGGAACGTGAAAATGGGTCAGACGGAATGGATGGCGATAACTCAGCCAACACAGACAGGACTGAAGAGGTATCAGATTCTCTGTTTCTCCTCAAACTCAAAAAGAAAATTGGGGTGAGTGTGCACTTCGAGGAAACTTTGGGTACCCCAAAATTTTGTTTCAAAAACTGGACAGATCGATAGGAAGAGAAGATAAAATGCTAAAGAACAATGTTGACATCACATTTGTGGACATCACATTTGTAGGTCAATAATTGACAGAGATACCATAAGTCCAAAATTATGTGATTTATGGAGCAGTTCACAGCAAAATCACTCATCGTCTAATTCTCTCATTTTTATGGGGCTAAGATGAATTAAATACAATTACTGTACATCCATGGAAAACAGACAAAATGTTCCATAACAATGAGATGGACCCAAAGTCTGATGGCAATACTAGCACTAATGACTTTGTTGATAACAACGCATGTTTATTGTAGGGTGACATTCACAGACACTTATTGACTGTCACTAGTCCCATATTATATGCTATGTGTAACATAAGATATGCCATGCATAACATAAGATAGGCATACCACAGTAAATGATATGCATCTCAAGCAAAATGTGCTTTCTCATGCACTAGAGTAGACCATATTCTTGAAACAATCTTTCACCTTACATATGTATCATTTTTCATGAATTAGCTCAAAAGACATGTACTGATCCACTGTTCGGATCAGTCGGATAGCAGTGTATTCAGCACATCTGAGCAGTTCCTCCAAGGTGCTCTGGAAATATCCTAATGCATACATACCAAAAATCCCATCTGTGCTTTTACTCTACGACAATGACTGCTTCTCTTTAAGAATTTAGTTTTATTAATCTCCAAGGAAAGAGCTAGTATATTTTGATGCAACTTTTGTAAGGCACCGAAAATTTTGAAGATTCACAATTCCATTCATAATACGTAAGAGTAAAAGGTCTCAACAGTGTGCGTGTGTGCAAGTTTAGTTGCTGTTTAACAATGTTGTTTCATAATGAAGTGATTAGTGTTGCCCTCATCCTTTATCCAGGCTTGGGACTGGCACCACCCAAACACAGCAGTTGTGAAGTTTCTCTCAACAGCGGCGATGTTCAAACAACATGGTAGAAGAGATTTGGAACTATGGCAGAGAAGTTTTGAGATGAAACTTGAAGGTGATAATATACAACACACAACCATGTCAGGGGTGAGGTGTTCGTTTGAACTGACCAAAGATACGAAGAATGAATGTTGAATTACATTAGGTTAGAGTAGAACTTTTAATAAAATGTGTTTAAACACATGTAAATACTAATGCCATAACAGTCACTAGCTTCAATAACATTATGACAGTTTAGACATAGATTACATCTGAAATAATTGACCAAAATGAGATATAGCAGACAAAGCAAAACACGTGCACTGGATAAGAGTAGAACAGATTAATATTTACTGCATATGACTGCCAGAGAAAAGAAAACGGATTAGACGTGGTAATATCGAATTAGATAACATTATGACACATCAGCTATTTTAACTGCAATAGATAAAACTAGGGTAGGTCAAAGTACCGTCTGAACGTGATGCACCAACCACAGTGTGGGTCACTGATACACTTGTTGCAACTGAGGGCAGCCACACAGTTCTGTGTGCTAACTTTTTGCACCTGAAACCAAAGCCAGTTAACAAGTCCTTTCTTTATTTTATTAACATTTTTAAACACACAGTGGATAAAGCACCCATGTCTAAATACCAGACCCATTTTAGAAAGCAGTTGTTGGTTGAAAGGCCTACAACCCAAAAATGTTACCTGATGTAGTCTCCGTTATAAACACAACTGTAAGTCAGCTCAACATGTATAAGTTGAGTACTTTCAGCTTCAAAATTGATCCTCAACAATGAATTCAACTTATGCATAAGAGATAATAATAAAGCCATAGTTGGACCGATATGCATTACACTTTACTGTTACAGTTCATGAACACTGAATACCCATTTCTACTTCCATGCCAAATGCAAATTCCATTAAGTACAATTTTTCACAACTGCTGTAATAGTGGTGCATCATTAACTTTTTTTAGCTTAAAAATGTTCAATGTTTAAAAGTTCAATGCTTGCAAATGTTAAATTTTTAAAAAACTTTTAGGTAATCAATGGTAAAAAACATAAAACATGCACAGACAGACTTCCATTTCTTGATTTCAGGAATAAAATCAGAAAATGGAAACCACAGGGGTGCATTGTGACAGCTACTTTGAGATCAAGCAAGAGTGTGCACTTTTGTTGCAAAGATATTTCATTTCAATAGATCAGTTTGTCATGTGAGGAATATGCTCAATAATTCAATTATGTTCAGACTTCTCCAGTGTCAAGCATGAGTTTTGGAGTTATTTGAGGTCTGATATGGATTTTGTATGCTTTTGGGTGATGTGTGGTTGCATTTCATCGGAACCCAGCCACCATTCGCAAGTGATTGACCTTCCACAGGAAGACTGGTTCCCATTCACAGAGATGTTCATATGCACCAGGGCTAATGCCATCTTCACTGGCCTATCACTAGCCAATACTGCTAAGCTTCAATCTGTCCTGAACTCTGCTGCTCATCTCAATGGGGCATTCCCAGATATGGTCATATCTCATACATATATTCAAGACAGCAGCATGTCCACTTTAAGATTCTCACTCTTATGCACAACTGTGCTGCTAGCTCAGCTTCTCTTTACTCCAGGGACATTTGCACTTTAGTCTCCTTGTTACCAGGCCGTAACACCCTCTGCTCGGCCACCCATGATCTTTTGTTTGTCCCTCACATGTGAACCGCTACCGCCCAGTCCAGAAGCTTTGTATATGTCGGTCCCACCTGCTGGAACCGTCTCTCTCTCTCTCGAGAGAGAGAGAGATCTGCGACTCGAGCTTCTGTCCCTTCCCTTCTCATGATTTCACAGGCGCTGAAGACTGTACTGTTTAACAGTGATTCTACTAGTTTGGGTCGGGAGCACCTCTGCTGAGTTTATCCTCTAAGAGGTGCTTTATAAATCTTAAATTACAATTACAGTTACAATATGGTCTATGACCACTCACCCAGCTACTGACGAATGCCTGTAGTGCACAGATCTGGTGGCCAGAGGGATATCTAGACACTGCATCTTCTATTACCTGTGAGGGAGTACCCTTCAGTAAGCACTGACCTGTCGTCATTACTCATCCTCAATGCAACAAGTACCAGGAATTCTGAACAACTCTGAATTGGATTCCATTGATTGGGCTCTATGTATGCGAGAAAGCTCGCCAGAGGTAACTTTTCTAGTTATCCGAACACAATTTCTTACAGATGAACTTTTTGTTCTTAATGAACCACTTATAGCAGTGTAAGCATCACTTCTTGTGAGGTACTTAAAAGATGCTATATTAAGGGCATATATTTTATAGTCTTATTTTTAGAACAGGGTATTTTAAAGTTTAAGATTATACATAAAGGCAAAAAAGTCATTAAGTCAAAGAAGACCAAAAATGCAACAGCTGATGGTACTGATGCAAATGACGTCACTGACGCTACTGGCAACATTTCCCAAAGCTCTAGTGTTTTCTCTACAGACTTATTCTGTTGCTGTCTTTTGAACATACAAGCATGTTTCCAGCACCATTTTTCTATCAATTTTCCAATCTTGATTTATCCACAGAACATTTTTCACCTTTTTAGTGTCAAAAACAGCCATCAGCTCAAGCATGGGATTGACTTACAGATGGTTATAATGTCACATGTTAAATCCAATGGAGATACAACCTGTATTCTAACCACAGTGTCATCTGGGGAGAGATCATGACCTCATTCTAGCCCTAAGAGCAATTACATGCCAAAGGGCAAAAATGACCTAATTCTGGCAAAGACTAAAAGCAAACAATCACGACTTAACTTTTGACCCATGTCTGACAAACACGGATCCTATTACTGTAACTGCTTACCGACTTGTTGGTGAGGGCATAGATGGCGTCATCTGAGACCATGATGAGGTCCTTAATCCCCTGTGGTGAGTCCAAATCCAGGTTGATGGTTCCATACAGAACGGATGAGTTACCAGGATGCTGCAACTTCAACTGATAAAAAAAATCAAGACATGCAAAATTTCAACTGAAAAGAGCTCTTAACTGTTCAAAAAATTGAGTTACAAAGTATCCAAACTCAATAATTTCAGCAGATAATTACCCATCAGTAGCACTCATAATTCACAAACAATCAGTAGCTGACAAGTACAAAAAAATGGCTAAAAAGTGCAGTCCTTAAAACGCACAGCATAAATGTTAAGACACATATGTACACACATACACACACACACACAATTACATGCAGTGTGAACCCGTTAACACTAAATTGTAGGGGGAAAAACAATCGAAACAGCGTGTAAACCAGGCTGTGTGTAAACGGCCCAGACATCTACGTTCATTGGGGCCCCAACCGGCCCACCTGGTGTCACTAATAGGCCTAACAAATGTGGCTGTTTGTGGGATAATGCTGAAATAACCTAAAATATTCTCTAATACCCTAACATATCCTCTAGCTAAATCCATACACAGAACAGCAGCCCTACCTACCATTACTTTGTTTCACTTGGCAAAATTTAACACATTTTACATGTAGTTTGTGATCTAAATTTAAAAAGCAAAAAAATGCAAAATACTAAAATTGGCAGTTGACTGTTGAGGCATTAAACCCTTTTAAAAAATATAGCAGCCCACTGGATCACAGTCACGGACACTTGCTGATGAAGTGTTTCCCTAATGAGTTCAGTTCAGCTGCATTTCTGCGCCAAATCTAGAGACGTAAGTAAGATCATGTGACCCATAAGCAAACACATCAACTGCAATTTCGTGACTGGATGCAACTTCGTCTGGCCAGTTGGCTTAATCTAGCATGAACCCCAGAAGCTGTAGTTAATTGCAACAGTATAATTAATTTGCATTTATCATATGGCAAGGTTAGATAATCACTCATCATTCAATACATGCTTCCTTACACAACAGTGTTCATCCAGAAGGTCCAAAGGGTTGACAGATCTTTTGAGTGAAGTGCAAACATGACATCAGTTCAGACCACCATTCCTTACAACTTACATTTTTGACAATAAATTATCAATTTCGCATGATGCACATGGAGTTAAACTCTGAAAGCAGAAGTGAAAGGCAAACTCTTCAGAAACCTGCCACCATGAGACCCATTAAACAGCCTACCATCACCGACCATAAACATGCAACTGTTCAATCATTGTTTTAAATGTACCTTGACCAGCTTTCCACGTGTGCCTCCAACAAAAGCCACAGTCGCATTGTTGACCGTTTTTGTTACGATAGATGTTGGGATCACACCCTTGACCAACGATGAAGTCAAAGGTTGAATAGCATGACTGCTCTCAATTGGGTGGTTGTAGCTATTCTCTCCACAGTAAATGTGTTCAACATTCTACATCACAATCAGATTAAATCACTGGAGTAGAAATTTATGCAAAGAAAGATACCATAAGCATTTCATTTATTGCTGAAATTTGTACAGTGCTATTATCTAATGACAAGACATCCATCAAGGCATTAATCCACTGTTTTTAACTGGCTTCTTCAAGATCCCTACACAGCAACCATCTCAATGAACATTCAAACATTTACACTTCTACAGCTCTATTCTCTCTACTGAAATCTATAGCTGTGGTTTAAAAATTGAATGTAATATGCAAACAGGAGAATTAGACTAACAATACCTAATAAAAAATCTAATATTATTTTGGTAACTTTTGTCACATCATTGTCTGATATTGATGGCAAACAGATTGTGCATCAATTTCCAAAGGTTTTATGCATCACAACTAGGCCAGATAACAGACACTAGAGGCCTCCACTCAAAGGATGGCACCAGGGCCATGTATCATGTATCTGAAACCCAGCCAAAAGAACAGAAAGATTACTCAGAGCAGAATGTTGCATTAGTCATGGGCCCATAACTCAATTATGCAAAGTTGTCTGTGTTCTGTGAAGAGCTACTGGGCTGCAGTCAAGAATTATCAATCAGTGAAGCATACAGAATAACAAATTTCTTGAGTCCCTACGACTCAAGAGAAATTAGTGAGCGGTCATCAACAGAAATTAGCGTACGGTCATACTAGTGGGCTGAAATATATCATGGTCTGTTGGGTAAGGTAACAAAGTGCATATAATGACTAAAATGCAGCCCATTGGATGACTGATTTATTATCCAATGACAGAGTGATGGGTATTTAGGTACCCGTTCAAAATGGACTCAGACTGTATTTTAGCAAAATTTTGACACCTCTGATCACAACAAAACCATCGTTAAGAAAATACTTTGAAACTCAGTCTTAATGCTTTAGGAATAAAAAGCTGATTCTGGGAGTTTCATAATCTGCAACTGGATGTGTACTTTTAGCTGAATGATGAACCAACAATAATGGTATGAATCAGATGATATGACTGAATAAAGGGTATGATGAAGTATCACTGATCAAAGTCATATAGAATGATCACAGCCAATTCTGCATTAAGCTCCTTTTGATCTCCAGCTGCTATGGTGAAAAGTAAATTTGAATAAAGAATAAGTGCACCTTTTAGAGGTTCTTAAAAGGTGCTATATAACTGGCTTGATACAAACACACATACTTGTAGAAAAATTTACCGTTTTTGTGCAACTTTTTTTTTCAGTAACGTAAATTGGTCCTGTGGTTCCACTACCGTTGAAACAATTGCGCAATGCATTCTCAAATGCCTCTTCCACTTTTTGCATTGAATAAACGCACACAGCAGCATCACCTGCCCCACTTGAATCTGTGGTGTACACTCCAAACATAGCATCAGGATCAACACTGAAGGCATCGCTTAGCCGGCGTCCCACCTTGCCCAAGGTAATGTCCCGAAGAAAGGAATATCGGGTACCAGCAACCACACATTCAAGTGGAATCTCAGTCAATGACTGTAACTTCTCATCTTTTTCACAGATCCGCAAAGCATAGGTGGCAAGAGTAGATCTGGGGTCCTGATGCATCGTAAAGAAGTATGTATAACCATTGTAGGAAAAGCCGCTTACAAACTCCACCTGAAATTTTTCACGATACGTCAAAAGCATATCTATTCGGCTGGAATAATTTTTTTCTTGGCGAGCAATGTCAAGTGAGTCCAGATTACGTACAGAAATGAAACCAACGAGATTACGGTAGTTGGGATCGCCCTTGGTGCTGTACGATGCTCCAACATAAAGGACACCCTCAGCGTTAATTCCAGGGCCAACAAAAGCAACAACAGACTTGCTTTCATCATTTGGTACGACTGGTTTATAGGTGTAGCCAATCGGAGTGAAGTTTTTCAGGTTGACTTTATAACAAGAACCGTAATAGGGCGTGCTACAAGTAATGAGCGTACGGTGTGGGTTGTCAATGAAAAGGGCACGCGGCACAAACCTAACATGCGTTCGTTGGTGTGTACAGTGTTCACTTGGTCTGAAGGGGCAATTGATGTTGTCTTGAAAAGGTCCAAGGTCAAGTGAAGACTGTTCTTTCAGGGCAGTCGAAAGTGAGTAGAGTTTGTCAGTTGCTGCAACATAGATACTGCTCGTGGAGGCATCATAAATAAATCTGTACAGCTCCACCTCATCTGACCTTTCCGTAAAAACACTGTTGACACTCGGAGAAACAAACTGAATGTTTGATAGGAAGGCACAAAGCAAGAACTGAATCAAACAACATGATTCCTTGTTTGTGAAGAAGGCCATGACTGTTTTCCGCTGCCACACTGATGCACCTAATATCTAAAAACAAATGACCAACACTACTTCAAAAACTATTTTCTTATTAAAATTTAAAAAACAATAGCAGTAACCTTTCATTTTACATTCTCAAATAGTCTCCATGGAACATGTAGTAGTAACAACAACTTAGATTGGTATAGAAACAGAGTGGTAAGGCACCTTGTGAGCAATACTAATACAAGAAGAAAGTAAATGCATGTTCAGTTGTAACGGATCCAGGAAATAAGTAATTATACATTAATTACTAAGTATACAGCCTAATACAAAAAATAACGCAGAGAATGCTGATGTAACTGTAATAGCAATTTGACATTTATAAAGTGCCACTTCAAAAATAAACTCATCAGAGGTGCTAATAAACTCACTGTGCATGTGCAAAATGTGTAGAATATCTGCACGTGTCAAAAGCAAATTGAAAACGCAATTTGGCACACAAGCCACCTTCTTCCTCACATATCAACAAGAATCATACACGTCATCATCAGAACATATTCACAAACTTTCAGCTACACAGAGTCATGTCTTTTAATCCTTTTGGTACCACATATTTTTAGCCACTGCTCTCCCCATAGCCACACGTTTAGGCCGCCTGTATATGGTTCACCTTTTCTAAACAAAAGCGTGCACATGAAATTTGTCAACAATTAGAGCAACAGAGTGCTTGCAGATAATGTGCAGCTGTTGTTAGAAAATTGGTTTCAGCAATTTTAACAGAGCCAGCAAGTCAGTTAAAAACATTTTAATAAAACACATGAATTAGAGTCATATACCTGGTACACTGAAGCATCCTAAAAGTTTTCTATCAGTTTTTATCAAAGGGTACGTGGACAACAAATTAAGACTTTTATCATCCTCGCAAATTATCCATCAGTTGCTAGTATATAAGCTAATTTAACCTGGAAACTTTTATTACACCACCATCATAATGCAGAAAGCATTAGCCAATGGCTGCTTCTACAAAAATCATATTCTAAAACCACGAACCACTGGAGAGAACTAGTGAAGATCCCTGAGACTGGCAAACACGACATAAAGTGTGCTATTAAACATCGCTTATCTCACCTGAATAACTGGTGACACCGAATCCATGTTCTACAGTCACTCATTCGAAAGGGAAAATTTTCACACATAATTCCACACTGAGACGTTATAATATTTGCACTTCGATCAAATAAAGTACAAATAACTATCCTAAATACTGTATGTGTTCAAGTCTTTCACCAAATCCCAAACAACCCAGTGGCTCTCTCTCCCATACTAGACTACCCATTCTCCAGTTCTCTTCTTCCTCCCAAAGTGCTAGGCCTTTTTCCGCTTTGTTACTCATTCGGTGATCTGGCCCAACCAAGGTGCCATATTATAACCAGGTTCAGCAAGTCTGACTGGCCTGCTATTACCAGCTTATCCCTTAGCCACAGACTCCCTTGTACAGTTGAATCAAGTAACTTAAATCCATGAGTATACCCAGTCTAAAGTACACACACAAAAGCAAATGTCTTACAACAACATACCTTAGATAGAGAAATTTACAAGCAAAATATCTAAGTAAAACACTTAATTTTTCAGTATTACACTACCAAAAATTACTGGTAATTATCTGTAATTTTACAATATTACATTATCAAAAATTACCAGTAAGTGCCATAAGTTAGTTGCCACATTCTATTGTAGGTAGATGGCATCCATTTGGAAAGTCAAGTGAGAGATTACCCAGATTTTGTTATATTAAAAACCATATAAATTTTATTTAGATGATTTTTATCCAGTACTAAGTAATAAACAGATGTTCAAACCAATTTCAATATTTACTGTGTCAAAACCGAACTTCAAAAAGAATGCAGATGCTTATAAAAATTGAGTGATCAGCTACTTTCCTAGCAATTAAAATCTACTTAAAAGTTTGAAGCAGTGTAGTGCATGAAAAAATATATAAATTAAATAACTAGTGCCTGTTGACAAATGGCTTAACGGTAACTTTACTAGGTAACTGGATTATATGTATAAACATGCTGGATGGATATTATAATGACAGGCAAATATATACATATTGGGTCTTGCAAAGGTTAATATTCTTGTATGTGTTAGATTTTAAATAAATCTTTCCCGAATAATTAAAACTATCTGAATATTTTGTTCAAACACTGAAAACTCCCGTCTTCCTGCTCGCCCTAATGGATCAACATATACTATTATGGATTTAAAACATCATCTCGCCTGCTGGTAAGCAATTGTAAAGGGCATGACATTATGACACTGCTTCTGTGTAGTATGGCACTGCATATGCTTCAACTTTATGAAATACACTCACTATTGCCCTTCAAGCCAAATATTAACTCCGAAACAAGACTGGTGTCAAACATGGGCTATGCAAATTATTTACATATTGGAAATAGGAGGGCAATATTCTGAGAAATGTCACTGAAAAATAAATAACAAACAATCTAACCAGGGTTATAGTCCTTCAAACAGGCATAATCAAACTGCGAATTTAACGTAAGAATAAATGAGACTGAATTCAATTTTAATTTACAAAACGAAAACATTCAGGTGTCAAAGTCATATACACGGATATACCCATTTCCGGCAACAAATATTTCTCTAGCGCCTGATAAATTTACGTGCTAATCCTTACCACCTACGTGATTTCCACGAAAAAAGCTGATTTTGGCTGGGTTAGGAACGTTGATGCATACTTAGGTACAAAGAAGTAAATTACGTAGACCTTAATTTTGTTTGAACTATAGTGCGTTTCTTATTTTAAATTGAACACATTAAATTTTGTTTAAGAACAGCTTACATAGTTTCAAGATAAAGCAATAATATTTTACAGAAATTTAATATTTTGGAGTATTTCAGCCTTGTTATTCAATATCTTCGCCAGCTCTGTGAACGTATGAATATAAAGTATAGCGCTATAAGAACCTAACATTTGTACATCAAGACGTATGGAATTGGCTTCGTATATGCATTGGAGTTCTATTTAAGGCAACAGTCAGTTACCAGATATTTATTCTTAATTTAACATTTAACAGCTATTAAGTCATTTAAAGTCATCTGTTGCATCAAGTGACCGTGATTTAAAAGTTTTATGTTACGCCGTCTCGCATTTGAATTTGTTTCGAGCACGTCTGTACACCAAAAGAAACTTGCACGACATCTATGCCTTCTTTCATGTTGTGCTCGGAGTAAACTACGAGCAGCGTATGGAACAGGTTCGCGCAGAGCGAGTATTAGTAATGTCAATGGCTGTGGTGGGAGTACTAATGGGGTAATTGTAATGGGAGTTGCAGTAATATTGGAAGTAATCATAATAGACTTATAGTGGTAGTGGTAATAACAGTGGTGGCGGTGGTCGTAGTGGTGGTCATGGTTGTGGTGGTCGTCGTCGTCGTTGTCATCGTAGTATCCTAATAGTAGTAATAGTAGAAGTTTAGCGACGTCGTAAGGCAACAATGGCCGTTGAGGATAAAGGTAGAGGCACGTAACACGAAGAGTACTGGTTCGAGCCTCGCCCTAGGCGGTTGCTGTGTAGGGACCCAGCGCCTCCGACTGATGCTTAGTTATTAGATGGTGGCGCTTAATAAGTGCAGAAATAATAATATAGTTATAATAGGCTTCTGGCTCACTGTTAAGCGATACGATATGGAAAAGGTCATGAGAATAACGAAAGAGGCAAAAGATATCGTCAAAGTAATCGTAATCGTAAACTCGAAATTTCAAAAGCGCTACTTTAAAGCTAAGCGTAGGGAACCAGCTTATTCACGCAGGGCCTAGCCTAGTCGAAGGGGTTGTCCAAAGATGCCATGTGAAGAACCAAGTCTCGTTGTCAGAAGACCAAACAGAGAGAGAGAGAGAGAGAGACAGACAGACAGAGAGAACGAGACAGACAGACACATTATGCGCCAACAATGCACCTTTTGCAATTCCTGTACATACCTTTCACTCAAAACTGAGAGGTCGTCTCCCCCAAATCCTATCCTAATTCATCCTCTTCCTCTTTCTTACTTCTCTCACCGTTCAAATTCTAAATAGGCCTACCATACACATTATCCGTCTAATTACCTGCCTGACCATTGGATCGTTACTTGGAAGAGAGCATGATCTATTGTCTATTGATTTTGTTTTAACAAACTGGTTCCTGTGACTTGGCTTTCTTTGGGCTGAATAGAAATCTCGAGTTTACGATTACGATAAGGATCGTGCCCACCTCATATGTTTATAAGCTTGAGGGAATACCGTGATCCGTTTGGACTATAGAAATCACACATAAGAGGACCTTTGTAGTTTGGACGACTGTAATTACACGCTGGCGACAAATGGCTGGCGCCAGAAACTGATGATGATGACGTCGACGATGATGATGATGACGACGATAATGACATGTTGGCGACACCTAAGTTATACTGTTTTGGAACTGCTCGCCGAGTCTCCACATTGAATGGAACTTGACTCTTCCGATAGCTAATTTAGAAGAAGCTCTTCTAATATCCAGATGGATATTCTCGATGCAGAAGATCCCCAACAATCGTAGCCTCAACGCCGAGTATTCCGAGCAGGCGTGGAGCAGTGGCGGAACAGGCCCCAGTTCATGGCTTGAGTAATGGGGCTGGGCAAGGAATATGTGTACAAGCTAAGGTGCCTACGAGTGACTTACAAATGCCGAAGTTATAAATATAGCGCATACACCCTACTAACGTGTGCTGTTAATGTAGGTCCGCTACTCCTTGGGGGTATCCGTTAACAGCGTTTCTAGAAGGTGCAAGCGCCTTCCATCAAATTAACTTCGGTCCGTTCTGGAAACTGCGAGTTTTCTTGGATAGAACTTTAAAATTCGGTTCGTACAAACACACCTCTAAAGCTGTATTCCAGTAAAAAAAGTTTGAACGATTTTCAGTAGCACCTTAGCGAAACGTGGGCTTACTAAGTGATCCGATGAAAAGTTGAACAGAGGAACGTGGATCAATGTAATTCACGTATATAGCGTAAATTTTTAGACTCCTTGTATATGTATGTAGAGATCTTAATATCACGCGTTTGAAAGGTACTTTTTACGATTACTTAAAAGACCTAATATGAAGTGACTTGATATATGCATGCAAGAATTCCTACACACGTACATAATACATCAGCATGCATACATAGAACATACATCCATGCGTCGATGCCTAGGCCTACATCGTAATTGTAAATACAAGATTTAAACAGCGCTCAACGAAAGCTAAGTCGCGGGAACCAGCTTGTTCACAGGCGCTCGGTTAAAACAAAATCGGTAGGCAGGAACGTTTGGATTCGGTTCCAGGTCAAGATCCAAGGGTCAGGCAGGCAGACAGTCAGACATTGAATGCTTTGATTCCTAATAAATACAAAACAAATGTTTGAAATGAGATCAGACAGTAAGCTGTAGAGTTAATTTCAGACCATTTTATTTTGTACAGTCTTAGGTAGAGATGTTATTAAATCTTTGGGTGTAAGGACAGTGTTAAAGAATTTAACCAACTAAGAAGCAGGGACAACATTCCAACTATTGGATAGACTTTCATGATTGTAAGGATTTTTCCTCTAAGTTTGGCTTTTTCCACATTCTTTGTTTTTCTGTAGCATAGGAACAGTCTGTGAAAATGGGAGAAGCAGCAAAGTTTAAAGAAGAAGGAAACAACTATTTCAGCAAAGGAAACTTTGGCGAAGCATCATCTTTTTACACGAAGGCTTTGTCTGTCAAGTCAATCACTGATAGTGAAAAAGCTGTCTTCTTAAAGAATCGTGCCGCTTGCTTTCTCAAACTAGAAAAGTACCATGAGGCTGCTGCAGATTGCACTGCAGGTAAAGAAAAATGGCATTTTTTCTAGGAAAGGTGAAGTGATTCTTATAGCGTCTCTACGGACTACTAATAACACCAGGATTTATCCTTATCAAAAGTTTTATTCATTAAACAAACTCCTTTGTCTATTGCCTGCCATTATTCTACAATGTCCTTCTTCTCCCTAGAGTTCACACCCCATGACGTCATAGTCCGACACTACAATTCTAACCCAGATTAAATGCCTTCTGAATCACTTAAAACCCTCATTATATTATGTTATAGAAATGTAAATGTAAAAACAGATAATTACTTGCAACTAGAAAATGTTACTTTGCCATATTTCCAAATCTTTTGAATATCTGATTGGGTTATCTCAACGTGGAGGTTTATGTTGAGTGATGCTCAGCACCTTGTTTGTAATTGCTTGTCTACCTTCTCCTTTTCCTGACTCATTATCATCATCGTTATCGTCTGTGGCCTGCCCCACTCTAGAGCACTGCCATTTTGACAACGTGCTGCCAGCCATCTCTGTTCTGGGCACGTCTTCAGGCTGTGTATAGTCTGAAATTGATTGGGCACAGGTCACACTCCACTACTCTTGTCAATGTGTGGCGAGGGCTTCCAAATGGTCTCTTCCAACCTCTTATGGGCCAGATATCATGGCTCATAGGGCTGTGGCATGGTCTTATTCACTGTTGCAATGTACATGTGTCCAAACAGACAGAACCTCCTTGATTGGATCATCTCTGACACAGGGATGTGCATTGTGCATTGACAAACCTCCGAAGTTGGTGACGTGAGCCGTATGGGGAATGCGCAGAATTCACCTCAGGTGCCACTGCTAAAAGGCAGTCTCGAGGTCCTTGATAAGTGTCCAAGGCGTGGCATAGATGTCTGTCTAGTTTAAATAACTGTCATTTCTAGACAGACAGCTATTCCATGCCTTGGAATGTTTCCCACAACTGCCATGCTTTTGTTGGGTAGAATGTCAACCATTTAAATTCTTGGCTGCCCATCTTGAATTTCTAGACTGAATATAGGACCAGAATTTTAGAATCTTAAAATTTATTCTGTAATTTTAGAAACTGGCTATGCACATATTGTATATTCACAGCTCTTGAGATCTGCCCGATTGATGTAAAAGCTCTATATCGGCGATGTCAGGCTCTAGAGCAACTTGGTCAGTTTGAGGAAGCATACAAAGATGCTAGGAAGCTAGTTCAAGTGGAACCAAAAAATCGTGACATCCAACCAGTTCTAAGGCGCCTTCATATTGTAATTCAGGACAAGGTAAGATTCTTATGAACGGAATGGCAGTAACATGGCCTTGTTCACATTTCATGATACTTTACTTTGGGGTCACTTCACTTGCAAAGTCCAGGGCTTGATTACTTTACTGCTCATATGTTCTCTTATTTAGTTTCATCTTAATAGTGTCTTGGAGCCATTTGGCAAAGTACCCAGTTAGATTGCAGCTGAAATTTATGAATTGCTTGACATCATTTCTTGCGTTTATTACCAAAATATGTATGTATGTATGAGAACACTTGATATAGCACCCTTTACGTACCTCACAAAGTACCTTTAAGTACCTCACAAAGTACCTTTAAGTACCTCACAAAGTACCTTTAAGTACCTCACAGAGTACCTTTAAGTACCTCACAAAGATACTACATACCTGACTAAGTGTGAATGAAATGACTGCCATATGTTGAGTAATATTTCATCTCTGTAACAATTGTTCAATTTCTGGTGTTATTGCCATTCATAATATATGTCAAATGAAACAGTCTTCAACTTCAAACCGGGATTTGAATTCTTTACAGATGACATCAACAGCATAATTCTATCAACTGTTGCTTACATAGTTTATATTATACCAGGCTGTACCATGCAGAGCATCTGCACACTAGTTTGGCAAAATGCCCCTTCTGGGGAAACTCCCAGCTGTTGATCCCTGTGTCCTCCCATCGCTCTCTCCCCTCCCCTGCCTCTTATTCACATTTACTTCATATTACTTTAGTCTCTTTCGTGAGTTGCTCAATACGTCACCATTTCTGAGCACATTATTATTTATAGATTAGTATATTTTTATTTGCTGTGCCTTGCCACTGTTTTCTCTTGGCTACACATGTATGTACATGTATCTAAGTGAACTATTGTGTAGATGTTGGTTTACAGAATATCTTATAATTTAGTCATTGGATTGTTTTTTTCTGTTTGTGCTTCACCTGAATGTTCTTTCTTCATAAAAGCCACAACTGTTAGAAGCTTCTTTATGGTTCACTATAAATGTTCATTGATTTTGTTCAGTTGTTTGTGTGTATATGGGTGCTTGTTTGCATGCATGTGTATGAGGACAATATGGTTTTGTTTTCAGTTGGCCAAACACATGAGCACGGATAACCAAGTCAGCCAGATGTTTGATCTCACATTCAAAAACACTTCGGGTGATGAAGAAAAACGGAAACAGGTTTCATTTTTGTTTAACTTTCACTAAAAGCTATAAATACATATGGCGAAGACTTATAACACATTTTGTTACCACACAGATTTGGCTATAAGACAGTTGGGAACATAGATCCAAAGTTAGTTCAGTCATCGTTACAAGGCAGTTCTTGATGTGGGTCCCAGAGACAGTGATACAACGAGTTTGTGGTGTATACTTAGTGTATACCAAGACTGCATCTTGTGACATCATACAGACTACTGTTCCTCATTACTAATTGCTGTTACTCCCAGAAAGTCAATAATTCTTAAGTCTGTGAATGGGCAGTTATACTTAAAAGGGCTTATATTTTGAAGACTGTAACTGAAATTGTCTCTCCCAGACATTTTTTCAAAAAAGCATTTTGAGGTGTGTTGTTGGTGGCCACTTGGTGTTGGTGATAAAATTGCTGGCTGGTGCAGTGAAGATAAGCAGCACTGAGCCTGGATAGTACTTGATCAGGTGATCCTCCATGGAATACCATGCCACCTGGTGTCCATTCAGTTGTCCATTCTTTTGGGTTCAGCAGTTGAGTACCAATGTAAGTTGCGAGGGTAAAAGGTGCTGCACTGTTGGATGGCTGTGGTTATGTTGCGTCTCAGCCAAAATAATCCTTTACCCTCTAAACCATGATTTGGAGGAGTTTCTAGAGAGGCATGTGAAGCAAGTGTTCTGCCTTTACCTTTTTCAAGTAATGTAAAATCATTGCAGTTTAAGAGTAAGCATGAGCAGCTGCACATGAAAAACAGTAAAAATAAATGTTAGTACTTTTCATAGCTATGTCAGATTTTAGTTCATTTGAAGTGTCTGAGGATCAAAAACCACATTTGCAGGCTTTAGGACATTGATGTGAATGCTGGGTGGGCATTCATTATTGTGGCAGCTTGTTATAACTGAGCTGTAATTGTAACTGTGAAAATAGTTGTCATGTAATTGAATTTTTAATATTGTTATCGCTTATTGCAGATAAACTTGCTGTTAAATCTTCTTAGAATTAGTGATTGGATGTATTAGAAGCAATACTGTTTTGATCTGTTCATAGTTTTAAGTAGTTCTCATGAGTAGATGAAGTGGATGAGACACACTGTTTGTCTTTTTCAGGCGGCCAACAATCTGATTGTGCTTGCTCGTGAGCAGTCTGGAGCAGAAAAGATATTCCAGAGCAATGGGGTTACAAAGCTCCTTCAGCTGCTGGATACAGAGAAGGACAAGGAACTTCAGCTGACGGCAATTCGGATCTTATCATGTCTAGCCAGCGACAGTTCCACTCGTGTTAGTGTTCAGTGTTCATTTTGTGTCTTAAAGTTATGCAACAAAAACAGCAACTGGTTTTTAAGATGTTGTGTTCACTATATATTGCAATATTGGTCCCACTGGCAATTGGACTGTTTAGTTACTTAACTGGACTCTAAATGCTTAACCTGGACATCGTTCAAATAATGACAGTTGATTTATTTGAATGCTGATTGTTTAAGTATGAATCAAGTTTCCTAGGTTATGAATTATGACACTTATGAATTGCCACGACAACTGCTTCAAACCATTTTGAATTTGTTAATTAAACCATGAACTGTACGCATGTATCTTTTATTGTTCAGTCAAAAGCAATTTTGGAGCAGATGAATCTGAGAAAAATCCTGCTGTATATCGGCAACGAAAGCGATCAGATCTCAACTGCAATGGCCTACGTGCTCCAGAACATCATCAACTCTATCACTAACTTGGATAACATCAAGAAAGAGCGTGAAAAGTACGAGGCACAGCGATTAGCAGAACCAGCAGCGAGGATGCGACCATTTCCGTTTTGCGTTGAAAAGATTGGTAGGTGCTCCCACTGGGTTAACTGACTCTCAGTGTTTGCCTGAGTTCATTTTCTGATTTCTTTAGGTTCATTTGAATCTGTTGAGAGATTCAGGCTCATTATTAACTAGTCCTTTATTGACAAGTTCTTTTAACACCATGGTACCTAGATTCATGTGTATTGGTAATGATAGTTGACATGAAGTGGGGCAGGCATTTCTTATGCCCAGTGTTGTACTTGACTTGGAAAATCACTTTGCTTACATTGTGGTAGTCGAGGATTTCTAGTCCAACAGATGCACAGTTGACAGCAGCAGCTTAAACGAGAGCCCACAACTGTGATGAAAGAGGGCCCCACTGAGAGTGTGCTCGAGCACAGACTTTCTTACAAGAGGACCATTTGAGCGATCTGTGGGATCCCAAACTTGAAGTTGTGCCACTGGTCAAAAGTTTCTGATGGTTGAGGGTCATGCACCATGGGGCTATCTTTCTCCAAGCTATATTTATTTGAACTGAGTGTAGTGAGCCTGCAGTCAAATGGAGGAGGTCCCACGTTTGGCTTAACCTTGTGCTGTGAGCACTCTGCAATAGGTATTGTCCTCAAACGGTGCAGTCTATGAGTTGTTGCCTCCTGTTTACTTTTAGATTCTGCTGCAATTGAATTGATTGACACCATGCTGTCACCTGTGATACAGCTGCTTGGCAGCAACAAATTGTCCGGATGTGGTCGAGACAACGTACTTGAGCTACTCATCAAGTTTATCACTCGTAAAGATGGAATTGGCTGGTCCAAAAAGTTCATCGAAGCTGGAGGTGGGTAAAGGCTTCGTCTCTGGTTCTGTCTTTGAGCATTTCTTATCAAATCTGGCATTTGTTTGGTATAGTACTGGATGGAAATTGACAAGAATTTCTGTTAAGAGCAAAATTATGTTGTGTTAATTTTCTTGCATTGGATAATACCTTCTCCTGCACCAACTATATATAGAGGTAATTGTGATTGATTGCAGGGATTCAACAGTTGCTTACTATTGCGGGAACAATTCCAGAGCACAAGACAATTTCGGTGACGCAGAACAGTCGGATGCATGTCTCTCTCTGCCTCTCAAAAATCTACGATGATCTCCTCAGCGACCAGGAGAGGGACAAATTCACCGAGGCCACCGAGTCGTATTTCACGTGAGTGATAATTGACTTTGGTACAAATTCACAGAGGCCCTTTTCTTGTTTTAAAATAAATATTTTATTATCTCAATTTCTGCCTGCGACAGTCCATTCTGTAAGAGCTGTAAAACCAAATGCCAGTTTAATATTTGCCATTTAGGCTCCTGTTTCTTGTTTTATTTGCTTCCTTAGTTGTTTCTGTAGACATAACATACCAGGAACAGATGTCAGTTACTGTATCATACCTACAGACTCTATTTGGCTTAATTTCTTTAAAAGAGTTTTTGTCGTTGGGTTTAGAGATCTGTTTCGAGATGATATAATGGAATCAAAGTTGGAAGCAATTATGGCTCTGGCAGCACTTCTACAGGTGAGTACTGGACGTGCAAAGGTATGCTAGCTGTCCTGCAACAGTTGGGCAGGTATTACAGGTTTATGTAGGACAGTTCCAAAGTATGCTTAATATGTCCAGTCTGGAAGATAGTTAGTGAAATTGCTATTCAGTGGAATGCATTTGGCAGATTTTTATTGCCGAATTTATAAGACTAATTTCATGGTTAAGAGATCGAGTCATAAAGTATATTATCAATCGTCAAATCAGATTTAGAATGATGGTATAATTGCTTCTTTCTTCCCATTACATCATCTGTTTCTTTTGTCTGACCAGGATGTGAAAATCTGGCTGAATCTGCTATTGTTTACCAATTAGTTCCATGGAGATTTTGTGATTTTTTGTTTGTCATCTGCTTGAAAATTCACGTATATCTTTGCTCTGTATTAATCAGGTGTTAACTGACAAAGGGAATAATTATAAAAAAACTTCACAGACATTTCCAGTTGAAGCTAGAAAACTGATTGAAAGAGAATTTAACATTTTATTCATTCATTGCACTTGTCTGATATTTGTTTTGTCTGCAGGTTTAATAATTGATTGTAAGTCATTTATTAACAGATTTGCAGATTTATTTATGAACTGGTTTAGTAGTTAATCTGTTCCTTAATTTATTGAAAGATTTGTTTTTCAGGGTCCGTCCCGTGTTGGAAACACCATTCTTTCCCGAGAGGGTGTGCTTGACTTGATTCTGGCCATGGCCAACTCTGATTCAGCTTTATATGTAGTGAGTTTATTTCCTGTTTTAAGTCTAATTTTCTTTAAAATAAGCCTTGTTTGTGGTATAGATTTACGTACAGAAGTTGGCAAATTCAAAGTATTTTGGACATTTTCCCAGTTATTCATTCGTTCGCATGTTTATTTCTTCGCTAGATTTTTTTTGACACTTTTTGTTCCTATATTGTTGCTGTTCTTTTGACGATGATGTAGAAATATGCCATTGAGGCACTCGTCCACTCTGCGTCAAAGAAGGAAAAGTGTTCAGGAGTTATCAAACAAGCAACTCCAATCCTCAAGCAACTCTACCAGTCGCAGAATGACGCTGTCAAAGTCCGGGCGTTAGTGGTAAGCTTACAAGTTTTATTGCAAGAATCAGGACAGTAACACGAATCATAAAATCACTGACTCAGAACTCTTAATAAGACTTGGCTCTGAGTCATACCTTAGTGCATTCACTCTATGGACACTCCTCACTGAAAGCCGCTGTTTAAGTGCCCTGGTATTGTGTACATAAATACATATACAAATGCATGCATGCATTATCTTGTGTCAGTTTTCATAATGTGCACATGTGATGTGATGGCTGCTTCCTTATAATGCTAAGAACAGAGGTTCAAGTGTACCCTAAGACGGTCAGTTTGTCGAAACAAAGCTTTTTTTGCGCAATTATGCAATGCCGTTATGCAGTAGTGCTTTATAAATACAGTCACAGCACAGTATCAGCAAAACTGCTTTGAAATATTTTGACAAGTAATCTAATCCCTAGCACCTCAAAAAATTAATGCTTGATTACACAACGTTGCTTCTAAAAATAAGCCTTGACATTCAAAGCAGCCGATTTCAGTCTTGAGAGAAAGGATTGTGCATGGCGAATGTTTCCTGGCAAAAGCCTTCTTTTAGAATCAGACAAATGAAATTGTTTCAGTTGGTTTTATTCCGGTTTTGTTCTCTTTCTGAAACGGGTTATTCTAAATGATTCTACTTCTAAATGACTACTTGCATCCCTTGATCTGATCAAAGTGTTCCTTTGTAGGGTCTTTGCAAGTTGGGATCATTTGGTGGAGATGATGCCAGCTACAAGACATTTGCTGATGGCTCAAACGTTACTCTAGCAAAAGCTTGTCGACGGTAAGGCTATCTGTCAGGGAACATTCTCCGATTCCGAGGAGTGCCAATAAATAAAGTGCAAAATATCTTCCAAGTCGAGTAGTTTTTCCACTTATGCTCTTCTGTCAAGGGTTGACTCAGTTCTACATTGTGCTGACTGCAGGTTATCTTTAGAATGGAGATGACCTAATTCTTGTGAGAAAACCAAACTAAGATTTTAAAATCATCCTATTGTCTAAGAAGTGCTTTTGCTGGGTGCATACTATCTGTGCACAGTTGTCAGTGCAGTTTTCAGAAAGGGGAACCATGACTTATTTACCGCCTTCTAGCACTCTTCTTCATAAAAATCTCTTATTGTTTGATCACTGTGTAAAATCAGCGTTGTGTGTTATGATATGGTTCTGTAATGGTCCATTTCAGAGCAGATCGGATTAGATGAAAGCTACTGACGCATTCCTTTAGAGTTACACTCACAGCTGTTTTTGCCTGGATGCCATCAAACAACCTTTCTGCTACTAATTTGCTCTTTGTTTTCTTTTTTGTGCAGCTTCCTGTGTAATCCAACAAAGGATGCTGACCTGAGGAAGTGGGCAGCGGAGGGTCTTGCTTACCTCACCCTGGATGCAGACATCAAAGAAGAACTTGTCGATGATGTAGATGCTCTCAAGTCACTTATAGAACTTGCCAAGGTCTGCATAGCACTAATCCCCTATGGTCCCATGTTCTGCTTTATTATTATTTATGCCATCTTTTATTTGGTATTGCCAATATTGTTATTGTCATCATCATCAGCAGCAGCAGCAGCATCGTTATCGTATATCTCTAGGAAATTATTGAATAATTACCATTCAACCAATTATAACAAAAAGCATCAATATAATTTACTAAGTAATGTAGCTTTCAGTAGACACGTATCATGAAGCAGAAGGTTGAAAAATTGTCATTTAATTGTTTGAGATAGGAAGCACTATTATTGTTTATTAATTTTTTGTCTAAGCACTTATAACGCACACATTGTCAGTTCACCTGACTCTGAGGCTCGGATTATGTTTGCAAGGGAACAAAATAAACTGATGTATGTATGTGAACATTTATATAGCACCTTTAAGAACTTCTCAGAGGTACTAGCAGCTCTAACTTTAGCATAGAGTGCACCCTTTATTAGTTGAAAAAGGTAGTTTAATTGAGTTATGGTAATGTTAATTGCCTTCACTTTTAAGTTACAGTTATCAATATAACCTGCATGCCTGGGTTTACTAAATTATGTCTGTAGAACAGTTTTAAGAATATCTTTCTGTTCAGATGTGTTTTAATCTGCTATCTCTAAACCTTCAGTCCAGGATAATGCAGATCTCTGGACTAACTCTTGCCTCTAATATTGACTAGTTTCAACAATTAAAGATCAGAAGTTACATTTCTGTTAGGTTTCAGGCTGAAGTTTCTTTCAGCTGAAGCTGAGATAAAGAACAGATGTCCAGAAACTGAACAACAGTTCTTTCTGTTTTGCATGGCTCTGCATATTCACTGATTTGCTAAGACTTCACGTGGTGCACCAAGATTTAATGCTAGATGAAGCTTCTGAAGCATTACCATCACCTTATTATTATTATCCAAACTGAGACTTCAATGTTCACTGGAAAGCCTGTGCTGTAATGTAATTTTCATTTTTATAGTGTGTTTAACAAGTGTTTTAAAAATGTGTATGACTGTCTGACAGATAGAAAAAGGCATATAAATGGTTGTTAATTTTTTTACTATACAGATTCCAGACAAAGGAATTCTATATCCAGTGGCACAGGTCTTTGTCAACCTTACAAACAGCTTTGAAAAGAAAGAAATTGAACCAGAGCTGATTGAACTGGCCAAGTACGCAAAGCAGCATGTCCCAGAGGAACATGAAAAGGTTAGAAGACATGTATCACCTGGTTCACCTGATGCAGGGTTAGAGATGTCTGTGTTTACGGGAATAGATTGTATAGGCATTTGGCTGTTACTGTTCTGAATATCTCAAACTCAGATTCGTACAAGCTGTACTTGTTCACCCAGTTCAACAGTTGCACAGTCTAATCTAATCTAATCTAATGACTTCTATAGTGCCATTTTCATAATAAGCAAGGCATCAATGGATGGTTGCTTCAGGTGAAATTGTGGTCAAAATCATAATTTGTTGGAGAAACCAGGTTGAATTACAATAGGTCGGAGAAACAAGAAAGTTGTTTATTTTGCAGGATAAGGAGCCATTTATCGGCAATCGTGTTACTAAACTCGTGAAGGCTGGAATTGTCAATGCACTTGTTGCATTTTCTAAATCTGAAAGTGAGAGTAGCAATGAACTTTTGTCACGGTGAGTAAAGTTATCTAACTTTTTACGTATTTACTCTTGTACTTGTGTTTTCACAAGCATTCTTTGTTGGAATCCATTTAATGTAGTAGACTGCAGACTGTAGAACTTGTAAGCCATTCCAAAGAACCTCATCATTTTAAGGTTGGATTTGGTGTTTTCCCATGGATGATATCTAAGGAAATACTCTTCGTGGGGTAGTTCATCTGTTTCTTTCTGGGGAATGGAAACAGGATATTGGGGGAAGTTTTATTTAACTGGAGCCAAGGATGAAGTGAGGAGCATATTTTTACCAGATGCTGCTGAACAAAGGTAATTCTCCTGTCTTTTCTTATAAATGCATTTTCTCTGCAGAATTGGTGTAATGCTATTTTGAATTTATAAAATTACAGATGTAATAATAGGCTAGTTAGTAACATTTATTGAGGTAATTGCCTGAACTTTCTTTTGATATAAAACAATAATTCAGTGGTCTGGTCAGCAGTCCAACATCAGGCTGGATGCTAGTAGTCTGGATAGCTGATGTCCGGCCTGATGCTGATAGCGAGAATATATGTAAATGTTTAGGTTTTATATAGCGACCGTATGGCCTCGACCCTGGTCATTTTGCAATGAATTTATCGGATGAGATCCTTCGCCATTGCTGCCCGTTTGAATGGGTGCCACGCCATTTAAGGTCCCCGTGCATGGACCATACTAGCCCGAGATTTAAATCTCTGATATAAGCCACGACCGGGACGCGAACCTGGGATCCCCACGCACAGAGGCTCCTTGGCATACGCACTTACCGATGTAGCTATTATGGTTCATTGCCATTACCCGACAGTAGCTATACTGATTCAGCATAGGGTGTGGACCTTTGAATTTTGGGGCTATGGAAATACTTTGGGAAAAGGTTGGGAAAAGATACTAATACAAAAAGTTTTCCAGTGGAAAGAGTGCCATTTTTTAAACTACTTTATTTGACTGCACTTAATGTTTTGTTGTTTTTAAGAGTCTATCTGGCTGTCTGTTCAAATCCTGAGCACAGAGGTCTTGTTGTTCAACAAGGAGGTGCAAAAGTGAGTTAGGGAATTATGGTCTAATTCTCTGGCATAGCAGCTGTTCGTGAAATTGCCGCTTGGATTTAAATTGTGCCTCTTTATATCATTATTGTATTAATTATACCATCTTAGATTTAAGTTATCTCTTCTTGGCATAACCTTTTCCGTGTTGACATCTTCTTAGAATGATGTTGTCTTGCGTTTCTCTATTTATTTCTCAGCTTTTATGATCGTGTTATGGCATGATGATTGATAGATAGCAATCACTGAGTGATAACGCTTGTGTGTTACTAGATTAGATTACATTAAGTTTGTCATGACATTTGTAAACTTTTGTAATGTTTTGCTTGTTTTAGGCTCTGATTCCACTTGCAAATGAGGGAACAGAGCAAGGCAAGATAATTGCTGCCCATGCCCTTGCCAAACTCGCTATCTCTCAGAACCCAGAGATTGCCTTTCCTGGACAACGGGTACGTACCTCAGTAGCAGTTCTTCACCAGGCTGATGACTTGTATTGGTCAGCAAGTTTTGATTGCAAGTTTTTGTAGGAAATATCCATGACTCATTAGATTATTGATTTGCTGATGCATGTGCTGGTCATGTGCTTATGGCTGCTGCTCGTCAGACATGTGGTGGTGTGATTGGCTGGCAGTGCCCCTGTGGGCAGGTCGGCCAACATCAACAGTGGTTATTGCCAGTGTGTATTTATCATGCGGGCGCTCGCACGGCCTATGTTGTGCTGAGTCAGTGGGTTTTTTAACCCCACGATTGTGTACTGTCATGGGGCCGGTCTAAACCAGTTTGCACTGGTCTGCTACCTTGGTGGGAAAGGGCCCATATAAGTGGATGCAAATGCATTGTTGAGTGAGTGTGAAGTTTTGTAGCACTGATCTGCCATGTGCTAAGTTGAAGGTTTAAGTTACAAATGTCACTGATAGATTCATTCATTTGGATTCTGTAACGATTCAAGTACTGTTGTGCTTGAACTGTTCGTTTTGTTATAATTTCAAAAATCAACGCTGTGTCTTTGATCGATTTAATATTATGCTATGGGTCGGGCAAGTCGATGGTTCAAAGCTTTATCATTGACGACTTTGAAAGATCATCAACAGTGTAAACTGTTTAGAATATTCTTTTGGCAACTTTAGTGAAGGCATTTACTGATTTATGCTTTCGATAAGTGAACAATTGCCTTATTTAAAGTTAACTGTTACCTTACTTACTTTAAGTGTTTCATCACAAAGTTTTTCATCTAAGGCTTCTACACTTTTAACTGGAGGTGCCACTGGATGAGTGCTAGCCCTGTCATTTTTATATGACCTGCACTTTGTGTTTGCCTTTTGTCCCTACATGATAAGTTTTAACTGTCTAGGCCTGTGAAGTGGTTCGTCCTCTACTCAAGCTACTCGGCATCGATCGAACGGCCATTCAGAACTTTGATGCACTGATGGGCCTAACAAATTTGGCAGCCATGAATGACACTGTCAGGTAATAGCATCACTTCTGTTCTTCTGTTTGTTGGTCTCTCTTTATTGTTTGTCCATCTGTCTGTCCATCCCAGTGCCTTACTGTCCATCCTTTCATGGATATCCATCCATTTCTTTCCATCCATCTCTTCATTCAGCTCTCCATTCATCTGCCTGAATGAATATCTAATTATGTAGTTGTTTGTGTTAAGTATTTATACCTTTGAAGCAAGATGTTAATATAATCATGTGAGGAATGAGCATTTACCTTATCTTATCTAAGTAATTATGTGTGACTTTTTGTGTTTGTATATGTGTAGTTGTATGTCTTGTTTTGCCTTTCTGATTCCTAAACAATATTCTTGATTTGTTTAACAGTGCTTTGTTTTACTAATATTTATGGACTGTTTTAATTACCTTTAGAACTGGCATCATTTGATGCAGATTGCTCCTTACCTTTGCTGGCCTGATGAACTAAAACTACCCGTATCATCAAGAGGCTTCATGATAGAGGAGTTTATAATTTTGTCATTGGTGGTGCCTGCAGATCAGATAGTTTTAACAAGTCTGTTACCGTAAAATGTCTAAGAATCACTAAGGAAAATGAGTCCAGTCAGCTGGCCTCACAACTGAAACAGAACAACATATTGTTTGGGTAGGTGCAGATGGGACATCCACCTCACCTGTTTCATAGTGTCATAGAGCAGTGAGATCAAGCCATACCTGAGACAGGGCAACACAGCACCTGCTAGTAGACAGATGCTCACACTGCCGGATTGAAACTGGAAGTTGTCGGTTTAGCCTGTTGTTGTTTACCTGCGTATGTTTTGACATAAGTCTTGGTTTGTTTAGGAATCGTATTGTGAAGGAAAAAGGGTTTGGTCAGATTGAGCACTACTGCTTTGAAGAACACGAACATCTGAGACGGGCAGCTGTTGAGTGCATCTGCAATTTAGTCGTCAATGAAGAGGTATGTCACTTGGCCATTCTGTCTAATTGAATGACTCACTGGGCCATTCTGTCCAGTTGAATGACCCCTGGCCGCTCTCTCCAGTTGAATGACTCATTGGCCACTCTCTCCAGTTGAATGATTCATCGTCCATTCTGTCTAATTGAATAACTTATTGGTTGTTCTTTCTAACTGGATGACGTTTTGGCCATTTTCTGTAATTGAATGACTTCTGTGGCACCTGAGTACCTCATTGCTTCATGCGTTATGACAATTGTGTGATTTTATGATATGGTAAAAGACTGTTTGTATTCTTAAAAAAGTGTCTGGAAACATAAAACAAAAATGATGTTACATAGACTTAAATTGTCTGGTATTAAGTTAAGCATTTTTGAGCATGTTACCACTTGGTTGGGTGACCGAATGTCCAATCATAGACGTATCCAAGGCTACCTGGTGCTCACTTAGCCCTCCTTCTTTACAGGGTCAGTAAATGGGTACCAAAGCAAGGTGGGCAGTTAAAAAGGTGTCGTTTTGCTGTAAGTCCAAATTAGTCCAAGTAAGTATCTCAGCTGAAAGGTCCTTTAACTCTGTCCTTGGACCACACTTCAGAGGAATTTCTACAGAGGTGTGTGAAAATGTTATGTTTTTATCATTTAGCTATGTCATTTGGTATATTAGCATTGTGGCATGAATTAGTTATCAAGTAAATTTTATATATGAATAAACCTGTAAAATCACCATTTCTCTGTTGCATTTGGTTCATCTGCAAAACTATTGAGTTGTTTTTCTTGAGCTTCAAAGTGTTGCTTCTTTTGCCTTTGAACTTTTTGTGAATTGTTTTCTTGGAAAAGGTTCAGAAGATGTTCAAAGGAGAGAATGATCGAGTGAAGCTGTTGGTCTTATACTCAGGCTCTGTTGAGGACAATCAACTGATCCGAGCAGCAAGTGGTGCTCTCGCTGTTCTTACGTACGATCCAGTGATCTGCCATAAAGTTATCACGGTAAATACTAAATGAATATCAACAATCTGAAATAAATGTAAAAGGTCACAAGAAGTAGTTGATTTTGGGAATCGTAGAGACAGTTGAAGGAGAATAAGCAGCTAAACACCTTGAGTGTTCTGCTACTGGTAAATATAGATTTCAATTTCATGATTTTCATTTTAGTAGAGCAGCTTACTATTGATTTTAACATATCATAAGGAAAAATTTTTCATACCACTGCAACATACAGAAGAACAGATGTGGTAACATTTACCAGGGCTATAGCTCACCTAACTTATTTATAATAAGAAAGTTTAATAAATTAGGTCTATCTCTGGACCATTAGTAGAAGCATGTACAGTAAAACTTTATTATATAGAAGTTCAGTGGACCATCTTCAACAGCCCGATACATCTGAGGTTAAAAATAAGTGGAATATTCATGTCTAGCTCTACCCAATTCCACACAAACTGAGGTCGTCATGAACATTTAATGCCATAATGTTCTTGAATTCACTGTTTTCTTTGCATAACAAGGCATGTATAATGTCATCCATAGACAGATTCTTTCTCTTTTGTGATGCCATGATTAAAAATGCACACTCTTGTATCAGAGACTGTAATGAAAACTAAGTGCATGTGGCAGGGTTGGTCTTTGTAAAGAGGGCCCTGGAACTCTCGCCTTCCAGAGTCTCGAGGAGTTAGTTCATTAAAATGAGGCTAAGGTACAAAAGTAAGAAAAGTTTCTGACTGTTTTGTTGATGCTATTGTTTTTTCAGTGTTTCATAACTTGTCACTTAAATTAAATCAAGTATCATTTTATCAAACACTGTGTGGTCAAGTGCCATATGATCAAATGTTGCACGATGAAATGATGTGATTGAATCATCGCATGATGAAATGGTGTGAATGTCATGTGATCAAGTGTCACATGATGAAACGTTGCATGATAAAACATTGCATGATGAAATGGTGTGTTGAAAGTGTCACTTGATCAAGTGATGTGTAAATGTCATGTGGTCAAATGTTGTATTACCTACATACTTAGCCGACATACATAGGCTTCACGCATACATACATGCCACATACATACATATGAATCTTATGCTCCTGGGATTAGGTAGCTGATGAAAGCAGATCATGCATATTACTAGCAGTTGAACCACTGCAGCTACCCAGTCAAGCCCAAGAAATGGCCAGCATCCAAGTGGCTTTGCAGTTTTCAATGATTTCTTGATCTTAAGGTTTCAGCAGTTGACTTTCATTTGATAAAAGATTAATTAATGAGCTGATTATGTTGTGTGACAGTGTACAAGTCAGTGGTTTGAGATCCTGACAACAGTTGCTGCACATGAATACCCTGACATCCAGCATCGTGGTGTCTTCATCCTCAACAACTTGATGGCTGCTGACAAGGAAGTGGCAACAAAGCTTGTTGAAAGCAATATGCTCGAGGTCCTCATGGCCGTCTCAAAAATCACCGAACCGGAACGCAAAGCAGCTGTGGAACTTGCTGAAGCTGCACTGAAAAAGGCAGAGGAGTGGAAACTGATAAAGCCAGTGGAATCTTAGTGCTACCAATCGATGAGTCCTAATTTATGTGGGGACAGTACAGATTATTTGAGGGTAGGTTGTCACCCGACCTGGGACACATTCATCATCGTTTCTCGGCCAGAAAATGCCTGTTTGATTTGTTTAGTCGGTTGTGACTAAATCTCTGATATTAATGTTAATTGTGTTATCAATGCTTTATTAACTTCTTTGCTGCATATAACTTGTCTTTGTAAGTATATATTTATATAGCACCTCTTGAAGAAACTGCTAAGAGGTGCTTTGACCTGACAAAACAAGACCACGATCGAGCCGAATGGTCTTCAACCACTGGCAATATAGAGGCAGGGACAGGACAAGAAGCTGACGTCACAGGTTGCAAGGCAGCCTGATCCAGAATGACCTGTTGCACTTGACACAAAAATTGATCAGGTGGTGTGCATGACAAATAGTGCTCCTTATATGTTTTCTTTGCGCTGTAGTCAGGAACACAGACTTTGTGCTGCTGCACGTCACATTTCAAGCACTTGTAAGTGCTTAATAATTCTTCATAAAACAGTGTTAGGGTCAGCATGTTAAAACTGTTGGTATTATACTAGGTCTTCCCTTTATCTCACTTTCCGGTCAGTTTCAAACACCATCCACCTTAGCTATCTGACTGTCTGCCTGTCTGACCCTTGTAACTTGACCTGGACCGAACCCTTCCTGCCTATCAATTTTGTTTTGACTGAGCACCTGTGAATAAGCTGATTCCAGTGACTTAGCTTTCATTGGGTGCTGTAGAAATCTCTGGTACTATTTCAAAAATTAATTATTTTAAATAATAAACAATGTTTGCACAATGTCTTTTTCAAATGATTGTTTAAGCAATGAGAAGGGCAATTTTGCAGAATTGTTGATCATGACCATAGCAATGGCGATTTTGCAGAATTGTTGGGTCATGATTGTAGCAAGTATTTGATTGACGTGATGCACAGTGCTTGTATGTTGTTAAAACACCACTGCTGCAAATTGGTTAAGCATCGTTAAATCGCACCTTTTAATAACTGTTTGATAGCCATGTTTTTGTGTGTTTTGAGGTTCTTGGAGGCTCTATATAAATAGCCAGCTACATACACACATACATGCAAACATACATGCAAACATACATACAAACATACATCATTGCCAGTTTTAGCTGAATAATAAGATGCCTGTCAAATGTTTTTTAACCTTTATTTGAGAGATTGTGGTTCTGTTTTGTAACACGAAATGGTTGGTGTTTTCAAGAGATATCGTTATTGTGTGCATGGTTTTGTTTTTATTATTAATTAGTTATTTATTAGTATATATTAGCTCTGAGGATACATTGTATTAATCTATTACTATAATTGTTACAGTTTTAATAGTGTTAGTTGGCATGAGTTTTGTTATTTTGATGCCAACAAATAGTGTTCTTTTTGTTATATTTAAATTTTTGCATCATTCTGTGTGACATGAAAGGCAGTTGCTAAGAATCTTGAGTAGCTATGCAGGCATAATTTTGCCCTTTTTTGTATGTTAAAACTGTTGATATTATACCTGTGTGTGTGTGTGGTCAGTTATGCATATGTTCATCTGTTTTGTTCATTTCTCAAGGTGCAATACTAGATTCAAAATAGATTCAAATAATGTGCTTAATTCAAACAATTGCTTTGCTGCAGCCATTTTTACTTCCCGTTGACAGGCGACACATGTAATAAGTCTTGACACACCACTGTCAATACACGTTTCAACTGACCCAGTGATCTTCTGCCTCAGTCTTTTTACATCTTGGACTAATTAATTAGCTCAATCAAAATGTTTATTCCAGTCACCCATTAAGCATATTCATCCAAATATATAATGACTTCTACGTTCAGGTGAGATGTAATGCGTGCTCTTTAATACGACTGGGATCATATGGGTCAGGTGATGATTGGAGAGGAAGCCTAGGTTCATGACTGCGTCTGTTCACGACGAACAATATCGTCTCCAAGGGTTACCTTAGTGAGGCTGTTGGGCTGATGTGGGCGGCAGGCCCACTCGAACGCTCCAACGCCAACTGAGATAATCAGCAGAATCGTACTCCAGATGTCGCCTGTAAGCAAAAGGCGGCGACAGGTCCAATCGTGCAGGTATTATCTGCATGCACGCATGTGATGACATACGGGCTCCGGCCTAAAGCCCAGCCTATAATTATGTGCTCGGTAAATATCGAGGGGCGTCTTGACCAGCCAGCGATAACATTGATTATTTCCTAGGTTGGAAAATTGTTGGTTCACATAGGCCTATAGGCTCTGTATTAGATATGGTACTTGGGCCAAATCAAGGAAATGGCACATTGAATTATTACCCGCCCCCATCAACAGTTTCTCAGAGGTCACGACCTTGACCACAAGTGACTCGTTGCTTATCGCTTGACATCCGCTGCCTTGCATTCACCTGTCCACTTGACCCAGCTAGGCCTACTTATGGGACATCCACCTGTAGGAAGATACACGTGATGGTCTGCTTCTAACGATCGCTGCTTCTTACAAGATCTGTGGCTCCAATGTCAGCGTCACGCAAACCAACGGGTTTCGAACCCTTGGCGTAGAGGTTAAAGGCAAACTTGTTGATCAGCAATCTGCCACTGTGCATTCACTAATGCTTCGTAGTAGCAATTAAAGGAGTGGTAACGCTATGAGTATATAGGCTGTGGTTTGGGGGCCACATATTTTGATAATAGTTACTACGCCGGTGGCTAATGTACAAGCGATGGCGCACCAAAATCAAGTCGCAGTCAGGTCGGTAGCGTATCCAGAAAGGCAGTGCACTGATACAGAGGTCAACCCATGGTGGATAAGCTGAATGAAGGAGGCCAGTCTTATCTAGTGACCGAAATGACACGAGAGACTGAGCAGAACGAACAGATGCAGAAATGGTTTCGAAATTTAGATCCATGAACCAAAAAAGCTCGTTTTCCAGTAAAAGTTCTAGTTTTTGACACAGACAGAGAAAGGCAATCAAAAGATCTGGTTGAATAATTGTAAGTCGTAATTGTAATTCCAAGATTTCTACAGCGCCCAACGAAAGCCGCCCCGGGGTACCAGATTTTCACAGGCGCTCAGTCAAAACAAAATCGATAGGCAAAAGAGTTCGGTTCCGGGTCAAGATCCAAGTCAGGCAGAGAGACAGTGGAGTGAGGACTGGTTTTAAGTATCGTGGTTGGCCAGAGTTCAGTGTTTTACAAACTATAACGCTAGCATGAAACGGATCCTTTGCTGAATAGGAAGCCGATGCAGATTTAAGAACAGGGCTTATATGCTTATATTTCCACGTATCAGTTATGGCTGTGTCCAGAGTTCTGAACTATATATATATAATAGTTAACGTTGATCTTCATCTGTTTGACAACAGGTAAAACTCTAGTAGGACTATAGACTGTATTTTGACCTCATTGAGACAGGCCTCGTCTCTTGAGTGATTGCACTGTGATAAGTCAGATCAAGCGGTGACGCACGAGGCCTGGCCGGATAACATGAACATCAGCGACTGATAACGCGTGTTTGAGTGTTTTTATTAAAGGATAGATATGACGGTAAATGCGAAAACACGGTTATAAGCTGTTCTTACCTGACTGAAGTCAAACCTCATTGACAACAGTGGTTTATATTGTAAATCAGTAATAGTCAAACCAGCGAAATGGCTACGGTAGGTGAATCAATCCAATCCTAGAACTTCTATAGAGCCATTTTATAAATTCAATGCATGGTCGATGCTAAGTGAAACTGATAGACAAGTATGGTAATCGGGATAATTAAGTGAGGCCGAAATACAGCAGAATAATCCAGTGGAAATGAGACGGAAACGTTTCCTGTGGAGATCATGAAAGATGTGGTTTTAGTCTTGATCAGTCTAAGGGTGGCATTAAATAGATTCACAAGCCATCGATTATCCACTGATTACGGCGCAGTAGAAGTCACTATGAAAGGATGACATAAGCAGCATAGTCTGCTGTCCTTCTGCAGTCGTCTGGTTCAGTGGCGCTGACCTGAACGTTGAGGGGGCATATCTTTTCCCCTTCTCACACTCGTTACGTACGAGGATCAACATTGTTACGGATCCAGATTTTACATCATGACCTTTATGACAACTTCGTCACAAATTTTTTTCATCACCAAATGTTTTGAATCCACGGCGTATTTTGATGATTTTTTCCGTCATCAGAATGTTATTACTTTTCCTAGCTCTCCTCCTCATTTATCAAGATTTTTGTTTCATATCCGCCTACATCTGATACTAACTGATGCTCCGGTTGTGTTATGATGTCACGAAAACTGCACATTCAGAAAAATTGGGGGACATAGCCTAACCACTGTAATCTTGTAATCTAGAGTTCCTAGAGCGCCCAAGAAAGCTCATTACGTGGGAATCAGCTTAATCACAGGCGCTCAGTCAAAACAAAATCGGTAGGAAGGTAATGTCAGGTTAACTATGGGTGTCCTCAACCTAAATATTGAGGCGGATGTGTTCCCTATCTCACACCGATCGACGCCAATGCTGATGTGTAATCTATATTTCATGTATCGTATCGTAATCGTAATTCCTAGATTTCTACAGCGCCCAGCGAAAGCCACGTCACGGGGACCAGCTTATTCACGGGCGCTCTGTCAAAACAAAATCGATAGGTAAAAGGATTCGGTTCTAGGTCAAGATCCAAAAGTCAGGCAGAGAGACAGCGTGGCAGCTACGGTGAATGGTGTTTCGGATTGGGGAGGAGAGAGGAATAACAGGAAGAAGGGGTGTCAGGATAGAATCTGTGAAAGAGGAATTTTTCAGTTTTGAGTGAAATGCCGATGCAGAAATTGCAAACGGTGGAGCATCGATGAGTTTGTATGATGGGTCAGATAACTGTCGAAGTTATTCCAGAGCGGTGGGGCAGCTATGGCTATGTATTGGGGCCTCAAAAGTTTCCGAATGAAACAAGACTGGACAGACGTGCAAAAATTGCACTGATCAAGCTCTCTACCTAATAGAGACAGGCCTAATATGCACGAATGGCTGACTCTGGCTTCATGATCTCGCCGAAAAAACAGACGGCTTTGACCTGCAAGCGGTTATGCCAGATTGTTTTATTATGACGGAATTTTAAAGAACTTGGGCATTTATATGGCGCCTGTTCAAACCTCTCGATCAAAACAGAAATATGTAATCTGCATCACACTATAACATACATAATCAAATTATAAGTAGAAGGGTAAAACTTGTTGGCTTAAACATCATGAATTATAAGCAGAAGGGCATTCATTTTATCATTGCAAGACATGCATTACCTGATATCATGTATATGCATGGCATTGCAATGAATTAACCTGTTTTGCATTGTTTTAATTTATTTTCTTTAATGTTTAGGTTCGTCCGAAACCCGGTTTTAATGTCGATGAGGCCTGTAAGAAGCTGCAAAAAGCGATGAAGGGCGTCGGTAAGTCTCACAGGAATCTAGTTTTATGCATGCTTCAATAAACATATACACATATAATTCCAGAGACCTATGTATTGGTAATTTTTAATTAATTTGCAACTTCCATAGCGCCAGTGTATAATGCACGAGGCATCAACCAATGGCGCACCAAAATCAAACCGCATTCACGAGGTCAATGTCAAGAAAGTCAGTCCGATTAAACACATAGGAGCCTATGAAGATAAGAAAACTGGAAAGGTAAATCTTAAGTTGAGACCGAGAAACACACAAGACACTAAGCGGAATGAACAAATGCACGAAGAGAGTTTCAAACTTTCGATCCAGGAACCGCAAATTCACCAAAAAACGGTTCTAGTTTTCGCTTTTCGGAAGATGAGAGTGGCGCTGATTTTTGCAAAGCCTGGCTTCAGAAATTGGAGAGTTAAACCAAGGCTGCGTTGTGGGCTCAACTACTCTCCTTGTTCTAAAAGGAATGTGCCTGTCATGGAGCTCACTTAAAGTAGACTGGAACTGCACAGCCAGTTGACTAGCCATTTGCGCTGAAGGTAACTGAGCTGCGAAGTTATCATGTTTTAGTTTATTTCAATCAATTTATAGGTGTGTGTATATACATGATGTTTCTGCTTAGGCCTATATGTGCGCATACAATTTATGGTATGATCTAAACTTAAATTTGCTTGTCTCCGGGAACTATTGTGCACTCTAATGTCATTAAGGACACGTATGCTTAATTATACACCTGTCTAATGATTGCCGTATGTGATGGTGTCTTTGGTGGATACGAGTATTACTATGAAAGGATGTGATACACGTGGTAAAGCAGGTACTAACGAAGCAGCGATCATCGAAGTTCTGACGACCCATGATGCCAGGCAACGCTTAGCCATCCGAGAGAGATACGAGTCGCTCTGCGGAAAGGTATTCTGTACAACAGTAACAAAATATTATGCTTAACAACACAGGCTATATGACCTGTTAATTGTAAATTACAGGGGAAGGCACAAGCTTCCCTCGCTGTTTCTGACTATCTCTAAAAAGTCACACACTTTCCCATTCGTGATGCTCAGGTCCAAAGGTCTTAGCTTTCTGCTTCCACCCACACATTGCATCCTGAATATGCGTGTAGACGTAAAGAAATACATCATATGATCATGTACTATAATTAATTATAGACACGCATACCCTACACACCAAATTACAATATCTATTCACCAGCGTCTAAAAAATCAGGCCAGGGCTCGGGCTGACCTCCAGGAACCTCTTCGGCGATGTTCAGTCCTATAAATTAGTATTGTATGAAGTGTTGAGAACTTAATTTTAGCTTAGCCTCAGCATTACTAGAATTTAGAAACTACTTTGCAGGCTTAAGGAGATCTAGAATGCATCAAAGAAGACCGAAATTACTTATTAATTAATGGTCTGATTATGCATAGGTGGAAAGCCAAGTTGCAAGAGGCAGATGAGAGATCACCACAGTTATGTTTTTAGTTTCTTTTCTTCATTTCTTAGCTTGATGAGCTCATTCAGTCTAGCCGTATGTTTCAAACTTAGATGAGGACATCCGCACTCGGCAAAACCCCCTCATCCTTTGTCTGCATTTATCGGCATTTGGATTACCCTTCCTTCCCTCTTTGCCAACATCCTTTGTGGATGACCCCTAAGCTCCCCAGTTAGGTCCGGAACTCTGCGGCTTTCGCTCGGCCCCAAAACTTAACTTTCACAATTTCCATGCAAATTTGACTTATATGGTAAGTTCTGCGTAAACGACTGGGGTTGTCAGAAGGGTTAAAAGCGACAACCAAATCCTAAACTTTCTATCAACACTGGGGAGTTTGACTTTTGCCCTTTATAGATATATATATATATGTATATATATGCATATCTATGTTTATATAGAGATAGACAGAGAGAGAGAGAGAGGCCTAATTGTCAGTTTCTTTGATTCAAATGTTTTAGGATCTGATGAAGGAACTGAAATCGGAGCTTTCTGGAGATTTCGAGGGCGCTGTCTTGGCACTCCTTACACCAGTTCCCGTGCTTCTAGCTCAGGAACTACACAATGCCATTAAGGTATGGGTCAGTCGGTCGGTCATTTAGTCAGTCACCAGTTCCTCTTTGTGACTTTGTCTGACTGGATTGATAGTGAGAATTCTTGAGAAGTCCAGTTGCATATATTAAGTGATTAATTTATGCTCTAAAGATGTTGTTCTGATTCGTAGGGCGCTGGAACGAAGGAGAAGGTCCTCGTCGACATCCTCCTGCCAAGATCAAACTCTGAACTGGAAGCCATAAAGGCCGCATACCATCATGGTAGGAAGGCACGAATCTCGCTCCACTGATGCCCTTTGGAGGAATTAAGCATTTATCATCATCATCGTCGTCGTCGTCGTCATCATCATCAACCATGGGTACACCGCCCATAGGTGTCCGATGCCATTCTCACTATGTTCTTCCACTGTTGTCTTTCCAGTGCGGCGTGGCTCAGCTCCTGGAGTGATGTTCCACACCATTCGATTATGTCGTATCATAGTATTCCTTATCAATTTATCCTACCACAATCAATCATCCTCATCAAACATTTTCAGGCATAACAAGACTTGTAACTCGCAGAAAGCTCGGCACATGAACAGAAGGCCATTAATGTTGTGGGTCGATTCAAACCAGCAGCGAAGACGACTATGGCATAAATTGATTATGGCTAGTCATGGATGGTGGGGTTGAGGGTTCGACTCCTCTTAGGCCAAACGTCAACTCCCAGTCGTGATAAGAATTGGCCAGGGTTCGATTTCAACCCCTTTGCAGCGAAATTTAATCCCATTAATTATATCCATGTCCTCAATCTAGAAGGGATAACAGTTATAAGGTCAAGTAGCAAGCTGCAAACAAGAGACGACTCCAGACTGACTGACTGACTGATTGACTGACTGACTGACTGACTGAATGAATGAATGAATGGAACAATGAATGAATGAATGGACGTTTATAGTTAGTTTCTTGTAGTTTGACTGAGCTCTGTTGTTTGGTGTGAAGAGTCCAATCACGATCTGAAGGAGGATCTGTGTGGGGAACTGAGAGGGGAGCTGCAGCGTCTGTTTGTCGCTCAAGTCAGCTGCCAGCGAGACGAGTCGACTTCCGTCGACAGATCAAGGGCAGAACGCGATGCCAAGGAGCTCTACCAGGTAGGCCATCCATCCATCCATCCATCCATCCATCCATCCATCCATCCATCCATCCAACCATCCATCCACCCACCCACCCACCCACCCATCCAACCATCCATCCACCCAAATTCCATCCATCCATCCACATGCCGCTCTAGGTCCATGCAGTCCAGTGCCAGCGCTTTTGTGGGGTACTAAAAGGAGCTATATCAAGTGTCCGGATACACTCATAATATTATACTCCGGCTGCCTTGTTAGACGTCTTTAAGCAAATGTCGTTATGTTAAACAATATAGCCCTACGATATATCATAATCGTCCTTTTCTCATCATTTTCTCAGTCACTCTGCTCTCACTATATAAAAGCCACAGTACAGTATTAAGATGCGTGACAATACAATACAATAGAATTTAATACAATACAGTACAATGCTCTTACATGTGCTCATGGGTAGAATTTAAAACCCCCGGCAACAGCAAACATCAGGAGTCGCAGGCTGAGCGGAAGCGACAAGTTTGAGGTTGGTAACAGCGGCAGCGGCTACGAAAAACATGTGTACACAGTATCTGAACTTTACATTTTCCTGTTCCTTCTGATTGATTTTATTATTAGGAAAGTCAAACGCAGTACTTAGGCTTTGGCGTCTGGTTTTCACCTGGTTTAAATCTCATCTCTGAAATCTCTTAGAGCCACAAAAAAGCTGCATTGGGGGAGAGACCAGTTTAGCATCAGCGCTGTCTCAAGTCAAGACCACAAGATAGGCAAGTTGCTGGGTCATTTTCAGTCTCACTGTTCGTGTGATTTACGAGGTAATGTAATGTAATCGAAAATTTATAAAGCGCCACTTCAAGATAGACTCCTCAGAGGCGATCCCGGCCCGACATCCCAGAAGCAAATGGGAAATAGCAATTCTTCAAGAGCTTGGGGGAAAAGGGGGGAGAGACTAAGAAATTCCTGGTGTAGGTCATTAGGAAGAGTAATTAAAAAGCAGTTGTTGTACTTGTGTTGCACTTCTGTAGTCGCTGTGTTGCAGGCGGGCGAAGGAAAAGTGGGAACGGATGAGTCGGCCTTTACGATGATCCTCGTCAGTCGCTCGTTCATTCAGCTGAGAGCGACTTTCGAAATCTACGAGCAAGTTGCTGGAAAAGATGTCGAGGAATCGATTCGCAAGGAGACGAAGGGAGTTCTCCAGGATGCTCTGCTCACTCTCGGTCTGTATACATGTAGCATTGCTGCTACGACGAACATGTACTTATACAGAGACAGACAAACAGACAGACAATGGGAGAGACATTTATCTGTGTAAATCTAAACAGACTTAAGAGGCAGACTGACCAAAGTCTCACAGGAACAGTATTCCAAGAAAGAACTTTAATGAATCACTCAATGTCGGTCTATTCGTCGGCAGCTGATGATCACAGTTTCTTCGTTCTTTTGTCTGTAGTGAGATTTGCCAAGAGCCACATCAAGTACTATGCCGAGAGAATTCAGAGCAGCGTGAAAGGCCTCGGAACAGACGAGAAGTCATTGATCCGGATCATCGTCACCAGATCCGAAGTAGGTTCATATTACTTGTAGACCTACTACCGTAATCTCGAAAATTTCTAAAGCTAAGCACAGGACACCAGCTTATTCACGAGCGCTGCGTCAAGTCAAAGGGAATATCCAAAGATACCATGAAAAGAACACAGTCCGGTTGCCAGAAGACCAGAGAGAGAGAGAGAGAGATAGAGAGAGAGAGAGAGAGAGAGAGAGAAAGAGAGAGAGAGAGAGAGAAGAGAGAGAGAGAGAGAGAGAGAGAGAGAGAGAGAGAAGGATACAGAGCAGCTGTCACGGTAGGCGTTGTGTTTAGGTCGAGAGAAACGGGAAGGCGGAGGGTTGTCCCTACTTGGAAACTGCTTTCTTTTGCCTGGCTTAGCTGGCAAATTTGTGAGGACGCTATATAAATGCTCTGAATGAATGTTATTTATTCATTATAATTCTTCTAATGAATGAATGCTATATATTTAATATAGTTCTTATAGTCGCATAAGCCAAACTGTGAGAAACGTAACATGAAATGGAACATACTTGGTGATAATTTCAGAACATACTTGGTGGTAATTTCAGATCGACCTGGAGCATATTGCCAAGGAGTATGCAGTGCTGTTTGGAAAGCCGCTGTCAAAAGTCATCCAGTCGGAGCTATCGGGAGATTTCAAAAAACTTCTCGTGGCCGTCGTGGCCGAACATTAACTGTACTAGCCCAACTTTCAGCTTCAGCTTGCAACACGAGAGTTTCACCGTAGACGTCACTATCCGTTTAGATCTAGCTTCTGTTTTAGTTTTGATCGTCCTCTATCGCTTTTAATCGTGACTACAGACCTTAGAAACAAATCCAGCAAACAACGTTTTATTTTATTTCTGTGCTGCTCATTAGCCTTGTGATTATAACTGTTTTCTAAGCAGGAATTCAACAGCAGCCTAATAGCACACGTAGCCTATCTAGAAAGTCTTGCATGTTATTGTTCATTACATATAATAATTTCAAACAAACAACGAAAACTGTGTCATTTGTAAGTCAGTTTAAAATGAATAATTTCTTAGGCTAACACTTAAATTTTCAAACCATTACAGCTGCAAAGATACTCGACGCATCTATTTGATTACCGCAGATTCTACCTAGCTGACCCAGCTGCCTGGAACACTGTACCTGCACTTGAATTGCAAGAAACGACCTACCTTTGGACTCACTTATCGCTTATAAGCACCAGCTTAAGACATGTTTGTTTTGCACTAAATCTCCTCAACTGGCGGTGGTATGCGCTGTATGTCACCAGTGTAATCGTACTCGTAATCGTAATTCCGAGATTTCTACAGCGCCCAACGAACGCCGCACCGCGGGGACCAGCTTATTCACAGGCGCTCAGTCAAAACAAAATCGATAGGCAAAAGGGTTCGGTTCCAGGTCAAGATCCAAAAGTCAAGCCGAGAGACAGCGTGGCAGCTATGGGAGTGGTGTTTGAGGTTGGAGAGGAGAGACAGATAAGAGGAAGAAGGGGTGTCACGATAGGATCTGTGAAAGAGGAATGTTTTCAGTTTTGAGTGAAAGGCCGCAGCAGAAATTGCAAGCGGTGGAGCATCGATGAGTTTGTATGTTGGGTCCGAAAACTGTCGCAGTTCTGGGGGGAGTTTATTCCAGAATGGTGGGGCAGCTGAGGCTACGGAGCGATTACCAAATTTTAGGATGAGGTGACGGGAGGACGGAGAAGTGTTAGGGCAGAAAAGGAGCGGGTTGAGCGAAGCGGTTGTATTGTAAATAACTGACGGAGATAGGAGGGTTGGGAAAATTGAAGTGTACTGTAGGTAAGTGATAGGACTTTGTACTCAATTCGTTCAGGCATTTTAAGCCAATATAGTTATTTAAGAACAGGAGTTATGTGATGGTGTTTGGGGGTTTTGGTGACAGCACGAGCAAGAGCATTCTGTATGGCTTGAAGGCGGCTTATTTGGGTGGAGCCTATGCTCAGGAATAGTGAATTGCAATAGTCTAATTTAGCATGAACTATGGATGTGGCGATGTTTGATGCAGTTTTAACGTCGAGCATAGGGTGGATTCTGCGAAGGTCACGGACATGTAAATGTAAGTGGGACAAGAGAAGTAGACAGATGCATATGTAAGAGGCATGCAGAGTACCATACTGTAGCGTTGTGGTTAGATCCGCAAAGTTCGTTCCGAGTTCTACTGAGGAAATCGTCTGGGATTCACAGAGTTCAACGCCAGATTTAGCACATAATAGCAAACACGCAAATATAAAAAGCAGTATTAAACAGTGGCCTTAAGCCCACCAGTTCAGTTTAGCTTCCAAAGTGGATACGCAAACTCGTGTTTACATACTTAATTACCAACCTCGGATGGATGGATTAGTGAGTTACTCAGATAGTTTGGTATTCCATGCTAGTCACTCATCTAAGCACTAACCGCGACATGAGTTGCTTAACATCACTGTGCTTGCCAGTGTCATAGCCTCAGCCTTAAGCTGTCACCGATGTCTGAAGTACCATCAGCCGAGAAGGCCTATGTTCCATCAGTACCTATCAGTAGAAAGGACCGCTCCTGGCTCTCCAACAACGCCTTTAGCTGAGAAGTATTATCTGTATGACGTCTCTGATCAAGGCGTATCATTACGGCTAAGTTCCAACTGAACTTTAAGGATTTTACTTATATATGACCCAAGCTCACTCGGCGTTTAAGTGGACTAAACGCAACAAAGTGTTGTGTTAGTATTTACTCAGTAGATCGTTAAGCATATTAGTGACTGGCCAACTTAGTTCCTCTCGGCCACCAATCGGCCCCCAATCCTTCTGTTCCGCAAGCACGATGTGGAAATCTAACTGATGCATTTTGGTCTGCATATATCTGCAGATGCCACACTGTACCACAAAGAGGTAAGATATGATGACAACCCTTTAGTACATAATATCTCTGTCTGTCTGTCTGTCTCCGTCTGTCTGTCTGTTGTTTACTCACTTACTCACTCACTCATATTCCACTTCGTTATACCTGAACTATATTTATGGCAGCGCAGGTTGTTATCGTATGCAAACAGTTCAGATGAAGCTGAAGAGCCCAGTGACGAGAAAAGCCACAAGTACTGCTATTTTACCTGTTTTGTGTGCACAGTGTCATGTTAATGTCTCAGATATGAGATAGAATATCTTACGATGCAATCAACTGATAAGCTGCAGTGAACTAAATACAAAGTCTGGGTCAGTTATAAATAAATAAATATATATATATATATATATATATATATATATATATATATATATAATGCAACATTTGAATAGGTTGTTTCACGAATTTTATTGCCGGTCATGCACAAGCTGGCATGTTCATAAATTAAATACTAAATACGCAAAAAAGCATATGACGATATCGTTGAATTCGCTGACTTTTGTTGACTATTTCGAAACAATGTGCACATCAGTATTCAAGAACACCGCTAATGTTGTAGCGACACTCAAAAGAAAAAGAATTTTGAGATTTCCCGTATTGGAAAAAAATTAATTACCTTCAATCTCAATTCATGTAGGAAGAGTTTTTAAACACTGTGGACTCATTATGTATCCTTTTTATGCATGTTTATGTGACAATATGATTGATCCTCAAGCATATTGTCAACTTCATAAATTGTAAGGGTGTTTTAAAAGGTCAAGCTCAGAAACTAATATGTGAGAAGCTGTTTAAATTGCCTATTCTTTATTACCGTTTTGACTTCGTTCCGAAGAGCACCTGAAGAAAACTGTCTGTGCTGGACGTCGTGTCTTGGTCTCAGTCTCTATCTTAGTACCCCACAGTCTCTGTCTTGGTCTCAGCATAGGTACCTCACTATCTTGATCTTGTCCCGGTCTTGAATGTTTAAGTCTTGCCTACAACGCTGAAACAAGCTAGCGCCATAATCCCTACAGCTCTAAAACCGGTAATATTTTCGTTTATATGATTTTATATTTGATCACCAACCCTCTAACTGACTGGCACCTTGAACCTTCAAGGGAAATCGTAAGTTTCGAGTGACAGTGCTGAGGTGTTCTGTAGCGTAGTGAACACTGCAGTGAACGAAGAAGATCTAGAATAGAATTGGGGCCTGTGTATGATCCTACACGAATAGGTTATAGGTCAAATGCACACACGCGCAGTACAGTGTAAGCCTAATTGTGTCAAGAGTGAAGTCGCGACGAATTCTTAGTCTATTTTAGCATTTGTTTACACGAGTGGACCCTGTAGTGCTTCGATGTGGTAACAGATGTCTGGGTTCACCCAGAAATAAGGACGCAGTGTCATGTAGCAGACGAAATATCAAGAAACAGGGCCAGTTTAACCATTCGGGATTATACAGGTAATACGAAGGTGAATGCAACGTTCCACAGGAATAATATCTTTATTTTAACATCTTTAAAATAAAGGCTATTAGGCAAACATGAAAAATTGCTTTTAAAATATGATGCAGAAACAAAATGGCTTGACATTTTTTGGCCGAAATTAAAAATCCCGAAATGATTATTTCATTACCTACTACCACTATTTTACATAGTTGAATTCTCAAAATGTTTTTACTTTAAAAAACTGCAAAAAACTCCCGAAAAAATCAACTTGACTTGAATAAAGAAGTACAAGCTCGATAAAGTGAATACTCCTTATAACTGGCGCACAAGCATTTGTAAGGACCAGTCGTAATCGTAAACTCGAGATTTCAGCTGCGCCCAAAGAAAGCTAAGTCACAAAAAGCAGCTAATTCAGAGACAAAACTGAAGCTCAGTCAAAATACTGACAGAGAGAAAGAGAGTAGTTTGATAATGGCACTATAGTAGAGGCCATGGCGTGATCATAACGTAGCCACCCACTGAGGTGGGGTTTCTTGTCTCGATCGTGACTTATTTAAGAGATTTTAATCTCGGGCTAGCACAGACCGTACACGGGGACCTTAAATGGCGTGGCGCCCATTCAAATGGACAGCGGTGGTGAACGATCTCACCCGATAAATTCAGTGCACATGAGCAGGGTCGATGCCATACGGTCGCTATAGAAAAAAGTATACGTTTACTTTTTATATTTTAAACGGCGTTTGTGTGATTCATAATTTGTACGTACATTAAAACGAGTCGGCCTCTCAGCGGATGTACTTCAAACACATGACTGAGGAGATAATCCGAGCATGAACTCCATTTGACTTGAGTAGTTGCTATGCCATTGAGTTCTCCTAAAAGCTGGTTTCGGCCCTGATTACCCTTAGAAGTTGTGACTTTATTCAAACATCACTATGATAATAAGCTAAGAGAAAAGGAAAAATAGTCAAACGAAAGCAAAAAAGTAGCGAAAGCTCTTTTTAACATTGATAATGCTTAAAATAACTATGATTTGTTACCAGGCAACTGATGTCAATGATCTTTCAGTAACCACATTATTGTCTGCTTTTAGCAGACATGACCTCAAATCGATTGGTACATGGAGCTGATAGTGATCAACTAAATGTCAACTATCATTGAGATAATCTGTCTTCAGATAATCTTAATGTCAATGTCATATGCATGCGTGTTTAAGTCATGCCCCGATACAAGCGACTTACCTCGTTTGACCGCGGACCAGCTTTAATCAAGACGATATCAGAGAAAGTCCTGCATGAATACTCAACATTCAAATGTCACAGGGCAGAGACCCACATCCAGCAACGTACTGGATGTATTCCGGACGCCCACAGCTGCACGAAATTTTCCTGTAAATTGACAACAGCAAATTTATTACGAAAGCAAACGCGGATCCAGTGACCCACCCAGCCATGGGTCATCATTTGATTGCCGGATGGGGCAAAGGTCGCTCACAGCCTTGGTAAAAACAGTCACAGGTTAAAGTTTGAAAATGTTTCTCCTGGCAACACCTCAGCCATGCATTGTAAAACCTGCCGCTCCATATCAACTTCTGAATCCGCCAGATTCATGAAAGAAACGTTTATTTTTTCAGATTTGATAATTGGGATATGACATCAGGTTTTGTGATCACTTTAGGCTAATAATACAACAGCGTCGCACATCAGCACATATTACAATGATTACGTTGATATTCAAGACGTCGATTTGACAACGATTATGATGACAATGAAGTTTTTGCTCTTGTTGTGTCACGTTGCTGATGCTGGTGTTGAGAACGACGACGACGACGTTGCGTTGTTGAGATGATGATATCGTCACCTCTGATGTAACAGCCAAGACGACAATTGCTAAAATTTTAGACAGTGAAAATTTTCCATCTTGGGTTTGTGATTTTTTTTGTATTTCCCTCTTCCTGTCAAAACGAGACATCCTTATCATGGTCCACGACTGATGATCTTGATAACAGGCTTATCAGTCGAGTTAACTCTTGATCTTGGTAAGAGGCTTATCAGTCGTTGCTAGAATTGATCGTGGGCTCGAGGGCAAAGGCCGACGCAAAAGCTGACAAGCATCTTTTAAACGTCTGACAAACGCTGTTTGGGTCAGATCGCATCAGTAACAGGAGCCTGCGAAGAGGGCTTGTCGAATCATTGCAATTTATCCAGTAACATGGCAACGGTAAGTTTTGCCCAATATATCTGTGGTCTGGTTACTTAAATGTTTAATGCAATGTGCATGCGACTCGGCTGTACAACAGGAAACAATGCGCACGTAGAAACACCCAAAGAACACCAGAATAAAAGTACTAAATTGTTCTGTAATGGACTTAAAGAGTGCGTACAGTTGCATGCAGCAGATATACTGCAACTATGATGATGCAAGTGAAACATAGCCACATAATGCAGTAGTTGTTGCACATTATGTGGTGTTGCTGCTGCTGTTGTAACATAACATTTCTATAGCGCCTATAAAGAAGCGTTGTCGATGTCGTTTCAAAATGAAAATCAGCTCAAAAAGCCAAGCATGCTGCAATCGATTTTATGGTTGCTGGTCACGGAGTCGTTGTTCAGTTCATTAGTGTTGCTGTTGTCTTCGTTGTCCTCGTGCATGATGTCTACGTAGGCCTGTCTTACCCAGTCGTGTCCGAAGACCGCATGCAGACTAATCAGTAGTCTTATCTGTGGTCTCACTACCTACAGGACAACATAATAAAAAGACACAGCTCGTGTATGTTTGTGCTCATCGTCTTATGCAGCACACTTCTGTTTATAGTTAACATCGACGAACGTAACATCCCACGAATAAACATAGCTATCTTTAGATCAGCCGGTGTCTGTTTGGCGCTTCATAAATTGTCTTCAATTTCCACTGCATCCTGATTTAAGTTATATTACGTCTCATAGCATAAATTATCTAATACGCCTAATCACAGCCCGGTCTTAGAGAGCTCCATCACAGTTGAACAGGCAGGCTGTCGACCAGGTCCTAAGCAACATCGCACCACCTCATCTCCGTATACAAAGGAGGTTACTTCAAGGCTGAGCTGGAAAAGATCGATGCGATCAAGGAGTCGCCACTTCATGACGATATCACTTTGCACCCAGCAGAAAAAAAACAAGGCATCATTGTGGTAATTTTGATATCTATGGTCTCATGAACCAACGCATTTTGATGCCTCACGCTATGACCTGCGAGCCTCTTACCGGTAATCAATCACCCAATTACAGTTTAAACATGTCCTCGAGACGCCCAATTCGGTTGGACATGCCCTATGGGGGACATGGCAGCTATTTCGGCAGGGAGTGACGAATGGGTAGCATCGAATGTGAATAACCACTCTCTACTTCGCAGAGCCGTCTGTCTGTCCTCCAGGCTTCAACCTGCATCCGCGACTCTGGTCCATAACCGTTTTCGGACAGGGAAGGGTTGCTGTGGATACAGCCTCATCACACGGGGTCAAGCCACTGATCCTCTGTGCAGCTGTGGTGCAGTGCAGACTATGGCCAAACATTGTCGATATCTGTCCGCAAACACGCTTCAGTGACAGACTACTTGTTGGCTCTTCATTTCGCTGGTGACGACGCTTCCAACCGGCTGGACACGAATCTCACGAATGCAAGAAGACAAAAAAATTTCGGCAACATTATTTCATCTTCATTGTACATTTAATCGCGTGATATCACACAGCGTTATGCCACTTTCACATAGAAGATTCTTTTCGGTATTTACAGATCCTTGCGAGAGCAGACTTCGATGCAGCAGTGTCGTGCAAGATCCTAAAAGATGCCATGAGAGGCGTTGGTAGGTCCTGCTACTAATCAACTAATATGCTCTTGCTCACAGGTCTTTCCCTCCAGCCACACGTCACACCATAAACATAATCTTACCACTGAAAGCCTATACTACAGGCACACCAGAAGCTTTCCAAAGGTCTGCCCTAGGCTTAACATGTGTATGGCAACACAAGGCAAGAGATTAATATGACATTTTTAAAGTTGCTCTTCCACCTCAACTGACCAACAGGGTGACAGAGATCGTCAGTCGGGAAATCCAACGCGTAGCTTACAAGTTAAAGGCAAAAGCAGACGAAGTCCTTACATTAATCGAATGTCACTCGAGATTCGTTTCATATGCTGTTATTTTTCACTGTAGGTACTGATGAGGCCGCCATCATTGAAGTACTGAGTACTCATGATCTTAATCAACGTCTCGAGATCAGACTTAAGTATCAAGAGTTTTACGAGGAGGTAAGCGATGCATAATATGGACTTCGTATTATTCTGTGCACTTTACACGATTCGCTTTCAAAGTAGACGACAATGGACACACTAGCATAAAGTCGTTGGTATTTAAATTAATTGATGGTCGACGGTGTTCAATGCTTGGCGACTGGCGAGACCAGGACAACCACTGTTAGGAATTATATACTGATGTCTTATCATTTATAAAAAGAAAGACCAGTGGAACAACACACCATGGCTGCCATCGACTTCATAGTCCTTTCTCAGACCTGTATCGCAATCGTAATCGTATAGACTGCGGTTAGGTCTACTCGAACGGAAGTAAAACGTTCTTAGATTATTCGGCTAAGGACAGGCCTTGATACTGCGCCTAAAATATCAACCCAAACTTTAATACGGCTATGAAATTAGAAGCCAGTGACCTAATGGTAAAATGTATTGTGCGGCAAATACAGGTCTACACTCTTTTGTGCAGTAGGCCTATCGTAAGTATAGTAGATAATTATTTTTTGTGTAAGATATTCTTAAATAGATGGAACGCATATGTCTTCTTAGAACCTACGGTTTGTTATGCATTATTATGCTTTGTAATCAAAATCCACCCTCTGTGTAAATGTGTCTGTGCACTTATTACAGGATCTACTCGAGAAGCTGAAGAAGGAGCTAAGGGGCGATTTCCAGGATGCAGCGGTTGCCATGTTTCAACCGACTTACTTCTTTCTCGCCCATGAACTGCGAGCAGCCATGAGAGTATGACGTCATGTCAAGTTATATGACGTCATGTCAAGTTAAAGTCACATGACCATTATAGCTAAAACTGTTGTCTCTTTAAGGCCTAAATCTATTGTCTAACGCAGTTTCTTAAAATGTCAAATTTCAATCCTGTTACTCTTTCCAAAATCTGTGCCGTTTGTCGTCAATCACAAGGCAACTGCAATTTATACAAATCGTGCTAGTATTGAACTGCATGACTTGAGTCATAGCGTCATAGGCCTGTATTCCACTGGGACCTGCGTTGTATATTGACAGGGACCGGGAACAGACGAAAAGACGATCATCGACATACTGTTCCCAAGAATAAATGAAGAACTCGCTCGTATAAAGGTTTCCTACGAAGAAGGTAAAACAACTGTCACAATGGCAACATCTACACTCTCACACAGTTAATCCATTGTTTTATTCGTTCGTTTTTTCATTCGTTCATTCGTTAAATAGACTTATGCCTACAGGGATACATGGATCTGTAGGTCTGAACATGCTTCAGTATGTTTCTTCTTAGTTTCTTATTCGAATACACAAAGCAAGATATCTTTAAATATATATGGAATGCATGTCTTCTTAGAACCTACGTTTTGTTATGCATTGCAAAGTATTTGGCCGTAACATTGAGGAGGATTTGGCTGGAGAGACGAGGGGAGACCTTAAGCACCTCTTCCTTGCTCAGATCAGAGGTGAAAGGGACGAGCTGGCCGAAATCGAAAGAGGACAGGCGCTAAGTGACGCCAGAGAGATATTTGAGGTAAGATACTGTTATAAGTGTGATGCTTAATAGGCAACTATTACATTCATTCTCTTGTCCTCATCTTCGCAGGCGATGTGATTAGTGATGGCTGAACACTATGTGAAGATCATGCATGCATACCTTCTTCTATGGCAGGTAGATGGCCCATAAGTGCAGCCTCTAAGAAGAAAACGTTACGTTTCATTGTCGAAGTGTTGGCATGCGATCGAAACAACGCGTTCGATCAGAGGCGTGACGCGAAGGGGTTCAACGACCACAAATAAGCTCAAGACCACTCTCTAATGATTTAGGCGCTAGGCCTGCCATTGTTTGAAGCATTTCAAAAATTTCATCAAATAGCTCTGTTAGGGAGGCAAGTGTTTGGTTTACTGAACTGTTTTCGTTACCTTTATGAATTTATCAGGTGAGATCCTTCACCACCTCTGCGGACCCATGTATGGACCGTGTCAGTCCGAGATTAAAATCACTGAAATATAGCCACTATGGGTATGCGAACCGGCATCCTCACGCACAGTGGTGCCTTGACGTACGCTTTAACTGATGTAGCTATAGCCAGGTCAAATGTTGCCACTGCATGTGTAGGCGGGTGAGGATTCGATAGGAACAGATGAATCGGTCTTCACGAGGATTCTGACGAAACGCAGCTTCCTCCAACTGAAGCTGATTTTCGAAGTCTATGCAGAAGTTGCAGGAAAAGAGATCGAAGACTCCATCCGCAAGGAAATAAACGGATCTCTCGAAGACGGACTCCTCACCATCGGTATATCTACATATTATGCAAATATGCATAAAAATTAATATCATAAATCATCTTTAACAGCGCTTTCAAAAATTTCTGCTGTTGCTGCTGCCGAGTCCACCTACATAGAACTATTACCTTGTTAACGATTAATGCAATTTGCCTCGCTTCCGGCTAATTTAGCCTTGTCCAAACCTACCCATAATGCAATAGGAAACATTTCTGTCTCTACCCCACTCACTCAGGTTACTACCAGGACCTCACTTGAATCAAAAGCGCCACTCACTTAGTGACTGTGTGCCCACAGCCTAATTCTATCTACTTCGTCCCATCGACTTCACCTGTACTGCTTCCTCCTTTCTCTCAACCATTCCTCAGATTCCAAAGCACCTGTCGTATAGTAGAAGCCTATGCCACTCATTAGAAAACTTCAACAACTTACTTACTTTACTTGCTTACTCACTCAGATCTACATTGTGATATATACTTACACATGCATGCGATCATACATGCATGCATATATACATACATACATACACACGTCCATGCATACATACATAAATAAATAAATACATCCAAACATACAAACGTACGTTTTTTGATTGATTGACTCTTTATTTTGATCCCAAATTCAACATATCAGGTTACACATAAAACGTACAGTTTGCCAGGATACAAAAGGCAAACCCAGAAGGGACCAGGGTCCCGCTTAAATAGGGTCACCTATTAACATCAGTGACGTAAGATGGCAATCGAAATGTAAACAAAGCAAATATCATTTTGTAAGCAAACTAAATAAGTTATGTACAATCCGTACACAAAAGAAACTAAAAATAAAACTATACAGAAGTCCGCTGCATTACACAGTCCTATATAACAAAAAACTCAGAAAAAAAGAAGCAAAAAACTAATGGTTTGTACGAACAATTCAGTTGGCAGTCAAACAGATGTTATTAAATAGTGACGCATCTGCCTTTTGAACAGTTTCAAACTTGACAACATACGAATGCTCATTGGTAAAGCGTTCCAAATTGAAGGGCCAGCACATTTGATATTGAATAATCGAGTGTTGGTGCGAGCAAAACTGGCATAATAATTACCGTGAATCCTAGTAAAATATGAGTGATGATCGATGATATTGAAGTATCCATCAAACTTCGATGGCAATAATTTATGTTGATATTGATACATAAATACAGAGATCTGGAACTTATTAATGGAATTAATTTTTAAAATATTTAGATTGACAAAATAGGGTTCAATATCGTTCACCTGAAAAGTTTTTGTAATAATTCTAAGAACACGGCGCTGCAAAACAGATAAACATTTTATACGCGAAGGGTAATTAGAGGCCCATAAAAGGTTACAGTAGGATAAGTAAGGATAAATCAATGAATAATACAAATTAATTAATATCTGTTGGGGTAGGATATAACGAATGCGTGACAATATACCAGAACATTTAGCAATTTTACTTGATATATGAGATATATGCTCTTTCCACATTAAATGAGAGTCAATATAAACTCCAAGAAATTTACATGAATTCACTTGAGTAATCAGTTGGTTATCGATAAAAATATTGATAGCTGATTTACAAAAAAAATGTACGTACATACATACATATTTAAATACATGCATACGTGCATAGACATATAGATACATACCAGTATACATGAATACATGCATATATACACATACTTACAGCAGACCATACATAAATACATACATTCGTACATTATGCATGCATACAGCCTTTATTTGTGATGAAGTAGAAGGTCCAACGCATAGTCGCCCAGTTGTCGCTTTGTGTTTATTATTTTTATTGTCGGGTGTTTTCAGTGAAGTTTGTTAAGAACAGACACAAGTATTTTGCCGAGAATCTACACAACAGCCTGAAGGGACTCGGAACCGACGAGAGAACCGTGATTCGAACCCTCGTCACCAGAGCAGACGTCAGTCTAACTAATACAATACCTTGATCAGCATAGGCCCTACTGCTATAGGTCTGCTTATCTTAAAATAGTAAATGTAGGCCTATATCTTATTTTAAAATAGTAAATATGGGCCTATACCATATTTTAAAATAGTAAATATAGGCCTATACCTTATTTTAAAATAGTAAATATAGGCCTATACCTCATTTTAAAAGAGTAAATATAGACCTATACCTTATTTTAAAATAGTAAGCACAGGCCTATAGAGTTATGTAGTGCTTTGCTAACATGTTATGTCCCGCTGGGTTGCGGCCGTGATCCTCTCTTGTTAAAATTTCTACACCACACCATTAAGTACAAGTATTTGATAATCATTTACTAGGATATAATTTCTATGCCGACGATGCTCAGTTACATTTCTTTTGACAACCTGTCTCGTCATTCATCGGTGCAGCTCTTGTCCACTGCCTTTGAGGAGCTGCAGTAACTCGTAGAAAACTGAATTTCTACTACTGGCCACTCCACAGCAACTTAAGAAGCTTGAATGCCTTCAATCTTTAAAACTGGGTGACTGACTCATTTATAGAGTTGGCTGATTCTACTCGTAACTTGAGCGTTATTTTTGATTCTACAACGTTCTCATTCACTATGTAAATGGCATTTTTATGCGTATATTCGTGACATACGCGGAATTAGGAGTTATGTTCACATGTTCTATTTATCTCTGGGAAACGCTTTGGTCTCCAGTCGCCTTGATTACTGTAACTTGCTTCTAACTGGTATCACAAAGCACATAACCCATGTACTTGAATCTTTGCATTGGCTTCCTATTCGGCAAAGGATTTTTTTAAAACTGGGGCTAGCAATTTATAAAGCATTAAACTCTGGCCAACGAAAGTACTTAAAATCAGTCCTCATTCCCAGACCTGTCATTATTCAACCAGATCATCCGATTGTTTCTGCGGCTGTGCAAAAACTAGAACTATTCTTGGTGAACGATATTTTTCTGTCGCAGGACCTAAACTTTGGAACTCTTTTCGCGCATCTGTTCGTTCTGCTCAGTCTCGTCTGTTAAATGGGTCTCAACTTAAGACTTTTCATTTGGCTTATCTCCCACAGACTGCCCCTCCGTTCAACTGAACTGACTCTGGATATTTACCTGACTGCGGCTTGATTTTGGTGCGCCATCGGCCGATGCCTTGCGCATTAGACATTGGCACTATAGAAGTTGCAAATTACAATAGCAATTCGCCTAGATAAAGTATGTTTTATACATTATAAAGGGCAAAATCTTTCCTGTAGCCAATAGTAGGGAGCTTGTACAAAACCTGTATTGTGAAAGCTAGAGTGCATTTTGGGTTGTATTCCAGCCTACGGTTGCTGACCTACTGACCTCTTGATCTCAGTTGTTACAGAACTTCGTCGACAGGACAGTAATGTCCAGATGTAAAACTTTGCTGCAGGTTGACTTGGCTGATATCGCCGTCGCTTATGCTGAACTGTACAGCGATCGTCTGTCGCAGGTCATAGCCTCTGACCTTCAAGGGCCACTGCGCGACCTCTACGTTGCCATAATTGGCGATCGCTGAAGTTTCGACAGGGTCTTCAAAGCAAGGACGTTGACAAAGAGGACATGCTTTGGCTCCCACTCTCAGAACCGTGCGTCCTTGCTCCGAAGGAAGACTGCTTGGCAGTGACTCGCAAATACAAACTTATTGATCTACATACATTATAATTATCTATCGGTAGCAAATCGTAATTGTAATCCCGAGATTTCTACAGCACCCAACGAAAGCCACGTCACGGGGACCAGCTTATTCACAGGTGCTCAGTCAAAACAAAATCGATAAGCATAAATGTTCGGTTCCAGGTCAAGGTCCAGGAGTCAGGCAGAAAGACAATATGCATATTAATATGACGAAATTAGTAATGGCTTTTGCTTGATTGGTCAGATTAACTGAACTGACCATTTTGTAACCGATCCACATCCCACGCTGCAGCTCCCTCTGGAACGATCTCCTGAGTATACATGAACTTCACAAATTCTTCTTTCCTCGACCCCTCCTGTAGTTCACCCAGCATCATCTGTCTCAAGCCTCCGTATCTGTCAAACCCCTTTATTCAAATTCCTCAAGAACCTTACCATGATCCCACCAATCCTCAGCACCTTCCCATTTCTCCCAGCCTAAAAACAACCCGACTTACAGCTCCTTTACCCGTCTCCTTCATCCGTCACGAGTCTTCTGGCAACGGACCCTGTCCCTCCTCCAGTTTCTCTGGAGTCTGGTCAACCACCATCCGACACAACGCCTCTGACTTGACGCAGTGCTCACAAATAACTGGTGCAATGCACTTAGCCGTAAGTATAGCGCTTACGAAATTCTATGGTTTGCTATTATGTGCTCGAAAACAACACTTTATACCGAACATGTACTTGTCGCCTACTTGAGCGTTTGTAAGCAAATGTCAGTGTTGGGTTCCGTAGGATGACGCTCGATCGGATGACATCGTTTCAGACCATATTTAGGGGCCTACCAAAAAAAAAACGATAAAAACTAAGAAATTAGTGCAAGAATCAATAGCTTTTCCCACAAGCATTAAAATTTGTTACGTAATAAATGCGTGAACTGCGTTATTAAAATTTCGATTAAGTTAGCGATCAAAAAATAATAACCACTGTAGTCCTTTTAAAACCAGGCCTCATAAGTCTATAGGCCATGGATGGGAGGGCGGGGAGGGTTAAAAGTTTGCAGTCATGTTCCCCTCCAAGATCATGGAAAAGCCAAAAAAAACTTTAATTCAAATCCAATTCTGCAGTGAAAAAGGAATTGTGAAGTTCACTAACAAAGACCACTGACTTCTAGTGTTAGAAAGCACCTTTTTACAGCTGATAGACAGCCATGCTTTACCGCGTTTGTAAGGTTTTGAAAAGTTCTGTATAAATAGCAGTATACGGCCTACATACATACACTGTAATCGTAATCTCGAGATTTCTATAGCGCCCAACGAAAGCCACGCCACGGGAACAGCTTATTCACAGGCGTTCATCAAACAAAATCGATAGACGAAAGTGTTCGGTTCCAGGTCAAGATCCAAGAGTCGGGCAGAGAGACAGCATGGCAGCCGCGGTGGGTGACGTTTGGGATTGGAGGGGAAAGAGGGATAACAGGAAGAAGAGTGGGAATGTCAGACGCAACTAACACTTCACAACCAAGACTGCCCCTCGGGGATACGTTAGCTTAAGGGACTTAAGGTTCGCTTAAGAGAGTCCAGCTTAAGTTCAGCGTTGTGCTTGGCTTATGCGCTTTCGTGTGGCCAGAGACACTGCACAGACACTTCACCAACAATTGAAAACTGACTATCCGCGCCTCCGATTCACATTTCTGTGACTTTGCGCGTTAATAATTTTCGTAACAACAACTGTTCACTTTCGGCGAGCTATAGGCCTAATCTCTGTGCGGTCATTTTGAATGGGCGCTATATAAAAGCTCTAAACGAAAGACCGAACGAATGCATGAACGAACGAACGAATATTTGCTCGTGTTGTAATCTATTTTAACTAGGAGTCTAATCATTCTATTCCAAGTATTGCATGTGCGCTGTTAAAATGCAAGTAAACGTTACTTGCTTACTTTCTTCAGACTTTTGCACACCTCATTATGACCTGAAGCAAACATAATCAGTGCTTGGCCTTTTCAGTATATACCCTTATCACAGCAACCCTGTTTACCTCCTCTGAGGGAGTGACAATGGGAAGGGCACGAAATCTCACTGGCCCGCCAAAATCTGAGTTACTTGTGCATATCACAAGGGCGGGAAACAAGGTTCGCTTATAGCATATTCCATGGTTGTTCCGAGCATGACTCAGTCGAGGACTGGAACAATGGCGAGTAGAGCAAGCACTTCCTGCGGGTGGTTACTCTGTCAATGCTGGAACGAGCAACCTCTTTGGATCATCATCCATTGACGCCTTTATTATTATTATTATTATCACTATATTTATTAGGCGCCACTACCTAATGACTAACCAACATGTGCCATGTGCCTTATTAACACGGCGCTATAGAAGTTGCCATAGTAGACTGCATATCCGCCATTTTTCTCTCTAAACAAGCCATGTACATTCACTCTGTACGTTTAAGATTTCCTTTCAAAGGCGCTATATCAAGTGTCCTGGTACATGCAGCCATACATGCCTGCTCATGCATACGTGTATGCATGCATGTGTGCATACATACAAACAATCAAACATACATACATACAAACATCCATACATAGATACATACATACATACAGGCAAGCAAGCAGACAGACTGACTGACAGTCCGACATACTTACAGACAGATGATTCTTCGTTCACCATCATCAACCAGTCTAGTAGCATTTGTCTAGGTCTTCCTCTTCTTTTCTTTCCTTCCATTCTTCCCCCTATGATATTTCTTAGAAGGGAATCACCTCTCAGTATGTGTCCAATCCAATTCCTCTGTCTCGTTCTTATTGTAGCCAACAGAGATCTTTTCTCTTCCACCTGTTGAAGCACCTCTTCGTTTGTTTTATGCTCTGTCCAGCTAACCTTCTCCATAATTCAAAAGCCTCCGGCCTTCTTTCTGATGGTTCATGACAGATATAATACATAAATACAGACAGATGTAATACATAACTAATACATAATACATAAATACAGATATAACACATAAATACATTTGCATACATAGGCACATACGTACGTACGTACATACAGTACGTACTCCGAGCATGCTCAGAGCAAACGCAGAACAGCCCCTTAGATTGACTAAGATCTTGGATCATCCTTTCGCGCCTAAGTGATCATTAACATTAAGCCATATTCGACAAACTGTACAAAGGCATACGTTGCGTATACACATATATACCACGTAAACACCTCTTACCTGCTTGAAACTCTAACTTACGCTATATAAATTTTACAAATAAATAATAAAAATTACCGCGGCTAATTAAATTTCTTAACACTTCAAAAAACATTTGTGCTCGATTTCCTAGCGTCCTCGACTGATTCTTGCCCTAAAATAATAGCGTTGTTATAAATTTATTAAACGAAATGCTGGGAGAAACATCCCTTTACATTCGCTAGGTGGCAGCGCAGTTCCATAAATGTCCACTGAAACAGCTTCGAATGATCCAATTGCATTCGCTAGATGGCGACAGAGAGAAATGAAATGTCCATAAAGTGACAAAATCGGTTCTAAGTGATTTTTACAGTGCACGTGTTTTTCACGTTTTCGACAAATTTCATCGAAAATAAGACCAGATATGGACTTACGGCTTAGGAAAAACATCCACCGTCATCAGAAAACAGGTAATCCATGACTTTAAGGCGATACATTCGACGTTTACACGATACATTGACGGACTGTGAAGCTATCCGTGCCATGTGTTTCAGCCGACTGCCAAACACAGCGAAATTCTTTGCCAGATTTGACTCAGAAAATTTGAGATTTTCAAAAGTTTCATCTTTTCGTCGAAACTTGGTGGATCTGATGCAGGACTCGAAACTACCTGGGGCGAAGTGTTTTTGGGGTCTGGGGATCAGGAATAATTGAGAAAATTAGGGGGAAAGTTGGTGAAGGTACGTACGTCCATCAGCCCGACCCCTGCATCCGCCGGTGGCCATACATGACTCCTGGTCACATGACTTGGCAAGGCCTGAGCTAGTGGTCACATGATTTGGCACCGAGCCAGTGAACGATATTTACAGATCCATACAGACAGAGGTAGAGCGGTACAGTGGTAAATAGAAACACACGCAGAGACACCACAGTGACTTACAGAAACGCTCAGATAGATAGCCTGCGACTATTTGTAGGTGCCTATAAATAGTGACATAACGATTTGTAGAGATACAAATAGAGTATGAATATGTATTTCGAAATTGGCTGACATGCAACATATAATATATATGAAATAGACATAGTCTGTGGACCTGCGTCGTCCTTAAGTAGAAATGTCGGAAGAGTAAGAAACGATTGAGCAGTTTTTGTTAATCTAGAGGCATACCGCAAGGAGTAGCACGAAAGCTACGATATGAAAAGGTAAGTGGTTTATTCTGCATTCTGTTATTGAGTTAGTTTGAGTTGCACAGTCGACTCGTCTGGTATCCGGGGGTACAAACCGAACTTTCCATTTCTTTTTCCATTTCCCGCCCTTAGGAGTCCACCCACATGATGCATTTATGGGGAGTCGTTTGCAAATGGGCGAGGAGTTCTAAATTAATAACGTTGAGACTGCCATGATATGGATTGCCAGTTCCAAATCCTCTGCACAGAATTCACGCCACCTGTTTTAGCGTACCCATGTGGTATAAACAATCAACATTTATGGCTCTGTTCTGTGTTCAGTTCGCCTTCTGCATTTGTTTGCAAAATTATGTTGTTAAGTAAAGCCTAATGGTTACTGTGGTAATCATATAGCTTTAACTTACAGGTTGTACAGCACTATACTGTGCACTGAACTGTGGCCAACCACCATACTTAAAATCAGTTCTTATTCCCAGACATGTCGTTATTCAACCAGGTCATCTGATTGCCTTTCTATGGTCACACCAAAGATTAGAACTGTTCTTGGTGAGCAGACATTTTCGTTACTGGACCTAGATTTTTGAACTGTCATCCTATATCTGTTTGTTCTGCTCAGTTACTTGTACCATTTTGTTCTTCACTTGAGACTTACCTTTTTCAAACTGCTTAGCCACCACAGACTGCCTCTCTGTCTTAATGGACTGATCTGGATATCTCTGATTGCAGCTTGGTTTGGTATGCTGTCGGTTGATGCCTTACACAATAAACACCAGTGCAGTAGAAGTTATTAATTAATAATAATACTATACAGGGACACAGAGTGAAATGGCACAAGAAGTGTACTCAGTTTTGCCTCAGTGCCATTAATTGTAATTTTCACAAATAGGCATCAAAGATAAGCTTCAGCTGTTGCAGACTTACACATTATCCAAAAGTAAGCTATTACAGAACAATGTACCTGTTTCTCTTAACTGTGTAGGCAGAAGCATGTGTGAAAAATATTTTCTATTTTTGTACAGTGCGGAGACTAAGTACCATCCACAAGCCGCAGAACAGAGACTTGAACCGAAGATGTTTCCAGGAAGAGGTATGCCAAGCAGTGACCAGTTTCACGTGGTGACATTCTTACCTGTCCATATGTTATGTCCTTATATACTTTTCTTACCTGTCTTTAAATCTGCTGGTGCCACAAGATTTCAGTGCAGTAACCATGAATTACAGTTTGCTTTTATGCCTTTAATCCTGGTATTGCATGTGCTGTACTACTGGTGAAAGCATAACGTTTGACCGCACTTAACTGAACTTTGCAGGAAAACTGTTGTTTTACTGCTTTACATTCAGTTAGTGCTTAGGTTTTTATATTACTTTCACATTTCTGCAGCTGGTGTCCCAAGAGACACTTTCCTGTTCGATGATGTATTGATGTCCTTTGAAAAGATCAGGAAGCTGTATTGCATAAATTGGGCTGAGCAGAGTAGCCACAGACGAAGACAGGAAAAAGATGCAATGTATCATTTTGAGTTCTTCCTGCGGAACTGTGGGAGTGGGTCAAATTTACTATGGATGTAAATATAGCTGAAAATGTTGTGAACCCATGGTATAGTCTATGGTGGCTTGCTTATGCAGAAGCCAGTCACAGCATTGTGTTAATATTAAGTGTATTTCTGTTGGAAATTGCAGATCTGTAGAGGTATGCTGCTGTGTGTACAACACCGGCAACCACAACAAAAGAAATGAACCTTTAGCATAGTGTCATTGGAGTTGTGTGAAGAAAGTCCTATTAGTATCAGCATTGCATTTCTTGTATGTCAAATTCCAATGAAATCTTTACTTATTTTCTATTTCGGGTGGCGCTAACTGCATCACGTTAAGTCAAGATTTTGGCATTCTGGGCTGGTGCTGAAAGTGAACCCCTTCTCGGCTTTTGAACTTCTGCCCTGATTAATGGATGAGCCACTCTTGTCTGACTTCTACAAGGATGCAGGTCGTCTTCCTTATTCTTGGTGTCTATGGTTGCCATTTATTATAACCGAAGGTGATTTTCATCCACTACTGTTAAGTTCTCTAACTGAATGTGTTGGGTTTGGAAAAGTGTGAATGATGTAGAAATAAGAAGCCATTACGGTAATCTCTTAATAGCCAAGTAAATTATGGATGGCCTCAGGGACCTAGGGATGATAGGTATAGGATGACAGATGATTTGTGCGTTTCTTGTAGATGGCGTGTGACAGCATGAAGCAGATATCTTCAGATACAGGAAGACAAACGGGATACAATTTTGAAACACAGATATGTGTACTTGGTCACTTGGTGTGTTTGCACATACTGTACGTGTCAACGCTGAATGAACAGAAGTTACAGGTTAAAATAATATGTTCTTGAGTTATAAACAACCAGATGCCAGTCCTCTGGAAGTTATCTTCCTGCAATTTTTTTCCGTCCTATTTGAGCAACAAAATATAAAGTTAATAGGTCCATGGGTGTCAGCACAGGGAGCCAGAGGGGCGATATGGCCCAAACATTCAAAAGAGAGGAGGGCTGAAGTACCTTTAAGTTAAAAAATGTTTTTGGTCATTATTTATGAATGGGCCGGCAGAATGGTCTTCTGGGAAGGAAAAGAATTTAAGGAAAAGCAAAAGCTGCAATGATCAAAAAAAGATCATGAGAAATTTCACTGACTACTTGCAAATGGTGTGGTGCAAAGCAGCAAAATCTTATTTTCTTGTTTACTTAGCCCATCTGAAGCCGTCCGTCAGTGTCTCTCACTCTCGAAACCGTGTACACGGACACCCTGCCCTTAGTTTATCAGTTATTGATGTCGGTAATAAATTTATCTATTGTTAACTTCAGTCCATGAAATATGTCAGGAAGATACTAGTGTAATTTTGCATTATTAGCTTATTCAAAAATGGTCGAAAACTCCAATGTCCAGCAGCGTTAGACATCAGCGGTTGGCAATTATGGCCGTCTGTCAGTTATAAAGGTTGCCAGTCAGACTTGGCAGCCAGAGGTAGGCTGCTAATCGGGGTTGTGGTCTCCAATCAGGATATGACAATCAGAAATCCCACATGGTTCCCAATCAGGATTTTGCAGAGGTTCACCATCAAAGGTTTGCAACGAGAAGTTACTGTCTGCCTCTGATAAAGCACGGATATCTAAATAATGGATGTTGCTTTAGTTGTTGGACGTGGTTCACAAGTAGTAGACTATTATGCATCATGAGTATTTTGGTACACTGATGGAAAAACATCTTTTGTCAATACCATTTATCACAGTAATCTTTCTCCAGTCTCTTTCCTTCTCATAGATTGTCTTGGATGTAAGTATTATACAAAATCACTTTCTCAAACATGTAAGAAGTGGCTGAATTGTTGGTTGAAAGTCTTCTAGGACCAGTTTCTCAAAAAGTACTTTGGGGTCACCATAAAGGACATCCACAAAATGACCTACTCTGGACCCCGACTGCATTTAACACTGGCCTACTAAGCCCTAGATTGAGGTGCAGGCTGTCGAAATACCAGCTCCTACCAAATCTGGATGCAGACGTCTGCATTAGGCATAATTCTCCCCTTGTCCACATTTGGGTTACTCATCCTTTCCTTGCATATGTCCTTTATAGACCACCTCTTCAAATGTTTTTCATAGGGCAACGATGTATTGTGATCACCTGGTCTGCAGATTTGCCCTACTTAGAGGCATATCCACTTTTACATCCACAAGCAAAATCTTTCTTTCCCATTTGCCTCCAAACATTATATATGATATATTGATAACACACCTTGCTTTGTTCTTATTCCAGATTTGTTAATGGCTACTTGAAGACTACCTGCCTTAAAAACTGAACAAAATTTTCAACACTATGCAACTGTACAACATTGACCAACTAAACCAATACAGCTATTGGAAAGAAATTACAGGTGGCACTTTTTGACTACATAAAAGTTGGCAGATTTTCAGGTATTACTAATTTTAAAGTATGTATATTGTTTGCCAATTGTTTGCCTGATTTGCCAGATCCCAAACGCCAACTTAGGACATACAAGGTCGGCTGCTTGAACTGTGCTTTTATATTTACATTGCCAATTCTCCATGAATCAAGCTAGGATTTTCCATTTCCCACCTCCCAGTGGACCGTCATGCTAGAGGGAACACAGTCCCCTCTTGGCCTAATTTGTTTTATTCCTGAAGGCCATTTGTCAATCTTGGTTCTATCTAGAGCATCAGTACACATGACACATTAACCCGCCCCTGTCCAGTCGTCTTCTTAATTCCCCTTCTACAGGGTGCAACTTATGGTTGTCAGAAGTGATATGTGCCTGAAATGTGAGGAGAAAATGCATCTTCAGTGAAAGACAGTCTTAACCCGTAGGAGGAAAATTTTTCCCTCCCCAAACAAACCACACACTGCCCTAATCTTCTGCTCTTCTCGGGCCACCCTTTTCCAGCCTACCTTTCCAGGCCCTAGAATGGAGTTTCCAGTTGTGTGGTGTTACATTTAAGCCAAGAGATTAAAATGAGAACACATGCAATGCAATGAAGAACACCTTTCATAAGAAAATACTAGCACTCGTTTATTTTTTACTGACGTACAAACAAGCCATGCATTTCCTCGAATAAGTAGCATCTAACATGTAACTTAAAATGTTTGCTAAACAAATGATGACACAGAAATAAACAGCACCGTTTATGACTTTAAAAGCATTATTAAGAAACCAAGTTGCATACAATAGCATAATATAACAGATAACTGAAAATAAAGCAGAAATTAATAAATAGCACAAGGAATCAATAGCAGCACACCGAATGGCACTTCATATTATCAAACATCTGCATGTATCCAAATGATTTAACAGATTCCTGTTGACAGAGGTTTAATAAGCTTACAATACTCCTGGCTGGAATGTAGTAACCAAACCAGTTTCTGAGGTTGTGAGAAAGCTTTAGACAAGAAGCCTCTTCAAACATTACAAAGTATGAGTTTCAATCAGATGTATAAAGTTTTGGATTTTCAGTTTAAAACTTTATAAACTGTATTTAAAATTTTGTATTTAAATTGAGTAGTGATTATGCATTAGTCACAGGAGTACTTTGTCATAATAATAAAGATAAACCCAGCAATGGCGTGTCATCAGGAGCTTTTACAGCATTGCTCTAAACACCCCATTGGGAATTCCCCAACCCCAACCAAGGACCAAAGAGTAAAAGACATCAAATAACACCTGCTGCACTGAGACGGCCAATAATAAAACCACATCACATAAACATAGTCCATGAAGACATGAAATGTCTCCAGAATATTACATCAGGTAAGATACAGCCAGGCATATCTTGACATAAGCAAAGCAAAGCTTAGAGTTTCTGTGAATTCATTAGAAAATTGAAAAGCAATTGACTCCATCAGAACCACCTGGCCTTTTTATGTCTCTGTAATTTCAATATGAAAATAAAAACACTAAGAAGTACACATATTTCTAAGTGCTTGGCTTCATTCCAGTACAGCCTGTCTATACGGTCTCCATTGTGTGAGCCAAGTCACGAATTTGCATCGAAAATTTCTGAAAAACAAAGAGCAGATGCATCAGAATTAGTGATCCATCATCATCATCATCTTGTTTAGAACTGCCTACGATTCCTTGATCAGCTGATGGCATGTTAACAAATGCATTACTTACTTAATTCCAAAACTGACGAGATGAGACAGATCCTCAGAGTACATAAGGAAATAGGATACAACTGGCAGGCCAAGGTCCAGCTCAGGACCACCCATCAATGTACCCACTAAGATGGTAAATAAGCAAGAATCAAAACAAATTATACCACAAGTGCAAAAATAAATGTACAAGTGGCATCAGATTAAGTCAAGTGAACACAGATAGCTAGAAGATTGATGCAATCCCAATTAGTACAAAGTCAAAGAGGTTAACCTTGACCTGTCACGTAGGTGATGGTTTGGCATTGTGAATACATTACAGCCAAGAACAGTGAAGTTAAGCAGTGCAAGGCCGGTTAATACTAGCATGGGATTGATGTCCACGAAATTCTAGGGTAGACCTGTCTAATCCCTCCATTCTTTTGCAGTTGGTACACAAATCCCAAAAATTAATCTTCATTTTAGTTAAATATTTATGGTTCTGTTCATCATGATTCTGTCTTTATTGATATCTGTTGGACTGATACGTCAATCAATCAATATGTTATAATTCGTCATTTTAAACTGACTTATGTTACATAGGTGACCTTACTACTCTGGACCTTGTTCCCTTCTTGGCCTGCCCTTTGTATCCCAGAACCATTTTTGCATATTATATCTAATTACGTTGTCACTGAGTATAACAAAAAAAATGAAATGAATGAACACAAATTGGGAAATTCTGTTGGATTGTTGCAGTCATGTGTGTGCCTCAGCTTTAAGAATGAACACAAATTGGGAAATTCTGTTGGATTGTTGCAGTCATGTGTGTGCCTCAGCTTTAAGAATGAACACAAATTGGGAAATTCTGTTGGATTGTTGCAGTCATGTGTGTGCCTCAGCTTTAAGACCATTTTATGATGGGACTCACTTCTGTGCAGTTTCTAAAGAGCTGTATAAACAAGAATGTTACTTTTACCTTTTTACCTTTATGTATTGTATCAGGATAGATGCGGATACACTTTGATATACCAGATAGCACCCAATGAATTTAATAATGCTGTCTTAAGCAGCTCTGTCACACCAGAGTGGTGGGGTACGTCAGGTAGAAGCTTTAAGGTTCTTACTTGGAATTCTGGTAGAGTCATTTCGAAGGACTTCATAATGATGTCTCCCATTGGGTCAGTGACTTTCAGCGTCATTGTTACAAATGCAGAGCTGAGATTCTTACAGACAGAGGAAGACATCGCCATTCCGACTTTCCACTGAACATCCACCAACTACAACAGAAATTTACACAGCGTATTTATTAGTTTACAAGCCATCCTTGCAACTTCATATTATACATAAAATATACAGATTTTACACACATTATACACAGTGGAAAATGCTTAGAAAAACGTTCAACACAAAGTATTGGTTAACATGAAAGGATTCTTAGTCCATTCCACCTTAATGTTTTAAAATGTAAATTAGTTCCTTCATCATCAAACTGACAACACAAAAATATCACTCAACATGAAAAAATAGGTCTGTATTTATACAGCATCTCTATCTGGAGCCTCATAATTAATTGTGCCAATGACTGTCTCAGAGAAAGGCTCAAACCTCTGTTCTCCAAGATACAAGGCATGCACTCAACCAGTCAACCACTCCATGCAATCTCTTGCAAAAAGCTAATGATCTGCCTGTTTCTACTAGAGTTAGTTATAACTGACAATTTCAGAAGCTAAGAATCAAAAACTGCAGCCTACCTTTCCTACATTGAGGAAAGACGAAGCAGAATCCAACGAAAATAATTTCGAGGACTAGAACAGGAACAAAATACAACAAACTGAACAAACAAGTCAAGAAGCAAATTTAAACTGATAACTGCTTGCAAGCTCATGAAAGTTCTCTATACAGTAACCGTTAAAGGAGAAAATACTTTCTGCATTACAAGCTCAGCTCCATCCAATCAGCTACTATGCCCCATGCTGATACAGGCTACCTAGCATAATAACGATGAGAATGAATAGCCAGTGCAGTGTATGTAATGATTTTACAAAAATTCTGCCATGCAGCATTACACAGCAAGTTAAGCAGATTCACGTGTAAATGGGTCACACCTAAACAAGACTGCACCGAATGGGGGTGAACAAGAAGTGGAGATAAGCCGGCTGATCCAAATGTAAAGTCTTGTAAAGTATAAAACAGATTTTAAACCGAGTTCTTTTCCTCAATGGGCAACCAGTGTAATGAATGTAATATCGGAGTAATAAGCTGATACTTTGGGGCTTTCGTAATGGCTCTGGCAAGTGTTTGGCCAAGTCCGTGCAGACCTTCCAATTAACAACAGACCAACGCTATCCATCCTGTGGCATACTCTTCCCCTTCAACTGAAACTGCTGGATTTAGAGTGAATGATCCAAGATCTTATCAATCTGCTTTGTGGTATCAACCTATTGATGTCTTCATTACTCAGAAAGAGGTTCTGTTATTTCTATAGAAGTTCTTAGATTAGAACAAACTGATGGCATACTTGTTCTGTCCAGAGGTTTGCGACTAGACCAGCAGACGACTGGCCCCAGATGGAAGTCGTCAGAAGCTGACGAGACAACTCTTCGCCATCCAAATTCAGATTTCTTGCCGTGCTGAAGAACGTAAAGATAATGGCAATAAGAAAGGAAACTTTAATCAAAACACCCCATCCCACATTCAGAGGTAATGCAAAGGATTGTAAGAATCCAAAATTAGAATGTTCTGTCAATCTGTTAATTCATTTCCCACATACAGATGTGACCCCAGCAGAGAAAAGGGACCACTTGTTGATTACTAGATCAGGCGGAAAGTGCCCTTTTCACCAAGACTCAAAATATTGATTTTTGCATCTACTGCATCTGCATGTCTGGCTTATTTTACTATAAACCATGTTATGCCACATTCTACATTAAGGACATATTCTCTTATTAATGATGTGAGTAGAGACAGGTTGAATTTTCATATACAATTTCCTGCCAACTGACGTTTTATATTTTCGAAAGTGAATATATTTTGGACCAAAGTCCTGAAAGTTTGACCTTGACTTATGGTATGGAAAATGCTAATAAGTCATCTGTGACAATTGATCCCTTTTCTCTGCTGGTGTTACATATTATGCTACACTGTCCTAGACTGTCTTCTAATTAGTTACTTAGTTATCCAGACAACTGATATAGCACCTTTTAATCATCTCACAGAATCACTGCCTATGTTAGCCTAAATGATGTTAATTATGAATAAAACTTTCATCACCAAGCAAACCATGCTCAGATAACTAGAAAAGTCACCCACTGGTGAGCCCTCGCACACACGAGGAGCCCAACTTGGCCGCAGACGTGCGCAGTTTATCTGATTGCCTTACTCTGGTCAAGAAAACTATTCTGAGCAAGCCTTTTTCATCTGTCAGCTCTGTTGAATCTTTGCTGCCATACTGATCTAAGCTTAAGACCCCCATATTTTAGCATTCTTACCTTTCACCAATTTACAGTTAACCTTATTTATTGTACATTGCTAACACAGATATTTACCGGAACAAATACACCAATGCATCGAGAATGGCCTGCTGTTGTTTACTGTCGGAAATGCCCTTCTCTTTCAGCGTCTATTTTACAAAATGTAACATAACATTTCATTCTTGGATTAAATAAGCAAAAATAATGCTTTTACATGTAAAATCAAAGTCTAACATAAATCATTCCAGAAGCAATCAATATACCATTTGAATGGATGGTAAATAAATGATGGAAACTGTAACCAAGAGATTGGACTTGATGATGTCGACATATATTCTCTTTATAATGGCAAAATTCTTCAACATTAAAATCTTCAACTTGCTTAAAACAGAAATTAGAGATTGTAAACTCGATGAGTTTTGTTATGGCCAGCCGCCAGCCAGCGCAGCTCGTCCCACATGCAGTTAGATGCATGAACAAACTTTGAAATCTCACTGATTAGCCAATCCACAGCATTTAAACAGATTGATGTTACTTGCTTGTTACTTAGTCCTTCCTGGAACCAAATCTGGCCCATCCTCCCTATCAATTTTGTTCTGACTAAGCACCTGTGAATAAACTGGTTCCTGTGACTTGACTTTATTTGGACACTATAGAAATCTCAAGTTTACAATTGCGGCTCATGGTCCTGCATGTAGCTCTTCTTTTGACCCAATTCCAAAATGAAATAAAGTATGACTGCTCTTTTTTGCATCTGTCCTCTCTCTTCACTTTCTGATCTCCTAATAAGTGTTTATACTTCATCGTTTCCAAAGCAATCATATAATTTCTATCCAGAATTTAACAGACTATCCATTGTACCCATACCTACTTAGTCCTTCCTGAGCACGTTGCACATCAGGCAACGCAGCTTCTCCATTCATCTCCTTTTCCCTTCAGAGATCCAGTTCATCGCCTGGTTGGCTCTTCTATCTTTGTGCATAAGAATTACATATCCCATCCATTTCAGTCTTCTCTGTCTGATGATATTCTCTGTATCCTCTTGTCTTGTCCTTTCCTTTATGTTTTATTTGATAATTTATCAAGCCTTTAAATGTGCAGAATTTCTTCTAATTCTTTTCAGTCATCTATGATGTGTTGCCTCCAGTATGTTCTTATTTGTATTCGTTATTGGCCTGGTCTTGGATCCATATAGCAATTTTCTTAATACTATGGCTTCATATAGACAAATCTTGGTCCTCACTGCATCTGATGTTCTTCCATATCTTTTCAAGTCTTTCAAATGCAGCATTTGCCCTTTCTATGCATAGCTTTACCTCCTTGTCACGGTTGCTGTCTGCTGTTACTAAACTACCAAATGAGGCCTGAATAGATGGCATTGCCATAGTTGGCCTCATGTGTATGAATGTGTGCATCACATTCTGTAGGCCCTATTTACTAATGCTTCCCTAATATAGGTCAATTTTAACACTATTACTGCACTACTGTTAATATAATTTACAACAGTAAACTAAATAAGACTAGGAACTGTTAAGCAGGAAAACAAATTCCAGCACAAATGATCAGCGTTATAGTTAAAATTGTGTATTCTCACTGCATGCAAGAAATCAACGTCTAGACTTGAAATCTTCCCTTGCAAAAATTTGAAAGCCAAAAGACACTGAAAAACACAAAATTAATTCATCATCATAGAACATCACAAGCAAAATCAGTCAAATTTAATGAAATATTAGGCATTCTGTTTACATAAATAAACTGAATGCATGGCCACTACAGATTACACAGTGGAAAATGCTGTCTTGTAAGTAAAATGGTAAGTAAGCAGCTGTGATTCTTAATGTGACTACCACATCCAGTGTTCAAATCCTGGCTCAAAATGCAAACAAATTCAGGTTCAACATAGCTACACGTGATGCCTTTGAAGAATAAAATTCAGACAAACATGCAAAATGATGCAAATACATGTAGAATACTTCTTGAACTTTAGTTGCTGATGTTTCTAGGTACGCTTGTTTTCACAGGACACAAGCAGAAATTCCACATGATTATCTACACACAACACTGAGCGCATAGGCCAGTTAAAGACAATGTCTAGAGTGATGAATGGAAGAAGTTGAACCTGCAGTACTTAATCGGGTATTAAGCTGATATCTTCCTTCAATGAAAGCTAAATTTGTGTAGCTACATCATAATTTTTGTAGTTTGTTATAAAGATGCACTGTTGTTATGTAAATAAATATACATATATATGTATATGCATATGTATAAAATGCAGACACAAGTCAATAACATCTGTTGCTAAATAAAAACTGAATCATACTTTTTAAAATTCATGAGGGCCAGTTTTGGATAAAGAAGAGTGCACTTGCAGAAAACCAATCAGGAAGGTCAATCATTTCAATGGCAATCATTGACCAGCAAAATGCTCAATACAAAATTTAGCACTGTAGAGGTTATCAGATAAAAGAATATGTGGATACGAGTCCTAAACCTTTAGAGCTAAAAGCTGCAGATAACTAATGCCTACCAGTCCATGTTGAACATCATTTGGCAGGCAACAGAAAGCATCAGATGCTGAAAGAAATCCTGCAATGCAAGAGAATCAACTATTCACCAATTGCATTGGTAGCAGATAATAACTACCACATCTTGTTTTTTATCATCACTGATTAATTATATACCGAATCAGAAAATTACTATAGTATATTACTGAGACAAATGCAATCAAAAAGGCAGAGTCCCTCAGGTTGGGGAAGCCTATGATACTCCCAAGGTGCCCATTTGAAAGCATACAACACTGTCATCTAAACAACATAGATCCACTTATTAACATACTACCCCTGGTACATAACAATTGCATTCAGGGGAAAGGTTCTAGTTACTGATTTGCATTCATTTGAGCTAATTTAAAGACTTCTATCACCAGTATTTAATGCATAGCCGATGGTACACCGGTCTTTTTCCATGTCAAGTCAAATTCCAAATGATTGCTCTTCTGAGAAAAGGGTGCAGCCTATGATGTAACACCTTGCTGAAAGAGGTGTCATTTCTGAGAAATCAAAAGTGCAGAGTCCCTCAGGCCAGTCCCACCAACTGAAAACACCAATGTTTTGTACACTTTTTTGTAATTTACAGCTTGCAGCAAGAATCAATGCAATTTTCACAATATTCCGATGAGATCTGATGGCTATCAACAATGTTATCTAAAATGTAAACAAATTTAAACCATGCCATTTTATGTAAGCACCTTTTGACCAGAGTTCTCTCATCTGGAAAAGGCATATAGAAGACTCTGCCATCTTAAGATTTATTTTCTGAAAAATGAAAAAGTCTTCTAGATCCAAAATACGTAAATAGGGCTGCCAACCATCCCGGATTTGCCTGGACAGACCCGGAACTGGCCTTGTGCATCCCATGTCCTGGACTGCTCCCAAATTGTCCTGGAACTGGGTGTAAATATCCACTTCACCAAATGTTCTTCTTTTCGCACACTAAACTCGACCAGCTGGCCGTAAATAAGTTTTACAGAGTTACCACTGAATAGAGAGTAGTTAGGTTAATAGACCATCATGCATGTATATATGAACTTCGCTTGTGCTAGGCCCTGAAGCCTGTTAAGTTACTGGGATTTAATAACGTTTTGCTCTTGAAGTTGATTAAAATTTTATATACAGGCCATTTGTCTCTTGATGATTTGAGTCAAATCATTTGACTGTAATTTTTAACGACTATTTGCAGTAGATCCTACATTAGGTTGACGCAATATTCGTTAAATACAGTGATGTGGACATGATAAATTGGTACTGGCATATCGAGTGACAATGCGGGCGTCCCGGATTGGCAGAATCAAAGTTGGTAGCCCTATACGTAGCCTTGGTTTTTGGAGAATCGCGGTAAGGCAAGACATATGGCTTCGCTGAATATTCAGCAAGTCCTAAGAAACAGGGTTGATTTTAGGCATCACGGTTAACCAAAATATGCTTTAAATACCAAAGTCTGATTTTGTTGTCCGCGGAAAAAGATAATTAAAATGTTTTGCACATCACATTTTCTGACAAATACTACACAGCCAACTTTCTATGATGTAGTTATAACAATCTGTTTTTCCCGAGTCATTAGATGGCCTTTCCGGATTTTGGTGCCACCATATTGACGGCTATTACGATCAACACCATAAAAAGGCCTCTGTGTTAACTAAAAGTCACAAAGACGCTAATCGTACGGAAGAACCAGGTATCAGCAAAGAATAATTCAGGACCCTGGTAGTTATTTTATTTACATAAAACAAATTGAGCGATATTAGAGCTCCCAAACCTTCTGGCGCTCTTGACAACAACTCCGCCATTTTACGAAGGGTACGTTTTTGGCATAGACATCATGAATATTAAATACTCCAGATGTCTATCGTTTTTGGTCTTTCTCTTGCGTGAAACATAACTCTTATACTAATCGTAATCGTAGGCTGAAAATTTCTACAGCGCCCGACGAAAGCTAAGTCGCGGAAACCAGCGCTCAGTCAAAACAAAATCGATAGGCAGGAAGGGTTTGGTTCTAGGTCAAGATCCAAGAGCCAGGCAGGCGGCTACGGTGGATGGTGCTTGGAATTGGAGCGGAAAGAGAGATAAGGGGAAGAGGAAGAATAAAGATAGGATTTGTAGGAGAGGAGTGTTTTCAGATTTGAGTGAAAGACCTGCGCAGAAAATGCAAGGTGTGAAGTGTTGATGAGTTTGTATATGGGTCGGATTGTTCTCGCAATTCTGGAGGAGTTTATTCCAGAGGGGTGGGGCAGCTACGGCTATAGAGCGATTCTGCGATGGTCACGAGATGCAAGAAGCAAAAGCGAAAGTGATGGTCATATGGTCAGAAAAGCTCAGATTTTGGTTGAATGGAACATTTAAGTTGCGGACAGAAGAATTAGTATCAAAGGTGTGGTTAGAGGAAGAGTACAGGCTAAAGGAAATAGGTCGGGGAATTTCATTAGCTTGTCACGCAAGCCTTTATACATGAATTCAGTTTAAGATGGGTCCAGGCTTAAGAGATAAAATGTCATCAAGGAGGAGATTTGTGTAACCACACAAAGAAGCTGATCTATAGAGTCGGTGAAACAGTTCAGAACGAAAGAGATTCATAGTTTGGTGTCGTGAGCACAGAGGTGGCCAACTGAGGATGCTTTAATGACTGAGATGGGTAAAGTGTAAAGGTACACGGTTTCTATAGCGACCGTTTGGCCTCGACCACTGCTGATGGATTTATACTGACCGTATTAGCCCCAGATTAAAATCTTTGAAATATAGCCACTGTTTGATATGCTATTCGGCATCCTAACGCATTGACGTACTCTTTAACCATTGTAGCTAACTAGGTCATTTAGGACTTATGAGAACTTGTTTCAGTGGTGTATCTTAGATTTAAGGAGGCAATCATATCGATGATGGCCACCGAATTTGTGCACATTTCAACAAATGCACGACTGGTCCGGAATTCGAACCCAGTTCGCCGACAAACAACGTGGGTTGGGCTGTTGGGCTTATAATTCATTGGTATGTTGAAGCAGAACGCACCAGATGGGGCGTGTTTCGCCTGTCTGCTAAGTTTTGTGTATGAAAATTCGTTTAAACAATAACTTGCATTGATTTTAGGCTTGAACTACAGTATGCATTCGACTGCACTGGAGTTAAGTAAATTATCATAAATTATTTAACTTAAACTATGGCACACATTTTAATTTTTTCACGGTTTATATATGCGAAACAATTAGGGCCGGCCATAGGCATGTTCTGAGTAAATGTAAATGGCAATCTCCGAAATTCACAGCCCACACAAAAAGCCGCATCAGGGAGACAAGGTCATTAACAGAAATCAAGACCACAATAGCCAGGTTGTTTCGTCAATTTAGGTACCGGGTCATAGACTGGGGAGGTGAAGCCGGGGAGACAGCATAGTGTTACAGTGGAGATCAAGTGTTCCGCCGAGCAGAGCCACCGATATAATGGGGTCGCCGAATTCTTAGCCGCAATTTTTTGTTAGTTTGAAATTTGGCCGGGGCCCATCGCAGTCCATAACACACTGCACAACGGGGGCCATTTCACCTCACCGATAAGTGGAAATAACGCCCGCGGAGCAGTTGTGTAGAATTATCATGGTGCTGTAATGATTAGTTAGCTATCTGTTGGTGTTGTGATTATAATATAATTAAGATAAAATGTAGAAATTCTTTGCCATTGTGCCTAATAGAAATCTGTGCTATCTGTCATGTGCTTTCAAACTCCATTTAATGTTCATGATACAAATGAGGTTATGCTCTCCGGAGCATTATCCAGCTAACACTGTTTTTGCCTCTGAGAATGATTGACACCAATCAGTGCATGTGACTCTTTGAAACTCTGTTGTGTTCTTATAGGTAATTGATATAGTGTCTGAAATAAAATAATGTAGTATGAGAAGTGTTATGTTTTGTCAGTTTTAGTTATCATTCAGTGCAGTCATCTGATGTAGCATAGTGGAAAATTTGTGGTGCTAGGCCTAAATTAGCGTCTTGTGTGCATATTGCAGGCCCAGGTACATGTTTTAGCAAAGGAGGTAATTCATAAAAATCCTGCTTCAAGAAGACAGATGTGCCATGATATACTGTCCAGGCTCTTTCCAACTATTGTTCTGTGAAAGTTTTGTTATCCTTTGAGTTTTCATGGCCTTTGACCCAGTTGCCCCACATTAATGGGCATACAAGGAACCTTAGGGCTGAAAGGTTACACGCCTTATGCTCTGCTCAGATTGGTTGTCCAGCAGAAGGATACAAACAGGAAAACTCCACCTAATAGCTTTCTAGCCCGGAAGCTATTTTAGCTTTATTTTAATTACTAGCAGGTGTTAGAGGAACACCCCGTGTGACAGATTCTTGGAGGCTGGATCCCTTTTATGGGAATGCTGCCTTTGTTCTCAGTTTTCCAGGTCCCTGCAGGGACAAAGTATCAGGTCCCGGAACAAAGTATAAAATGTTCAGAATGGTTATTGTTGACTTTTGAATTCAGCTGTCCAACCAGAAAGTCTAGGCAACATGCAGATGCAGATCCTAAGAACAAAAGGCAAATGCAAATCTGTCAACTGATGTTCATGATTTAGAGTCAGTTATGCATTTACTGCAGTTTGTTCTTGGGTAAGAGAATACTGAAGAAAAATACTTTGTACGTAGCTGCCATCGGAATTAAGTATTCATCTGATCAATTCATTGCAAAACAAGCAGGTTCCAGGCCATATGGATGCTATACAAAACCATGTACAATAACATTTACATTTAATGGAAACACTCAGTCTTATTGTATGCATTTTGATTTACTTATGGTAAGCAAAGTGAAAGGTTCACTGGAATTTCCAGGTAAGAAATGCTTCCATTTCCAGTTAATGTTTTATTAGTCTGTCATTCTTTTATTAAATTAGTTTTTTAGTCATTTATTTGGTTTCACACTTGCGTCTGGTACTTTGTATATGAAGTATTTGGGTTTTCAATCAAATCCATCTGTCCAGTTATTTGCTAGTTTTATTTCTTTAGCACAAAAATGAAATAACTTGTTTTCAGGTTTCTGTAAATGTCATATTTATACCAGATAAATGTATATTTGAGGTATGTGATTGATTTTTCTGTAATCTACCACTGACTTACCATTTGTTGTAGTAATACATTTGATGGCTAGAAACATTAGAATCCATGTCTTCTACATATAGAGGAATGTGGGGCATGGTAGCCGATTGGTTAGAGCGCTCAGCTTGTAACACAGAGAGCATAGGCTCATTCTATATAGAGAAAGCAACTGCTCATCACCATCAATTGATGCTTAGTCATTTGATAGTAGTGCTTAATAAATGCAGGAATAATTATAGAGAAATATTTATCATCCATTCATGTGTCTGTTGTTAATTTTGTAAACTCGTAATATCTTTCTGTGTTGCCATACGAAAGTTCGGCATTTCATCAGAAATGACAAACTTTCGATGTAAATCCAATGCTGCTAGGCCTAGCATGCAGTATGTTGGCTAAAATTGAGCCAGAGTTGTTTTTCAGTATAATGATGCTTTTAAATGGTTTGTGTTTTTCTCTTGTGCAAAGAGTTGAGGAATTTCAATGACTATAGCAATTCATATGTTCAGCTCTTGTTCAGTTTTATTCAACTGCTGTCTAAAGTGTTGGTTTTTCTGCATTTCAGTGGAAAGTCCTTCAGCTGTGCCTGCCGTGACTTCAGTTGATGAGAGCACATAAATTTGCCATTAGGTAAGATAAAGTGATGTATAAAAAGGTACAGTAAAGCAGTTGCTCCTTTATCACAATATATCACATTGTTTATTTATTATGGACCACTTTCATTAGATACTTGCTTAGGCACAGTAAGGTTATGGGTAACCAGTTACATACCCGTCTGAACAATAGCCCTAGGGAACACAGTCTCAGGGTCCTAGGATCTTTTGGCTGTAATACAGTTAATTGCATTCTAACAGCTGAAAAATCTTTCCTTTTGGGATAGGTTGATACTGACTTCTTAATTTCACTCGATGCACCAGGATTCAAAACCAAGATGCAGAGGAATTGGCAAATGTGTTAGCTGCTTGTGTGACCGTACCACCTTATTACCAATGTGAGTATGTCTTCTAAACTGGTGCTGGTTATATGAGCAGAGGCTATACAAATTTTTTTTTAAAGTAGAGAAATTTACTCTGAGTGGATGGCATGTCATCTTGAGGCTAGGAACTAGCCTCAGACATGATACCAGTTAGTTTAAGATCTTGTTCGCTTTAAAAACTTTGTTGATACCAGATTATGCTGATCAGTGACTGATGACAAAAGCAGTTTGTATATTGTGAATTGTTAACTTGTACCCAAGGTCAGTACTAGGGCTTACGCCCTCAACACATTATGCATAGGGCAAATATACTAAAAGGTTATCCATTATGCAACTTGCCATCATCCTGGTGTGATCTATAAACCCAAAATAAAATCATGCTTCACTAGTTTCAATGGGTTTTGCAGGATTACTTCCTGCCTCATAGGAAATTGCTGTCTCAGTCTTTCCCACTTGCAGTCAATTTGCAGAAGCTGGTTATGAAAACAAGTGCAACTCAGCCTTGAGCTGATTTTGTTTAAGGAAGCAAAAGGTGTAGTTAGCATGTCTCCGCATAACTGATGCCCTTAGGCTTAGCCAGATGCATGAGGGTGATGGAGGAAGAGACATTGGAATGTATTGTTTGTGATTCTTGTGTTATCTGATTTTTCCAGTGGAGGATTGCATGCTTGAAGAAAGGTGAGCAGGATGTTTTCTTATCTAAGTTCCAGTTATTACTTTCTTGAACTGAGTCAATGAATTCATTTTTTGCCTGTCATCATCTTCAATTAAAGCAGTCAGAACATGACCAAATACGTATCCAGGGAAACTACTTTAACTTACTGCAGTCCACTTTTGCAGGTTCTGCCAGCCTTCTCTGAGTGTGTTGATGCTCCAGACCTTGCAGATTACAAGAGCTAACAGTTGTTGTTAATGACCAGTCAGTTTCGAGGTTCACTAAAACCAACAGCTGGTAACATGGAGGTGCAGGTTAAAGGTTTCCACATGCTGTTTTCAATTATTGGTGTTATTCTTTTATTCTGTCCTGTAAACATGTGGCAAGTTCTAATTAACATGGCTTGTGTGTTTGATCTTTCTTGATTATGATTCTTGCAATTCAGTTGCCACTGTGTTTCGCACAAAGGTTCAGGGTGAGATAATAAAACAAGAGTCTCTCTCATTCCCTTTCAAAATGGTTTGTGATGTGTCAACATTCTGTTGTGAAATTGGAAGATAAGAAGTAGAAGACCGGATGCCAGTTGTAGCCTTCAGAGATTAGTGCAGTTAGGTTACAGATCCAAACATTTGACCGTGCATGAGAAAAGGGTACCGAAGTCAGTAAAGTAAATTTGCGAGAAATGCACTCAGAAGGTGAGTAGGAATGAATTGGTCAAAAGCAGCTCTTTGCCTATGCAAATATCTAATGAAAGGTGGTCCATAATAAATAGATAATGTGATACACAGTGATAAAAGAGCAACTACTTTACTGTACCTTTTCATAGCAACTTAGGCCGAGTCAAAGTTATGGTAAATTTTAACTTATGATTTCCCGAAGGTAGCTGCAAAGGCATTCATCGTTGAAAAATTGTAACTTGTTTACTGTTTGTGATAGAAACATGGAGGTTTTCACCTAATAATTCAGCAATTCCAGACCAATCCAGTGTTGTATCAAACTCAGTTTGGTATTTGCTGACTTTGTACCACTGTCACATATTGCAGTGGCTGTTCCCACCAGCTTTGATTCCAGGCCCAAATTTTTCTTAACTCAGTCAGTCTGTTCTTGATTTCAGATTGAATAAGTTCTTATTCCTACTGTGTTTGTTTAGATATTTGTTTAGCAGTTTTCATTATCTCAAATTGGTGTTGAACGTTTGTCATCTATCCAGTTGTGGTAGCATTCACAGATATTGATCAGATGTATTGCATTTGTATTGCACCTCTAACAAATTGATTTGCAGGTGTTTGGTTACAATTGCTTATCTGTGGTGTAGCTTTGATTATTACACAATGACAGCCAATAGTTGGTATATTAACTTGTGTAAAATGAGGCTGTGGACACACAGTTTGTTTACAAAAGATAGTCTGTTTTGTTGAAAAAGCATGAGCCATGTAGTTAATCTGTTGGTATAGTGGTGAGAAGGTGGTGCTGATTTAGGATGAATAATATAACTAGGAGAGTGGAAGGAAGACTAGGAGTAGTTACTTGATACTCTGAGTGTTTCAAGGGAATCTGTTATAACTGGAGGCAAATTCCCTTAATTCATGCAGGCTCATGCCTAAACACCCTAAATGTTGCACTGCACCGAGGTGCTAGGCCCCAGGCATGGTAGGGTTTATCTTACTTTAAATGAACTCCTCCTCCTTCCCCCTCCTCCTCCTCCTTTCTCTCCTCCTCCTCCTTGCATTTTCCTCCTGCCTAGTTCCCCTGTGTTCCCTATTCCTCTTCTGGTAGGGCTTCTGATTGCCAAGTCTTCTGTATCCTTTTATCTGTTCTGTAGCTGCTTTGCTTAATTTTCAGGGCTTTGTTTGTTGGTGGGCTTTGTCCGTGTATTTAAATGTCTGTCTAGGACTGTCAACTGGTTCACAGAGAGGCAAAGACGCTATGACACTGGTTAGTCTGGCTTTAATATATGTCAATTTGTGATACATAAGGGTTCTCTTACTTTGCATATACTGTACTCTTTATACTGTGTTACCCTGTAACGATTGCCATAAGTGAAATTCTTTCACTTGTAAATATTTAATTCTCCATTTGTAGTATTTATTTATGTTAATTTCTTGAGTGCATAACTTGATAATAGTCAGTTGCTCTGGGTGCTAGCCTCTGTGTGAACATGTTCATGTGTGGATGTTTTTTCTCTGTGGAAATATATGAGACCATTATAATAAATTCATTAGTTCAACGCTCTGATATGTCGTCTTTAGAAGAATTCCTTTTCCTGGTGTATATTAAATGGAAAAGAACCTCTATAAGTTACAGTATCTGTGGTGTAATTTATTATATGGATCCCAGATATAAAATTCAGCTGTAGAACATCATTACATTATTTTTATAATTTTATAACTTGGTGGTTGATATAGGCTCCTAACGGTAATGTAAAAACACTTCTGTTGATATGTTCTCATGCATATGTTTTTGTTTATGTTCTATGGTGTGATTGCTTGTTTGTGTGCATGTGTGTGTGTGTGTGTGCCTGTAGCATAAGGCTTGTGCTTGTGTATACTTTATTAGACAGTCTGCATTAGCATAGTTAAAAATTGTGGAAACTATGAAGGTCCTTAGTTTTTTATTTATTTTATGTGTTCATTGTGTACATTAGAAGCTAATAATATCATTTGACAGTTTATGATTAATGGCCACATTTTAATGCTCTGATTGATATAAAGAGACTCAGAAAGATACTTAATTCATGTATCCATTGATTAGGGTATTGCTATGTGATGGTTCTTGATTTTATTAATGCAGCATTTGCTGTTGACTGCTATGGGTGGGTTCAGCTTCTGTCAGTTCTTTTCTGCAGCAATTGGTTCATTAATACATGGGGAGAACAGTTTTGACATCCGTTTCTAAAAACTGGCATCCCTGATGCAGTGAGATATTGGTTTTGCTGCTGTGGCTGGTACCAAATACCTGAGCAGGCCTGCTGCCACAGAGGCAGCCCATACATCTGCCTAATCAGTCAGCAAGCCGTCAGTGTAGGTCAAAAAGGTAAACACATGGGCCGTTTCTATGGACTACCCAGCGAAAGTCTGAAAGGATTGTGCCTGTTGCTGCTGCTCAGAAAGACTGCTTTCTTATGTTTTGAGCTTGAGTGAAAATAATGTGTGTACTGAAACTCAGGTATTGAGGGAAACTATCCCATGTCAAACTGGAAAATTACTTTCTAAAAGAAACACATGGAAATGTGTTGTAAGCATAAAGGTAGGTTTTCAAGATGTAGTTTGCCCATGGATGCTGGAAATGATGCCTGCTAACCTGCTACTGCAGCCAGGAGGTGTGTAGGCAAAAGATATAGGCAGCATTCGCTGTGCTGCTGACAAATGCCTTTACCCGGGTTACAAGATGAGAGTCAACAATCCCAGTAGAACAAGCACTGGATTTGAAGTGTTGTATTGGAGGAGAACTGGAGTGTAGCTGAATCACGGTGATGCACTGATATCGAATCACGTAACTTTTAAATTAACAGGATGGAGTTGCTACGTTGAGCATTTATGTGATACTGTGATAAGGAACATCTGAATTGAGGCATGTAGTTGAACATGCAATGTGAGAAGTAACAGTGGGTGGTTGAATGAACTGTTAAGTGTTGAAGGTGTTGAAGTGTAGTCAGCGGCTTGTGTCAAAAAAGTCTCAGTAACAGAACTGTTGTGCTTCATCTCGAATTGCATTTCTAGTGTTGGTTCTAGTTTTACCCGTGTGATGTGCACCTGAGATCAGCGTTTGTAAGTTTTCTCAGAATACCAACATGGATTATTCATCAGGTGGCTCTGTCCGATCTGAGTTCCAGATTCCATCTCCACCACCAGTTGAACTTCCGGACTGGGAAGATGGACCAGAAGCCCGGACTGCAGAAAAGTCTGAGATTGACCGCTTGGTGAGAAGACGTCAAACTCTGTTGCCTGTGATGTATTGTCTCAGCGATCCAGTTGTGGTATCGTCTCGTATGCAAATCACTGGTGTTTCGAATCTGATGAAACTCCGTTGGTATTTAATGTCTGTTTATGCATCAAGTAACAGGCCATTAATCAGAGACTGTGCTCGCTTTAGGCAAATCGAGGCCATGGATTTAGCCATCAGTACTCCAGGTTTGCTTATAAATAAACCGGACCCACTGCAAATAGAAGCGAATGCAAAATTTGTTGGCTGTAGCAACAGAACCTTAAACAGTTGTGACAAGCGACCCATGAAAGAGGTGAGTTACTGCAGTTCGGTTTCTAAAACGAATGCCACTTGTAGGGGTCATTTATCTCCGCCTGTTTTAAACGTTGACCGATGTTTGTGTTTAGAAGGTCATCCTTTGGATATACCACAGAGTCCTAAAACAAGTCATTCTAAAGGTGTACAGTGTTCGTTTGTTGAGTGGCCACGGACGATATCCAGCAGGGACCATCGTCGGATAAGGGTCATTGCTCCATTGCCCATGATCAAGGAGGTTGATCAGATGAGTTCAGAAGAAGATTCTATGGAGCCAAAGGAACTAAACACTTTGGAAAACAAGTGTACAATAATACCTGCTCCTGCTAGTCCAGGTATTCTACATCAAATGACCAGCAGCAGCAGCAGCAATTCTAGGAACAGCTCTCTGCTAGATGTGATGCACAAAAGGTACTGTCCCAACCAGTATAAGAAACAACAATCCCCTCGTATCTTCCCAAGAACCAGTCCTGGCTTTCTAAACAGGAAGACAAGAACATCTCCTTCTGGATTTGCTCTGAATAAATCTGCAAATCAACCGAGTGTTCTCTCTCCCGCCGTCGTCATGACTCGTGAATCTCCTTCAGAGTCTGCCTTGCATTTGCCATTTTCATGTGCATCATTTCCTGCATCATCCCCAAACGTTTCTCTCAGTTCCTCATCTGTGTCTTCCCTCGAAAGCCAGTTGACGTCACCGATGTCACCTACTCTTGACCGGAACTGGATCGATCAGGAACCATGCCAACGGTGCTGGACAAATGCTACGCCATCTTCGGAAACTTTGTCCTTCTCAGATTTTGAGAATACACTTGAATGCAGTTTGGGAAAGAATTCCCGCCTCTTTTGCTGTAAAGACAATTGCTTCAATTTACAAGTGAGAACTCTACTGTCTTATCCAAATTATTTTTACTGTTAATTCAGTTAATTCCTATGCCATTTTCTTATGCATGATTCTGTTCAGTTTTTTATTTAACTGGTGAATTGCATTTACTTAATCGATTCATGCAGTAAAATGTAATTATTTGCTTTAAATAAACTAACAGTATGGATTAAAATTCAGTCCATAGTTATAAAAGGTTTTGTTTCAAATCGATTTAAGCCCTGGCAAACACTGTATTTTAATAAACTTTTACGTCACATTTTTCAATTCAGTTTTGATTCTTTCAAACAGAATCTCATCATCATGTGTAGTGACCCCTCTCTGGAGTGTTCTGTTGCTGGTGTTTCAGCTCCCCCCTTGTAATCCCGCAGTCCATGCGCTGCTGGATCTCAGGTCCACTACCAACTTTGGCCTCAGAGTGAGAACTGAGTGAGGGGAACCCACGAACCAGATCCACTTGGTTACTTGCCACCTACACATAATCCTGAGTTGGGCATGAATCCACTTCGTCTGGATGAGCGTCTTGGCCCAGTTGATTTCTTGCCCAAATTTATGTTCCTGCAGATCCACTATCTCCATTGAGAGAACCAGGGTATGCAGCATTTTGGCAAAAAGAACCACATCCAAAGCCGAGAAAACCGCCTTCTGTCATATCTTTACATGTTCCTAACACCATATCGCCCTACTAGACTGTTGCTTTCTTCTGATACTGGCTTGTTGCTAGAACAGAGGTACAGGAGAAATTTAGGTTCATGTTCTTTTGTCTGCAGTGCTCCTTGTATTTGGAATCATCTGCCACAACAGGCCTGACCTCCCAATTCGTAATCATCATTAAAGTCACTAATCAAGACTTACTATTTACTCTGGCTTATGCATGACTCCATCTTGGCCCTCTACCAAACATTCTTAAATGCCTCAGATTCAGATTTACTGACCTTGCATGCATTATGAGTGCTTTTAATAAATAAATCATCAGCATAGTACAGATCACCGAACTGCTCAGACCCAGTACGTGCTCCTGTGTGCCCATGCTCACCTATCTCCTCCATGGATGGGATATCCATAAGACATGGGGACAGATCTGGGACTATTCTACATTCTTGTTGCACTCCTCTGTCCACCCTCAGCCATTCTGATGTTACACTATTGATGCAAACCGCAATCACGCTAACATTTTATGACCTTGATTATTCTAAAATTTAAAAAATTTGCCCTAAACTATGTTGTTCAATGTAATCAGATGAATAAATAATGAAGTTGAACTGACACACATGAAGGAACTTTGATGTACACATGTGTGTATACAGGTATATGTTTATTTTGTGTGTGTATGTATATATGTATGTATGTTTGAACGTATGGATATATATGACTATATAGCAGTCTTACTTACTAACCTCGTGAAAGTGCTTGAAACCTCAGAAAGGCTAATTCCTAAGTTACTTTGTCTGTCTTCCTACCTGCCAGCCTTTCCAACATTTTGATTAAAGAAATGTGGCCAAAAAATATGCACTGGATCTTGAAGATATATGTAGATCATGCATTATAGTTACATAACAATTCATTTGTCTCTGATTTATGTTGCTTTTTTCCAGACTGATGAGATCCTGCCATCGTTTCTGAAGGATTGGGGTTAGTAGGGACACTTTGATCATGTTTTTGAAGATGAGTGAATTAAGTATGTGTTCGTTTGATATATGATGATGTTTCTCTTGATGTATTTGCGGTTTGTGATGAATTATTCAGATAGGGAACAGGTCTGACCAACTTGTTGTTAAGGATGCATAGAAAGATTTACCACAGTGATACAGACACAGACTGAGACAGAAAGACAGAAACCTATAGGATGATCCACACCATATGAGCTGATGACAGACAGACATAATGACACAAGCATACAGATGTGCATACTTACAGACATAGCTCAGGAAACACAGGTTGAGAGTATCTTCAGGTGCATCTGTTTAGATATCTCGTATAGCCATGTTTCAGTGCATTTGAGAGGTTGTGTAAAGGTATAAATGTTCTGATGCATGCTTACAAATATAGAACATATTATTTACTTGGTGGTGTGCCGACCACCATTTTCTTTTAGTTTTAAAATCAGACATACAAAATATTTTTATTAGCTAGTGTATTTGAGGAGACTCTAATGTGGGAGGTTGCTGTACTGATTAATTTCATTGATTTCAAAAAGGCCTTTGGCAGTGTTCACAGAGAGTCACTGTAGAAGATAACGAAGAGTTATGGATTTTCAACTAAGTTAATTGATGTCACCAAGAGTTTTTATGATAGCAGTTGATGCGCTGTGAGAAACAGAGGAGAGGTGGGTGAGTGGTTTCAGATTGTAACTGACTGTGTGTGTCAGGGATGTGTTTTGTCACCCATGATTTTTGCCCTGGTTGTGGATTGGGTGATGTCGAGAGTGATGGAAGGCAGTAACAATGGACTGAAATGGATAAACGGCGATAGGTTAAAAGACTGGGACTTTGCAGATGATATTGCCCTGCTGGATAGCACTTGGAAAGCCATGAAAGAACTGACATCTAAAGCCCAGGAGGAGGCAGCAAAGGTGGGACTCCCTATCAATCCCGAAAAGACCAAATCATGAAGATAGGAAACTGGTATGAAATGGACAAGATCACAATCACAATTGATGACAAAGAGATTGAGTTCGTGGATGATTTTTGTTACCTCGTTAGCTCAATAGCAGCAGACAGCAGCTGTGACATGGAGGTAAGGATACGCATAGGAAAGGCAAATGCTGCTTTGGGAGACTTGAGAAGATATGGAAGAATAATGGGATATGGACGAATAATGGGTGCAGTTTGAGGACAAAGATTCATTTGTATGAGGCCATAATATTAAGTACACTAATATATGGATCCAAAACTTGGCCAGTGATGGTGGCAAACAAGAAAAGACTGGAGGCAGCACATCACAGGTGGCTGAGAAGAATTCTGCACATTTCATGGCATGATAAAATATCAAATAAAACTATAAGAGAAAGGACAAGACAAGAGGATATAGAGAATATCTTCAGAAAGAGAAGACTGAAATGAATGGGACATGTAATTTTTATGGACAGAGATAGGTGAGCTAGTCAAGCAATGAATTGCATTCCTGAATGGAAACGGAGAAGAGGAAGACCAAGGAAGAACTGGCCAAAGGCCATCAGAGACGACCTTGGGTGTTTGGCGATGTTGTGGGATGAGGCTGGAAGACTAGCGTTCGACAGAGATGAATGGAGAAGCTGCATTGCCTTATGTGCAGACCTGCACAGGAAGGACTAAGTACTAAGTAAGTATTGAACAAGTGAACTTCAAGTAATAGCAAAAGATCCCAGCAATCACTAGCAGATCACTGAGTTAAGTGTCAACGGGTGACCCCCAGTTTCCAAATGCAGCTTAACAGATGGCAACTTATGTTACATGGAAGAACTGCATTTAAAAGAAGGTGTGCAAATGAGCCGTGCAAAGAAGGTCATGCAATTTGATACGGGCAATGTTCATTGTAATTTTAAATTTGTGCCCAGTGGGTAAATGGATGATGGTTGAAGGTAGTGAGTCCAATGATAATTACTGAGAACTGCCTTATAAATATATTAGTTCAGAAACAGTCCTTAAGCAATTTTCCTGCCTTATAAATTTGAGAAGATATGGCTTAGTAGAATTAATTATAACCAGAAATTTGTATAGCGCCTCTTCAAGATAAACTAATTGGAGGAGCTGTCTGTGCTAGCTTTAATGATGCTAAATGTCATTAAGAACGGAATATTCATCTAATATTAAATATTGCTCAGATAACTAGAAGAGTCACCAGTGGCAAGCTCACTCAAACATGCAGAGCTCTCAACTAGGGTTGAAAGATAACAGCTTGTTCAGAGTTCCTGAAGCATGTTCTGGGTTCCCTCCTTTTTTCATTACACCTCCCCACTCAACAAACTCCTTGAGTTTTCTGAGTGATTTTTGCGATTTTAGGTGATGTTTATAATTTTCTATCACTAGCGATGTCAGCCACAATGATCCATGGGTCCATTCAATATTCATTAACACTCATGGATTCTACTATATTCTATATATCATCTATAGCCAAGCCCATTTGGACAATGCCGAACTGAAGTTGCGTGCTGTTTGTGACCCGGAACGATGGATTTGGTAATGCTAAGGCCAGCTTTGTTTTGGCATTGGCTGTTTTGGAGAGGTTCTCATTGGTCAATACTCTGCAGATTTGTTGGACATGACAGACACAGTGATTTTTGGTTCTTCAGGACTGGTTTTCCAGTGACTGCAGCATTCACTCATCTGCCTGATTACTTGGTTTTCCACAGGGTGCCATCCTAGGACATCTGCTCTATATCCTGTACACTGCTGATTTAAACCTGGGCAGCACTTTCTTCTTGGGCCACTGAACTGGCAGCATTTTGCAGCAACCAGAGTATCAATGTTAGGATTGATGTTCTTTTGTAAATTGATCTTCTGTACACAGCTGCGATGTTTTGGCCATTATTTTGCTTGTACAGAACCTGCTATTACTGCGTGCTTGCCAGACTTATTAATATTAAAAAATTCTCTGCTTTGGCAAATCCAGCTGTAAGTTGCTGAACTTTTGCCTCTCAGACTTTGCCCGTTATATTGCATCATGTTTACAACATTTATCAAAGTCACAGAGCTGATTTATGCTATTTGGGAGCAGCAAATCACTTGATGGCAAAAAACAAATAAGGCCTGAATTTTATTTCTTTTTTCTACATAGTAAATGTGAATTTTCGCAGTTTCTTGAAAACTTATTTTTATTTTACAAATTTTTTCATCCATTCTTAAGCGATGTTGCCTCCAAGAGAATAACTCAGTGCATGGGTTTTTGAACTTGCTGTGTGGAAAGCTTTTTTGGGGGAATTTATATTGTTTTACCATTTTGTTGCCATGTATGTAGTCACAAAACTGCTGCGTGACAGACCAGGTGGAGCCGGTTCATGGGTTTTCTTACCTTGGTTCCCATGTCGAGGCTGATGGCAGCAGTGAATCTGAGGTTTGGGATTGCATGAGCAGCCTACAACGAGGAATATGAAACACTATGGCTGGACACGAAACTCCGCCTGTTTAAGGCGTATAGACTGCCTGTATGGGGCAGAGACCTGGACACGTACTAAGGATCTGGGATGAAGCTCGACGCCTTCCAGCGGTGGTGCCTCAGGAGGATACTGCACATTCCCTACATAACTGGGCATTATACTTGACTCAAACCTTACCTTCGCTATTCGTGTCCCTAACTTGACTCGATCTTGTTACTACCAATTAAGGCGCTTAAGAATTGTGCATCATTCTGTTTCTTCCTCTATCTTTACTACTATGATTCATGTGATGATATGTGGTTGCTTTGTTTACTGTGACTCTGTGCTTGCTGGTTTGCCTAAGTGTCGGCTGTCCTCGCTTCAGTTGATATTGAATTCTGCTGCCAGGTTGATAGCACGTCTTCCTCATTTCTCATGTCTCCGACTGAGATTCAGCAACTTCATTGGCTCCCTATCCTATCTTTTATTCAGTTTAAACTATTGTCTCTGGTACTTAGAGTTTGCATGAGCCATTTTGTGCAAGAGTCTCTGTTGGTGATAGAGATGAGTCAGCTTGTTGTTTAAAGATGTTCGTATTTCCCAGGGGTTCTCATGCTGGAAGTGCCTCTGAGTAGTTTGTTCTGTAAAAAGCGCTGTAGAAATTACCAAATACAGTACAATACAATACACAGCGCTTGTCACCAGTGAGGAAATATATCACCGCGTGATGCACATCCCAGTGTCGGAGATGATTCAAACAAGGAGGCTGCGGCTGTTTGGACACATCATGCTGTGAAGGTGACCAGGACCATGCCAGGGCCTTGTGAGCAATGATTTCCGGCCCTCCGAGAGGCCAGAAGAGACCCGTCAGACACCCTTGACTTACATGGACAAGAACAGTGGAAACCGACCTGTGCCGACTTAACTTCGGGTTACATACGGTCTGGAGATCAGCACAGAATAGAAACGGCTGGTTACATGTTATGGAAACAGCAACGCTTCAGAGAGGAGCACGCCACAGGTGGTGATGATCATCATGGCTTTATGAATTTACTTGGCGGGCTGCACATGGCATGCAGGCCACACCATGATATGGATGGACAGATTGCCAAACATACATAAATGTAGATTATCAAACGTAGATTGTGAACAGCAGATGGATTTACAGATCAGATACAGTTACAGATCAGATACAGACACCCAGACAGTAAAACAAAGGTATCATGATAGGTAAAGGGACATCGAATACTTATATGTATATATGAATCAGGTGGACAACAGGCAGATGAAAACACACACAGCAAGAGATTACTGGAAAATATGGCATGTCCTGTAAGTAGGATCTATGAAAATAATAATCAATTTCATATTTTTAATTTCTGTGTTCACATGCAGCCTTGGATTTACACATTTGCACCTTAATGGGTAGCAGGAATATTGTCTCGCCAGGACTCTCTAGATGGCAGTACTGTGCCTGATGGATCCTTATTACTTTGAAGAATGGCTCTGATCATCTGATGGAGAGCCACAGGAAGAAATCTGAATAGTACAGGGCATAAACTTCTGCATGAATGTATATATGTATGAATGTATGTATATATGTATATGTATTTATGTATATGTGTATGTATGTATGTGTGTATGTATGTATGCATGTATGTATGTATGTATGTATGTATATATGAATGTATGCATGAAGACACTTAATTCAGCACAATTTAAATGCCTCACCAGATGCTGAACTTCTGTTAAACACACTGTCACTTTCTGATTATTTGCTATGATCCCTAAGTCTTGTTTACCATGTCCTTCACCAGTGCTTAATTCTGCTCAAGCATCCAGTACAAAACCAGCCATTATAACCACTTTGATCTTTCGACCTAAGTAAAACTACAGGGGAAGCAGTGAAGAAAGGAGAAAATTGGACCCTGGATGAGAAGTGGAGGACATGGGGAAGATGCCTAGGAAGAATAGCCAGAGAGGTGGAGGATGAGGAAAGAGAAGAGTAGGAAGAGAGAAAGGTGATAAGTTAGAAGGAAGTGCCTCATAGCAAAGGGAATTCTCCTTTCTTGTCTAATTCCACCTATTGTTCTTGTCTTTCTTTAGACCCATTTTCAGCCTTGTCCTTCACCTATAACTTCTTATTTCTGCATTCCTTGAATTCATTAAATGTTTCTCAATCCTTCTCTGGTTTGTTCTCTTCCTCCTCCTTCTCCTGCTAGTGTTTTTCAGGATTTTCTTTTATCCATATTTTCTTCATTAGTTTTTCTCACGATCCTATTCTATCACTATTCCACCACTCTTCTTCCAGTTCCCCTTGTCCTGCTCTTCCTCACCTTCTTGTCCTCCTCCTACTCCTCTTTCTTGTCCTCTTTATCCTTGTCCTTCTCGTCCTCCTCGTATTTGTCCTCATCTACTAATGACATGAGCTGGAAGACTGAATGTAAGGAGCCGTAAAGAGCTTAAGGTCAGATGATTCCTGCAACTCGTTGTTGAGGTTTGGATTCTTGCTTGCTCTTTTCACTTCAATCATAAAGTATTTGAACTACATGATCACAGCTTTAAAGCGTTTCACATTAAGCTAATAATAGTATAACTCTTCCTTACTTGATTTAAATGACCACATGATGCAAGATACGTTAGATGGTGTCTTAATGCTGTGGATATGATGCCAGCAAGGACACTGAAGTTATCAACATTGAACCTTGTTAGTTCTTTTATGGCTGACTTCTGTGGAACGCTAAGTCCTGTGAACCAACTCAGCCTTCTAGCCTTTTGGGTTATTATTTGAGTACACATGGCACATAAGTTGGGAAGTTAAAGAGACATCCTGTTGCTCGATTGATGTGTTTTGCTTCAGCCAAAAAGCCTTCAAATCCATGATCACACTTCCAAGGATTTTCTGTTTGAGGCATGTAAATAATTGTTACCTTTACCTGTTAATTATTATTTAACCTTAGCATATGTGATTTGCAAGCAGGTATAATTAGTAGTTATTTAGAATATGACAGACAATGGTTACAAACTCCTGAAGAATGGATTCCGGAATAGGCTTATCCTGCCAGTGCTAAATAGGCCACACACTGATGTATTTCTGACCAGCAACATAGTAATCTGATAAACCGTCTATCAGGAGGCCAGTGGGACAGGCGTCAAAGCAGGTGACCAAAACCATTATGTTTTGCCACTGCTAGATTGTTTGATACTACATTATCCTGATTTATTCTGATTGTTGCATTGATAATCTAATGGAATCATAGTAAGTTGGTAGCCAACAAGTGGAGTTCAGTCAGTATGGAGTAGTAAACAATCCCGGGGAGAACGTTATCCAATTTTCGGGACTGTTCCAGTCATTCCAGGTTTATAACAACCCTATAACAGACTAATTGAAGGACTGTTTATTCTGAAGGATTGTTGTTTATCTTAGCTCTGTTTGGTTGGTTATGCATCAGTATGTGGTAGTGTTATTGTGGTCTGTTTCAAATCATTATCATCTTCGTCATCATTTGTTCCTGATGCCAACTATTTGGTATGGATGGAATAAATTATCTTCGTCTTTTCAGTCATCTTTCAGATCTAGAGCTATTCTCATGCTTAGTCCAAGTCTTGTTACATCTCTGTTTATGTTATCTATCAAGCATAGTACTTTGCTTCTCTTTCTTTTGTATCTTGTATGTAGCACATTTGTAGGATTCCGTCCGTCAGCTGGCATTCTTTCCAAACCACCAAACCATCTGAGTCTTTGCTGAATGACTGTATCCAGCAGTACTGTCTGCATATCCAAGGACCCTCATATTTAAACATTTCTAATTTTGTGTAATCTTGAGGTATTTATAGCACTCTTTAGCCAACTCATTTCTGTTGTGAGGTTTCTTTTCTTATCTTGCTTCCTCGACGTCCAGTATTCTGGTCTATATAAATCTCATATATTCTTGCCTTTACTAGAAAGATGCTATGCTCTGTTGTGGATCCGAGGTCACTGAGGCCTGTTTAGGTCTCTTCAGTCAGGTATGCTATTTGTTGAACTGTGTCCTCCTATCCTGCTATCTGCCAACAGAACCGTTCAACCATTCCCACTTATCTGCCTAGACCTATCAGCTTCAGCACAGCAGAAGCAGCAGCAGCAGTAACAGGAGCAGCAGCAGCAGCACTCCTAGCATCTTATCCCGACCATGGATATCTAAATACTAGATTCTGGAGAGGTAACTGCCACCTCCCCACGTTTTCTATTGGGGCCCACTGCTGCAGCAGTAAAGACTGCAGAGTAAAGCTTGTACAGCAGTTCCAAAGACGCAGCAATAACAAAAGATTGAATTATAAAATATGAAAGTGAGATGAAATCTATGTATGGTATGCATTCTTGTATATGTCTGGACATTTACTTTGCACCTTGTGAGACCCTTTAGCAGCACAGTCTCAAAATAGCAGTAGACAGACACATTGTGCTTGTCTTTACATGTTAAACTTTATATCTATAACTAATTAAGCTTATATGATGCTGAAGCTGAAGAAGAATGTATGTTTATTCTTATACTGAGAAATTCTCTCTGAGAAGACTCCAGAACACAGTCAGTGGTAAGGAAGCATGAATAAGCCAACGGATAGGTAAAAAGTCTGTACCAATAGATGTTCCATCACAGATTAAAAAGCAGTTAAAAATAAAATTTAGTTGACACAGGAAAACACTGAGACAGGTATGAAGAACAGGTAGATTCATAGCTGGAAAATATAAAAAGACAAAATGGTCATTGTAATTTCATAGTGAATAAGTTGTGGCACTAGTAGCCCCACAGGAATATGAGAACCGGGTTTATGTGGTGGTGTCATATCTTTAACTAGGTTTTGGCCGAGAAGATGAATGAAATACCACTGCAGTGTTTCTTTTACTCAGTTACGCAGCTTGTGTCTTCATTAGCCATCTGCAGTCTCTCCCAACTGAAAAGTGGACCACAGTAGAGCGGCTAACCTGACCCTTCTTCTCTATTTATAAGTCCTGACCTGAATATATTCCACTGACCTGCGGACCACACAGAGTGTTTAGCCTGCAACACTTAGCCTGACCACGAACAGCTAAGTAATGGTGACACGTTGGACACCCATTGCCTGACTCATTGATGTCTCTTATCAGTAACGTTGGAGGAGACTTCATCAATCACATCCCTGGTCAGCCATTTCCAGCACAGCAATCCTTCCAAAGCTCCAATAACAACAGCTCATTGCCAGCATTGTTGTCTTCAGGATTGCGATTATCCACAGTTGTTGAGATCATGCATCATCATCAAAGAAAATCATGTTACTATAGCTGCCTAACGAAACCTATTTAGAACCTAGCAGAGATGCTCATTGGTAACTTAAGTAATCTGCATGTACTAAATGCAAATGCATGTAGCTCTCAGTGCTCAGTGGAAGTCTTATTTGGACCCACCGTGAGCCAATATATTCTTTCAAGTCAAACTTTATTAGTTTGTTTGGATGTGCAATAGCATCATCATTATCATCATCATCTTAATTGTAATTGCAAGTGCATGTTTATTTAGCACACCTCTTAAAGAAAACTCATCAAAGGTGCTCCTGAAGTGACAACACATGCCAAGACCACATTCAAATGATACAATTGTATTCAACTGCTTGCAAAAAAGCAGAAGAAGCTGATGTTGCAGGTTTTGTGATAACCTACTCCAGAATGCGGTATTGACTTCAGCGAATGTATTTCATTGTGGCGTTATGGAATGGCGGAACAAGATCAACCTGTTTTGCAGAGCAGAGATCTGCGGCCAAGTATGGATGACAATGAAATACATAGCTCTGTGAGATGGGATGGATCAAAACAGGCCAGGCAGTTATGCATCAGCATGAGGATCTTAAACTCTTTTCTTTACTTCCTCACATGGACAACCAATGCAGCTCGTCCTGCATCTAGTTAGGTGACCAAACTTTTGAATTCCACCCATTATAATTGTAAATTCGAAATTTCTAAACTACTTAAAAGCTAAGTGCAGGGCACCGGCTTATTCACAAGGACTGTGTCAAGTCAGTGGATTGTCCAAAGGTGCCATGTCAAGAACTTAGTCCAGTTGCCAGAAGACCAGAGAGAGAAGCTGTTAGGGTGAGCTGTTGAAGTTGGTTAATGCCTAAAAGAGAGAGGCCCGCATAAACAGAGTCGCCATAGTCAGCCGTAGTGCATTTAAATCAGGGTAGAAGCAGCTTTTGGCAGAAAGTGAGTGGCATATAATGCCGATCTGAACTAGATGATACAAACATGTTTGACATTTTGTCTTCACATACTGAAAGGTCAATACCTCGTCTAGTTTCACACACAGACCTGTAACATTGTGTGAAAGTGAAGCTGGAAGTTATGTAAATCTATCTTTTGAAGGTGATGATGGTTACCAAGTCAGATCAGTTTTTTGGTTTCTTCCAGACTTGCAAAGCAGTCGGCACCTTATTTAATACTATTAATACTTGAAGACCCGGCTGACAGCAGACAGACAAACTACTACATAAAGTTGTAGGCTTTCACATACCATGAGTGGGCCTATGACATAAAGTCATTCAGTGATAAATCAAATTACTGAATTAAACGGAAAGTGAATAGGACAGACGGACGTCAATGTTACTGATTTCTATTGTCCTAGGTCAATGTGCAGTGGTACAGTTAGCAACTTAATACTCACAGTCTCCTACTTTGTTTTAATCAATCATTACATTTGTATTCATGAACATGGTTGATCCCAAGTTCCACATTCCAAGCAGACAGAAGACTTTATTATTATTGTTGTTGTTTTGTTGTTGTTGTTGTTGTTGTTATTATTATTATTATTATTATTATTATACAGGACAGTATCGTAAGCTATGGAGTACTGAATCTCATAGTTTAAAACTAGTCCAAGTTCCACATTCCAAGCAGACAGAAGACATTATTATTATTATTATTATTGTTGTTATTATTATTATTATTATTCTACAGGGACAGTATCGTAAGCTATGGTGTACTGAATCTCATAGTTTAAAACTAGTCATTAGGAATGATTGTGCTGCTGCCTACATGCTGAAGATAGCTACTGCATGGCTGTTACATACGTCCAATATGCTCTCACTGCAGTGAGATGATGAAATAACTATCCTTATGATAGTGAAACTGCCTCAATCCATTGTGTAGTGACATTGGACTAGTTGCTCACCTACAATTGTCTGTGAAGAAGGTAACAGGAAATCACCTCACTCATCTCTTCCCTGGGCGGCATAACGCCAACTGACCTGCCTTCGGGCAGAGAACTCGTCATCATAATGATAGCACCAGACATGGTAAACTTATTTTCAGGCTAAATGTAGTCTTCATGTGGTAGTACTAGTGGGCAGTATTGTGATTTTTTTCAGCTTTGAAAAAGACTGAGTTGACTGTCTTGCCCACGAGACCTTGACAGGCGAGAACGAGACGAGACCCGAGACGTCCTGCCTAGAGATGAGACCAAGACGTTGGTCTGTCCACTCTGTCCAAGACTAGATGTTTGGTAGGTCTTTAGACAACCGTCTGGAGACAGAGATGTCAAGACCCAGGCTGTATGCCGGATACAAGGGGAGCAAAGCTTGAAAGCCCTGCCTTCAGCCACTGACCTTGGTTACGTGCAAGGACATGACTTGTAACTGAACAGCCAGTCCCTGTCTTTGCATGTCTTGCGGCACATCAGGCCATAAAAGAGATCCGAGTTTGCCACATGTTGACGGCTGCTGGGTCAGAGGTCCTGCTGTGAATTGCCCTTTGCTGAAGCAACAGCTGAAGTAGGTGACCTTTGACCATCTCTCTGTGGGTGGGATGAAGTGGTGAAGTCGGCCCATTGAAAAGCCAGCCCATCTGGTAGATTGACATACTGACATACTGACTGGCACGCAGTCATAGAAAGCCTGCAGACGGACGGACGCAGTGGGAAGCAGACAAAGGAAAGCTGAAGACAAACAAGCAGACGGACAGTCAGCCCGTTATTAACTCAGGCAAGTCTGTGAAGCCTTTGCTAGATGGCGCTTTCCAGTAGCAGCTGTACTGTAAACTAAGGCCCACTTGTGTCCACCCTCATCCGTCCATGAAGTAAAAGTGTTCTTAGTGCAGGCTTGGCCATAAACTCATTTCTGTAATTTGTCCACTTGGACTGTGACCTCTGAGTATTCAAGGGAGTATATTTGTCCTAATGGAAGACATGCATCAGGGCAAAGAGAATTAACTTTTTCCTTTTTAGAGGGCAAGTTTCAGACAGACCACCAAGCAAAATTGTAAGTTGAGAAGCCAAGACTGCATATAGTGCATTCCTTTCACATGGCAAAACTCATATTTACCCATATAAGCTCATATTACCAAAACCATGTGAAAACTTGCTGGTGATTCAAGGGAGACCAATTGCCTTTCTCGTGGCTTTGCCATAGCAATTTATTGCTTCAAAGTCATTGCCTTTTCTATTGAACCTTTTCTGTGCTTGTTCCAGCCATTCCATAACATTTTCTTTTTTCTTCAGAGGTTCTTGGTGGATCATTTCTATCTTGGCTAAAAATATGAGGTAGTTAAATTATGTCAACTGATCATTGCTCAAGTATGATAATGAACATGGAAGGATGACTGGAACATTGTAAACTGATATGTGTATGAATGTGCTGTGCTTCCTTGAAACTGCCACAGCTGTGTAGAAGATAATTAACTCCTTTTTTTCTAATATGTAATACATGTTTTAAAAACATTGATTCTTTTGGTGAAAATCTTAGTTAAATTGGTAAACTGAAGTTTTGATACACACCAAAAGTAAAAAAGATTAAATAGAAGTTAAGTGCCCCAAAAGTGAAAACCAATCATTAGAAATAAATGGCCTGAGTGGCATATGATATAAGGCCAAGTTCAAAAAAGAGTGTCAAAGTAGCACAGAAGAATGATGGATATTATAAATTGCTGCCCACCTAAATGAAAAACTCTGTTTTTGCGGTATTTAGAGAACTTCGTCTTTTGAGTTTTTATATTTAGAGAAAACCGTGGACAGATATAGTCAGTACACTGAGATAAAAGCACTTAGGGTCCTCTGATATGAGCTTATGAGCTGGAGAGTAGTTTAAAGCCCTTAGAACTTCGGCTTTGTGTCTGGCATCTCTGTGGGAGGGAATCCTAGTACTGTCCCAAGCCTTCATCGGGTCCTAGCTCTTCATCCCATAGTGTTCTTCCCATTGGAAGTGCCTGGTGGTCTGCCGGGCATTAGGCTGTCATTGATGCCAGTGATAATTGGCCATCACATTCTCATCTCATGCTGAGTCACCTGGCCTCAAGTGCCCAACTTCCAACTACCTTGCCCATGCATGCAAACTGTGAAAGTACCGGTAATTACAAATTTATATAGCTCTAATTAAACAGAAATGCATTAGAGGTGCGTAGTATTTCTGACGGCACAGAAAAGCAGTGTTACTTGTACTTATGCTGTGCTGTCACCTTTATTGTAAAACTGTAAAGTCACTTCCCATGGTTTTCAGTGGATCACAAAAGCAGAGTTTGTGAAACAAGTCTATGGACAAAGGACTATTTTCAGAGTATTTCCTTTTGAAATGGGGCAACGTTTACTGATGCTGTGAGAATTTCCAGTTACAATACCAGGGAATTATTAGGAACTTCCCATTACCAAAAGAAAACGAATTATTAGGAACTTCCCATTACAGTCTACTGCAGAGACAATAATCAAGTAAGGCACTCGAGGACTGCATTCATGTGGTTAGACAAAGACCTTACGTGCATCACATCTGAGATTTCAGTTGTTTGCTAGACTTGTTTGATATGCTGGTATCTAATCTGAAGGAAATAACGGATGGCACTCTGCATGGGTCTGTTTTAGATCAGCCATTCTACCAGAAGTTCTAGCTTCTGGAGACTATAGAGCTGTGAACCTGCTGAGTGCCCATATCATGCTTGGAAACGTCATGAATGTATAAAACTATAAGTTTAATTAAATATGGCTGCATGGCCTAACAAAAGCACCTCTATTTTGCCCAGGGCTACTTACTATACTAAGACTAGCAAAGTCAATTGTAGTTGTACTATGCTCTCACTATTAGTGTAAATATGTTACCTTTGTACCAACATATAGTGAAGGGCACATTGGGGGGGGGGGGGCATGGCCCAGTCATCTGTGTTGGGATGGAAGAACTAAACTAGGACTAGAATATAACATGAAAACCTTAAAATAATGCATCAAAATGTTTTACAAATTACAAAGTTTGCAGTTGCATTCATTTTACAAGGCACATACTGTTATAGACATTGTCTTTCCACCTAAATATCATATTTCATCTAGTGCAAACATGTATGCATGTACGTATTTGTGTTAATTAGCTGTTAAGTCAGATTCCCCAATCCTGAACTCTGCTCATGAACATCTAAAGCTAGTTTTTAGATCAACATGGCCTTGCTATATATTGGAATTAAATGTATATGCATATATTTTGATATATTATATATATACTATATTCTTACTTGCATCATGTGAATAGATCACTAAGCTAATTTTCATTAACTTCTGAACCCTGAAGGTTTCAGTAGAAAGGAAAGAGAGGAAAATTCAGATGGACTGTATTTACTTAGTTGGAGTGATGAGTGATGATTGAGTTCTGTGTTAGCGGGTTCTCTCATGTAGACATGTTGGATGCCCAGAGAAGTGTATGTCTTTGTGTATAAATATTAGAATTCGACTACCCCTAGACCGGAGATCTAAATACGAGATTTCTACTACCTCGGTTGCTTAATAACAGCAGCTGCACTGGAGAAGTAAAGATACACCAATGAAAGGCAAATACTGCTTTGGGGAGACTTGAAGAGATACGGAAGAACAATGGATGCAGTGTGAGGACCAAGATTCAGCTATATGAAGCCGTAATATTAAGCACACTGCACTGAGTGTCACCTGTTGAGCTAAATCGCAATAAAAGACTGTTGAATTGTTTTGTATGTCAGAATGTGTATACCACTTTTTAATTAACCTTCTCTCAGAAGTACTGCATACTTACTGAAATACACACCTACTGTACTCTATGTGAGTGCATGAACAGTTGGTGAGTCTTCAGCAACATGTGGTGAATTTAAACAATATTGTTAAGTTTCGAGTTCTGAAAAAATGTGAAGATGTTAACTAGATGAACGAATGAAGACCTGTATAGGACTAGACTTTTAATTTACTCGTCATTTAGACGAATAATATTTCTATGTCTGTTGATCTCTGGATTGAGTTCTGCAGGAATTTAGAGGTGGGCATTATTTAAGTTGATTTTTAGCAAATGTAAATGATCATTTACATTTGCTAAAACAATTTAAATAATGTCCACCTCTGAATTCCTTTAGCAGTGCGTTGTTCCTGGTCCTTAATTTGTTCGCAAAATGCCCTAACATTACAGTTTTAATACAACTACTGGGAACTGAACTTCCTTTCCATCTTTCAGTAGTAAACTGAATTATCACTGCCGCACTACTTCCAGCGATAGCTGATATATGGCAACGTTTGGATGGTTAGGAAATGATCACCGCTGAACGCCGGATACTTAAACGGCCTTGCAGTCTCAAGAAGCATTGGCTCGAATATTGAATTAGTCAGTTACTTGACGCATTAAATGGGCTTCGTCTTATTCAGCCGTTGGTGTATCTGATGCTCCCCGAGGTCCTTCCAACTGCTTCGTTCACCTGGTCTCGAAGGGCCGATCAGCCGGCCATCTGGCGGGCTTCCTTTCAGCCGCCTTTGCTGGCTCTTGAATATCTAATTATCCCCGTGCCAGAGAAGCCACTGCTGTGAATGACTGTTTTCTACACACGGCTCAGGCCAGCTCTCAAACTCCCCACTTTGTGTGCTCGCGTCCATTTGAGGCGGCCTGGCTGGCTGTCTGCCTGTCAGTCACCGAGACACAGCTGTTGTGGTGGTATAGAGTTTCTGTGACAATTGACTGAAAGACAATACTACGCTGTACATTATTTGCTTAATAGAGTATTTAGGTTGTAGGCTACAAATTTCATTGATGCAGGCCCAGCGGCCTACTCTCCGTCTCTGAGAAACCATTAGGTGACTGGCAGTGAATGGAAGTAAAACCAGACTAGTAGTTTGTATTCAGCCAGTAGTCTCGGTTTCACGGTGCATCAGGGAGCTCGGACGAATGGATTTATTTGAGAAACTTTAAAGTTTTCCCTCAGGTTAGTGGACTGAGTGAACCAGACGGTGTGTATTTTGCCAGATTTTCTACTTTATTATTTTATGTTTTGCAGCAAGTAGCGATTGAATAATAATATTGATCCTTGGGGTGTTTAATGAAATCTGAGTGGAAGGCAAAACAAGATTTTTAAAGATGTTTTTGCCATGGTGCAATGATATATATTGGTACTGGTGTAGGCTTACAGCCCGTTTGTTGGCAGTTATCATTCAACAGCTGACATTAAAGTTTAGGGATGTGCTGCTCGTGAGAGTGTAATACTTTCTGTGCAGCATAAAGTATCTGGGTGGCACTGACAGCCTCCCACCCTGTCTGCTTCAAGAGAGGCAGAGCTTCCACTGACTGAAGTTTAGCTGAACATTCCGTTAATCTTGTGCAGAGCTGACAGATACAAGCCAGGCCAACCGGCTGTGGGAAAGTTGCCCAGCGTATGCCCCGGAGACACAAGCACCCAAAAACCCAGTTCTAAATTTCAGATGCTACTTACTGAAAGGACATAATAACTGACCTGAGGTAGAAGACTGATTCAAAAATTAAATTATACCAAAGGCTTAAATTTTTACTTTGCACCTGAAAGCTGACAAGAATTTTAACGTCTGTGGAAGTATCGAATGTGGTAATGTTTTAGCTGTTTTTTGGGAAGATCTGACAAATGAATCTACTCGAGGCTTTTTTGTGATTGGCTTTAAAAGTGAGTGTTTGACTAAATTGCCAATATGACTGATTTTTTGTAGAGGAATTGCACAGCTGGAATCACACTGGCATGGATAACTCGCTTCTCACCGTTGGCTGCTCCGATGTTACTAGCTCCACTTCCAGTTTCTGGAGACGACCGGAGAGCATGTGGATGGAGTATATTTACGAGTGGAACCCGCTGCTGGCAGGTAAACATGTGATTTTTGTTATTTTCTTCATTCCAAACTGCTCAGAGGTCAGGATGGAGCAGTGGCTCCATGCTGCTATTTTTCCATCACACAAATATTGTTGAAAATTTGCATGCTTCCCTTCTAGGGCATATGTTTGAAGGCACTGATTTGCCCATGACATTTGGGTCAAGAGCATTTATAACTCATATCCTTGGGGTTGTATTTGTTGCATTTTCTTATTCCATGAATTTTTACACTTTTTGGGTTATGGATGTTTACTTGTAATTGTAATTGTAATTTGAGATTTATAAAGCGCCTCGTAGAGGATAAACTCAACAGAGGTGCTTCCGACCCGTATGAGTAAAATCACTGTTAAACAGTACAGTCTTCAGGCGCCTACGGAACACTGAGAGGGGTAGAGAAAGGAGCTCAAGTCGCAATTCTTGAGAGAGACGATTCCACCAAGTGGGACCAACGTTGGCAAAGCTTCTGGACTGGGCAGTACTTGGGGAACTTTATGCTTTAGTTTATTTACCCTTAAATACCAAGAAATCAAATTACATAGCTTTTATGGTTCTAGAAAGTGTATGTCCTCTGGTGACACTTCCTCTGCAAATTGAAGGGCTTATTGTTGAATATATGCCATGGAAATTTCATATAGAAACGTTTGAACATATAACAGCTGAATCATTTGGTATAATAAATAAAATTAAAGATTTCCTACTGATCTCAGTCATGAGAATACTGTACATGAAATATAATAGTAGACCCTTGTTTGCAATATTGTGCTGTAGTTTGGACTGGAGGATATTCTTTGAATTTCTCTAAGTTAACGAAATTGTGAAATACAGGTGATGCCAAATACTACACACTACAAATACTACATCTATTTGAAGACCACTATATTTTGAAGTTACTTGATATCGATATTTATCAATTAGCAATATCATGTGTTGCTTTAAAAGGGGCATTAAAAGGAGCACCAGTGTCTGATGATCTAGGCATCAACATCAATTGATGCCTAGTTCATCAGACACTGGTGCTGTAGAAGTTGCTAATTACTATTATTGTGCACCTCCTGCAACAACCAAGTGATCCTGTAGCTACTGCTCATCAGCTGAGTAAGTAGTGTCCCAGAGGCACGTTTTGTCAGACCAAATAGAATTCCAGATTTGCGTTGAACTACTTCAAAAGGCATAGTTTGCAGTACTTAATGGATAGAAGTTAATTTCATCAGCAGGACAGAAACCCTGGTCTGCTGGTTGTCTGGCCCAATCGCCTACTGAATAATGCAGAACATAAGCAGGCTGTTCTGTTTGCAACGATGGATTTTGCGGCTTTTCTAATATGGAGTCGTAACTGTGACATTCGTGGGCTTGGCTGTGTTCAAAGGCTGGTGTGTGGCTTTCTGGCTGACTGGCTGGCTGCTCTTGATAAGGCCTAACGTTGTTATTTTTATTGATGTAAGTCTGTTCTACTTGCACTGATATTCCTTGTTCCCTGTTCCTGTTGATATTGATGTGTGTTTATGTGTAAGTTTGTGTTGGGAAAACAGAGGTTCCAGATGGCCAGTGTTACATCACAGCTGTTGCCTTCACAATTGAAGTCTGACACAGGCCACCTGGCTTGACCTGACCTGACCTTGTAAAGTGCTTCTAACTTGGACAGGTGTAAAATTGATTGTGTGAACTGTTTACTATGAAATGAAGAGTACAGT